>JAYKQN010000002.1:18527500-19187500 GCA_036785175.1 Eupleurogrammus muticus | reverse complement strand
CATAATTAAGTTAAAAGAATACATCTTTCTTTAGATAACAAATAAAATAAAATTAGAAAAAAAAACAGGAAACAAAATGATCCTAACCAAAGGCAGTCAGGGTGATGGTGTCCTTCAATTGGCTAATAGTGGAAGACGGGGGTGGGGGGTGAAGGGAGCGGTAGTGGGCAGTGCATACATAGACACCACACACAGGCATCACCTCATCTGTACGCACATGTGCATGTTTGCGTGAGCGCACATGCACACGCACACAGACACACGCACACACACACACACACCTCCATAGTGCAATAATGTCTTGGCAGTTAAGACTAGTGTGTTATAGCTCGACTTGGAAACGCAGCAACGTCAGACTTTGGGACAAATTTGCAAACGTTGCTCCTTTTTTTGAGTAATTTTTTGTTGTACAATGGTCTAAACTGATTTCAATCAAGGAATCCAGGAATGTTTGTATATTGGATAAGTGGCCAACAAATTAGCCTAAAATCACTGATAAATATGTTATTAAAACTTCCCTTAAGTTTTGTTTGATTAGTTTACCATTTCCCAAGTCGGCCTGCCCAAAACATTGCCCTGTGTATCACAACCTTCAGGGGTCAGGGGGCCAGTATGGCCCAACAGGATCCAGGTTGGATCGATCTGCAGTCACTACTGGAGTCTTCAGTTCTCTTATTTTCTGCTGAGAACCAGCTCAGCCAACGCTGTCTCTGTCAGTGCTGCAGAGTTTAAGATGTATAATTGCTGCTCTTCTATTTTCTTTTTTTATTGGGAAAGCCCAATTAAGATTTGGGGAATTAGGATTTAAGAGACTCCTACAGGTGCTACTACTTCATCCTCTACTCTGCAGCACTGCACAGAACACAAACTGCATTGTAAAACCACAGCTCATAACAGTACTACAACAGTACTTGAAAAGTTCTCAGTACTCCAAAGGTACTACAATGTTCATTCAATCAGTACTCCACGGTACTACAATATCATCTGTCAATACTCCATTGCTTATCACAAGAGAAGAGTTCAAAGGAATCCATCCTGGTGCGAGCGGTAAATATTTCAGTTCTTCAGCCGACAGATATGAGCTCTTCTTGGGCAATCACCATTTGACTGCACGAGTACTGGTTCAAGAACCGCTTCTGTACATAGTTTTGCACTACTGCGAGTGCTAGTATTAAGTCTTCTGGTACTGGAGTCAGCATTTAGACCTACGTCCATCGGAGGTCAAAAATGTCCAGAATTCACCCGTAGTACTACTGTAGTACTAAGTCTGTGCCAAGTGGGTACTGACTCCATGCTGGCTCAGTAGCACCTTGGCTCAAAAGTCCTCCGGTAAAAATCCCAGGGAACAGCAGCAAACAGCAGGAGTAAAACCTCCTGGAGACAAGCTGAGCTCTACTGCTCAGGGCTGGTGGGGAACTGCCATCAACCAGAGGAAACTGATCCAATTTGATCTGGTCTGGTATCATACCTGCAATGCAAAAAAAGCGGGATCAGTATTTGGTGTGTTTTTATATGTCTGCACATTAAAATGTTTGATATAATCAGATAATTGTGTTTAAGTGCTGCTTCTCACCTCTGTGGCGATGATGCATTCGTCTTTCTGGTCCGATATGACGTAGACGGACTGGTATTTGGTGTCGGCGGCGCTGTCGCTGGGACACTGGTATTCAGCATCGCTGGTCGACTGGTATTTGAGATCACTCGCTGCGTGATAGTTGAACTCGCTGGATGACTGATACTGCACTTCGGTGCAGCTTGGCGACTCTTCTACTTGTTGCTTTTCTGATGCCTCACTGTAGAACAAAAATAACATAGAGTCAAAAATACTATTCTGACATTTACTCACAATGTATATAAGCCAATATATATAAGCCATTTTTATGCCTGAATTTCCCATTTTTGAATAGCTATGTACCTATTCTGTCTTTTCCTGTGTCTTTCCTCTGTGTCAGATTCCTCCAGCATTTCACATTTGACCTCTGGCTCATCGTGCTCCTCCTCTTTACACAGTGACAGCTCCTCCGGCCGGAGCTCGTGGACCAGGTTGTACTCCACACTAGGGTAGCGAGTCTTAAAGCCGTTCTTTTCTGATCCGCTGAGTCCATTGAGCCCACTGATCCCACTCAGGCCACCCAGTGACCCAGCAAGCTCCGAATGGTAATCCACCTTCTTGTTGGTGTTTTTAATAGACGTCGCCATCATAGCGCCCAGCTCCTTGTCGCTGCGGAGACAGTTGTTAGTGGTCGTCAGGTTGTTCATCGTCTCGTGGCTGTCGCTGTGGACACTGTCACCGTGGTGGCTGTGCCGCTCCTGCAGCTTGACCCGAACGTAGACCACCAGCACGGAGCAGCCAATCAGGATCACTAGGACAAGGAAGACTCCGGCGCACACGGCTGTCCAGGGGAATCCGCTATCGTCGTCTTCCTTGTCACCAACAGTTTCACTGTCCGGAGAAGAATACCGCCTGTCCGGTCCGTCCACCACCGGCTGGCCCCTGGGGACCTCCGGCAAGAGGAACTGGCAGTTGTGACCGCCGTAGCCGGGCACGCAGGCGCAGACGTACCGGCCTCCACGCTCATGGCAAGTGGCTCCATTGTGGCAAGGGTCGTGGGAGCAGCGGGAGATGGGGGTGCTGCAGCTTTTGCCGGTATAACCTGCAGAAGACAATGAATTATAGGAGTTTAGAAGAAAGAATTATCAGAAAACCACATGAATTGTGCAAACAACATCCAAGGTGACAAGTTGCATTCAGCGTCATCCTACCTGGAGGGCAGGTGCATGTGTAACCATTCACTCCCTCCTGGCACGTCCCACCATTCTGACAAGGGAAGGACAGACAGAATCCAGAGATGCCGCTGCTGTCCTCACAGTTGGGACCTGAAAATCCATCAGGACACTGGCAGAGATAGGAGTTCACCAGATCCACACATTCTGCGCCTGAAGAAAAGATGAAGGACAAAGAAGTAGGGTGAGTTCCTGGATTTTGAGGTTAACGATTCTAGGCTAAGGTTGAAATGTAGAAGGTACAACCTACCATTTAAACAGGGGTTGGAGGAGCAGTGGTCGATTTTCTTCTCACAGTTGAAGCCAGCATATCCCATCGGGCACTGGCAGAAGTAGCCACCTTCTGGGTTGCTGACACAGCGGCCTTCATTGAAACATGGCCCGTCTGCACAGGTATTGGCACTCAGCTCACAGTTGTTGCCGTAGAACCCAGGAGGGCAGGTGCATTTGTAGCTGTCTTCATGGTCCTGTATTAGAAAACATGTAAAATGTGATTAGTTTACATGAAAGTTGTTTGCTTTCGTCTCAACACGTTGTCTCCTCGACTGATACTCACAGCGCAGCTGCCTCCATTGTGACAGGGGTTTCCAGAGCATTCGTTGACCTGGATCTCACAGCTGGCACCAGTATATCCAGGCAGACAGGAGCAAGTGTAGCTGCCCTGGCCGGTGTTGGTACAGGTGGCTCCATTAAGACAGGGTTTATGGTGGGTACAGTAGTTTAGATCTGGAAACAGCAACAATACAGAATACAGATGTTACAGCACTTTTAAAAAAAAAGAAAAAAAAGAAGGATGATGGAACCCAAAACAAAGTATTAACACTCAGTAAACTCACCCTGGTTGCAGAAGAGCCCGCCCCATCCCTCCTGGCAGTTACACTGCCAGGGTTGTTGGCAGGTGCCATGGAGGCAGCCCGGGTAACGGATACAGTCGTCACAGTAACGCCCACTGAAGCCCACACGACACCTGGGTACACAACATTAAATGAAACCTGTTAGTAACAAAACCTGCAGCATCCAGCTCAGTCAGATTCATTCACGGACATGTCTAAGATGTGAAAAATTTTATTTCCCATTGTTTTTACTCACTTGCACTCTCCAGGTTTCTCACAGAAGCCGTGTTCTTCGTCACAGCCAGGAAGACAGATTGCTGCAAAAAGAGGCAAGAAAATGACAGGTGAATGATGGAAATGTGCAGTTTGCCCTCCATTGGTCTCCATTTCACACAAGAAAATTTTCAAACTGCTGCCTGCCTTTTTTTGTTGGTGCCCCAGGCTTCTTATCGGTTGGTCTGTGTTTCAGAATGTCTGGTAGCTTTCCTGTCCGTGCATTTTGTTTACCTGTCTGTCTCTGTATTCTCTGTCAAGTTCAACACAGTGATGACACTCTAGGACCAAACTTAAAGCTGATCAAATCTAGAGGATACTCAAGGTCATCAGGTCATTGCTGATTCTGATCAATTCAACAGGCCGCGGAGTGTGTTGGAGTTTCCATTGTTCCATTGGAGTTTCCACGTTTCATTGGACATTTTACCTTCCAGACTGAGCAGCGACGGTGGTTTTTAGACACCAAAGGGGGAAACCGGCCAACAAGCCCTCTCCATTAACATGGTTGCTCTCCCAACACAAAAGCGTCCCACACAAAGCCTCCTTTCTCCCCCTTGACTGTGGGTCAGAAGTCCCGTTTCTCACCCTTGGCCCCTCTCCTTCTCTCCCCTCCTCCCTCTGATCCTCCTCTCCTCTCCTTCCTCTCCCATCCTCCTGTACCTTGCTTTCTCTGATCAACCTCTCTTCTTCTCCTCACCATTTTCCTTTTCCTCCGTTTTCCCTCCTCTCCGCTACTCCCATCTCTCCTCACTCCCCCTTCTCCTCCCCCTCCCCTCCCAGGGCCAGCTGGTCTGTGTGGAGCTAACCACCAGACAGCTGCTCCATTGTCTCCTCTCACCGACCAGCTGCCCCCTCCACAACAATACACAACTGCGCTCGGCCAATCACGGGCTTGAATCACAACAATACAGGACCCCCACTTGGCCAATCGGGGAGGAGGTTTGGGGCGAGGAGGCCCCATAGGTCTAATGGAAGGCACGCGGCGTGTGAATTACTGAGGAGCCACTGCGGCTCATTAGAATGGAGGCCTCTGGTGCTATGGGATAACTAACTGACGCCTGTTGCACACGGGCCCCGCATTAGGAGGTGGAAAAAGTTCTCTAAACAATAAAGATAGGCGAGTGACTGTTGGGGAAATGAACTTTATAAGACCTTGAACTCTCTTTAGTTTTGACAGTTAGATAATGATTTTTCAACTTGATAGTGACAAAGAAAACTGATGCAAATGTTATCATCACTCTTGTATTGAGGCAGTAAACTTGGATCAGATGATCTATAAGCATCAGCATCTAATTACTCATGTGCTGCTCCTTTTTCTTATCTATTTGAAAGGCAGCTGCTGGTGATTTTTTTTTAAACATTAACTAATGCAGTACTAAGGTGGAGCAAGTGTGTTTTGTTCCCTTTATCGCCCATTTATGGCCCTTCCCCCCACGGCTCCATACATAGCCTGAATGGTAATGTGACGATAACAACTTACGATCAGTGCAGTAATGTCCTTTCCAGCCAGAGTTGCATATGATCTCGCCACGCTCGCCGCAGGTAAAGTGTCCGAAGGCGTCATCCCGAGGCCGGCAGAAGACGGAGCAGCCGTCGCCGTAGTAGTGCTCGTCGCACAGGAACCGGTAGGAGTAACGCAGTTCAGTCCTGCCGGCCGTTTGCAGGTCCTTGAACCATTCTTCGCCCACAGTCAGGTGACGCTGAGTGGTGATCCTGCTGATCAGACGATCCGGATTGTCTGGAAAAAGTCAGGGACGTAGGCTGTTGTGAGTTGCATGTGATTACTTCTGTTGAATAAGGTGCAAGGGGGGCTCCAATATAGTCATTTTTATAGTTATTATTATTGATAATAATAAAAATAATAATTATTATTATTTTAATTATACTAGATTTCAGCTCTTTCTATTCCTTCTGATGCTTGGCCTTCTATAAAAAAATATTTTTTGTAAACATGTCACTGAGCCATGTGATAACATTTTCTTCTAAATAGTATTAAACCCCCAAAAAATTCAAATCAAAAATGGACACTGCCACCTGTATTGAAGCAAATAAATATAATTTGAAGTGTTCTTCTTGTTCTAAAGGCTTTTTATTGTAGCTTTTCCTTTATCTCTACCCCACACAGGCAGACAGACACGCTCCCGTGTCGTGGTCAGTTAGTCATCATTAGTGCAGTTGATAAGACTGAAGGAGATAACAACAGTAAATATCTCCCAACGCAGAGACAGATGTCGAATTGGCACCTGCAAAAAGCTATGGGTGGGCCTCTCCCTCTCCCCATCCCCCATGTGATGTTAAAGAAACCTGGGGGGGGGGGTCATCAAGAGTCTCGTAAAGATCTGAAAAACAGTAAATGCCCTCAAAATAATGGCAGGCTGCTCAGAGACCACACACTTGAACATGCAGCTCATAATAACCCTAATTCCAAAATCCAATATTTTGGAAAGAAACTATATATAATTTCCCTCTTTACAAAAGACCCCCCAGCATAATGCCAGTCTATTGTTTCCTTGTTTAGCACTAATGACTGAGCACTAAGTGGAAAAAAAAAACCAAGGCCACCATTGGCCTTCTGGCCTGTCTTTGAGATACACTGCTGCTGCCTTTTCTGCCTCTCTGGCTGTCACCCACCTGTTGTCAGATCGTCCAGGGAGTCAGTGTGCAGGGCTTCAATGATCAATGAAAACGTCCCCTGAGGAGAGAGAGAGAGAGAGAGACAGAGAGAGAGAGAGAGAGAGAGAGGGAGAGAGAGAGGGAGAGAGTCAACAGCTGCTGGGCCTGTAGGTTTCCCTCCCCTCCACAGGGCAGCAGAGGGCCATTAGGAGGCCTCACAATAAACTTCACAGCCTAATTCCCGTGTTGATTAGGGGCCTAATAAGGGCTACTACTACCTGCTCCCTTTTTTCACACCCCTGCTACTATCGCACTCTGACACCGCCGTAAAAAAAAAAATGAGGCGGAATTTCACGCTGCGCCGCCAATGATGTGCCAACCCGGAGGATGTTAAATTTCCCACCGGAGGAGAGAGGCGTTTGGTGAAAATACCCCCCCCCCCCACACACACACACACACCCAACCTAAACCACCCCCACCTCCCCATCCCCTCTACGTCCACCCCCGCCCCCCCACCACCACCACCACCCTTACACAAAACACTCACGCATGCACACATACACACACACACACAAAACCTCCTCCCCTCCCTGTTTTATCCTATCCAAAGAGCCACAGAAAACTACTACAATAGCCCCTCTCACACGCTGCTGACAAAGACCCTCACAAGTGTTGAGTTCGGGAGCATCTGTTGCGTTTTTTGCACCCTTCAAAGCTAATACGTCCCCCTGGAATAAAACCATAGACCATAACTTCACAGTCTGCCAAGTAGGGTATCAGTAGCCCTGCAAATGTGACATAACAGCCTACACACACAGGATAATCCCAGCAAACACTATGAATTAAACGGCCGCGGAGGTTAAATGCGTTATTACGCATGGCTGGATTGGGTTATTTAGCAGTGATTCCTGTTAATTGGGAGGTGTCACAAATAAAAGCGTGACAACTCGTATTGGGTGATGAATATATGAACACTTACCGGCCATGTGAAGCCGAAGTTGAAGCGGATGGGGTTGGTGAAGCTCTCCGCGTTGGTCTCTGGCACCTGGAAGGAGTTGGAGCCCAGGACCGGAGACACGGCCCCGCCGTAGGTGCAGGGGGGGTCCGGGGACACGCTGGCCTGGTAGTGCTTGAGACAGATCCGAAAGAAGGTCTTGCATTCGCACTGCTGGTGGCCCTGCGGGAGAGCCGAGCCCCCCGGGCAGCAGTTGGCGTTCCCCGTCACCCCTTTCTTGTTGAGGAACTCTTGCAGCTTCAGCTCAAACACGCCGGAGCACGAGACCTGCGGAGGTGGAAGGTGGGAAGGTGACGCACGAGGCGCACGTCAGTGCGCGTTACGCACAGGTAACCTCACAGGATGTTTCCATTTTTTTTTGTTTAATTAATTAAAAGTTTCTACATTTACAAAAAAAGAGTGGTCTATGAGTACACATTTCCAGATTGATCATCCCCGTTTGTGATATTTCAGAACCTACCTGGCAGGCGAGTAGAGAGAAAGTGACAACCAGGAGCAGGCACAGGCGTCCCATTGTGTTGACAGCCCTTCAGCAAGCAGCGAAAGCTCCACAGGTCCCCGCGTGACTCAAACAATCATGGGGAAAACTTTCTTGTTTGTTTGTTTATTTATTATTATTTTTTTTATTTTTAATAAAATTGTTTCCGATGCGTCACTCAAGGTGAACCGTTGTCGCGTGGAGGAGGCAGCGCGGGGATGGGTTCACAGAAACAAGCCCCTCCGGTTCCCCATGCGAGGCACGAGTGTTTCTGACAGGATAAAATAGGGGGAAAAAGAAAGGAAGGAAAAAAGTTTTTTTCTGTTTTTTTTTTACAGTGTAAAGTAATCCTCAGAACAGAAGGATCCCCCTTGAAGAAAATCCCCGATGGGAGGAAAAAACCCCAAAAAAGAAGTTAATTCCAATCAATTGGTGCGCAGGAGGAGAAAGATGCAGCTCTTCGATGGCCTTGTTTATTTTTCCACTTGATTGATAATGATATGCTGATCCGGAAAAAAACAAAACAGAAAACAAGTCTCCGTCTCTCTCTGTCTTTCTGTCTCTCTCTCTCTCTGTGTATGCTTCGCTCAGTTCAAACTGTGCGTATGTCTGATGGGTGTCCGGCCCTGCACAGGATTTTATACCGGGGCCAGCAGGCGAAGGGTAATAAGATGCAAATGAGCCCCTCTGCTCCTCTTCTTCCCCTCCCTCCCTCCGCCACCGCAAGTCCGCCCCGGGGCCATCACAAAGAAAGAGGAGGAGGGGTGGCGGCGCGGGGAGGGGAGGAGGGTGCGCACAACTTTTCTAAACTCCCTCCCCACCCTCCACCTCCGCCACCGCTCGCACCACCACCCTCCTGCTCTCCTCGCTTTTCTCTCAAAGAGGACACAGACCAAATGGCTAGTGAGCTGTTAAATGTGCAACAACCCCCTTTTTTTTTTTACCCCCCCCCCCCTCCCCGCGCAACCCTCCACCCCCAGATGATGCCTCCCTCTCCTTTTCCTTCTTCACGACGACCACAATTTACATTCCGACAAAAAATTCTCCGACCTCCTCCTCGACGAGAATCCTCCGCTGCGGGTCAAGTGATTTATACGCGCCGGACGGTGCGCTGCGCGTAACGCGATGGTTGATGGGAGAGAAACAGCCCTCGGCTGGCCTGCTCCCCTGCACCCTGTACCCCAGCCGGCCGGCCCAGCCGCCCCAACTACAGCGACCATCTGCTCCGCCACATTCCTATGGTGTTACCCCTGCCGTGGTTTTCACATGTTCACCCCCCCCCCCAACACACACTGACGCACACCCCTTATACCAAAATGAGTCGATCTGTTCCTCTGACCTTATCTTAATGTCCTAGAGCACGAAATGCGCATCTATCATTAACATATTATGTCATCCTGCGTATAAATGCTTTGATGCTACAGAGGCTGTAAACATCTGGCAGGTGTGGCACAGCATTTGCGAATAAATTGAAAAAAAAGCGCACGCATCAACTGATCACTTTAGGTTTGTTTACATTCCATAAAAAATGACTGCGAAATGATATTTTGAAACACTTCAATTAGGAGGTATCCCCTCTTTTGTGTTTTTTCATTCCCCTGAACGGAAATCTAATCCAAGCGCAAAGACGCGCTGAAATGCTGCCGCACGACCCACTGGACTAATAACCACACACACACACACACACACACACACACACACTCACACACACACACACACACACACGCACACACACACACACGCGCACACACACACACACACGGCGTTTTTTTTGCGTGCCTGCGTATTTCCCCTTTGCTCAATCCTAAGGTAGAGGCAGTAAAAAAAAAAGACTTGGTGGTGTGTCACTCGCGTGGCTGTCATTAAGGGACTTTGTGAGGAGAGGGAGGGGGGAAGAGGGAGGAGGAGGGAGCAAAGTTTTTTTTTTCTTTGTGCTTTCAGCTGTATGGTAATTGGGCCGGCAGCACCTGCTCTCCCACAATAATACAACACCAGAGAGAGAGAGAGAGAGAGAGAGAGAGAGAGAGAGAGAGAGAGAGAGAGAGAGAGCATGGCCTGTTGCATAAACACTAGTTACAATATGTTTGATGGTAAAATATCACAGTTCCTGCATAGGCTACTTCATGCAACCACAGCAGGTAAAAGGCAATAAACGAAAGCCACCACAGACAAAGTCTCTGTGGGCTGAAGGAAAATCACGCTGACACATGGCTCCACTGTCTAATCTGCATGTGTGTTGATCCCGGAAAAATGTGGGGGGAGAATTCACACTTGTTGACAAGATGTCAAGCTCATCTTAGGCTGTGAAGTAACTGAAAAGAAGTCGGTGTGACCATGATTATTGTCTACCCCTAACATAAAATATATATGAAGAGACCATAAAGCAAAACAACCTTTTCCTCTCAATGCAATTATCTCTACAGATGTGAGGTTATGATTTACAACAGGTCAGGGCACAATTCATTAAAGCATCCATAAAATCTATGGCTGCTATATGCTATTTATAGCGTAAACCACTGAATATATCACAATGGTATATTGGGGTTGTGTGACCAGCAGCCGTAACACTTCAATTTGTGAGATTAATACAAGGAGCAATAAGTGTGGCTATAGGAGGTAGTTCCCAGTTGAACAAGATAGTTGTCTGGGGGAGGGGGGGCTTAATTAACAACTCTAATCAAAGCTGTGGATAAACCTTTAATCTGTGATACCCTCACGCAGAGATGAAGCGCTGGGCACATTCCTGGTATCTGTCCATGTACCTGGTGTCACACACAAGTTTGGAGACCAACAGGTTGACTGTGATTCCGCCTGGGTCAGTGCACAGATAGACGAGAAGCCTTCGCCCAACGTGTCTGCATGTCCATGATGTGCTCTTTATATCCCTCGAGGCCGATTGAAGGGCCTTTAACCTTAAGCTTTAACACTATTATCCTTGGCTGCCACAGCCTTTCCAGATAACCGCATGTGTATTTAGCTATAGGACGCTGCTCATTTCATTTAACCAGTTGATTTCAGCCCCCTACTCAATGCCCTACAATGCTCCTATGTGGTGTGGCGTAAAATCCTTCTCTTGAAGCCTTTTATTTACACTCATCCCGACTTTCAGAGGTGCCCTGTGCTCTTTCTCTCCCTCTCTGTATTAGGCCAATATACTATCAGTCATTCATCACCATGACGTGGCACACATTTTCCGATTATGCCAGCAAAGCGTGACTAAAAGGCATGGTGAGATGGAAAGTAGACCCCCACCTCGCCACTCCCCCTCTCCTCCTTCACCGGCATCACGAAAACATTTTCCCCTGAAACATAATTTATGCCACTAGATTCTCTAATTGTGTCTTAAAGGAAACAGCCGAAAGTAGAAACTCCTCCCCTCTGATCCTCATTGTGTGTGTGTGTGTGTGTGTGTGTGTGTGTGTGTGTGTGTGTGTGTCAGTGGTGGATGCAGTAGTCAGATCTTTTACTTGAGTACAAATACTTTTACCAAAACAAAAAAATACCCCAAATACTCCATAACAAGTAAAATTCCTTAAGTAGAGAGACAATATTTACTCAAAGTATCGACATATATTCTTGTTCTAACAGTCTAAATATATGCTAGATTTTATTTAATATTTTAGTTCATAAATCTGGAGCCATTTTGAGGTACTTCTACTGAGTCGATTACTAGTAATTGTACTACATCATGATGTGCATAGGTAATACAATAAGGCCATTAATTTAAAATTTCAAAGTATATGCCTTTCATAGCCTAAATATTCAACTCTTACTCTAAAAAGTAGCTCATGTTGTCAGATTAATGTAGTGAAGCTAAAAGTAGTACAAGTAATCTAGAAGTAATCTAGAAATACTAAAGTGAAGTAGCCTACAACTACCACAAAATGTAGGCTACCTAAGTAGCTACAGTAGGCTGAGTAGTTAATTACTTTATACTCCTGGTCTATCTGTGTGTGTTTGTGTGCGTATGTGTGTGTGCGTGCGTGCCGTTAAAAATTGTTTAACTGGAGGTCGATTGTTTAACTGAAGTGCTTTCCTATATACGTGTAGGCGCGGGCACAAGCGCGCGTGTGTGCTTGTGTGTGCGCCCGCGCGCGTGTGTGTGAGTGACCAGGAGCTCTGTGACACGCAGGGGGGGGGGACAACAAAGGGAGAGGTCTCGCGCCCCGCCGCCCATTCATCCTTTCTCTGCCTCGCGCTCTGTAGTCATTTTCTCATTGATTCTTATTGAGGGAGTCGCGAGCCCCTCGGGGCAGAGCCGCGTGATTTGTGAAGGGTCGCGAGGACAAGACACGCCCCTCCTCGAGCCCGGCCATCTGCTCCCCAAACACCACAAACACCAACCAACCCTCCAAACTATCTCTGTGAAGTCGCTTCATTTCTCTCTTTTACAGCCTCTCGTGTGAGTCTTTCATTTCCAGTGGTGGAAAGTAACTAAGTACATTTACGCAAGTACTACGACTGCAATTATTACAATATTTAGGTAATTGTACTTTATTGACAACCTAGCTAAGTTATGCTACTTTGTACTTCCACTCATTTACATTAGAATTGTACTATCTACTCCTTTACATTTATTTGACAACTTTAGTTACTTTCATAACATTATACACTTATTCTGTTATCTATTTTGTATTAAATTGTCACTCTTTTCTTTTACTCATTTAGTATTTTTTTGATGACAATATATGTACATTTACTCATATAAAAACTCTGAGTACCTCATCCACCGCCTTTTATTTCAATTCATTCTGTCATTTCCCCACCAGATGCCTTTGTAGGTGAAGCTGTTAGTTGCTCGGTGGGTTCCTGGGCCAAATCACAGTGGAGGCATGCAACGGGTATGAGGTGGCCATATGGCCAGTGTGTGTGTGTGTGTGTGTGTGTGTGTGTGTGTGCATGCACGCACGCTTGTGTGTGTTTGTGTTTGTGTGTGTGCCAAGAAATGGATGGATGGCCGTCGTGGGAACCTCCACATCATCACCATCACATCAACACAAACACACAACACACACACACATACACACACATCGTTGCACATAGCATGGCAGCCTTTGGTCTGGTCAGTTACAGCAATCAAAGTTTGCCGGGAGTTGGAAAGAGGCACGACTCTGGATCATTCAATTTGAGCCAGAACAAATGTAACTCCTTCCACGCCGCAGGTTCCCACATGCATGATAGGAATACTGGTATGTTTTAATTCACTGGGGTGTCCAATGAAATATTTAATTTGTGCCTGGGCTGAAAGAGTTTGGGTATGGCTGAATAGAGCCCGATATTCAATTAGACGAAGCCCCTGAGCTGCCGTTATTGAGTTAGTCCAATTTATTAGATTCATTATGCATTCATTCCATCACAAGATGGTGATATGAGAGGAATATGCATAGCTATGTATATAGATAGATAGATAGATAGATAGATAGATAGATAGATAGATAGATAGATAGATAGATAGATAGATAGATAGATAGATAGATAGATAGATAGATAGATAGATAGATAACCTGATGTGGTGAGGATCTCTCCTATGCTGATTACAATGATAAAAGGAGGAGTTGTGTGGCTGACATGATGGATCAGACTCCCCCAGCAACAACAACACTGTGATGTCAGAAACTTGAAACTCACGTGACCCCCCTCCCCATCTGAGCCACAAAGACCTGAGGCTGCCTATACCTACCATCTCAGTCAGGAATGTAGCAGCTTACACCACCTGTTAGGCTGAATGTGAGACACAAACTCATACTATGCCTGTGTTATGGTTTTATATAGTGACGCCTGTTATTCCTGGTCCTGTCTGAGCTAAGACAAGAAGGGTTTTACATTTTTAGCTCCATTATGTTATTGGTCCTTCATTTGAATTTGTTTACATTGAGAAGAGCTTATATGGTTGGTCAATTAGATTTAATTATGAATTGATCAAGCAAAAACATCTAACTTTATGGTTGAGCTTCCCAAATGTGAGGTTTTCTGCTATTTATTTGTCTTTCTATTTAGGACTGTTGCGCTAAACAAGCAAATATGCAAATTTTTGGATTTATTAACATTTTATGCATTCATTTTCTTAACATTTTGTGAGTTGTATTACACAATTTCTCCCTGAAATTCAGTATAAAAACTTTTTTTGATTGGAGTTTAAATAATCTGTAGGTACTTAGTGATAATATCACATGACAAATCTGCTTTTGATGACACAGTGACCAGTGAAGAATGCAAATTAAAATTCCCATGAGAGCAGTGGAGTGTAATGTTTGATCAGAAACCAAAAAAAGGCAAACAAACAAACAATAAACCCTGCATTTTTGAACAAATCGCACACTCCCTGATCCCCGAGATACTTGCCCCGTGGCCCCCTGGGGGTCCTTGGCCTTTAGTTTGAGAACCAGTGGCCTCCAGCAGCAGGATTAGCCAGGCCAGCTGCCCAGAGAGACCCTGGACCCTGGATGCTGACACCAGGCCTGACCCCAGGGTGGCTACTATCAGGGACACTGAGGGGATTTGGACAGCACTTGGTGTGTATACATGTGTGTGTGTGTGTGTGTGTGTGTGTGTGTGTGTGTGTGTGTGTGTATGTGTGTGTGTGTATGTGTGTGTGGGTGTGTGTGTCTGTGTGCTAGTGTGCGTGTGTTGTTCATTCAGTCGGACAACTGTTGAGCCAGTACAGATTTAGGCAGCGGTGTTCTTTGTATGTGTGTGTGCGTGCTTGTATGGACAATTCTTTCCGGGGGTTAACTGCTGATCCCGTACAAATGGGAGGTGTTGGGGGGTGGGGCTGAGGGCAGTCGTGTGCTCCTGGAACATCTGCCTCTGTTTCTCCTGAGTCAAGCTTTGGTCAGTAGCAGGGAGGGGTGGAGGAGGGTAAGGAGGAGAGGGCAGTGTGTGTGATTGTGTGTGTGTGTGTGTTAGGGGGGTGGGTTGAAGAGGAGAGGAAGAGTTAGCATAGGAAGAGGAGAAGTTGAAAAGATCCATTGTGAATAATAGGCAATGAACCCAAACAGTGAGTCCTCATCACACAAGTGATTTGTCTCCCCATAAAGATGACAAATTCACAGACGTATGTCTACATACAATTGTATATTTGTGTTTTCAATGTTTCCATGATAAGTATCAGGTCATTGTGTAAGAAACAAGCTTCGTAGGCTACAAAATGTATACGAACAGGTTCATAGGCTCATTTTAATTTTGATATGCAACATAATAGCCTGGTTGCATATCTAAATTTATGTCCACATCTCTGTTTTTTCACTAGTTCCATTAAAGTCTGTGAAATTTGAAAACGATGTGATTTTTCAGGACATTCAATCTAAAAACGTAGACAATGCAAACCAATAAACTCTGCTGAAAAGAAGGCACAATAACTCAAAAACTAATATTTTTACTTTCTGCACAAGAGAGGATTATTTTTATGCTTTCTGGCTCTTTGAGAAAGATACCTTAAGACTTAGGTTATGAGAAAGCGATCTCCCTTTGTCCAATCATGTTCTTCATGTCTTCTTGATGATCTCTGCACAACATATTGCAAAGCAGTTTTATTTAATGGCAGTAACAGTGGCTAGAAAGATGATATTTGAAAGTTAGACTGAAATTTTTCCATCAAATGCCACATTACTTTATAAAACCCCATAGTGTCCTTAGAATAAAGCACCTGTTTTCTTCAGTACCAACCTCCATCCTGAATAGATAACTGTAACACCCAACAATTTATCTTTTTTTTGTGTTACAAGTCACTAAAAATCACTGGGTCAAAAACCAACGCAATGCTGAGTAATCATAGGAGGACACTTTTTGGTTATTTTACCATATAAAAGCTTGATATAATCTTTTCTATTCCTTTGACATATATGTCCAAGCTTATTATTGATGGTTAACAATTTGTTTGTCTTTCGATTAAAATGATCTTGTACAAATTTACATCATTTTGTACAAGAAGCATTACAGCTGTAGCAGTTTATAATGCTGCTTGGTAAAGGTAATCCAGTGTTGTATTGTAATTTTTGCGAGGATGGTGACACAGACCTAAACCTTAGAAATCACATCCAGTTCATCAGTTTTAAGCATAAATCTGTAGCTATTAGACAAGTGGGCAGAGGGAAGAATAGGCAGAGTAGCTGTTGTTTCAACATCTGTACACGTCCAGGGCAGCTGTTAAGCGTTCTTAGAGCTTAACACCCACAATGGAAGTATGGTCATTTTAGCTTTAGGTGCTATTGGGAAACATGGCCCAAATATGTCGGCCAAAATGTGGCCTTTATATGCGTCCAGTGGCCATCATTTTCTAGTGCACACACTGGAGGAAGATTTACAACACGGCTCCTCCCCTCCTTGAAGATCAGTTGACTGGGAGGGCTAGATTGTCTTCCCAGTCCACAGAGCATCTGGCTGAAGGAACGACAGATGCTGACAGCTGGACTGACAGCCAGCATATGTCCCTTTCTTTATTTCTGCTAAGCTCAGACAATAGAGTGGAAGGGACAGGCCGGGGGCTTTGTGTTGAAGGTAGACCTAATAGCTTGTGACTCCAGAATAGAGAAGAGCCCCCATTCTCCAGGAGAGCCCGGAGAGCAATTAGCCTGTCTCTGATCCTAGCCTGGAGACTTTATGGGAGGACTGAGCCCACAAAACCTCAATGGTCCATTCTTATTCATGCCATATTAGGATGTTTACTTTTTGTTACAACAGTCTGAGTAGCCAAATAAATTTATATTAATAATAAATGTTTTATTTTTGGTCTTTTATATGTGAATGAATCACGAAGACGACATTCAGAGGCTACTATTTATAAAATAAGCTGATGGTCATGGTGGGCTAATGGATGGCAATAGCAATTTATATAGCACATCTAATCACATATATGCACAATTATACTAACACTTAAAAATTACAATTACACAACAATGTGGACTGGTTATAAGCTATATTATCCTTATTACGTTATTATTATTATCGTTTTTATTTTATTTTTATTAAAATAATCCACGCGTGGGCTCCATGCGCCGAGCACGTGGGCTTTGTTTTGCTGCGTGATGACGCCACGCGTAGGTGACAGGAAGTAATTTGCATTTGCGGAAAGTAAACACAACCGGGATACGCGCTCGATTGTACACAGGATTTAGCAGTAAGTTGTGGTCTGTATAAGGTCACATTTGGGCATTCAGGGTATTTACAGACACAATCTAATAAACAGGAAGTTGGTTTGCAAACGGCGAGACACGCGAAAGTCTCGGAATCAATGAGTTTAGCAGACACAATGCCGTGTCAATCATTGACATTTGTTCAGCAAAAGGCGCATTCTCCGGCGGCATTTAGCATTCTGGAACCTTAGAAAGAGAGAGTTAGTGATAAAGTGTGTGTTTCTCCGCATGTGCTCCAGAAATGGGGGTGAGGGGTCTACAGCAGTTCGTGGATCGCTGCTGTCCGGAGGCTTGTGTTCCTGTGGACCTGAGAGAAAGAGCCAGGCACCATGCTGCTGATCACACCACGAGTTGAGTTTCATTCACTGTCAACACGGATTCAGTCCTCCCCATTTGTATGGAAGATATTGTTCAAGCTGATATAAATGAATGTGTCTATATGTAGGCTGGTCTCTGCTGGTACTAATGCAGGAATATATTGTGTGCACCCGTCTACAAGTGTGTTCAATTCACAAATTTGTAAATGAACCACCAGTTCATAGTTCATAATTCCAAATTTTGAATTCCCCATGTGTTGCTGTGAGCTACAGTATTATCTGTGAAAATTATTCACACAGCACATTAATAACCAAAGAGGGTAATTATTTTATCAGACTTAATATTGTATCTGCTTTTTAATTCTTATCCAACCAGGGTTTAATATTAGGGTGACAGTCTAAATTCTGACACTTCCTAACACTTTGCAGTAGCAGCTGCAACATTCACCCTACAGTATATTATTTTCTATATTATGAAAATAAAAGCAGGAACTGTGAACTGATTCTGATTCTAATTAATAGTTGTCACATTTACAACTCCAGTAAATCAAAATATTACTTATAGTAAGCCTGGATCTACATTTCTATTACAGTGACAGAAGGAAAAGAACCAATTCTGAAGGTGATTAATTAGTTTGAAGGAAAAGAACATTTTTGCTTAAGTAGATACTGATCAAATTGAAACCATTGAGAGTCAGTGCTAGTAGTTCTGGTGATTATAGTGGTGTTAAAATGCCCTTCTTAGTTATTTTTGGTAACTAATTTTTTAAATTTGGTAATCATTTTGGCTACATTGCAGCTTTTTTGCATGAAACTTTAACACAACTTTTGTTAAAAATGTGACACACTTCATTGTATGTGCATTACAGAAGAGGAGCTAACATAAACAGGAGCAACCATTCCAACCAGAAAACCTCATTCAATGTTTATTTAGACACCCGACTGTTGTCTTAAGACATAGGAAAACATCGAAAATTGTGAACCTATTAGGTTGCAAAGATGATCTGCACTGCCTTGCTAATTTAGTGGATTGATTAACTAAATTAATGGATGTTTACTGGCCCAGTTAGTTAACATGCAGGCTCATATTTACATTTCACTCTCATGTTCTGCAGAACCTACACTCATTGTAGATGGAATGGCCTGCCTGCGCCACTGGTACTCCTGTAAGGACTGGGTGTGTGGGGGGCAGTGGAGAGAGTACATGGCTTCCCTGAAGAACTGGGTGGACAGGTTCACCTCAGCAGGCATTAGACTGGTCTTCTTCTTCGATGGAGTTGTGGAAGAGAAGAAGATACAGGAGTGGGTGAGGAAAGAAATACTCTCAGGATACTGAGAATGCTGTAATTCAGCACACCTTTAAGGTATATATAGAAACATTTTTAGCCCATTGTTGTCTTCAGTTACAGAGTTATAAAGATCAAGATATCTTGGTTGCATTAAATGTTTTAAATGCATTTATTCATAAGTGAAATTGCAAGACAACAGACAAGGGAAAATAGGAGGCGAATACATTACAAGTACAATATTTACATGTTGAGATCAATAATGATAGTGGTGTAATACTATAATAAGATTTAAAAAAACATACAATGGTATAAACTTATAATACAAATAAATGAATACAGAAACATGGCTTAATAAAAAAGAATAAATAAAAAATAATATATATATAAATACTTTTGGTTGTACATCACCAAGTGAAATGCAAACGTCAGATGTAATGGTGTAAAGCACACCACCAATGGACTCTAGAGCAGTTGAGGCTGAAGTTCTTTGAACGAGAAGGTTTTACGCATTTCTCAACCTCCTGTATACATACCACGCCTTTTCCTGTCTACAGGTGAAGAGGCGACAGAGAGTAAACAGGGACGTGTCTGACATCTTCCATCACATTAAGGCACACGGAGAACAGCCTGGTGGAAACAGCTTTATCCTTCCCTCTGGCCTGGCGACGTTCACACCCTTTGCCCTCAGGTCAAAATTTGGGTTTCACCTTTGGTTATTTGTTTCTTACTCTGTTTTATATTAAATTCTTCTAAATATACATATCATGTTGTTACTCACAGGCGCCTAGGTCAGGAAGTGTTTTGCTCAGTGGAGGAGGCTGACTATGAGATCGCCAGATATGCCCGTCATCACAGCTGCATGGGCATATTGGGACAGGACTCAGACTTCATCATATTTGACAGGTTCTATCAAGTGATCATGTTAATATTTTATTTTAAATCAGATTAAATAAGTACATTTATTTGTAAATAGTACCTTGAAACAAAAGTTATCGTGTGCTGTTAAATAAATATTTTGAAGAAGGCATTTAAATTAAATAAAGACCAGAAAAAACAGTATAAAGACAGGAAAACTGCACAGGAGGCAAATACACATATACCACTTCACACAAAACAGCCTGTTACCAAAATTGAAGCCTTTACTGATTGGAACTCTGATCTCTCTAACAGTGATTCTGCACCAATTAACTCATTAAAAACCATTTAATTAAATCATGCACACATTTTTTAACCCACTAGGACACATTTCCTGCAAAATGACTTATCCTAATCACTGGTAGGATAAGTTATAAAGGGCAAACATGTAAGATTTAGCGGTATTTAACTGCACCTAGCAGAATAGACTTGGCAGAAATGGAATTAAATATTCATAAATTTATTAATTAGAATATATATTTTAACTATTTGTGTATTAATTACCTTAGATTGAGCTAATTTTATTAACACTGGGAGCTGGTTCGCTCATTTTACACATTTGACATTTTTTTTTTACAGTGGCATAGAATAGACAAACCAAACACTGGGTTTAAAGATAGACTTATTTATAATTTGATTGTGCCCCACGATTGGCTGGCGACCATCTGGGGTGTATCCCTGCCTCTCGCCATAAAATGCGCTGGGATAGGCTCCAGCAGACCCCTGCGACCCTGAAAAGGAATAAGCGGGATAGAAAATGGATGGATGGATGGATAATTTGATTGATAAAATGTGGACAAACTGTCTGAGAGTGTAAGTTTTGTCTTTTAAAGCGCTCCTTACTTTTCGGTGGCGAAGCTGCGGATCGACAGCCTCACCACCGTCCTGTACGACCGGCAGATTCTCTGTGGAGCCATTGGACTGACCGTTGCCCAGCTTCCACTGCTGGCCTGTCTCCTAGGTAACGATGTGGTGTCAGAGGAACGGATGAAGCACGTCAGGAACGATGCCATGGCGACATACAGGTGTTGGATTTGTTTTATATTTATGTTGTGTAATTGTAATAATGTCATTTAAGGGGGGTAATTAAAAAATAAAATTAAATAAAATAATAATTTTTCTCATTGTCCTTTTTATATTTTGCATATAGGTTTATTAATTTGGACACCAAGTACACCCATACAAACTATATATATATACTGTAAATATTTAGTTTTTCTCTTGCTTGGGTGCTCAATCAAAACCAGCTGGCTGAAGTCATTTTTCAAGGAAGACTTCTTTCAAACGAAACAAAAAACAGTTTTTTCATAAAAGTCAATCACAGCCATGACCATAATACTTTGTGTCTTTATGATCTGTGTAATATTAAAGTTAGCTGCGCAGAGATCATTAGTGTCCTTGTGTTTTTCAAAGTTCAGGAATTAAGGGGTTGCTAAACCACAGTTGTTTACTCTGGTCCGCACTCCGCTGAGTAAAATCAGTGATCTGGGCTCAGCGTGACACCGAGCCAAGCCGGTTTAAGATCTGATGAGAGCTGGTGTTGACAGTAAAGTAAATTCTGTTTCCCAGGAAAACGCATCCCACAACATTCTCCGGAGCCTCTCAGGCACAGATGGTGCTCGCTGTGTCCCGGCTTGTGAATGCTTTGTGGGACAAGGAGGAGGAAATGCTCGGCCTCATTCCTCAATCTCTGACTTTGTCAGATCCAGACAGAGAGCTCCTAAAGAAGGGAGTTCGCTCCTATGTGCTGCCCGCACAGGAAGCTCTTAAGCAGGGTGACCACGTTCCCTCTGGTTCTGCCTTTAGGGAATATGTCAGTCCAGAAATATTAAAGGTATGTCCTGTACCCACATACACGCGCGGGTCCTCTGCGCTTTTAAGAGCGTAGAATCAGACCGGCTAAATGTGTCCCTATGGTTTTTCCCCAGGCATGTGCGGAGAAGCATATCGCGGCAGAGGGTTTCATGATTTACGGCGTTGTGTGTGAGGGAGTGGTTCTGTGCAGCAACAGCCTGGAGGATGAAAAGGACAACGAACTGCTGCCCCAGGCCCTGGTCTACAAGTCCTGCAGACAACACATCTACAGCCTGCTGCTGCACTGGCGTGATGGTAGGACAGCAACCCGTACGGGACGGCCCTCATGCACATATATAAATCTGCTGAAGAAGCAGTAATTTTTTGTCTATGGTGTCTTTGGAACTTGCCTTGCAGATTTGAGTCCTCAGCAGAAATCAATCTAGTGTAACCTGGACTGTTCTGTGTGGTTTCAGCCAGTGTTGGTGATCCTCCGGCAATCAGGGAGTGGTTTGTCTATCCTGGAAACCCTCTGAAGGAACCTGACTACGTCCACCCCGTCCCACTCAGCCTCCCGTGTACTCTACCTTTTAGTTTTTGAATATACTAGTCTGTATTCTTAGGATCAGGGTAGGATGTAAGTGTATTCACGTCACTGGATGAAAGTTAACTTTTGTGCCTCACGGTGCTTGTAAAAGAGCCATTAGGGTTTTATTTCTTTGGATAGTTTTATAATTTGGGCTGTGACTTTGCTATAACAGTTTGGGAATCAGTTGTTTGCTAGTTTTCAGTTCAATGTGGGATCACTCATTAGAGGAGAGAGAGTGAATAAAGTTAAATATGATCTGCACTGAAAAAAAGATGTTGATTTCTTTTTATTCTCAATTTTAGGCAGCCAGAAAAGCTACTGAGGAAGGTGTAACATTTTACCTGAGGGCAGGTCATATTTAACTTTATGTGTACTTTTTATTGAAATGTTCAACCACAACTTCTGTATTAAATCTAAAATGAGCAGCATAAAAATACTTCGTTAGCGCCTTACGGCCATTTGTGGTCCCATTAAAACCCATTGAAACCACTTTTTTTTTTTTAAATCCCATGGCAGCTACAGTATAAATTGTATGTATTTAAAGACATTTTTAGGGTTGTAGGCGGTTAAAGGGTCACATTTCTGAAAATGAATGATTTATAGTCAGGACTGATGTTGGTTACAATATTAGATACCTATAGTACATCTTAAAGATCCCTCAGGTACTGTAAGGAAGTATTCTTGAAGTAAAGCACATTGTTTAACACATGATAAAATAAGGCCTTTTTAAATAATGTTCATGTTTGGGTAATGACAAATTGTGATTACAATACCACAAATATGAAGCAACAAAAGTAGACGTGTGTAATGAAATGCTGTATCCCTCTGTACTGAGCAAGTGGTACTGTAATATTTGCCTCTGGTTGGAGAAGACATCAAGCTTAATTTGCTAAACACATCACAGACATCTGTTAAAAATCAAGCTTGAAGTATTGTTTTTGTGTCTGAATTTGTAGGCGATCAGCCCAGTCCGGACTTGCTGTGGTTCGGCACCGGTTCTGAAGTTTCATCTCTTCGTCTGGTATCCTTTTTTTCAATTTTTGACTGCCAGGAGTTCGCTGAGTTGTATGGAGCGATCGAAGACTCTCTCCTGGCTGCTCTCTGTCTCGTCACCTACATAGCCCTCCAGGTAAAGTTAACCTTTTATGGTTCGATATATATACATACATGTTTTTAGCACTAATGATAAAAGATAAGGTCATAAGCCAAACTCAATTGGATGCAGTCGAGCATTTATTGAACAGTCATAATAATTAAAAAGGAAACAGTGAACAGATCCACAATGATAGGCAGATTTATAACTCCATTCACATAATTATATATTCAATCAAATCTTTTGATTATTAGATTTATTTCCTATACAATTTGTAAACCGATACTTAAATATATCCAATAAAATAGTATTATATTTTATTTGAAAGTACATGCAAGTGATTAACTCTGAAGAATACTAGTATTTCACATCCACAACCCTCTTTTGTGACCTTTTGATGTTCTACTTGCAGCAAACATGAAAACACCATTGATAATGGCGCAGATTGAAACTCATGACGTCTCCAGCGTCACCGACATGTCTCTTTTTTTTTTTTTATTGGCCGAGGCTGTGTATGTTTTTGCTTAGGCTCTGGTGAAGTGAGCTGTAAATGAAACCATGGAACACAATGCATTTAGTTTGTATTAAGGCATTTCAGCCAAGATAATGGCAGCATATGAGGAGCAGAGCTACACCTTCTGATTTATGTAAACAGAAAATGAAAGACCAAATGTATTTGGTGACACTTGCACATAAGAGTCGGCTTTTGATTTGGGATTTACATCTATAACACATATACAACAATTATTCCACTCTATTGTCAGCATGCGATGTGAAGTTAAAAATCTCTTGTTGCCGGTCTGTTCCGCGTTGTTTTGTCATGGCTTGATGGTATCTATTATCACCCACCGCGTGCCCAGTTTAGCCACAGACGCTGTTTTTTGTAGCTGCAGCTCTTACGTCAACAGCTGTTCTGATAGCAACCCGGGGGCTTTGAACAGAGCCCTTCACTTAATTCACCTCGCTGCATTTCTGTTTTTATTGCGGATGTAAAGTTTAAGCTATAAACATTCTTCATGTTTTTAATCCATATGCAAAGCCTTGTGATCGCATTTCAGACTATATGAAAGAAGACAAGATTTTTTCCTTTGTGTGTTTCGCATGGACGTCATCTGAGCTCCAAGACAACAGAGATCACAAGATCGCTTGGATAAAAGCACATGCGTCATTTTGCCGGAGATAAACACAAATTATACTTGTACCCTCATTTATCTTCCTTGCAAGGGGCAATTTGAAAAGAAAATGCTTCTCAAATATATTCTCGAGCTTAAGACATTTTGTGTTTTTCATATTTATCAATAATACTTAAAGTCAATTGTTCCATGTCAAACTCATTTTAGTTTATGGGCCACATACAGCAGAGACCAGTCCAGTAAAAGTATTGTGTAATGACCTACTCTCTCAATAACAAGTGACATTCTGAGTACTTTAACCATCAATGAACCATCCATTTGCAAGTTAGGCAGTAAAAAACAGAGTACAGATAAAACACAATTAAAAAATATTATATCTCAATTGTTCCATATTCAGCCAGTCTACTGTCAGTATATGTACATGTAGTGTTGGTGAAAGCTGACTGAGCAGCCATTTAGAAATGGCTCCTGATGTGATGTCCCAACAGGAGTGAAAGTCAATAGAACCCACTCCTGACCCCCTGTAGCTGCTTCACTCTTCAGGAGTACTTGTACTTGATTACTGTTGATCTGACCGTCCCCTCTGAGGGGGGTAAACCAGTAAGTTATTAACCCAGAGGTAAACTGGCTCAATGGACAGTCACACATTCTGTATGTGTATAGTGTTCTTTCTGTATCCACCAAGTTACCCGGCTTCTACTGGTTTAAGGTAACAGTTCTAGGCTGGAGTTTGGTAGGGACCTTTAAGCTCAGATCACCTCATCCAGATCTAGTCCACAAAGCATGTACATGTTTATAAATAGTATTAAATACTAAACTAAATGAAATCACACAAAGTACCCATAACAACTAAGCACAAAATTAGCTTAAAGATAATTAGATAACTCAACTCTAAATACAGCTTTATCCATAAAAAAACTACATCTGAACACTCAGCTGTGAGGACACACTGCTGGTCTTTTTTCAGTTCTAAAGCTCCAAAAGGAAAACTAAGAATGTTGAAAAGACAGAAACTTGCTAAGTGACCCTTCAACAAATTGGTTCACTGTATTTCAGGAAGTGAGTTTACAATACAATTTCACCAAGGGGCATTCGGACGAACAGACGTCCCAAGTCGAACACAACAACTTCCAGATGGATTTTTGGCAGCGGTTTGATCGACGGAGAGGGCCGGCAGACGGATTGAAGTGCGGCCTGTTAGACGGACCGTTAGACGAGGGGTAGACGAGCAGACAGGCCGACAGACAACAGTGGCCGTTGTTGTCTGATCACTGCTGCATTCACATTCGCTCGTCACTCTTCTATTTAAATGGCTTCAGGGTTTGTTTGTTTTGAGCACACAAGTAGGCAGCCTCGTTTCTGCATTCAGCATTGTCTCGTTCTCTGTTGAGTTGTTGCACAGGGAGCAGACAAAACAAACTGACCCACATAAAACACACACTGGGATGTGATTGAATTCACAAACCATATATTTTCCTGTGTGTGTGTGTGTGTGTGTGTGTGTCCAGGTAGCAGCTCTGTCTTTAGAGGACGTGGATGCTTACCTGAGTCAGGCTGTGTGTCTGAGACTAAAATCCCCTCAGGAGCTTCAACAGATCAAGGTCAGTTACAAAACACACACTGTACATTTTTTAGTGATTTACATTAAACCACAGTCCAATTGTGTAAGATGACCCGAATAGTTTGCTGATTTTACTCCATTTTTATGCCTCAGTGCACTGGCAAGTTTTCTTTTCCTGCTGCTGCAAGAAGACATTTTTTTCCTGCAATTTACATTAATACATGTTTAAAGCAAGCGATGAGAAACGTGAATGAGTAGCCAAACAATTTTGTTTTTTTCAGTAGTAGTGCTTTTGTATTATTGAGTTTTCAAATGCAATTTTCACCAAATTCTGTACATTTCAAAACAAATGCAGAAAAATGAATGAGCCCGTCACATATTTGTACAAACATAACATCAGCGCTGACGTAGTTAAGCAGGAAGTCTTTCTGTGTTAATAAACATTGTTAATGTAATTTATTAAAGAGCATGTGTGACTATTAAAACAGATGATTTCAATTACAGCTGAGGGTTAAATATGATATCACTGTACTTACATCAACTGTTGTAATTGTAATAGGAATATCTTTTGGTTGCTGGCAAACTGTGCTTTTCCATACTCCATACATGACAAAACGACTGTTTGCTGCCATGTTGTAGCTTTATTTATTTTTACTGCTTAATTACCATACTTACATCTAGTAATTTGTATTTTTGCTGCTGGTCTGTTTCCTACACAATAATTAGGACTGGGCGTTGATTTGAATATGCTGTCTGGGAGATGTTCAGTGCCCCAGGAAGGGAGTTAACTGAGTGACTAGTGAATGGATTAGCTGAGCTACACGCACATACACACACACACACACACACACACACACACACACACACACACACACACACACACACACACACACACACACACACACATATGTACAACAAATCAAAATGTTAGATATCAAACAGCACATTTTATCTTTTTGATTGTGTTTTATTGTACATGCATGTGTGTGTGTGTGTGTGTAAAACCTTGAGAGAAATACAGATTTACACAAACTCACAACACAACATCCACCATTAGTATCAGCACACATTGAAAATCTGTCCTTTTTTCACCAAAACCCACAAAAGAATAACATTTTTTTAATCAAGGTAAATTAATTAGAATGGTGTGTGGATGAGCATGTGTGTGTGTGTTTGTTCATCTGATTAAAAATGAGTCACATTTATTTGTGTCTATATGGGGGTAGAGGGGTTGTGGGTATGCTGGTTTTGTTGCAACATTCCTCCCCTTGGGACTCTGATTATGGCATTTCTGTGTGTGTGTGTGTGTGTGTGTGTGTGTGTGTGTGTGTGTGTGTGTGTGTGTGTGTGTGTGTGTGTGTGTGTGCGTGTGCGTGTGTTACAGAGTGTGCTGGCGACAGTCTCCTGTCTGACGCTTACCACATGGATCTATTTACATCAAACACACTCCGCCCCGCTGGACACACACACACACACACAAACAAAACACAAGCGTCTTGTGTGTCTGTGTTTCTGTCTTTTGTCTTTCTCCGATTTTGTGTGTTCTCATATTCTTCCACTTTTGACACTCGACCACTTTCTCTTGCTCTTGGTCTTTCTTCATGTTTCCCTTTATCTTTTTTCTCCATCTCTTTGTATCAGATTGTGTGCGCCTTCAGGCTTTTGTGTCTCTGACCAGTGGTTCATTGTTTTCAGTAGGTGAAGCTGTGTTTGACTGGAAGCAGGTGGCAGGCAGGGATATATATGTGTGTGTGTGTGTGTGTGTGTGTGTGTGTGTGTGTGTGTGTGTGTGTGTGTGTGTGTGTGTGTGTGTGTGTGTGTGTGTGTGTGTGTGTGTGTGTGTGTGTGTGTGTGTGTGTGTGTGTGTGTGTGTATGGTGTGTGTGGTGTGTGTGTACACGTAATCACTGTTATCTGTACTATCAGCCAGAGAACAGGTGAGAGCTGAAAACACACACACAGAGAACATCTGCCCGCTATCGTCTTCTGCAGTCAAAATCAGCTTGTGCGTCTTTTTCCTTATTGTTTCCCTCCTTTCTTTTTAGCAGTTATCTGACGCGATCACAGCTGATCACTTTTCTCAGCCATTGACGGCTAACTTGAACAGAATAAAGCAACATGGAGTGGGTGGTCTGAGTCTTATAAAGTCGTGTGTCTATGTGTCAATCATGAGCAGACAAAGTGCAAATATAAGTCAGGAAAAACTAATTATTTCAACAGCTGTGAATAAAAATTTAGAAAATGTCTTCCAAGTGGACATGTTTGAGAATATTGAAAAAACAGATGGTTTCCTGCTACAGAGTTATTTCAGTGTTGCTATTAACGCCTCAAACATTACTGCCAGTTATATTAATCTATGTTAGGATGAATAGTATAAGTATATTGTTGCATTGTCTAAAATCAATTAATCAAAGTGAAACAGGTCTATGAAAAGCAAATAATCTCACTGATCTTTCTGGATGTTCCTCAAATATGATAACTGTTCATCTGATCAAAGAAGAAAAATGTAGGTCAAATTTCTGAAAAAAAATAATTATCCCTTCAAAGAAAGTTGGAAATTGGAAAAATGTATTTTCAGATACAGTGTTCCTATTTTAGATTCACATCTAAAAAGAAATGATTGAAATGGTGGAAACAACTTGGTTAGGGCTTCATATTTTGGTGTTCACCATAGCAATTAATCATATGCAGTCATCCCATACAGTGGGAGAAAAGGACGATGGTGAGAAGAATTTGGGTTCTTGGAGGAACAGAGGGAGGCAAAGTTTGATGGTGACATGTTATGATTTGCATACGGGCAAAAAAAAACCCTCTTTTGAATCCCTCCCAATCTTGACATTGGATCTGCACGTCTGAACAAGAATCTTCATTCATATTTGATCAGCAGCATAGCGGCTGTGTTTGGCCGGCATGGCTTATTCTTCTTCATTGGTTGTGGAATCAACAAGCTGAAAAACAGACAGTCCCACTTTCACAAACCACATTGTGGGCTAAGGGGGCTTTATATCTGTAGTGATGACGACCCGCAGACAATGAAGTGAAAAACCGAAGTGTTAAGCTCCTCTATTCACATTGGAGACATGTCTCAGGCATGTACAAGAAGTGCGGTTCATTGGGGATCAAAGTTCTAGAACCTACAGATATCTATAAGACACTAGAAGACTCACCTAATTCTAATTCTTAATTTTCAACTGCTTGTTTTGTCATAAACATCATTAATATTGTTATACTTATAATTATAATTGTGGACTTCCATATTAAATAACTCCCCTCTCTCTCTGCTTGCTCTCAGCTGCCCGTCCTCTCCAGCCGAGCGGTGCAGCTGGGGTCGCTCTACGTCCGAGGACTGAGCCACATGCTGGGCGCCAACTCCGCCAGCGGCTGCCCGCTGCCCGGCGACGCCCTGCTGCCGTGGAACAGCTTCGACGGGCGGCTCTTCCACTCCACGTACCTGCTGGCCCACGGCGGCGCGGAGGCCGCCACGCTGTTGGACGGCGACGTGAGTGGAGACAGGAAAACGTGTCTCAGATCATGTTAGACATGTCCTGTTATACACAAAAAACATGTTTTTGAGTCACATGTCTCAACATGTTTAAGCAACATGGGCATGGTAGTGGGGGGAAAAGTGGAGTAGCGAGTTTAAAATCCTAATTTTTTATTATTTTTTTAATGGATGAATGAATTTGCTCCTCTTAATTTGTGTCATAATTTAAATATTACTTAATAAACTAGATACCAGATGGAACCTAATGTGTTAGGTGAGCACAGGCCGAATGCATCATTTGAGCTGAAAAATGAAAGAACTTCAATGTATTGTGATATAATGCACCTTAAAACCATATTCATGCTTGTTTATTTTTAAGTATATGTATATTTTTTGCTCATGAGCTTCATGTTCTGTCGTGGATAGGGGCCCACTGACATTGAGAGTTTACAGGCCCCAGAATTTGGTGCTTATGCCCCTGACCTGCAACCATAGTAGGGGAAAGTCCATGACTGTCGTTTTCTACCCAAAATAAAAAAAATCTAAATGTTACTATAGTTTTTTTTTGTTAATGAAATTATAATAGACCTTAGACAGAGGTTTTAAGCAAAAAAAAATGTTTCTAAGTGCTTCCTGTCATATGATGTTATCAGGTGGGAATTTCTGTACCTCGACACTAAAATTGCCAAAGAAAAAGTTAGAGGTAATTTTAGGACTAGTAGTGTGAAAATCAACTCTTTATGTTTGACCTGGTGACGTTACAGTGTGGGATAATTGGTTCTTTTGTTGTTGTTTAGGGGAAATTTGTGCAGTTGCCAGTCATTAAACTGCTGTTTTACTGAGGAAAAAACAGAAGCACAATGTGATTGTTAGTGACTGAACTGATACAGCTATATGCCTGAAATCTTTGAAAAGAAATTGAGGTTAAATGAGTTAATCAGTAGTAATTTAAGTGTGTGATTGTCTGTCCCCTCCTACAGTCTTCCTGTCTGTCTCTATTTCTCCACCTGAGAGAGAAACTTACAGAAGCCTGCAGGAGGAGAGGCAGAGTCCTGCAGTCCAGACCCGAGACAGGTGAGACGTCTGACTGACTGAGTCATTAGTGTTATAGTAGTGTTAGTATCAGACAGTAGCAGAGGTGGTTTTAGCCCATTTTGAGATTATTGTATTATTATTATTATATTTCAAAAGCAAAAATACAATAGCTTGTAGAGATCAAGAACTCATTTTGAAGTGTATTTTCAGTCAGTCAGTCGGTCCTTTTCTATCCCCCCTTATTTATTGCCCTTATGTATCCCAGCTCTTTACAGGCGAGAGGCAGGGATACACCCCAGACAGGTTGCCAGCCTATCACAGGGCACAAACACCATTCATTGACACACTGATGCCTGCGGGCAATTTAGAACCAAATTAACTGTGGGAGCAAGCCTGAGAACCCGGAGAGAACCCACTCAGAAACAGGCAGAACATGCAGTGAGTCTTGAACCTGAAGTCACCCCCTATTTTAGCTATATATTTTATTATATATACTGATAGCTTGTATTTGCTTATTCTAATCTTTTTTCCCTGATTTTGATCAATTTGGTCTTCTTTAATGAACCTTTTCTTTCAGTATTGACTCAAATCAGGACAGAAAAAATTAGGAGGAAAAAAAGGAAGTATCTGCCAATAGAAAAGAATATTTTATACTCAGTATTGGATTAATTATACCAAACATATGACATTTTCTTCTGATGAGAATTTTTTGCAGTGTTACAGCTTTTTTTTCGACACACATAACCCACTGACCACTTCAGCTTCAACTCTTTCCATCCACTCGTGTGTGCGTGCGTGTGTGTGTGTGTGTGTGTGGTGTTTGTGAGCAGCATTGTTCCTCCTGCGAGTCGCCGCTCGTGTGTATTTATCCGCACCAATTTATGGTTCCCGGTTGTTTCGTGTAGCATAATTACGCTGCCATTTTGGCGAGGGCCCCTTTGAAGAGAGCACGTTTGATCTCGGGACCATCCCGGTTAAATAAAGGTCAGAGGGAGAAAAACAGTTTGACCTGAATTAAGAAATGCTACGGGCGCCCCGGTGGCGTAGTGGTTCCAGATACAGACCATATAACCACAGAGTCCTTAGTGCAATTCCTGCTTGGGACCTTTGTTGCATGTCATGTGTTTCTCTTGTCCTATGTTTCCTGCCTGTATCTATACTGTAAACTATCCAATACAAAAGAAAACGTGCCAAGAGACACATTCTAGCAGCAGCCTAATGGCATTCCTGTTACTTTTCAAGGCTCCGGTAGTTCAACACGTCTTTGTCATTCACCGCTGGCACAGAGAAATGAAGAGGATCCGGAGATGAGCGGCAGAAGCATTCCGTGGCTCATATAAAAAAAAATAAGATAAAAAAAAAAATATGATGATGAAAATTCTTTCGGAGCTAAATGGAGAAGCAGCATTTTAATCTGACAGTTGATCTGCGGTTGTAGTTCTCCGGTGCCCCTCACAGAACCACATTACCCAGAGGGCCCTGCTGTAACGAGCTCCATGTGTGCTGCGGCCTTAACTCATACCACGGTGTGTGTGTGTGTGTGTTTGGGGCGCACGCACGCACACGCGCACCCTGGATGCAAGACTTGCTTTGTCAGTGTGCTAGTAATAGTAGGTTTCTGTTTATAGGCTGGGAGAGCTCTATTTTAAGGCACACAACAAGACTAACTGATTACAGACCTCTCTCCGTGTCTCTCCCCTCTTTCTGCTCCCCTTCCCCTCAGTTATTCCCCTCCGTTTCCCTCTCGCCCCTTTTTAGTTTCTCCATGCCTACTTCTCGTGCTCTCTGTTTTTCCCTTTTCAGGTTTTGCTGTTGTTCCCAGAGCTCTCGGATGTGGAGATGTATATCGCCTTCACCTGATAACACACCTACTGTTGCCTGTCAATATGGTTTACAGTGTCGTTTACTTGTAGTGTGCAGGCCTTAACTTAAAAGAAAAAAAATTACTCCCAGCAAATCCCCCCTCTCAATACTTGCCAACTACTCTATGTTGTAAATCACTCTCAGCTCCATTTATTAACTTTCTACCAAAGATGTAAATCTCATAAGACGCACAAAAGATACTTTTTATTTCTAGAAAAAAAAGGTTTCCTATAATAGCTAGACACTAGTTCTAGCAAAAAGAGGAGTATGTTGTGTAAGTGTTAAGCATTAGCAGAACGGTTGACATTGCCTGTGTTTACTGTAGTGAAGGAACCTACATGTTATTCACCGATGTGCTTTTAATTTGTTTTGGACAGCAGTGATGCTCAACAATGCAGAAGAATTCACGTTATCAGGTTTCAGCTGCACAGAAGTTACTGCCTAGAGGATTTCAGGAAAATGCTATAAAATAGGCATATTGTCAGTAGTGACACCTTCATATTTCTTTCCCTAATTCAGCTTTCTGAAAACCCAAAGGCAGTTTGCAGCTTAACACACACCCAAGAAGCTGGAATCAGTAAAACTTTGGAACTTTTGCTTAAAAAATGAATCAATTACCAAAATCTCTGATCTATTTCCTGTGGTTTGAGTGATCGGTTGACAACTTTTATTTTGTCGTTGGTTTTTCTCACAGGATCCGCAGACAACACGACCGCCTAGAATATCCGCAGACTTACCATTTAAACAAAGCCCGGCTCCCTGTTGGTATAAGCCTCGTGTAGTTCACAGACCCCGTCCCGCTCAGTGGTCAATCAGCGAGGACGAGTCAGCAGTAGCTGGTGAAACGTGAACCCGTAGTTTCTATTCAGTGACTTATAAACCTTTGATACCAACCGCTTTTTTCTGAAAAAGTGCGGTGAGTGCCATGTTGGCGCAGAGGCTCCGTTTTGCGCCGAACTGTCTGCGATTTGCCCATGTCAACCCCTGTGGGTCTCACGAGGATGTTTCTGGTTTTACAGATGGAAGGCTATACACTCTTTATACCTCAGAGTTTCATTTCTGCCAGACGCAGACACCGATCATTACTACAGAACTGTGGGGATATGGATTGTGTGTGTGTGTGTGTGTGTGTGTGTGTGTGTGTGTGTGAGTGAGAGGGAAAGAGACAGAGAGAGAGAGTATGTGTGTGCGTGAGAGTAGTGGTGGCGCTATGTGGTATCGTTGAGGGCCCGGTTTGGTTTTTGTTTGGAATCGGGCCTGATGTTTAGTCTCCTCAGCAAATATCTCCTCTGCCCGCCTTTGCCTCGCAATTACCCTCCGACAGTGAACGCAGTGTAGTCGCTCTCCCACGTTTCTCCAATTTATTCCTGACCAGAAAAGTCAAAATGAAAACAACCTCATTTTCAGCTTTACTCACATGTTTCGTGGATGACATTTAAACCATGACGTACGCGTAGTCTGTTCTCTGTCAGAGAGAAATCTAATCTCTTTCTAATCTTATTTGTCTCCCGTCTCTTTTGGTTCACTCCGAATCTAAATCCGAGAAATTTGAGTTTTCCAAAAGACATAAAAATAGACTCGGGTGCTTGTGGCCGGCCTGACACATCGCTCACTTACGCATGGCACGCTTTCATCTGCTTTTTTTTTTTTTTCTTCCTGCACTTTCACATTCAAGTCAGTGGGTTGATGGTAGGACAGCGGCCTGATTTGGCCTCAAAGGCCTGGAGCTCCCTTGTGGCGAGGTCTAAAGTTGGGACTTGATGTTTTATTACGGGCACTTTGTATTTGGCTGAAGATCTGCGGCATCTGTCAGAGTTCCTTAAGCCGACGGTACATCACCGTGCAGTAGCTGCACAGGAGTCAGGAAACATTTTGCTCATTTTTAATGACTGAAACAAATGTTTCAAGCCATGATGCTCTAAAAAAACTCATTTGGAAGAAAACAGAATGCAGAATAATTCAACCTTTAACACTGGTGTGTGTCAGACTGACAGCTAGGGAAGCAACTAATGACTGTCTTGGTAGTGGGTTAATCTATTGATTAAGTCCCAATTAATTAATTCAATGATTGACTGTTTAGTTCATAAAATTGTGCAAAATGTTGTTCACTGTTCCCAAAGCTGAAGATTCAATCTAAAATGTCCTTTTTTGTCCAGACGAATAGTCCACAAACTGAGGATCATCAGTTTATTATTAAATAAGACTAAAAAATCTGAGCATTATTAGATTTTAAGAGGCTGGAACCAGTGAATTTGGACATTTGTTTCTTAAAAATGCCTCATCAAATATCAAAATAGTTGGAAACCAATCAATTCATTGTTGCATCTCTTCTGACTGCATATGTGCAACATGATTTTTTCTTATCTAGAGACCCCTTGAAATAACTTGTGATTTGAAAGGTGTGCATGTATGGAAAAAAAATACAATTGCAGACATTTCTGCAGTCAGTGGTCAGTTTGATGGTCAGTGTCATCCTGTAATTCATCAGAAAAACTAGCATCTTATTGAATGGATTAAAGATCTTAACATTAAATATTATTGCGTAAAAAGTGTCAATCAAAGTTGTAGTTTTAGGCTGCCTTTGCACAGTGAAACTTTCATGAAAATAGGTGCAGGTTGTAAGTTGGATGAAGCAGAATTTCCTGAAAATTAACAGTTAAACAAAGCAGGTCAAAAATATCCAAGTCTCATGCAAGTCAACTTACTTGTTTTGCCTCACTAGTCATGTTAATCAAGCTATAGCTAATAGTAGCCACCTTCTACCAGAGTAATGAATGGATGGAACCATTCATCTTGGATGAAACTAGTTTCACAAAGTTGAGTCTTGCAACTGTTCAGCATCTTAACCAGTATCAAGGTTAAGATGATGATCATGCACCACCAAAGGTGTGTAAAAATCTTGTAGATAAAATGCTTTTTCAGGACCTTTAAATATCACTTTGCACACTTTCAGGTTGGTCTTCAGGTGGTGGCGGCGGCTGGAGGGAGAACACGGGAGGTGATCAGAGCAGAGGGCGATGGAGGGAGAGAGGAGAGGCAAGACCAGACCAAAGTCGATCTGAAAACCGAGAGAGCGCGCAGGTGAGAGAAGGACACAGGCGAGGGGGGGTGACAGGAGGCCGACAATTCAACCACCTTCACCACCCGCAACACGCCGACCTCCAGATCGCCAGCCCTCGACGGCCCAGAGGACGACCGTACCGCAGCAGAGGAGCATACAGGCTGGCTCCGAGGTAACAAAACTACCCCTTTCCCCCTTTTACTTTCCTAGGTTTTTACCGTTCTTATGTGTATAATAGTGTCATGGTTCTTCTCTCCTCAGATGGTCGCATCCTCCAGCTCCTGGAACATGAACTCAACCCTGACAGAGAGAAGAGTAGTAGAGGATTAGCAGGCAGGACTCAGGGGGGTTAAGAGGATGGGAAAGACATGATGAAAGGAGTCAAGGAGTCGCATTTCTCTGAGCAAACTGATAAGTGAATTACCCGTCAGTAATAATGTTTGTCTAAAAGATGCAATAGGTAGAAAAAAAATGGGGATTAAGAGGAGGCGGTGGGAGATTCAGAATTCCTTTCATTTGCCACTTTTAACCCACAATTTGTGTTGTACATGTTTTTAAGTCTTTCACAAGCCTCTCCTTCATCTCAGGGAAACGAGCCTCGCTCACTGTGACTGAAATGAACAATCCGAATGAGATCTCACCGAACAAACATAAACGACCCACTTCAAACACGCGCCGAGAAGTGGAAAGTGGATTAAGGGTTAATCCTTAGGCCTGTTTTTACCCCTTATCTTTCACAATAAAAGGCAAAGATCTTAAGAGCTGTGTGTATCCAGTGCCATAATCCTTTAAAGTAATAGATTTAACTGGAGAACCAGTCATGCTGGTATCATGTATCTGCAGAAATAGGACAGCAGCACCAGAGATTTATACACTTCTATAATCTGATATCAGGAGGAGCCACGAAATGTCATAAACTCAGTAAAACAACTGGAGACACAGACACTAAAGTCTGTAATTTACAATAATGGAGTTATGCTTGTAGCCTGTTTTAACTCATGCTTGTGCTGACCTGTTCTCTGAAAATGAACAACACTTGATACCATTTATTGAGTGTTTTCTCCAAACTATCGCACATAACTCTGAATCCAATTATCTAAAACCTAAATTAAAAATGGAGAGTCCAGTAAACGTTGTGTCCTACAGATCCCAGAATCTGCAGCTTCTTTTCACCACCTGTGATAATAGCGTCAATCATTTTCACACACAGTGAGGACAACGCTCTAGTATTGAGTGATTAGGGGTCAAACTGCATTGGCAGTCGTGTGTGTGTGTGTGTGTGTGTGTGTGTGTGTGTGTTGATGGGGAATGTATAGCCAGTATAGTCAGGCTGACCGCCTTCCTGTAGCACCGTGGACATCGTTAAACCCACCAGAGAGGAAAAGGATGCAGCGAAAGTAAGTTCCTCTGCCTGAGAGTTCTCATTCCTGTGTGTGTGTACGTGTACATGTGTGTGTACGTGTGTCTATAAGCAGAGCACAAATGGAAACTAATAGGGGGAAACCAGAGTGTTGATACAGTGTTGGTGGGTGAGTGTGTGTGTGGCCTTGCAGTTCAGTCGTCCACTCGTCACTAAGGCAGACACAGGCCCCTCCAAGTCCCACAGGTTCCCATCTTATCCCAACTTTCCGTCATCGTCATTATTTATTCCATCGGGGAGGAATAAAAAACATTGAAGGCTGTTTGGTTTTGGCTAAATATGCGGCCTGCATCAGGTGGATCAAGGTCCATGGCGATGACGTTGCAGGGGTCACATGTCAAAGGTTTTGCAGCCTTCAGATATTTTTATCTTAACACATGTTTATTGTAATAATTTTTCATGTAGTTTTACTGTGTGGTATTGGTTTTTACTGGCTAATTCTGCAGTTATGTACAGACTGAAACTGAAAAAATGCTTCATTTTGCAATAGAAAATCTAAATCAAAATATCAGTATGCCACAAGTTACATATATATGTAATCGAACATAAATGATTTAATACTTTATACTGAAATTAAATCAAAACTTAATTAACTAATCAATCCTTCCACTACCTCGTGAAAGGAGAAAAATATGCCCTCACTCTGTTGAAAAATAACTAAACAATATTTATTTTTGCAAAAGGAGGACTGGAAGCTGAAAGTTTAAACCTAACTTAGACACTTGCTTACATCTTTATTTTCTATGTAAGCCTTGAATGATCTGTAGCTGTTAATGTGACTTGTTATATTCACACTTAATTACAGGGGAAGAATCATAGAAACATTAGTTTTTACAGAGAAACGCATTTGTGGAAAGAGTTGTTCATTCATTTGCTTGATCTATGAGTTAGCACATAAATGAGACATTTAATTTTCAAGCTGAGGTTTTAATGAATTTGAGAAGCAAGACATTGAACAGGACAGTGATTCTTAAAGTTCTTTAAAGTAATGTGGCCGCACTGTCATCTCTCTCAGAGGAAAAGTGTGTGTGTGTGTGTGTGTGTGTGTGTATGTGTGCACGCGCAGCTTTTTGGGTTTGTAATTGTGGTGAGTAGATTGGCTGTGTGTGTGTTTGAGAGAGCGGGGAGGGGGATAAGGGTAGGGCACGGAACACACATCCACAACTTGAGTCCACTTGCCCCTTCTAGATAATAACAATAACAGGAGGAGGGATGTTTTCTGTGGCGAAGAGGAAGCGAGGGATGGAAGGTTAAAGAGAGAGCGAGAGGGGGAAAACGAGTAAGGAAGTAGAAGGAAGTGGAGGAGTGTAAAAGGGAGAGAGGAGAAATAAACATTCAAAGATGGGAGAGGGGGGGGAGTGGGTGATGGCGGACTAAGAATAGAGTTAACCTAAGCGTTTTGAGTCGGGAGTCTTGCCTCAACCACAGGAAACTCTGTTGGCTGCTTGACAGATCAGCTTCCTGCATGTGTGTGTGTGTGTGTGTGTGTGTGTGTGGTGGAGATCTGGGCGTGGTCCCCGCAGCAGCAGGGAGACAAACAGACCGTCGACCCCCCTTTTCGAGGCCTCCTCCCTTTGGATTGGCTCAGGCCTCTTTCCCCTCCGGTGGCAGTCATTCAACAGGCTGTCAGTCTGCTCTATTTTGTCCCACAATCTGTCTTATCTATCTTTTTTTTCTTGAACACCACGGTCGGTAAACCAGGCGCCCATAACCCTGAACAGGATTAGATTTAAAGTCTTCAGCGGTGGCCACAGCGAGCGGCACCGAAACAGATCCCGCTCTGGACCACCAAACCACTTCAAACAAACATCATTCCAATCAAATCAAATCTAGGAGGCAGACAGGTGTCACATAGCAGCACCTTGTTGTGTTTTACTCAAGCATGCTCATTTCTGACAGATGTGTTTTGATTTTTTCCACAATTTTTCTGTGGGAATTTGATCACAAGAATATTTTTGCAATCTGTATTTATTCACCGCAAACAGCTGTTCACTGTTATTACATTATCACCAACTGTGCGTTTAATTACAGCTCAGACTTTTCAAGTATTATTGAAACTTTCCGTGAAATCCAGTGACCAGACCCCATGTTCTTTCTACTATGTACATAAGTCATCCTAATCTGTGCACAGATGTAATGGTTGATTAGTGGAACCAAGCATGGAACACTCTCCAGGACCAGGGTTGTACAATATTATATCATATTCGTGTCTTGCACATGGTGGACAATTTCTGCCAGGGATTTCACCTGAAAGTGGATGGAGGTGCAGCTGTCATCATGAATAGTAATGCTGTTGAAGAAGTTGACAACTCAGGAGTTCATGCAGTGTATTGTTGTAGTTATTTCCTGAATGAAACAAACAGCATGTATACAGACCGCCCACTGAGTTGCAACCAAATGTGGCAAAATCCATTACGACCCTACCATGTGACCGCGATGAATGATGTTAGCGGAGATGCATCTGATCCTTTTTGTTTTTTCCATTGATTTTGTATCAAAATCTCACCTGGCTCTAAACCTCCCTCCATGCTCCACCCTTATTCCTTCTAACACACCTTTAAACTTGCATTATGATTGTTTTCACCACCTTTGGGCGGCAGAAACAAGGTGTGCACACGGTACTGATAGATTAAACTTTAATGTACTTTACTCTAGCAAAAAATCTGGTATTTTCACATAGAACAGATGTATCTAAATGATACTCAGACATTTTTGATGGCATGATAATAGATGACTTAGAAAAAAGGTCTAAGTAAAATAAAAGGCAAAGCCCTCCCACAAAGACATTTTATTTAAATGATGTTTTTCAAACCCTGACGAGTACAGTGTAAATCTATGTAATCATTCAGTACAAAATGTAAGTATGCATACATACATAGAAACATAACAATTCATATAATTATCTGCATGAAAACTGGGTTAAATGATATATTTGCTTATGACATGTGTACTTCTCCCTTTAAAAGCAGGGTTGTCTGAGAGGAGCATGAGGTGTATGACCCTCCCTTGTTTGTTTAATGTTTAGGCTTGATTACATTTTTTTTCTTTCCTGAAGCAAATGTGAAGAGACACCAATTTGTCTCCACTACAACACCACTTGTTAACACAGGCACAAACCAGCTGTTACAGAGTGTAATGCTTATTATCAAATGGCTTCGGCGAGTTAACAAGTACTTTCGAAGAACGATGCTGTTAGGTACAATCCTCCCAATTGGTGTTTTTCTTGTCCTCGGCGTTAGTGACACAGTCAGTTTCAGGATCCCAAAAGAGAAAAAAAAAATTGTCATCATATATAATACATCAATGCTTCTTTATTTTACCCAACTGTAGATGCATTCAGAGACACATGCAAAGAAGAATTTCCATTTGTTTTCTCGGTATGTGTGTGCGTGTGTACGCACAAAGAAAAATGGCCCTGGCGACTGAAATGGCTCTGTTATTTTGTTGTTGTTGCTTTTGTCGATTCCAGAGAGGCACGCAGCGAAGTGACACAGGCCTCCAAAAATACACAGAGCCATAGTGACCAAATATAACCCTTCTGTATTTACAGCAGCGGCTATAAATATAAACTTCTTTCTTTGGCTGAGGCCAAAACACAGAGGGAACAACTCCCAGGCCGCTGTGTGTGTGTGTGTGTGTGTGTGTGTGTGTGTGTGTGTGTGTGTGTGTGTGTGTGTGTGTGTGTGTGTGTGTGTGTGTGTGTGTGCGTGTGTGTGTGTGTGTGTGGTGTGTGACTAACCAATTCTAACACGCTCCAGGCTCCAGTCTAATGGCATGTAGTTAGTGGAGTTGGACAGGGAAAGGGGGTGATTAAAAAAAAAAAAAGAAGAAGAATTACACTAACAGAAAAGGGGAGAAAACTCAACAACACTGACAATATTGAGAGAAACCAGATCAATTTCTTGTAGTTTCTTCCTGTTATCTTATTCCACGTCTTGCTGAGGCACCAAGCAGATACAAGGCTGAACATGAAGGTCAAACTTTCACACTGTTCTATGTTCCTTGAATTTACACTACTCCAATCATTCATCCTGTCCATATTATTTAGGTTTCTGGCCATTAAACAATACTTACTATGCTATTCTTGTGTATGTTTGTTCCAGAGGTGATTAGAGGATCAGAGATTTTGGGGTTCTGTACCCACACAGCTGTCCAGTCAAGCACATTCTACCATAATTTCAGGAACCCAATTTTCTGTGAATGTCTGTGACTGAATCAAATCAAATCTTTATTAAATGCTGAGCCACAGCAAAAGAGGAATGGATTGAACATACACATAAACACACACATTTCTGGAGCCAACCAGCAGTCTATAACGAACACCAAAAATACCAACACCTGACTTTTTTCTATGGGCTTTTTATTTTGAAAATGCAATGTAAAAACTGTAAAACACATTAACCAAATGATCTATTGTCTCTTCCTTTTTTGTATGTATACTTAAAAAAAGAAAAATCCTTGAATTCTACAAGCTGTAGTATTTTTTTAAATAAATAAAAAATAATCTCAAATGTTGTGGGTGTTGGAATTTAATTTATGGGTCCTTTAGCACCCCCTAAACTGGACTAGAAATGCCTGTGGTTTGTTTTCAGCAACAAACACAACTTTGGCAAAGCAAGGCAACGCTATCTTGGAAATGGAAAGTGATAATTATTATAATGATTGTGATGTTTGTGATGATAAAATTCCTAACTTTGGACAATAACATGATTTGGCATGTGACTATCATATTGATTGGAATTTGAAAAGAAAATAGGATCAACAGTTGACACATTTATGGCAAGATGAGAAAGTCAAATGTTTATTAAAATACAGTTTTAGAAGCATTCATCAGGTCTCTCAAAAATCTACATTTTGTGTTCATGTCAGTTTCTTTTCATTTAAAAGTCCATTTGCATCATTTGCAAGAATCCCAATTTTGAGGGATTTTTTTGACATGAAACATCAGATAGATTTTAGATATTTAATCCACCTATAAGATAAAACTCATTGATTTCATGTGTTTTTAATTTTTTTAAACCTCTTTAAGATAATTAACTATATGGTGCCAAGTTTTATGGGTTACACCACATAGCCACCACACAGTTTTGGTATTGTCCATTATAGAGACTTTGATATGAAGAAGGGGTTTGGTGCTGCAGAGGTTTCCTGATGGACAACATCTGGATGCAGCCACTTTTCAACTGCAATATCCAAAGAGTGGGAAACGGTATGTAATGTCACCACCTTGAAAAGAAAAGAAAAAAACATCTCCTTCGCTGCTAATATAGTGTCTGTTAATATCACGTGAAAGGAGAACAGACAGGGAGTCCTTGAAGTACATGGGGAGATGCACTTTTTAAGATTGATCGGTGAGGTTAAAGAAGACTTTGGAGCAACAGCAGCTATAACGCCGTTCACCTATCTCCATCTCTGCTACGCTGCTGCCCCCTCCTCCCTCTCTCTCTCCCTCTCTCTCCCTCTCTCTCTCCCTCTCTCTCTCTCTCCTTGAATGAATGCTCTCTGACTAGTGGAACATATGCTGCTGGTTGTTCAATACCCTCCCTCTGAGCAGGAGCGCATCCATGCATGTGTGTGTTTGTGTGTGTGCGTGTGTGTGTGTGTGTCTGTGTGTGTGTGTGTGTGAATGAGAGTGTTGTGGGTGTGTTTATGTGTGTATTCGTGTGTGTGTGCTTGTGTGTGTGTGTGTGCGTGCGTGCGTGCGTGCGTGCGTGCGTGTGTGTTCATTGAAACATATGCCTCCTGTTGCACATCGGCCATCTGTTCCTTGAATGGACTGATGGAGTGCTGCTGTAACCGTGGCGACAGGCCATTCAGTCAAATAGCCCATCAAACAACCCCTGGCTCTGTGTGTGTATGTGTGTGTGTGTGTGTATGTTTCTGTGTGTGTGTTTATGTTTAGGAATTGACAGACAGAGTGGAGGAATTCCCACATGTTGATGAAATGAGGTTGACCTTCCAGGACGACCCACTCCTCCGTTATCCAATCTCTTTCCCAATTCTCCTTTGGTCCCCAAATTCACACTGATTCTTTTAATACTGTAGCTGCCCATTGTCTCTAGGAGACCTACTAACCCGGTCAGACCATTTATGAACCAGGAAGAAAACACTGCAGAATTTTTGCAATGGACACAATTAGATAAATGTGTGCATTTTTTTCAATTATAAATGAAGATACAGTAAGTGAGAAGAAAAACTCTTGGATTTAATCAAATGTTGAAGTGTGTTTCTCTTGTGAACAAACAGTAGTACGAACTCTATAGCAATATTGCATTATATTCAGGGTGTTAATTGTTTTGTTTGCATGAAAATGTTTGTGTTCCTTAAAATATACCTCCTACTGAAATCTCTCACTCTCTTTCGGTTTGTTTGTCATATCAGTGTTAAGGAATAATTTGTCTGAAACAAGGCTGAGGAATGTATATGGTGGCTAAAAATCTGTCAAATTTGATTGACTTTGAAGTATTTTCTTGTATCTGATTTTTTTTGTGTATTTGAAAGGAGTGAAGGGCAACTTATAGGATGTTGGAAAATGCATACACACACACACACACACACACACACATACACACACACACACACACATGCACAAAAGAAGTGGGGGTCTGCAAAGAGGTGTCTCAGAGGAGATGGGCTGACATATGGCCAGCAGACCACTGCACTGGGTGGAGCACTGTGTGTGTGTGTGTGTGTGTGTGTGTATGTGTGTGTGTGAGGGTGGGGCTGCTGAATTGTCTGACTGAGGGCACAGATGAATGGACCAGTGGTTAGACAGTTGAAACTCAATATTCATTTTGACTGTTGCCGTGTTGCTGTATAAATGTGCTTGTGTGTGTGTGTGTGTGTGTGTGTGTGTGTGTGTGTGTGTGTGTGTGTGTGTGTGTGTGTGTGGAGTTTGTGTGTAGTTTGTGAAAGCAGAAAAAAAAGGTGTCAGTCCGTTTAACCATGTAACATCTGTGCAGATTCAACAATGAATCCAAACTCCTATCTTTCTGTGGAAGACAAAGACGTTCAGCAGTAACCAGAGCACGTGTTTGTGTTAGATGTGAGACCCCGGGGCATCTGTGTATCAGTGATTTCCTGCAACGTGAAACTCAGAATTTGTATTTCAGCAAGTTGTCACAGTGGCGTCTGTATGCGTCTGACTGTAGGCACATTCACGTGGACACAATACCTCCTAAACAACACAGGATAGAAATGGCTCATTATCCAATTGATGCGTCCCAGTGGCGGCTGTAGGCACGCCCAGTGTGTCTCTGATGCTTTTAAATCTGAAAATTCTAGAGCTTAAATCCATTGTGCCTCACAAGGGCATGTCTGGATTTAATATCTTTGATATTTCTTACAGTCTGCACATTGACTTTAAAATCTCATTTCCAAAGTAAGTAAATTCAAGATGAAATACTTACTACTGAAGGTCCTGTTAGCAGCCTTGATGGTGGACATGATGGTGTTCTTTTTGGAACCCCAGTGACTCCAAGCAGCGTGTGAGTGCACAGTGAGTCACCAGCAAATCAACATACCCAGTTTGAACCATGAACATAATCAAATGGACTTCCACCTGTCAGTTACCAATCCAGGATAACTTCCTCTCTCCTTGTGCTTTATTTGAAAAACACATACATGGAACATGTGGAAATTGGCAGTAACTTGGCGATGGTGCGCAGAGAGTTTCTCTCAAATGTGTTATCCACATGAAATGACAACATGATCTAAATGGATATTAGAACATTGTCATATTCCTTTATGATAACTAGTATTGAGCATGTTTTATACTGTCTGCAGAAAATGACCAACAACTGCTACTTTTAAGTCATTAAATTGCCATTACTACTCAATAAAAAAATACTATTCCCTAAGACTTACCAGAAATGATTACAGGACATTAAAGCCACACATAAACATGATGATACTGTACAAATAGAAAAGAAAAAAAAGTGTAATAACTGAGGGAGATAAGTGTTGGAGCAGTGCTGCTTGCATGGGTTGCAACCATCCATCCATCCATTTTCTATCCCGCTTATTCCTTTTCAGGATCGCAGGGGTCTGCTGGAGCCTATCCCAGCGCATTTATGGCGAGAGGCAGGGATACACCCCAGATGGTCGCCAGCCAATCGTGGGGCACACACACCATTCACACACCATTCACACACACACTCACACCTATGGGCAATTTAGATTTGCCAATTAACCTGAGCATGTTTTTTGTATTGTGGGAGGAAGCCGGAGTACCCGGTGAAAACCCACGCAGACACGGGGAGAACATGCAAACTCCACACAGAAAGGTCCCAGACCCAGGCCCCAAGGCGGTCTTGAACCTGCGAACTTCTTGCTGTGAGGCAACAGTGCTACCCACTGCTCCACCGTGTCGCCGGGGTTGCAACCACTCAGATGTAAAAACACAATATGGCATTTTATGAATATTTATAGACATCAGCAGTTGTTTGTATCTGCAGTCAATTGTCTGTATTTTGAGAAAAAGATGATTTTTCTTTGTTTCCGTCAACCTCTTCCAATGCAATACTTTGAAAAAGTTCATGGAAACACGACGGGTGACGGACGGACAGACGTCGGGGTTTGTAGCGCTGACCCCGCTGCTGCAGTCCAGCCAAAAACACAGGATTCCCCCTCTAACAGCCCGGGAATAACTGGAGCATCCTGCTTGTTTGGCAGGCTCAGGCTCATTCCATGTTGTGGTGTTTTGTTTTCAAGTGCAAATTATGATTTTGGTTTAACGTCAACCACCTAAATTCTTTCCCATTTTGTTGGTCTCTCACCACTGTCTCCACTATCTAGTAACTCAGACGTGCCTTCAGTATACATTACATTTTCCTAGCGTAATACTTCTGTTGTTATTAATGTTAATGCCGATTGATGTCATTGAGAACCGCCGTGTTGTGTAGGCATTGCTGATACCACGAGGCAATTGTTTCCTGACAATTAAATCTTTAAGGACTTTACAGTTTTGTTTCTCCTGTGACTAGCAGAGCAAAATAAATAAATGCTGAATATCACTTTGTTTGGGAGGATAGTAATAAAGGAAGCTGATTTTAGGATCAGTTCCCCAAATAAACAAAATAATACAGACTGTGTCTTTGTAGGGGATTTATAAACCATATATTTATAATGTTTAGAGTGATTTTGTTGTGATCACTTGCTCTGTCCTTTAATTCTAACAGAACGCCACTCTTATGGACCATTCAACCACTTACATTAGTAAAATGATTAGCAAGTTTAATCTGATTACATGTTTTGGGCCTGATCTACTAAGATCCCAAATAAAGAGTTCCAATTGTCATATGAACTCTAACAAATTGATGATGTTGCATGGACAAACTATGTAAAATAATTTCATGAATGATAAGAGGTGGAAATGTGGTGGATACAGCAGTGTTTGAATGAGGGTGTTCTGGGTTCTGATAGTTTCCAAATACAGGAAGCTTTTCTTAAGAAATGTATAGAACATCACGATGTGAACGCACCACACCACAGACCTGCAGGCAAAGGATGGAGGAGGTTTATTCATCAGTTAGTTTATATGATTATTATTTTTGATTGAAAGATGCTGATGAACCACCCCCAACCCTCTTTCATAAAAAGGTGTGTGGCTATAATGTACTTCTAGTGATTTAATAAAGAGTAACACAGCGAGGCCAGCTGTGCACTCTGGCTGCAGATCTTTCAACATATCAGCTGCTGCCTTCAGATGCTGCAGAAGACGCGTTCCATACGGTGTGAAACAGCTGTGGGCAGCAGAGTCTGCAGGAGTCACCCACATCCATTTATAGATCCATGCTGATGGATTTTTCGGTCTTTGCACATTACTTGCTCGCATTATATGTTGGCAAAAACCATAGAGGCTTTCTCTAAGAGAATGAATGGACAGACTTTCACCTAGAGATTCCATGACATCCTGTGTATTAATATATTGTTCTAAGTATTGATAGCGCATATAGTTTTTGATCAATCTCTAATCAATGACGATGATTATTTTTAAGCAGAAATTTTGAGTTTATAATAGGAGCCTATGGGACGGAATGCTGGTGCAGTGGGTCTCATTGTAGGAGAATATTATTATTCACTTACATGCACTATTCTTGCCATTAATCCACCTAAAGTGTCTCAAATTGTCTCTACATTGATAAACTAAAATATTAAAATGCTGTCTGATTGTTTAGTAATTCAAACACTATAATATACTATAATAATATAACATTCAATATAATGTAATATAATGAGTACTTGAGTTTAATACTTTAAGTACATTTTGCTGATAATACTTCTATTCTTTTACTTAAGCAACATTTTAATTCAGGGAATTTACTTGTAAAAGAGTGTTTTTTGATTGATTTGACAGTATTTGTACTTTTATTTAGTAAAAGTCTAAGTACTTGATCCACGACCGTTCATACACAATACCTGCAGCTTCTCTGGAGCTTTAGGCTACAAAACAAGAGGGATACATTCTCACATTCGGAATCTCCTGCTTTTCGTTTCTTGGCTCCGTCTTGAGCAGTTGTAAAGTAATCTCGGTTGACAGTTGCAAAAAAAAAGAAAAGAAAAAGAAAGCAAACAGAGCAGCAGACGTGATGAGCACAATATATGTCAGTGAATGTGGGATGTAATATTGTGCAACAACAATCGAATCCCAGAAAATATTCGCCGCACACAGCATTACTGACCGCAGTATCGTCATCCAGTTATGGTTTACCCAGACGTCTTCCTGCATTCTGTACGTAAGCGTGCAAACTGTAGCTGTATAGCTGATTACTGCATCTGCCTGTGTGTGTTTCTCGTGGGCGTCGGAGCTGCAGACTCTTGCAGCCCCAGACCGCTATCCGACTTTGTTTATTTCTTCCTTCGTGTCATGATGTCTTCCTTTGTTTTGTTTGCTCTTTTCTGAGGGATCAGTCTTACCACTTTCTCTTCATCCTCTCCATCCCCTCTTCTGTGTGAGGAACTGTGAACTGTGTGCGGTTTGGTGGATTTGAGTTGTCTGCTCCTGTCAACGGTGCAAAGGTTCTGTTCAGAGCAAAGAGGCTGAAGTTATTTATTCTCCGATGGGTCAGGATAGGAATGTTTGTCAATGAGTTGCTGTCTTTTCTAATATTGGTGCTTGCACAGTGTGCTGGCAAACCCTGATGTTTTCTATGTGTTTTACTGCACTTCAGCAATTCTTCTACCTGCTTTTTTTATGTTCTTCATACAGTGAGCCACAATTTGCTTCGACACATTGACCGTTCTCATCTGGAGCTCGTTTGTGTTCATCCTGATCATAAAAAAATCCATTGTTTTTTATCTCACAGTGAGACAGTGATTTTTGTAGATGATTGTGGGATTTTGCTTCCACATGTGTAATCAACAATAATGTGAGTGTGGTGAATATTATCTTTTGGAAACGGTAAAAAAAATACTTAAAACTGGCAGAACTGATTGACTACAGAAGAGTATTAGAGTAAATAAAAAACATGTTTTATTCATTCCAGAAAAAAAGTCTGAATTCTTTAATATCAGAATTCTGAGGAGGAAAAGTCAAAGTTAGAATAATGACTTGAATGAATAAATAAATTTTTCCTTTAGGTTTTTTTTTTTTTCCAGTGGCCGAAAGTGTCTGTTAAGAGTGTTAAATCATCCTTTCTTTAATGATTTAATTTATAAAACATTTGCCGTACCTGATATACTGTAGTTTGTAAATGATAAAAACATATTTATATCAATGCATCATATGGATGATTTTAATTGTATATAGTGTTGTGTATTTTTTTATAGATTTTCTTTTTCTTTACTCTGTACTCTCTCACACCTGTGCTTAGCTGCAGTAACAAGCAAATTTCCCCATTGTGGGATCAATAAAGTCCTATCTTATCCTATCTTATCTCTTAATGCATTACCTAACATAAAACGTGTCTACCAGTTAAAAAAATATATAGAGTACAATGTCTATATTTGAATTATCATGAATTTATTGTACCAGTAACTCCAAATAGGACTTAAATATGGTTCAAGTTTAGCTAAAGTGCCAATAAACCAACGTTAAATAATATTCCAAAATTTGCGTTAAGTAGCTGTTTTGTAGTTTTCAGTTTTTTTTGTTTTTTCTTCATTAGAATGTTGCCGTACTGCAATATGGTTTCATTTACTTTTTTCTCAACCCGATAAGATCAGAGGAACAACAGCACAGATGGGTTTTGTTTTGCTGCGGATTCTCCCTTTAACCAGACTCGCATGCCCCCACCCAATCCCACCCTGATGCTGCAAACTGCTGCTCCTGTTCCACTCCTCAGTGGCATTCCTGTGTTAATGCATGAATCATGACACTTCTTTCTTTTTTCCCCTCCATTCCTTCCTTTCTTCCCTTTTCCTTGCCTTCCCATTCACATCTCTTTCTCTTGGTCTCTCTCCCTCTGCCTCGTAACGGTTTAACCCTCCGCAGATGACTTTCTGCCGGGACTTCCTCTGAAGTGCTGACGGGTCACACGCATGACGGCCAGGTTAACAAGCGGACAGGTTTGAGAGGTGGGGATGGAGGGTCATGGTCAAAGGTCGGGACAACAGGGGGATCCCAGAGCTCGGTGCACAGCCCCTGATCCTCCTTCAGAAAACCTGCTTTCATCTGCGCCTCCACAGCATGTCTTCTTCAACAGGTGACAGAGGACTGTTGTCTGCATGTTCTGCTGTCCTGTCATTCTCTGACACATTCCCTCCGGTTGAAAAATCGGCTCTTTGTGTACGGAGATTTAATTTTTGGCTGTAGAGCAGAATGTCTGCTATTCCTGACACGTTCCCTTTACTTGTCATCCTACAAAAAAAAAAAGAGGTCGTAAATGTTCCCGTCAGTTCGAAACGCCAAACAACAATGGCACGACGAGCCTCATTAGCGCTTACAATTGCTTCTAAAATCACTTTGAAATTCATCGCTGACAGCGGTGAAATGGAGAAGCGGCGGCTAAACTGACCTTTTTAAAGCCTGTCACACAACTGTGGCGTCTTCCTCTGTGTACTGTAAATCACAGTTGCGGCTGTAAATACCTGACTGGAAACTCTTTGATCACAACGGAAGAAAAAAGAAAATGAGAGAGAAAGAGACAAAGGGGATGCCTGCAGTTGAGTAGTGAGGTGCATCCCAAATGTCGTTTTCTTCTCCTTACATAACGGTAAGTGTCAAAGAGTCTGTCAGTGACTAAATTAGAACACGGAACACTGCTGTGGACTGCAGGGAATACACTTTAATACACTGTAACTCTGGACACATCCATACCCAGATGGAGGAAGTGATGGGAGGGAGCAGAGAATGCAAAAAAAGCAAACAATACATTGCAATGAAGTAAAAGTCGTATACATTTTTAAAGACTGGCTTGTTAGACTAGTGAGAACTAGTCAGACCAAAGCTTAAGAACTAAAGAAGCCACTTGAATAAGAGGCGAAACGTCATCTTAGACAAATACATGTTCAGTTCTCTCTGAATGGATTTTCAATCTAATGGAAATAAACAGGGCAGATTTTCAGTAACTCGAAGCACAAAGGGGAGCTGATGGTTTTAACCTTACTGGATGTCAATCCGTTGTCCTGCAATTTATAGGTGCATGAGGTGCAAAAGGAAAAGGGGGAATTTAAACATGTTCTGTGGGTAGCATGTGTACGCCTGTGCTTCTTTTCTGCTCGCAAGCGCATCATTTAACCGAGTGGACAGATGTGTGGGAAGGATGTGAGGAAAATCAACTTCTCTGCATGAGATATTTGTCCCCAACTCACTGTTGCGTGGTGGTGGTGGTGGGGGAGGGGGTCACAGCCCAGTAAAAGAAGCTAATAGCTCTTCATCAGGTACATGTCACCTCATCCTGCTCTTTGATAAGCACAGACACTTCCCTTTAGCAGGGCACTGACAAACACACACAAACACGCACACACACACACACTCTCCCTTTTGTCCCGCCACAAAGTTAACCTTTGCGGCTTTGTCTCAACCAAACTTGCACGCTTGCAGTCCTTTAGGCGTTAGATGTTAAGCTGGTGTCCTGCCAAAAAAAAAATATCCAACGTCCCGTTGCATCAAACTCTACCTGTGATCGCTCGTTTTAAAGAGACAGCACAGGTGTGTTTATGTAACCAACAGGAGTTGCAAGCATCAAATGGTGACGTGCACAGTGACACAATAAGAACTGTTCGCCTTGTTGTTTTATGGTTCTCACATGGCCATGGGAGAAAATACTGAGATTGGTGATATTAGTACATGATTTTTTGGAGAATAAAAGGTGATATATGAGAGTATAAAATCATCTGAACCCAAAAAAGGGTAAAGTCTACCAGATGTTAGCTCACATTCCAAAGGGGAGGAAAAATATATAATTGATATTTAGATATTTTTCATTTTTGGATTGTTTAAGATGTGCATAGTAACGTTTTATTGTGTCTCAATGGAACATTTGTGCAGGAAAATCAGAGAGAGGCAATTTGGCACTATACAAACATCCAGAAGATGAGTAAGATGCTAAGTAGACACAACAAGAAAGGAGAAAGGAAGCAGGAGCTCTCAGAAGCCTTAAATAGAACAAATGCGTCCCAGTCTCTCTTTAGCATGTAACTGTCAAAAGGAACAGGATGTGTGTGTGTGTGTGTGTGTGTGTGTGTGTGTGTGTGTGTGTGTGTGTGTGTGTGTGTGTGTGTGTGTGCGTTCAAACACGCTGATTTGTCACTCGCCCCTATACCTAGGCAGAAATAATAGGTAAAGTAATAACAACGTAATGCTGGATAAATTAAAACCTGTAGAACATTTCCATAAATTCATCTACACTGGTGCACACAGGGACATATTTACTGTCTGAGTGTGTGTGTGTTTGTGTTTGATGAAATAATTGCTGCCATGGGTCATTCCTGTGGATTTTTTTTTTCATGTTTTAAACTATTGGCGACGAATCTCATGTAATTTGCATGAGTGCTGAACATTTTCCAAAGCATACCGAACCATACTTTCTTCCCACCTTCCAGGCAGCACATTGGTTTTTATCGGGTTCACTCGGGAACAGAATCCAGTTGGAAGAGATTTGAAAATCGCCCCAAAAATCCATCACAGAGAGTATTTACTCCCGCTCATAACAATCCCCGCTCACAACTGTTTCCATGTGGCGACATGTGCATTTCAGCCAAAAGTGGACGAAAAAACGCTAAACTAATCTTCATACACAAAGAGTCCAACGCTGGAGATCTACGGCGTGCGAGTGACATTTAATCGGCTCAAACGTAACAAACGTTCCTTCAACGTGCCGTCGAGGTGCGTGTGTGTGTGTTCTGTGTGTATTAGGAGGTTAGTTACAGGATCATCTCCTACCGTCGATGAGGTGTGAACCCCAGACTTCTCACGTCCCCCCAAACTCCCCCTCCCCCAAAACCCCCCCTTCCCTTTTACACTAGCCCAGGTGTCAAAGCCCCCACTGAGGTGACACTTTTCGCTGGTCTGGGAAAGAGCGGCTCTGCAACAACACACACACACACACACACACAGATACCAGAAGATGGCTCGGGTTGGAAAATGTCTCCCCTTCTCACCAGATATTGAGGTCTATAGATTATCAGGTCTAGACAAGAACGATAAAACCACGAGTTTCCCTGACGACACGGAATCCTGACAACTGTGAGACCTGCACTGGGACCTGAAGTCTCTTTAAAAGCTTTTTAATTTGCTCAACTCTGTGCGTACACACAAATCTCGGCTCTCTCTCGACACTATTCCCTGACCGAAACAATCAGGCGCTCAAATAAAACCACACACATTCACTCATAGATTTATCTGTGACTACCTTACTATTGTCTGTTTTTAGGCCCGTATATCTGGCCCTGTTCTCCCTCCTCCTTTCCTTTAGAGATAAATATGTCGCTCACACTACAGAGGATGTGTGTGCATGTCTGTGTGTGTGTGTGTGTGGCCGTGTTTAAAGATAAATTGGGATGTTGAGTCACGCAGTATTGGGAGGAAAGCGAAGCAGTTTTGATCAATTACAGTGATATTTTGCCACTATAAAGCTAAAGCTTAACCTCTTTCAGGATGTCGCAACCAAACGTGCAGACAGCGGCTCACAGGACATAAACCTGGACGACTGGGGACAGACAGAGCAGGGACGATTTGTCAAATACTTGCAGGAGTGACCTCTTGACCAGAAGGGTCAGTGGTTCAAATTACTGGACCGACTGGCTGGGAAAGTGACTGTGAGACGCAGGTCGGGCGACTTGAGCGAGGTACGGTAATTCACTTCCCATCAGCAGTGATGCCACGCTGAATGCAAGGACTCTGCACACTTTAAACCGCTTATAGGTGGAAATAAGGTTTTCATGTTTTTAATCTGTCAGATTGACATTGTATTGTATAGATATGTATGTATAGTATAGTGTCTTCTTACTCTTAATAAAGTAAAGTATCCACCATACAAGAAACAAACAAAATGTCCATGTATTGATAAATAAATTAATATAATCTATACTATAATCACCATCCTGTGCAATTTACAGATGATGTCTGCTCCTTGTCTTGGTGTGTTGTTCCAGCAGAGTTAAATCACCCTCTTGACAAAAACACCACCCCCACCCCAAAGAAATCATTTTCATTCAACATGACAAATGGGAATCGTTCAGCTTCCATGTGTTCATTCTGTCAACTCAACCCCGAGGCCGAGAGCGTCGCTGCTGCCGCTCGTGCGGCGGGGAAGGCTCCACTGCTCTCTTGTGGTTCTGGGCTCTCCACTGACAGGCAGCCTGCCACCATCGCTGCAGGAGTGAGACGTCGGTCTGCTCAAAATGTTCATGCATTAGCGGCTTCATTTGGTGATGCTGCCAAAACTCCCAGTCAGAGAGGGGAAACCCATTTGAGATTTTTTTTTTTATAGAGCAAACCAGAAAGATCTTTGGTGTTTTTTTTAGCATTACTTTTCCTCTTTTAGTAAATGGGTGAGTTTTCGTCTGATGTTGCGGCGTTGTCACCCTCACATGTGAACTTCAGGGAAACTATGCAGGAATTCTGATATTGTGCTTTTAAATGTATTCATTTCATAATTGTCCCATAAGCATATAAAATATTTTTTAAAAGTTGTTTTCTCAACAACAAGAAGGACAATCCTCTATGTCTATTAGTCAAAATAGAATAACTATCACATGTTCTTTCTATGTAATTTGCTTCCTGCCTTTAAATGAAGGTGTCTTGACTTTGTGGATCCCAGTAATAACAGGTTGCCACCCCTGGTGGACCCTGGGTCGTCTAGTCAGTTACGTGTTGCTGTAATTGGGGGTGCCATCGCATGTGACCTCCCTATGATAATATGTCCTCATAATTGGTGTTATACATTGTGCTGTCCCTGTAATCTGTCCTGTCCCACGTGAGGAATCCTCCTGGCGACACAAAGGCTGCCTCCAACAGAGACCCCATGTTTGATCTGTCACAACTCGGCATCTTGGCCTTCACATGTAAATTAAATCTAATGCAGGGTTGTAATTATTCATCACACCTGGCCGGAGTCTCGATGTGGTTTACGGTTTTTAAAAAATGATTTCAATTAGCCTTTGTTTAAATTCTGGCCTTTGTTAATCATGTTACGGCACACTTAAAAGATCTAAAACCAAGAAATCTAAATAGAAAAAAAGACCATGAGTTCGCAGGAGAGGTGTTAACATGCTTTATTTCATAACTTGACAACCACATTAATACATATTAAATAAATCAAATATATATATAAGAAGAATATTCTTGGCAGAATAAACAATAAATGCATATTGTATTCTAATGATTCCTCGTAATTTGACCTAAAGAAGGTGATCCTGTTTTAGCATATATACTGTCCAGTCTTTACTGTAGTGATGGAAACAGTAGCTGAACATCCAAAGAACAGAGTAAATACGCCATCTAGTGCACAACAAGCACATCACAATGAGGAATGAAGTCCAAGTGAAAAGAACTGTCAGATACACTAGCTGATCCTTATGATTTATGTCTTTATATAGATTATAATATCATTTCCCAATGGAATATACTTTTACATACTGGTTACATATATGTTATGAACATGTATAATGAGACAAGTCAACACTGGTCAAATTAATAACACGCTTTCAGCAGCGTGTGTGTGTGTGTGTGTGTGAGAGAGAAAGATAAGAGAGAGAAAGAGAGAGATTTGTACCATGTTCAGTTGCTTATTTGAGCTTCCATGGCCTTAAGGAATGTTCTGTTTGTTGAACTGTGCATGTTTGATTCATTTTATTATTGTTGTTTGAATTGATCTGCTGCTACCTCCAATAAGAAAACCCTGTTATGATCAGAATATATATAAATAAGAACGTTTGATATGTGGAATAAAATATGTATTTTCACTATCTTCTCAAAATAATTTGAGGGATATAATTGAGTAATAAATCATAAATATGCCTAATGGCAGAACTTTTATTTTGAATCGTTTGAGTTTTAACTTCCTTCTGTCGCCTCGAACGCGGCGAGGAAGACGAACCTCGGTCGTTGTCCGCCGACGAAAGGACTTCGCTCTGAGGCGCGTTAGAACAAACGGGGCTAAAAAAAAATGAACACTTTCGAAAAGAAGCTGGCGGACATGATACACGAACACCCGAACCTGTACGACCAGTCCCGACGGGACTACAAAGACAACCTGAAGGCGCACCTGTCGTGGAAAGAAATCGCAGACTCTATGGGAAAGTCCGAGGAAGCGGTGAAGCTGAAATGGAAAAACCTCCGCGACAAGTTCTGCAAAGCGAAGAAGCGAATGGCGAAGAGGAGCGTCCCGCTGCCGGCGGACGACGAGAACCCGGTGGAGAAGCCCGTCCCGGTTCTGTTCAACCAGCTGGCGTGGCTCACTGCCTACGTTAAACCCAGAGTAGCGGCTGGCATGGGGGAGGCCGACGAGGTGTGTGTCCACCTGCCAGAGAGGCTTCGGTTTAAACGCGAACTCACTTCCTCCATTTTAAGTGAGCGGTTATAAGCGAACATGTCGCCTGCGTTCAACAACGCGGGCGAACTGAGCTTAGCGACGCCGCGAGGATTCTTACTCTCTCTCTCTATATGTATATATATATATGTATATGTATTTATAGTTGGCTATGTACGTAGCTATACATTTCTAATTTCCATTTTTTGTTAAAAGTTAAAGCTACGGAAACCATAGAAATAAACGTCTAACCATAATATTGTAGACTTTTTTTTTTTAGAATATCCGGGTGTAGCTTTTCAAAGTAAAAGCACTAGAGAGAGAAAAAAAGCAAGGAAAAACTACAAAAAAAGTATAAACGCTAAATTCTGATAATATTGTAAATAACGAATATTAAATACACAAGCAAGCATTTTTGTTAGGTATCTGCTTTGAATATTAAACATTTGTTAAAAAGATTTAGGCCACTGGCAAATTGGTAAATTAACTTAATTCTTCTCTGGTGAAAAAAGATCTAAATGAAATCTCACATCATAATATATTTGGTAATTATTTGATTGCCATCCAAGCTAATACTGATAAATCTGCATAGACTAATATGTTGAGAATATCAGTGTGTGACTTTATCAGCCAAGATGTACAATATTTTATTAAAAACAACATAATATAAAATGGCATAGTGACTTTCTATACATTAAAAAATAGATTTTTTAAAAAATATGTATAATTTAAAAGTAATACATATTGTGAATCATGAAATAGAAAAAGATCCAGATTGGGATTACTACACTAATCTACTCAATCTGATGTTTTCAAATCTCCATTTGTTTATCTGGTTTAACAAATCTCCAGTAAGCGCTATTTATCAAGTGTCTGGATAAAAAAAAATTAAGAATCGGGGCCTATAAAAAAGAAATGAATGAAAGCAGCTGCAGGGTTGTTTTTCACTGTTCTTGTCGCTCACAGGTCGCCGGAAGCGGAGACGACATGGAGAAAGAGCGGGATAAGGACGAGAAGGAGCAGCACGTTCCCCTGCCCGTCGTCAGCACTAGTTTCGCCCTCGCGGAGTCCTCTCCGTGCAGCCACGATGAGATGGGGGTTTCTCTCAAACGCAAGAGGCAAACAGAAGGTGACATAAGTTCTGTCGATGCGCTCACAAGCCTCAGGGACGAGGACGAACTGTTTCTGCTCAGCCTCCTGCCGTCACTGAAGAGGCTCACCATTAAAAAGAGGATGGAGGTGCGGATGAAGTTCCAGCAAGTGCTTTATGCTGCAGAGTTTGAGGACTGAAGAGCTCATTCAAAGTAAAACAAAGATTTAAGGAATGTTAGTTGAGTTTGTAATGGCATATTTACAACGACTCTTCAAGTATTCAACCTGTCAATACATTTTTTAAAACTTGTATATATATTTATTTTTGGACTATTACTCCTATAAGACATATCAACATCAGAGTTGTACATGTACTGTATTTATAGCTTCATCCCTGAGCAGAGAAAAGTGTTTCTCATTCTGAATGTTGGCAGTGGAGCTCACCTTTTGTTATCCAATAAATGTGACAGAAAACATAGAGATATTATCTGTTTATCTGTTAAATTATACACAGTAAAATATAATGCAATTTAATAAAACATTTTGAAGCAGCTTTGGATGACACTGTGTCAACCATATGTACCAAAAGTGCATTTCATACTGTTTCCAGTAAAACTCAACAAATTGTTATTTTATTTTACTTGAAAGCCACAAAATTAGGTAAGAGGTAAATTCCATCCTTTTTCAGCCCATAAAACTATTCTGCCTTCCAACACTGCCGGGTTCATTTCACAGGTTTTATAAATAAGAGAAAGATCACTGATTGCTTAAATAATCCTCTTCCATCTTTCTGAAATGAGTTGCTGCTATACTGTGTATATTTTGAAAAATAAATCAGTTTTCTTTCACTCCAGTAGTTGCCACGGTTCAATAAGTCTGGTGCAGATGCATAAATGATCCCTCTCAGTCTCAATGATCTGTTATAACTATATTGTTAATGAGTCTTAACTTAACTTTTAGCTTATATACATTTTCAGACAAAATGTACTGATTGTGCATTTTGGTGTGTGTTTTGTGTGTCTATCATCCTGCTGCTGATTCATTTCACATTGTTGGTTTACGGTAAAAGTAGTGGCCGAATTAGCCTCATCTTGTGTTTCAGCGACAAGTCTTTCCGGCTGCAGTTATCACATTTCCATCTATTAGCTGCAAAGTCATTTGCTTCCACGCAACGCGAGGGGCCTGTCTCTTTTCTGTCTCACATTGGGAGTATATCCCCATGGAACGATATGGAACATCTGTGTTTTTCATTCACACCCTGATGTATTTCATTCACATGAACAGTATTATGCTAATGTGTGGTGGGTGTGTCTCTTTCTCTCCCAGCTGTTTGTGTATTTTACCCCTGTCATTCCTCTGCTCCCCCCCGTCTCATGTGACCTCTCCTCTCTCCTGTGTTTATGCCCCTTCGAGCATCCTCCCTCCTATCGTTTCCCTCTCCTCCTTTGCTGATTTACTCCTCAACCCCTCCCCCTCCCCAACCCCCCCACCCTCCTCTCAGTCTCCCTGCTTGTCATTGGGTGCCGTGTGGGGTGATGGTTGTGGTTTCTGTCCGTGATGTCTCCACAGCGTGCGCCGGATTACTGCTTCACAACTACAGAAGCCTGCTCTGATCCAGCAGCCTAAAGTAGATAGATAGATAGATAGATAGATAGATAGATAGATAGATAGATAGATAGATAGATAGATAGATAGAAGTAATGGTAGTGTCTGTCTGGGAGTGACTGACTGCTGCATGTGGACTTGGACAAATACACTGAAGCTTCAGGAAGTGACAGTTTCCACCGAGTCATCGCCTCTAAGTTCACTTGCAGGAACGGAGCAAAGACCTTTTTCCACCTTTTTTTGGACCAGACTGCTGAATGTTGGGAGAACTGAGATCAACTCTTTAAGTTTCATACAGCCTGAGGTGAGAGCCAGTAATTGCATGATTAACATAGTGTTTACGTTAGTATTATTCATGAGGGATGATGGTGTGAAACATTGTGTAGTTTGCACAGATTTTATTGACACAGCAGTCATTTTTTGCCTACTACCATGCGTTGTGTACACTTTTGTCTTCACTGAATTTACAAAACAGCATAACAGTATATGACTGTCTTGGCTTCTTGTTAATCAAAACTAATTCTAAATGACTGATCATAATCTGTCAGCACCCAGTAGCATCCTCCGATTCCAGCATTGCTGCAGAGAGAGGCAGGCAGGCTACTACCATGAAACAGCATTACCTTCCTATTGGTGGGAGAGCCTTCCACTAAAAAAGAGCCATCGGTTGAATCAGCCGTCTGTCACGAGAAAGGGCGGGTCGTTGTAGTAATTCACTTGGTCATATGGTACAAACATATCAGCTCTAGAGTAGTGTATATGTTTAGGTGTGGTTCAGAGAAGAGAAGCAGGGAGGGAGGAAAGACATGGGAAAGGGAGGCAACATTAGGTGGAGTGACGTTTTTAATTCAATTCAATTAAAAAACACTTTATTATGTCCCACAGAGGCAATTTAAAAAGACATAAGGAGCCGCATTAAAAGACAAACATCCCATTAGGTACTTTCCTTGCTTTAGCGATTGTGTTTACAGGACTCAAACCACATTTTATTTCCTTTTCAGCAAAAAGTCCAAACATTAACGTTATCTTTAATTGATTAACTGAGAAAATAATAATCAGATTCAGGAGAATTGAAATGCATAATTTCAGCCTGATATGAACATAACATTTCATCACTTGTGTCAAAATGATATTAATTGTTGCGATCTGTTAAAATACACTTCAAGTGGATGATGAGCCTCACATATTTATTGATGCCAACATGTGTTATACAGAAAAGCAAATAAGCAAAAGAGTCAAACTAAATTATACAAGTGAAATGATAAGAACACAGGTGAGGCAGATATATTCATGCAAGTCAAAAGAGGAAGAAACGAGCAGGAAAGAAATGAAAGAATACTGGGTGAGAAGCAGCCATTCACAAAATTAACACAGGCGGTATACAAACAGCTAAAGATTCTTCAGGTCTGCAAGAACCCATATGACCGATCATATGATCTCTGGTCAGCCCTGAGCTATTAGAGAGTGGGGGAGAGCGAGGGGCAGAGAGGCAGGAAAAGAGAAAACAGCAAGAGCAAAAGGAGCAATGGTTCTTGTAATGCATTTTACTTTACGCAGTGCTGCCACAGCTCCTTGTGCTCTATGCTTGTAATGGATCTAACGGCGTGTAGTTGGTGTGGCCGCAGGCTTTTACATCCATGCTTTTGTGAGGCGGAGGCCCACTGGATGAATTCCTCATCAGCTGCTCCTCGGCAGGGAAAAGGCAAACCTCCAAATGGTAAATATTTGATGGTGGTGGCTGCGCTATTATCATATTACATCAAAATTTATGAGGAGTACATCCTCACAGAACCTTATAGAGCTTTTATTGCGTGTCAGCGAGGGCCTTTATCCTGTGGCGAGGAGAAACTGGAGAGGTGATGATGTGTGAAACAAAGCTGCTAGCCATACAGTCAATATGAGTCTGTGTTATGGACAATGACAACTGTCATGTGATCCTAAATAATTAGTACTAGGTCGGTTAACTCTCTTAAAAAAGTTTTGAAAAAATTAAAACACATGATATCAACTAGTTTTATATTCTCGGTGAAATAAAGATTTAAAAAAACTTTTTTGGGTTACACCCTTTGTCATTATGTGTCAAAAATATTACAAATCATAATTTTGTAAATAGAAATAGTATAGCCTTTAAATGAGACAAATCCAACAGGGACACAAATGTACATTTGGAAAGACCTGAACATTTTTTAAAACAATATCCGTGTCCTCATCTCACCATGCATTATTGGTCACTGACCTTTAGAGTAACATTTTTTAAAAATGTATTTCATTTATTTTAGGTCTGGAATCAGGATTAGCAATGTGGGTTTGTGAGTTTTTCTTTGTCAAGACAGGGATTATTGACATTTGAGCATCTGGGTCAAACCTGGATATTTTGGAATTTAACAAATAAATAAAAAGCTTATAAGTATACCTGTTTTCTATAAAGAAGAGCATGTAATATACTAAAACACATGGATTTCTTGAGTTGTGTCCCTGATGAAAACTTGTATCCCACACCACTTCATTCACCCTTCTTCTTAGAAGCTTAATTGCATTCCTTTGTCTATTTCGACCCAGGAAACAGCTCAGAAGAAGACCGAGTCTGATCTGAAGTCAAAACATCCGGTGTCATTGTCCTTCTGGGGATCAGGAAATCAGAGGAAACGTGAGTGGATAACACAGAAACTAAAAGAGCAGAGAGAGAGACAATCCAGGACTCAGGGATTCGCTCAATTCACAATCCTCCCTGCACCGAGACCCTGGGCAGAGGAGGCTCCTGCTCGCCATGTACTCCCCTCAGAGTCTCCACCGCTGGGGCATCACTCACACTGAGAGCATGGAGCGACTAGCCTACAGCCAGGGTAGGTGCTGCTGGATGTACATTTATATATATATATATATATATATAGCACTTTAATATGGAGTGAGATGAGTCTCATAATGAGTAGATGCACACAGAAGAATTCACAAATATGTTCAATAAACACAAATATATTTGTCATGTCATATAAATGTATAAAAATAAGTGTAACATGTGAGAAACATGTTTAAAACTTATTGAAATCGAACACAATTTAAAAACCAGAGAAAAAAATTAAATTAAATTAAATCTACAGAGAGAGTCGCTACAGTAAAATTCTTGTGCCTTGCCTTTTCCGATCCATTCAAAGGTCATTCCATCACAACTAATTGGATTTAAATCGGGCTGGTAAAGTACAGCAAAAGTAATAAAATCATTTGATCACAGTTTTGCACTGACATTGGCATCTAATTTCATAATCAATATTACTTTTCTGAGTTAAGATTCTCTTCTGACTGTAATTGTAACTGTGTTCTAATATAGTAATATAACCTTTACAAGACACTTTGACCGTAACCTTTATTCTTAGGAAGTATATCAACTGGCCTTATGATAATGTAAAACATTTACATTACATTTTATATCTGTCTATAAACTATAAACTTAGGTCCTGCAAATAATTTGTATCAGTGGAATCTTATAATTAATAATAACATTTAGACAAGTCACCAATCAAAGTATTCATCAACATGTACTTTATAGTCTGATAAACTTTGGTATAATCAATGGCAACATGACAGAATTTTTAATATGTTAAAAAAAAATTAAGGCCAATATCACTCTCTGGAAAATCACAGTTACCTGAAATAAGCCACCAATAAAATTTGGGTTTTGATTGATCACATTTTATATTTTATTAATACATTTTTTTAAAAAGTCATATTTGATATAAAGTTTAAAATTGTACATGCACAGAAGATCATAATTAAACCGTACATACTTTTTTTCTAATTACTTGCAATTGAGTTGTTTTAAAGAAGGGCAGTACATCTTTGAATTAATATAAAGTATATAGTATATAGTAGTGTGTGAAATATGATTCAATTACACATTATAAGTTATTAAGTAAATCAGATAAAAACATGTAACATTTACACAGGGTCAATAGATTAAGCATATTCTCATAATATTCTGATTTTATTTCCATAGTATTATCACTTCATTTGTGTAACATTGTGACCTCATCCTCATAACAAGATGTTATTCTCATAGTATTACAAATTTATTCACAAAATTAGATTTTATTTGCTTAGTATTATGACATCTGCTCTTAATATTATGACTTTATTCTTATTATAATAAAATTGTATTATTTTATATTCAGGCTGTAATACTATTATGTCTCTATTCTTGTAATATTACAAATGTATTCTCATAGTATTACAACTTTTCTAAAATGATGACTTTATTCTCATATTACAACTTAATCCTTATCATAGTCTAACAAGTTCATTCACAAATTGTAATTTAATTTAAAAACTTCAGCATAGTGATATGATTTTATTCTCATTTTTTTTATCATATTCTTACAAATTCATTCTCATAGCATTATAACTTTAATTTTCTGAAATTACGAATTTATCCTCATAGCACTCTGGCCCCACACGTTAAAGCATCTCTTGTAGAACCCCGTGCCTCTCTGCCGCCTGCGCGCGCGTCGCGCCACCCTCCGCGCGGTTCTCTCTTCCGGCAGCAGGGGGCGGCAGCGCGGCGGCGCGGCAGCCGCTGAAATCATTACGTAGTGCTGCCTTTTGTGTGTCTTGTGAGCAGCCTGCTGACACCGCCCCTCCGGAGAGCGCAGCAGGGACCCGTCAGGATTCAGCTATCGGTCGTTACCGTCCGCTGCCTGTAAACAAATCTCGACACGATGCGCGGAGCGGACGCGTTTCCTCGAGCCGCAGCAGCCGCCACCGCCGCCGCAGCAGCCGCCGGTGCTAACGGTCACCATGTAACCGTCGCCTAGATACGCGTTTTCGTCGGGAGGACGTTGCGACACGTTGCTGTTGCTGTTTGACACCAGCTTAGGGCTGTCGGTGGTGGCGCCGGTGTTTCATGCTATTGTCACGGTGGTCGCCGGGTCTTTACACACCCAAGCTAGCTCGCTAGCTTTGCGGAAAAATTCCCCCCTGCATGAATCCGTGCCGCTCGGCCGTACTACGACATGGCATCGCCCGCAGAGCACGACCTGGCTCTGTCCGAAGCGGACAGCGGTAAGGAGAAGGCTCAGGTGTTTGGGATACTGAGGTTCCAGGAGGAGAAGTCCGGTGCTGGGGACAAAGCTAACAGTAGCAGCGCGGTGAAAGGAGGAGGCGGCGGCGGAGGAGGAGACGGGAGATGGCAGGCTCCTATCTTCGCTTTGGCCAGAAAAGCATCCGAGACCATTTCAGGGAGCATTCACGTCCTGCCCAAAGTGTCGGAGCACCGGACGTCTCTGCCCGGAGACTGGTCCCTCCAAGGTACAGTGAGTTATGCGTGTGGGGCCTTCGGGTTCAGAGTGATAGGTCTGATATAACAAAACACCATGCACCTGACTTGTTTGAGGAATTCTGGAGTGACACTGGGGGGGATTCCTCCCCAGAGATGTTCAGGAACCACCACGTAGTTTCCCCGTTGAGGGTTTTTTAGGGAGTTTTACCTTGTAAGATGTGATGTTGCTTTTGTACAACACTACCCTAACTGTAAAGCCCATTAGGGCAAATCTGTGATTTGTGATTCTGTGCTATACAAATAAAATTGAATTGAATAGTTGCCAATTGCAGTTAGAAACACTGTTAGTAGTTTGGGCTGACAGGGATAAATAATCTATAATAACACTAATAATAAGCTTTATATATGTAGCACCTTTCGTACAGAAATTCAGCATTTTATTTCTTCACAACAGACATTAAGGTTGAAAACATAGAGCATTAGTATGTATAATATTGTATAATAACATGTAGGGGAATACATGTAAAATACAATGGAAAAAAATCTATATGATTATTATAGAATTGCTGTAAAACCTGGCCTGTGGCAACTTATTCCTGTCCTCCTCTCTGTCTCACATCCAACATTACCTCACCCCTCTCTCACTGTGTGTGTGTGTGTGTGTGTGTGTGTGTGTGTGTGTGTGTGTGTGTGCACGTGCGTGCGTGTCCAATTGATTTTTCATAGACGCTGTTTTTTATTCTTTGATGGTGCCTCTTCATCTTCTATTCGTGGTGCTGCTGCCACTGTTGTTTTTATCGCACCACGCGCATCTTTTGCAGCCTGAAGCATCACATGCTGACGCACTGAAGCGAACTGTTCAAAACGAGTCCCGTCCCTCGTCCTTCTCCCTCTTGGTGTTATTGCGGCGCACATGATGATGCAACTAGTCAAAGGGTTACTGTTCCCCCTTCCCTACAGTAACCTCTGGGCCCACTGCCATCACAGCCATGGCACCCCTTAAGTGTTTTTTCTGTAAATCTTCTCCCTTCACTGCCTTCAGGCCAACCTGCCCGCTCAATTATATCACTTCAACAGGGCTAGGCAACATTGTCACCTGACGTTGTTCTGTAACACATTAACCTGGAGGGAGAGCCACGTGCTGAGCATACCTATGTTAGAGGTTATAAAGGTTTCTGAAGGTCTTCTATAGTGAAAATAATAAATATTTCTGTTTTAAAATCAGAACCGGTAATGCCAGAATTATAGATATAGAATTATAGCCATAAAGGATAGGTGTAATCTCAACACAATCTACACATTTACCATTTTTTCAGGTGGCATTGATATACTTTACTTTTCTTTAAAAATGAAAAAAAGGGTTTGAGCAAATAATTGGTTGTATCACACTACCGTTGAAAGGTTTGAGGTCACCTGATTTTGAAGATTTTGTGTTTACCATGAAAGGATGCACTTTTATTTAGATGAGTTATAAAATGAATAGAAAATATAGTCAACACATTTAAAAGTTTAGAAATAATGATTTTATTTGAAATAATATTTTCTCCTTTAAACTTTGCTTTTGTCAAAGAATGCTTCATGTAACCAGCTAAACTGTTTTCAGTTGTGCTAACAGAGTTGAACAAGGGTTTTCTGGTTATCCATTAGCTTCTAATGCAAATAGCAAATGCAATTATTCATTAGAACACTGGAGGGATGCTTGCTAGAAATGGGCATCTGTACACCTATGTAGATATTGCATTAAAACAAATTTGCAGCTATATTAGTCATTTACCACATTAACAATAATAGACTACTATAAATACTAGTGTTACTGATTAGTTTAGTGTTATCTTGATTGAAAAAACAATGGTTTTCTTTCAAAGTTGGAAACATTTCTCAGTGACCCCAAACTTTTGAACGGTAGTGTAAATGTTGTGTGTTTTGTAGAAAACAACACATGATGTTTTTTGTATTACAGCCTACATATTGATAACATGCAGATATTACATTTGAAACCTGACTCTGGTATTTTAAGTATTGTGTCTGGATTTTCTCTGTTGTCCTCCATGGTTGGGAGTGTCTTCCCCTGTCCCACAGCTTCGGTTTAATAGACATCACAAACAACAGAGGTGATGAATATTTTCATAGAGGTCTGAGTTTCTCCTTTTGTATTTTTGACATAGGGCTTTTACATTTTGAACAGTTGCACAGTACCTCACTACCTTGTGGATGAGTATTCTGAGATCCATGAATCATCACTTTGAAGACCTTTTAGTGTCGGTGTGCCTTGCTGCTGATGCTCTGCCAGGGCATTTATTGTCTCTGCAGGCTGAACTTCTCCACACATTCATCTCATGGATATACAGAATGCTCTATTGGCGACATCTGCAATTCCACAGCAGGTACACTGGTAAACATATTGTGTCTTTGTCCGTGTGGCTCTTGTCCCGCAGCCCTGCGAGACCCCATGGCCATGGAGCGGGCCAACCTGCTGAACATGGCCAAGCTGAGTATTAAAGGGCTGATTGAGTCGGCTCTGAGCTTCGGAAGAACGCTGGACTCCGACTACCCACCGCTCCAGCAGTTCTTCGTCGTTATGGAGCACTGCCTCAAACATGGCCTTAGAGGTGAGAGGGGTTTAAATGCTGCCAGGTGTGTGGATGTATCCACACGCTAGGCCTAATAATAAAGCAATATCTTTATATACTCATCAATATTCACATTGATTATATATATATAGATATATTGCACCATCCTTAGCTCATAAACATCTTTTATGAAGTATTTACATTAGTGTTATTTTTCTCCTGGTCATTAAAAAAAGAATAATCAATTATCTTTGTTACCCACTGACATGAAATATTTTCTATCAGTATGTCTTTTAGCTGTATCTACAATGTATTTCTGTATTAAAAATAGGTCATTACACATAAAATGGCCCCCAAAATATTTTAAAGAAAATCATGAATTAATAAAAAGACATTTTTAGTGATAGTTTTTTTTACTCCCGGCCCTACTGCAACCTCACTGTTATTATAATGTAATGTCTTAAGCTGCCTCGCTCAGAAAAGATGTGTGTGTGGATTTGACTTTGCCTGTGTGTGAGACAGCTCTTTTTCTCTCATTTTTCTCCAGTGAAAAAGTCCTTCCTGGGCTTTAATAAGTCCCTGTGGGGTCCTCTGGAGCTGGTGGAAAAACTGTGTCCTGAAGCAGCAGAGATCTCAGCCTCCGTACGAGACCTGCCTGGACTTAAGTAAGGAATACATTTCTATGCACATGCACACTCACACACAAACTGAACCAAACACTACTGGTAGAACGTAACCTGAGCTGGAACAGGGAAGTACCCGAGGGTCATTCACTTTCACTTCACCCCTCTCACTTCTGCCTTTTCCTTATTTATGTCTCTTTGTTTACTACGTGCAAACTTTTCCATAATTTATTGAAAATGTAACTATTATCTAACGATGTTACCAATTAACCTTGTAATTGTTTTGATCCTTCAAAGCACTTCACACTACAAGTGTTAATTGACCTATAGACATCCGTACACTGATGGCAGTGGCTGCCATACAAGGTGTTGACCGTACATCAGGAGGCTAATCATTTATACACATTAACACACTGAGGACTGCTCCACCCCTGAGCCACAGCTGCCCCAGGATGTTATCATTGGCTCCTTTGGGCCTCTGAGACCTATGATATGATTACCGATAACGCCTTTCCTTGCATTGGACAGAGACATTTCTATCCTTGGAGAAACCTAATTACCATTGTAGTGGTGCAACAAATACTGTATTAAAGTTAAGGCTGTGTCTTCTAGTGGCCTGGTAGAGCTGCAACGATCAGTTGATTAATTGATTAGTTACCAATGATTTCATTAATCACCAACAATGTTGACAATCCATTAATCAATCTGAGTAATTTTCTAGGAGAAAATGTCCAAAATCTCTGGTTCCAGCTTCTCAAATCTGATTATTTTCTGGTTTCAATAGTTTTCTATAATAGTAAACTGATGATCTTTGGGTTGTGTGCTGTTGGGCTGGACAAAAAAAATACATTTTAGGTTGCAGCTTTGGGAAACAGTGATCAACATTTTATGAACCAAACATCTAATCAATGAACTGTTTAAATAATCACTAAATTAAACAGAATCAGAATAGCTGTTAGTTAGCCCAAGTGGCCATAGTAAACAAACGTTTGCTAAAACTCACTATGCTCGCAAGTCATACATAACTATCATTCAGTGATCAGTCACTGAAAAACAGTCCCTCCAGGCAAAGAAGCAAGTGAGTAATATTCTGTTCTTGTCTGTGCCAGCAAAATGAGGAACAGTTGTGTTACAGAGAGCAGATTCAGTTTCCTTTGGTGGTGCTGAGTCAGACCAACACATACGTAGCAGAGCTGCACTTTTTGCATAGTTAGAATCCAAAGGTTTGTACAGGGCTGTTCAGATCTAAATCCAGAGTGCTTTTCATAAAAGGCATACAATGGATGCCAATGTATAATTGTCCGTATTTTTACAGAACATAAAAAAACATAAAGGACATAAGATGCAAACCACTAATCCCATCATGTGTTTCTACCACCATCTTAGACTCTTAATGCATTTTTCTCAATGTATGTATGAGCGAGAAGTTGGATTCAGTTTTTAGCTGGCACTACGATTTCATTGTGTGACACAGTGTCACACAATAGTGAATTTGTGGGATACACTGACCTTATCACTGATGTGATTTTTCAACCAGAACACCATTAGGAAGGGCCAGAGCATGGCTGCGTCTGGCTCTCATGCAGAAGCGGCTGGCCGACTATCTGCGACTCCTCATCACCAGGAAAGATTTGCTCAGGTACACACAGACTCTTTCAACAGATATAAGGTGTTTAGCCAAGGTACATTTGACCATATTTGGAGAATATATAATGTTTGTTACCTGTAGTTGCCCAAACAGTAACTTCACTGCCGATAGTTGTAGTGACTGATGATTAGCGGCATCATCCTCCACAGTGATTTCTATGAGAATTCAGCGTTGATGTTGGAGGAGGAGGGAGCAGTGATTGTGGGCCTGCTGGTGGGCCTGAACGTCATTGATGCTAACCTGTGCGTCAAAGGGGAAGATCTGGATTCTCAGGTGAGAGTAGATCTTTTTGTCTGCTTGTATCGCGCTGAGTACATTTAACTTATTTCATGACCAATGTACATGGCCAGTTACATGTAGTAACAGTGTGTCGGTAATAGTAACAGTCTAATACCAATAGAAAAAATCATTTTTCAGATTACATGTTACTAGTACCAATGTTTAGTTTAACTGGTCATGAAAAACAGAATATCTCTACTTCCTGTGCCCAATTACCCAAACCATGAAGCAGATTTCATCTTCATCGATTTTAGTTTCTGGAAGCAGAAATGCAGACAAGATGTGTCTTGTTTCTTTTATTATCTCCTTGGCGTCAGATGGAGAGCAGACACTGCAGTGTCATGTTTCTCAGAGACTTTGTCCCCAGTGCAAACACATTTTCTTGATAATGCAAACACCTCGGGCAGGCAGTATTCACACATGAGTGGATGCGCTTGAGAAGGATATGTAATGTCGAGTAAAATCAAGTCGGGTTTATTTGTTTAGCCCATAATCACAGATTTTCACTAATTTAGTAATGTGTCAACTTTTACCAATAGCATTTGCGTGGCATGTTTGGTCAACATTATTTTTTTTCATTTTATCAGAATGATTATTGATGAATGATTGTTAGTCCACTCTGCATGTGATAATTTCTTTTTTTTTACGCAAAATTGCAAGACAACAGACAGATTAACAAAGAGGACAATTACATTACGCAGCGTGTGCCAGCGTGTGTGCGTGCGTGTGTGTGTGTGATTAAGTGGCATTTTGTTGTATTGGATTTGTATGATTTCTTTAGCCAGTTTTGACTTGATCTGTAAGCACATCACCAGATGATTGTAAACGTATGTACCTAATTTAGGTTGGTTGGAACAACTTACATGATGACTTATTTCACTGAACTAATTCTAATAATTAATGAATAACTTTTAGGTTGGAGTTATTGACTTCTCCATGTACCTGAAGAATGACATTGATGATTACAGAAGTGAAGAAAGGTATGATTTCCTTCACTGTCTCGCCATCTCTATATAATACAGTGAAGTATATCTGTTTTTCCCTCCTCCACATGTGATACAAATCTGTGTTTATGTCTGTTTCCATTACAACAGGAATAGCCAGATAGCATCCATCCTGGATCAGAAAAACTATGTCGAGGAACTGAACCGACAGCTTAAGTAAGACATTTTTGTTTGTATGGATTGGTTTTCCCCGATGTCCTGGTTATGAAGGTTCAAGGGAAGGGAGCCTGAAGCTGTGTATCTGTATTGTTTTAACGAGATCAATTAGTTAGTTGCAGCCCTAGTTTGAACTGCTGGTTGTTTTTAAATGCAAATCTGTCCTCTCTGTCCCTACAGACAGATTCATTCAAGAACAGATTATATGTGACAAACTCACAAACATGTAATTAATATTTATAGTGAACTCAATACTCTGAATCATCATCATGCAAATGTTGCTTTGGGACTGTATCCTTATAAAGATTAAAACTCCAGCTATAGTAGTTTAGTTTTCTTTTTTTATCCAGATATTGTCATCCGTGGGTTAAAAAAACATCCTTCCACACACTGATTTGATTGACAAAAATCTCTGACTAGATAGAGACTAGAGACATCAACAGAATACGATCTGCCTGTGATACCATGCCAGGCCACTATGAATGTAGTGAAGCAGCCTGTTGCTTGAGATGTTGATGCTGATTTCTCTCTGTGTTTTTGAATGCGCAGTTCTACAGTTCATGGTCTTCAGGGCCGAGTGGATTCTCTGGAGAAGTCCAACTCTAAACTAATCGAGGAGGTCAGACTATCATTCTGAATATTTGTATATTACATCTCATATGTGTATATGTGTAAATATGTGCCACAAGCTACTTCATGACTTCAGAAAATGATTCATAATATCATTTGGATTCACCTGCTTTTCCTGGTTGATTGCTCACCTGAGATATTCTCTCTCTCTTTGCACATGTCCACATGTTTGTGTGTGTAGTTAGCCATAGCCAAGAACAACATCATCAAACTGCAAGAAGAAAACCAGCAGTTGAGGAGCGAAAACAGCCTTATTCTACTGAAGGCACAGCAGCATTTAGAGGTACAGTCATACATATCACAAAATGATATCTGTCTCTCTTGTATACATAGGATGCTTATAAAAATGTGAGCTGCTTCCCACATTCTAGCCAAAACAAACGGACAAAAGGGTCCCTACTGCACATTGCTTTTTAAATAAAATTGTGTATGCTTTTATGGCTGAAAAGCCCCAAGTGAGACCCGCAGCACACACACAATCGACCAAAACACCTATTCTCTTGTGATTGGCCTGGTGCTGTCGCAGTTGTCCCACCCCTCAGAGAGCTGGGGTTGCTCAGAGAAACAAGAGTCAAGTACTCAGCTACAAGGCTCCAGTTGCTATCACCGTCCATTTCTAAAAAGGCTGGTGTTCAGATTTTAGGTTTTACCAACACTACAGAGGAGACCAGACCAGACAGAATTATTGGTTTTCGCGTTAGCAGGCCCACCACAGGGTTGAATTCTTTTTTTTCACAATAGGGCCCTTTAAATCACAAAAATCATAGTAGCTCTACATCCACAAACTGATGATACATGTTGCTGCTCATATATTCTACTAACTGTTGGTAATCACTCCAGGTAACCCAGGGGGATGTGTCAGCGGAGAGAGACACCTACAAACAGTCTAGTCAGGGTTTGGATGAGATGTACAACGAGGCTCGAAGACAACTGAAGGAGGAGTGCCAGCTCAGACAGGTAGCCCAAAACTCCCCTATAGCCCAGTGTGTTTGTCTAAAATCTGCTTGGTTTGTGTGTAATTACATAACTTTTATGTATGTGGTTTATCTTAGGACGTGGAGAATGAGTTGGTAGTTCAGGTTTCGATGAAGCAGGAAATGGAGCTGGCCATGAAACTTCTCGAGAAGGATATTCATGAAAAACAGGTCAATATGTTGAATAAATCTAATATAAATAACATGATAAAAACTAACAGCCTTAACAATATACAATAAATGTACACAAGGATCCTGATGAAAATTGGACTATTTCAAAGTGTGCTTGGATGCAAGTAATGATCTTTAACAATGTGTATATAATTTATATTTTATTGGTTAAACCATCACACATCCAAATTAATTAAAATAATATTTTTGTCACTTCGGCCACCCGAGCCGCCAACCGTGCATCTTTAATAGGCCGGTTCCTGTGCCCATCAGTGTCAGGCTCCTCAACATTGACCTGTGATCTCTGCCACATAAACACCATGAGCTGACATTTGTAGCCAAGCTGTGAGGTGCAGTAGCTGCTGCTGCATCATCGCCATCACAGCTCTGTGAGAAGGCTGCTGGGATCATTAATTTATTCCTGAGTCTAATCTTGTACTAAAAGTGAAGGAAAAGCAGCTATATAACTGCATTAAAAAACACAAATATTGGATCATAACGCAACTGAAGATTTTGCTTTTGATCATCAGGACACGCTGATTGGTCTCAGGCATCAACTGGATGAGGTCAAAGTCATCAACGTAGAGATGTACCAGAAGATGCAGGTACAGTTACAAGGCTGTACACATGCCCCTTGTCTACAAAATAAAGGAATGAAGTGTAAATAATTTATGACCGTGGTTCTCCTTTCTCAGTCGTCCGACGAAGAGATGAAGAAAAAGAACGACGTGATCACTCGTCTGGAGGAGAAGACCAATCAGATCACTGCCACCATGAAGCAGCTGGAGCAAAGGTGAGATACTAGCCGAAAGAGGAAAATCACTTTCCCCCTCATATCTCCACAGTTCCACCAGCAGTGTAATACTAGGTTCTCTGCTGTAAAATCCTCAAATCATAGTTTTTTCTCTGATTTACCTGAAAATAAATCCTACTGAGGCAAAGTAAATTATTATTTAGAATGAAGTTAGGGGAAAGTTATACATTTTGTAATTAGTTAAAACTATAATGTCTTAATATAAATATTCCACATTGTTGGAGCTGTGCAGAAGAGAAATTGGGAGAAAACAGGGGAAAATGATTTCAGTCCTCTTTGAAGCTCATTTTTTATGCAAGGATCTTAGTCAGGAGGTGGTAAGCCTTGCTTTTACTAATGAAATATTTGTCCCGTGGACACAGAATTTAAAACAATATATAATTTATTTCTTTTTTTTTTCAATTTAACTTGTAGTATGAGATCAAGCCATCTCCTGAGCTATATCCCACAGATTCTGACACTATCTCCTCTTTTGTGATCAATTCAGTAAACTAATGACAGTTTAAACAATATCTTTAATCATTAAAAATGTAGACAGCATAAAATGGCTCATCTGCTCCTTTTCCCTGAAGACCAGTTTTATTTAAATTTAATTAAAAAAAGTCAATCAATCTCTGTTATAACAGACCCTGGGGTCTATAAAACCAAATAGATACAGTAAAAAGTGTTTAGACGATAGGGCTGGGCAATATGGACAAAATCAAATAGTATAATATTTTTGAGCAAATACTGATACTGATATTGCTACAATAATGAAGAGAGGACTTTGTATAAATATTTTGGTGAGAATTTTGATAAATAATAATCAGTAATTTGGATAATTAATGAGTGGGTAAACAGTGAAATAATATAGAATAATATTAACTTTGTTCATAACATTGCTATAACATTCATGTTATAACAGATTAAATTACTTTTGTTTATCCTCTTTCTTTGTATGAGGATCTTACAACTGTTTACCAGATAGACCAGTCTGGTGAGTTCAGAAAATGACAGCACCTCGTTTACAAGCAGGAAACACAGCACATAGCCTATATCACCATATGACCCAGCTCAGATCCTAACTTCTGAAAAACTGGATAATAATTTATGTCCAACATGAATGTGAAATAAGTCAAATGCATTTAACCAGTAATTAAAGCCTATATTGGTGATAGAGTATTACAGATAAGGCTGATTTTAGTTACTATACACTGACAATATATGGATACTTTTGTGCTAAAGATTACATTTTATGAATTAAAGTCACTCTCTGGGAGGTCATCTCCACTAACATCATTAAAAAACATGAATAAAATTTAATAACCCTTCAGGGAAAATATGGCAGTGGCAGTATGACACACAAATGCTATATATTTAGTGTGTGTGTTCAGGTGGTCACCTTCTAGTTTAATTGATCACAAAATGAGATACATCTGTGCAGCTTACTGCCTCCTTGGGGGAACCCTGTAAAGCATAATTCCACATGTCTAATAAATTCTGCAGATATGTCCATGCATGATGAGCTTTCTCAGTCATTATTGCACCTTGGATGTTTAAGCGCTCCATACCTGCATCAGTTGTAGCTGTATGCTGGTTTCATTAATGCCTTCTGATCCCTCCTCACCCCATTGGTTCCCAGTCAACACGGCCCATCCCTCCCCTTCGCCTCACCCGTTGGTTTAAATCTGTCCCATCCTGTTCGTGATCGGTTGTGACTGTTTTTTCTTTTACTATTTTTTTTTGTGCTGCGCTAATGATTTATATATAGGCCGGTAGGACACAGACCCCGGTTACATATGTTAAGTTTAGTGGAAGGTTTCTGCAGTCAGGCTGAGATGTGTTAAAGTTGCTGAAAAAGACAAAGAGGGTAATTGAAAGAACAAAAAATGTTCCAATCATACTAGTGATTACAATGAATGAATGATCAGAAATAAACACCCCCCTTTTAACCTTACCTTCCAAAAAGGATCAAAATAGTCTGACCTCCTGCAGGTGTCACTGTAGCAGCTAATGGGCGTAACACCTTATTTCCGCTAAGGTTGCATTTATCCATTTGTCCACATGACCTTTCCATGCTTTTCCTCTCCACCTCTTCACATCACTCATACGCTCCTTGTGAAGTGTAATATATCCAGACTGTAGAAATCTGATGACAACCGGAAATCCGATTTCTGTGTTAACACCCCTCATTTACACTCACCGCTGTGTTTTTGTGATGAATAAAATCACTCAAAGTGTTTCAGTGTAACCGGGGCCACATAGAATACTGATGTATTGACATTCTTTCTTCCTTTCTTTCCTCCTTCCTTCCTTCCTTCCTTCCTCTCTTCTGTTTATCTCTTCTACACCATCCATTCAATCATTCATTCCTCCATTTTTGCTCCCTTGAAACCTCCACGTTTCTTCGTTTTGTTTTGTTTTTTCCCCCTCTTGGTTTCATTCCTGGGTGCAGTGATAGGGATCTGCTGAATCAGACCAGAACGCTTGCTATGTCATTTGTAAAGTGTGCCAGCGCTGACACCGAGCACCAATACAAGCTAGTCAAGGACATCTCCTTCTGAGAGCAAACATGCACACGCGCGCCCACATGGAGACACACTTCCTGCTTATGACTGGATGGAGAAAAAAAAATTGACTCAAACTCAATGGAATATTCCTGTTTTATTTGCACAATATTCAGATGGTTTATCGGCCGTAGAGCAGCCAGGAAATCACATTGGATTGTTTCCTCACAAAACGGAAAACATTATCATCAGCACAGTGCTGCGATTCCTACGGACCACTGCAACATGTTTCCTGATTTTCGGTTAAATAATACATGAATAACTTTCAATAGCTGTGCTAAAATGAAGATAAGTTTCTTCGAAATGTTTTTTTTTACTCACCAAGCATCATCAGCAGCCTGCGTTTAATCGGTCAGAAAAGTGTGAAAATTACATCAGTTTGATAGACTTCTATCTATTCACTTACATGCACGCATGCATGCACGCACACACACAAATAAATACATACACATGCCACACATTCTTTGTGTTTCCACTAGTCAGTTACAGTGTGTAGTTTCTGGCAGCCGCTGGTGGTGAGTTCACAGATCGCAGAACATCAAACATGGCTCCTAAAAACCCACACAGACATATCTAGAGCCATTGTTCAGGTTTGAGTATAAACATATAAATATAACACTTAAACAAAGCTATCCTTATTTTGATTGATATTTACTAATCAAAACATATTTACAATTATTATATTCCATTTCTGCCACCTAATTGTACACACTGTCTCTATAAGAGGCCTCTGGTGTACTTGTAGAGGTTTTTTATTGTTCTCAATCACACTGAATTATGAGTACACTGATGACCAGTGTTGGTTCCCTGTAAGTTTTTTGTGGCGTCCACGCTGGCGCCACAGATCGTAGAACGACTTCAGCCGAGTGTCTGCTAGCTGTCAACATCCCGACGTTAGAGGGGGAAACGCACCTCGTCGCCAGCTGACATTGTGTAGGTTGAAAGTAGAGTAGCGGAAACACACAAACTATAATCGACATCCAGCGTCGCCGCAGTTGGTCCAACCGGAGCGTGCTTGTGCAGCTTTTAATTTGTTGCCAGTTTGCTCTGCATGCGTCGCACCTCCTCGCCTGCTCCTTAACTGGCTGAAACGATCTTGTCTCCTCCTTCTTCTCCTCCTTCTCGGTCTTCATCCTTCTGAAGGTTCACATGCACTGAGAATTAGAAGCTTGTGTCAGGTTTTTGTAGTTATAAATCCAGCCTAAAGAAACTGAAGCTTCAGATCTATTTATTTAATTAATTTTGATTTTTGCAGAAACAAGACAGCTGAGCCCGATTTTAAAAAAAGACTTCTAGTTACACTGCTGTAAACATCTAGAGCTTCTGTCAAGGGAAATTGAATGTGTCGTGTGTTCGTCGTCTTGGCATAATTATTGAATTTTGTGATAGATCAGGAAATAACCAACCTACCTATTCTAACTCTATGTTTATAGTACTGTAACTCCTTTCAATTTGTAGAAGAATGAACACGCAGCACAGCTGTTTAAAAACTCACAACTACTGTCTTTTACCACCGTGATCAAATAAAGTTAAATGTTTTGAAAGTGCTGAGTGTTGTTTGAGTCTTTTAGCTCCAAATTATTACTACAAATTTTTTCCTTACTGCTCAGTATCAAAAATACATCTCGCATCCTGTTATACAATATACATATGTGAATAAAAGAAAGAAAAGAAAAAAATCCATCTGAATCAGTAGCACACTGCATTTAGTTAAACATCATTTTTCTTTCTTGTCCATTCAGTTTACTTTAAGGCTTTGTTCCTCATTTTATCATCAACTTTTTATTTGGACTCTTGTACGCCCTAATGCTTTATGATTTGACCCCCCCACAGTTTCACCCTGGTGTTGTAATAGTGTAAATTACAACCTCATCACCCTCCTTCATTCAACCCTCCTCCATCTCCCCACCCTTAATCATAGCTCCCCACCCCTGCCATCCCTCTCGGTTCTTTTCTCTCTCCGCCTGCCATTGACCCCCCCCCTCCCCACTCAGTTTTTTCTCTCCATGGTCCTGAGTTTGTCCCTGGTTATAATGGTGCAGATTACAGGAGGCAGAGAGGCACCGCACCTCAGCCGAGGAGGGAACCCGACGCTTCAAGTTGGACTTTGCCAACAAGGCGGACAGCCTGCAGCGGCAGATCGAACACAGAGAAAGACAACTGTGAGTACAGTAATACAGCAGTACTCACCTAGCGAGCAAAAACAACATATAGAACACCATTACAAACACTAACATTCAGTAGATGCTAATCAGAGTTTTGAACTGACCAATAGTAACCATTTATTTGACTCTCTGTCTATGTTTGCAAGATGTTCCAGGAAGATTTTGACACAATCACAATGATGGGTGTTGGTGATGAATCTCAGTGAAGGGGTGATAAACACTTATTGGTGTGTTTTCCCCTTTACACTAAAATGTCTAATAATTAATAATAAATCATGTAAACATGTATTTTATGTATAGTCACATTACATTTTTTTCTTTCCAATTCTCTTATTGTGATGTTCCATGTTTACATTTATAAAATACATAAATGACCATTAAGAAATCCATAGAACAGTAATACTGCATTGTATTGAATTGCAATTCATTCTAATTTTAGCTACTTCCTTGTTCTGGCTTTTTTAGAAGCAGCACTTGGAAACTGAGTCTGAGTCTTGGTCATTAGAGGAGACATTTTCATTTTCAACTTCTAAATCTAATGATACAAACTCAAAAGAAATGTTTGTCTGGAATACTTGTAGCCACATGTTATAGACCTTCTGCCAGAAATGGAACAGTATTGAATAAGATCGAATTATGTGATTGAAATGATTTGCCTCGAGGCTTCCACACATCCAACATAGTATAGATGAATTGATATACACATTGTTACATACGTAGAATAGAAGGAATAGATTCCCTTTAATAGATTCCCTTTAACCCGGTTTATAATAGCAATATATTGAAGTGTAATGCACTTTCTATTTGAGGAAAATCTCAAATTAGTACAGTGTTAAAAATGAATGAATAAATTAGGCAACAAAAACGGAAAACAAGATAGACAAAGAAGTTAGAGTAAACCAGAGCACATACTCTCTCTCTGTCATTGTTTCTTTGTTTTGATGTTCTACGCATGTTTTTGGCTTTGTCCTCATAGCCAGCAGCTGGAGACTGACCTGAAGATCGAGAGGGAGTGGAGGCAGACGTTACAGAGTGATCTGGACAGAGAGAGAGAGACGGTGGCTCAGCTGAGCACAGAGGCCCTGCAGATCAACGGCCTGAAAAAGGTTCTAAGAAGAAAAAAACAAAGACGGGCGTACATCCAGCACATTCAGTATAACGTTAAATATGGTCAATGTCATTGATTTTGTGTTTCTTCTTTTTCCAGGAGTTCCATCGCCTCCAGGATGAAAACATCCAGCTGAAGACCATCTGTGAAGACCAGGAACAAGCTCTGGAGGAATTAGGCTCCAAACTCAGCGAGTATGTCACTATAATAAAACCTGCCCTTATTGTATTGATTAAACAGTTTTTTGTACTGTACTAAATTTTATAAAAATATGTTTTACCTAATTTAGAGAACAAATCACATGTTATCATGAAGTAAAAAAAAAAAGATATCTGATGGTTAAATTGAATTATTGAATTTACTTCACTCTTTTACTCTTTTCATAACTAGATCCAAAATGAAGATTGAGGACATTAAAGAAGCCAACAAAGCTCTTCAGGTAAAACCATAAAAGAAGTAGAATGTCTTAAAACTACAAATTCATCACAAAATTAGTAAAAGCCTTGTTTAATTTAGATAAAAAGATGCTTCATTAACAACAGTGATTTGGGACTGTTGAAGTACAGCGACTAGTGATTGTTTATGATGTGTGTGATGTAGAAGTTGGATAGAACTGTCATGTCGTTGCAGGGAGGTCAGGTTTGGTTGAAGGACAAGGAAGCCAGCCACTGCAAGTTGTGTGAGAAGGAGTTCTCCATCTCAAGAAGAAAGGTCAGTCCTCAAAACCAAAAAAGTCTGTGTCTCTCGACTTGCTAACTGAGTTTTTTTAAGGGGCCCTATTTTGCCGTTTTTTTAGAAATGAGGTCTGGAAATATACACAAGCATTGGAAAAAGTGTAGTCATTTATTTATTTGCATAGTATGGGCCCTTTAAATTGTATGTTAATAAACCATTATTCAATGTGCAGAAAATCAATTCAACACTTTTGTTCCAGTAGTGCCGCTGCTGATTTACTGTGGTTCTGCCTCTGTGTCTCCGTCTCCAGCACCACTGTAGGAACTGTGGGGAGATTTTCTGCAACAGCTGCTCTGACAATGAGCTTCCACTGCCTGCTTCTCCGAAGCCGGTCCGGGTTTGTGACACATGCCACGCTCTGCTGCTTCAGCGATGCTCCTCCAACCCCACTTGAAGTCTGGAGCCCCCCCCACGCTGCTGCCATGGCTGCTTCAAACAATCTGAGATCAGTCTCATTTCAAAAAAAAAGAAAAACCCTGTCCTCCGCAAGACCGACTCCCAACGTATCTCGACAGTATTTGCTGCTAAAAAACAGACTGTGTGCATGAACATTTATTGCATTTGATTTCTCTTATTTACAAGGTCCCTCACCAATTATATGAGGGACGTCTCGCATCGATCTTCTTTTTGTTTCACTACATTTTCTGCAGAAGTTCTACAAGGTAGATCATTCAAACATCATCAGACACAAAGGAGAAGGCAATCAGTCCACTATAGCATGAAATGTCTCGACGTGTTATGATTGAATGACGTTCTTTAATTTAATAAGTTATTGAAGGACAAGTTGGAAATTGAAGTAGTGAGAGTCTGCTTTAGTATCAAAAAGTAGCACGACCCGCCTCTGTGGATTCAGCTGCCGAAATATGCGTCAATCAGAAGAAAATGTTTTATTTTCAGTAAACAAGGCATCAGTGACCTCGATGGAGGGACTCCTACAGTACAGCATGGAGTCTTCCGCTGTAGTTCCTTTACATTGTCCTGCACCAAAAAAGACAAAACCTTTCAAAAGGTAATATAATCAAGGTTGAATAAATAATTACAGAATATTTCACAACAGTTCAGCATAATCAATCAACTGGACTGTTCGGGTGATAATCTGAAGTTTTTCAGGAAGCTGCCAGTTCCAAAAAACATCTGCCCCTTCATTCACAGCAGGTGTGACTATCACAAGCTGAACAACACACTGATGCTGATCAGTGGCTCAGGTTTTCAAATCCCTTTCTAGAGTTTAGGAGGAGGAGCAAGTTAACTATGACCAGATGGTGAACGTGTACTAGCTGTGAGCAGCTCAACGCAGACACCTTCATCCAAACCTCCAGTCTTATGTGGCACAACATCATTTACAGTGTTTGTATCGAGCCTCAAACTGTACACAGCAGCTGTTTAGACAAATAGATGAGATTCCATCATTTCTACACACAGTAGGAGTGTGACTGTTGGACATCCAGTGGCCTTAATGTTGTTGAGACTAAATTCTGAGGTGGAGTGAAACGCAGAAAAAGGCAGCTTTGACACAGGCACAGGTTACAACTACATAAAATAGATGTATTTCAGTGAGATCAGAAATGGCTCAGATTTTCACACTTTCTGACCCCTTTTAAATGCATTTGTATCACAGGAACAGAAGAATTTTTGTTTCTTCCATCATCATAGATCAATCAAATCTGCTCTCAGAATGGAGTTTGTAATCTGCACTGCGAAAAAGGCTATCCTGCAAACTAATAGCGAACATTTGCAGCTTCAAACTTTTTTTTTTTTTTTTTTTAATTTAACAGTGATTGTGCCTGTGTAGTTGCCAAAATGAGCCCTGTATTTCAACAGGATCTCTACAGAGAGGATAATCTGTAAAAGAGTCTGAAATGTTTCAAAGTCTTGCAACACTAGCCTTTTCTAGCCCAGCAGGCGGCCCTGAAGGCACTTTCACCGTTTCTGTCAGACACTAATGCCGTGGATGCTGCTTCGAAGAACAAGAAGCGCAACAGCTGCATTAACATCTGTGGCGGCTGATTTGCATCCAAGCCAAACTGGCTCTTGTGTCGAGTCATTGACGGCCAGCTGACAACATGACCATGATCTGACTAGTTGCCTCGAAGACGCAGCTACAAAGTATTTTGTCAAAATTTACCAATCCACGCTTGCCTGTAATACAGGTTAGTTTGATAATTTATATTTAACTTACTTTCAGAAGTCGAAGATGAATTTATTGAGCTTTCCCAGGTTTACTTGAAGCTAGTTGTAAACTGTGAAGATGGAGATGTTTAGGAAAACCACATTTTACAGTTGCTCCATTCCTGACAAGGGAAGTTAGACATTCTTTTAAACTAAGACTAAAATAAATGTTTTGTTATCAAACTAACATGGATGACTTAAGTCTTCAGCGTGGGATCCTCTGCACATTCTGGTTTTGTATTTGTATACAATGTTTACAACCTGTGATTTTTTTTTTTTTTTAAAGAACTGGAATTATTCATTCCCATGAAGATGGGCCTGAGTTAATTTCAGGGAATGTTTTTTTTCCCAGATATTTAAAAGTTTATCATATCTTATTAAGTAAAAGGTAGCAGGTAGAATGTTTCTGAATTGCACCCAGGCCTGAAATGTTTTTGTACAGGTCACTCTTATAAACGTCCCAGCTTTCAATGGGACTTGTACAGTGTTAATACTACTGTATGTTTTATGTACATAATGTTAAACACTGTGGCTCTTTAGCTTACTTGCCATGACAATATTAACTGTGTTACCAACAGTATGTTGCCTTGACTGTGTAGCAGTTTCTGATTAAAATCAAACTACAAAATGGTTCCTATTGATTTAAAAAACTACTGTTCTTGTCAATCCACGTATACTTACACACAAACAGCTCTTCAGAGATGATGACAGGGACACAAAAAGAGAATTAAATATAAAATTTATTAGGCAAAATGTACAACAGCTGCATAAGCTATTTTACAGCTCAAATATAGAGATTTTACTTTACTTCCACTCTTTGAGTGGAATATAATATTCAACTTACTTTTAAATTCTGTAATGAACTGTGAAAACATTCATAAAAAACACATTGGCTCACAATTATCAAACTTTTCAAAGAGCAAAGCTGATCTGAAATGTATAAATCAGTGTGGCAGGACGGCTAAAAGATCTGCTGAAAACAAGTTTAAATCAGACCAAACCAGATTAAATATTCCTCAAATTATAGAGAGAAAAATCTAATTAATTTCTCCTCAAAAGTTCCTATATTATTTTGCAGATTCTCACTGCTTCCTCTTTAACATCAACGTAATCAAAACAGTTACCATTAAGTTACCAGATCAGACCCCAGCAGGTCACGTCAGTGCAGTGCCAACCAGCACATTTGTTTCGGGTATTGAGACGTTATTCGTCCCAATCTGTGTCCAGCAAAGTTCTGTAGTACATTAAGATGGAAAAGTTAAAAACTTGAACATATTCAATCTTTAAACACTGCAACATTAAATGTGTTCTGATTTTTCTCAAACAGATCTACAACACTTTGCAACACAAATTTTGATATTTACAGAAATTTGAACTTGTATTTGTGTGAAACCAAAACTAAATTGAAAAATATAAAACTGATGTTTGCACCGATACTACCTTCAATATTGTACTCTAACAGGTTATTCTGTTCTTCATATGCTTTTTGAATGATAGAACAACAGAACATGTTAAAATTAAATCTGGTCTGCTGTTATATTTAAGGTGAACTTATAGCGTGACCTTGCGCCCAAAAAAAAAAAAAAAAAAACGACTTCAGATCAGCTCCCCTGCTTAAAAACAATTGAGTGAATGTGGCCTCAAGCAAAGTGAGACAAACATAAGGATGGATTGGAAGAGTGGCATGATGTCATCAGTATGCGCCCCGCAGCCCACTGCTTCGAGACCCGCCGCCCCCTCCTGCGTTACCATAGTAACCGCCACCCCCACGACCTAAAGGCAGTGAGAAGATCAGTATGTCAATGTGGGTCATCAGTAAAAATACAACTTTTGTGAATGAATCAGTTACACAAACAATCAGAATAGGAGTGGCTGCATATGCAGCTTTATCATTATCTGTGCAAACCTAAAATGTTTTTATTATTTGTTGATTAATAAATCTGCAGAAAGTGACAATAACCAGACATTATTTTAGATTACTGACAGAAAACTGATGGAAACTCACTCATTTCTGCTGCTCCACTGGCTGTTGAGTTGAGAAACAGCTCAATATAACGATGCTCTGTGGACAAAAAGGCAACCATCACTATCTGGCAGAGAACCTGGATCTCTTCCATTGAGCAAATATAATCTGACTATTTAGTACGACCTGAAATATAGTCTAGATTTTAGTCTTTTGAGTAACTTCCCTGATCACTAGATAGGTTTCACTAGAAGTTTTTTTATGTTCTTGTATTCTTTATATTGAGGCAACCTTGGTCAGCCTGCTCTTTCAGTTTATTGTTTGTGTCATTATTCTGTTTATCTAGGAACAATAATCTACTCTGCTGTTGATTGTCCAAAAATGCTTCTCTTTCATAAATAACACTAAATGTAGAATGGAGAACGTAAGAACCTAAGTAAGGCCAGAGAAGAAAAAAGAGAGGACATACGCATGTGGTTCTTGTCTTTGGACATTGCTGCCACGGCGTCTTCATGGGAGCGGAACTCCACATCAGCTTCTCCGGTTGATTTACCGTTTGGTGCTACATCAATGTGAACCCTCATTGGGTTCAATGGAGAGAAGAACTAAAAGACAAAAAAATAAACATAATGTATAGACATTTTTATGACTAATATTCAGGTTACATGAACAAAGACCACTGAGTCATCAGGAAGTCTACAATTAGTGGCATCTTTGATCTGGTTCCATAGGGCCTAACTGGTTAAAAATAATTAAAGAATTATCTAAGTAACTGATTGGAGAGTGTGTGTGTGTGTGTGCATGTGTGTCTGTGTGCGTTCTCACTTTAGCGATGTCTCCCTCTGTGGCACGGAAAGGCAAACCCCTCATGTGGACAAAATGGCCACTGTGGAAACCTGAACTGCTTTCAGTTTGACCACCATAAGCGTGAGCTGCCATTCCTGAGCCAATAAACACAAACACATCCACAGATCACAAATACAATGTAGGAGCGAGAAGTATTCTATTACATTACAACTCATCAAAACATTTACTGTTTCATGCTTCATTGTAAATGGAAAGGGATCAGAAATGTGAACAATTTGATTTTTGGAAAACATGCAGGCAGGGGCACTATAGGGCAAGTACTAGTGGAGTTTTCCTGATGTGAATCATTGTTTCAAATGGTGGATTCTGAAGGGCAAATAAAAAGTGGACTTTACCTCTTCCTCCCCTCTCTCCTCTCACACGCTCATCAAACATGCCGTTGCCAAAACCATAGTTGTTGTAACCATTGTAGTTGTCGAAGCTGCCATAACCTGGACAAAGACAAAGCAATAAATACTCAGATTGCATTTTAACACGCTACAACAACTGCTCCACAAACAGGGGACAGAACAACAAGGCAGACCAGAGAGGACAATTTTTATGTGGACTCAGTAAAGGGGAAATAATGATCTACACAATGAACCCACTCAACCTGCTCACTATGTGGTTCAGCAGGACCAGTCTCATGTGGTTGTAGCACATAAATCTGACAAATTGTCAAAATAATAAATGGTTGAATTTATTAAAACAGGATTGAATGCAATTCATTATTATTTTAAGATGATAGTCGATTGTGCAGGTTACTATTTGCCTATAAACAGATCACATGAGATATTTCATAATAAAAAAAAGAACAGTTTATATTGTCCTGCTGCTGAAAAGTACTATAAAGAATCAAGGAATATTGACAAAATGAATGGAACTAAATAGCATTTGTGCTGCATCAGATTTACAACAACAAACTTTCCTGTTTGCTCACCTCCTCCGTAACCTCCGCCACTCCTCATGGTGTCCATCAGGGATCCGCCACGGCCAGGCCCGGGCCCAAAAAACCCTCCCCTGGGACCCCCCATCATGGGTCTATCGTAGGGCCCTGGTCGCTGGGCTCCCATCCCCCGCCGGGGCACCTCGTAGTAGGCTCTGATCTCGTTACGGCTGCTCTTAAAAATCTCTATATACCTGCAATATGAGGCCCGTGAGGAGGTGAGGAAGGGGCAGGGAGGACAGAGGAGATGGTTATGGTGAAGAAATGGCTTAGCCCGGGTAACATACATTGATATGATTTACAGAGAGATTAACACACAGGAGACAAATACTCTAAATAGTGGTCTAAGTTGTTTTAGCCTAGAGCTGAAGTGTCTGAGTGACAGAACAGCCTGGACAGAGGCTTGGGGCTGCAGTGAAGGATATTTACCTCACCAAGATACAAAGAAAGTGCCAAAATAATTAACTAACATACCCAAAATGTCTAGTCTAGTACAGTTTTTAAAAAGAGCTCCCAGGTGTTAAATGGCCACCAATAAAGCTGACATAAAAATCATCACACCACCTTTCATTTACAAACTAAATACATGAACTTTAAACCCAATATTCAATATTCACCATAATTACAATGCATTTACCCATTAAACCCCATCCCATTAGCATGTTAATGAATAATATATGACACACACAATTAATTTAACCCATTTTACCATGAATTATTCTAGCAGACCAACCCATGCTTATCATTCAACCGTAAGTATGATAGAAACCATCCCGTTAATCATAATTCTACCATAGTTATTCTAATATGACCACCCAGTAAGAACTACAGTAGAAGCCCAACCCAATCCAGCCCGTCCCTTTCCCGTCTGTCCCACCTGTGCCCTATTCTTTCCTTGTGTTTCCCCAGAGCCTTTTCTGCTATCTCCTTTGAGGCAAACTGCACGAAGGCTTCCCCTGTGCTCCTCCCCTGGTAGTCCACTGGCAGAGTAATCCCATTTGGCACGATTCTCAACCCTTCAACCCAAGCACACATAAATACATAGGTCGGTACGTAGACTGATAGATAGTTATAGATAGAACAACACCCACTGCATCACTGGAGCTTTCAGGATTAATTATTAATGTCATGACAGCGAATATATAACAGCTGTAGTGTCTAAAAAGACTGGATTAAAAAAAGGGGGGGGATATCTCAGAGGACTGAAGTCACACTTTGTAATGTGGCAGCAGAGGAATGAAACACATACTGGCCTGGAGTCAGCGTCGCAACATATTTAAAGGGAGATTTTTTTTTCCAAATACACTACTGAATTTCGGTCACCAGCTGAAATGCTACTCATTAGGGCTGAATGACACTATTCCATAATAATAATTGAGTGGTAACCCTCCTTAATAAAGCAGAATCACAGTACTGACCCCAGATCAGTGTCATGGGACTGTCTCCCCTCAGCCATACCAGCCCAGCCCAGTCTATAGTTTAACCTTCTAAAGCGTGACGTCTACATCATACAGGACAAACATGCTAAATAGTATAACACAGTAATATTCATACTAACAATTTATAACAAGGACATGTTAGTCAACACAGTAGGACTATAATACAAGAACAAACATACATCAGGCCTTTGGGCCATGACACACAGACATGTGTATGCTGATATGTATTCCTGCCTACTGCAGGATCAGGAGTTAATAAGTGAGCTAAATGACTAGGATGTAGTCAGACTAGAATGAGTTTATTGAATGTTACTATACGTTGTGTTCATGATACAATCAGTGACATTTCTGTTCAAGAAAGGACCTGAAAATGTTTAGCAGTATTAACTCAAATGAGCCTAGAGAATTGTGTCTACTATGAGTTTTTTATTTATTCAAATACTGTGGCCTTAAGTTCCACCTGAACTTTTGAACAACATGAACTGATAATGGACCTTCTCATAGTCTCACTCTAATAATAGTGTCTAAATATAATTGTTGTATTTTATATATAGAGAGAACTCTTGATGTTGTGGGTCTGTGAAGCCAAGGGAGGCATTTTATGTGGGACAGGTCAATACATAAATATTGTATAAGAAATTCAAACCATCTGATATTTCCTTTTTGCCTCGCCTCCTGCTCCTTTGCAAGCTAACTGCAGTTTTATTGTAATGTAGATGGTGATAAAATCTGCCAAGGACTGTCCATGAGATTAACATAAAATGTGCAATATAGGGACAATTTATTTGTAATTAGTCAAAAGTGTACTCAAAAACTGTGTATGTGTTTGTGTACCTGAGAAGAATTGAACAATCTCTTCCTTGCTGCAGCCGAAGGGCAGGCCTCTAAGTCTCAGCATGCAGCCACTGCAGCTATCATAGTCAGCAGGGCCGCTACGTTTCAGCACCCAGTCCATCTCACTGCGGTTGGACTTGAACACTGATTCAGACACATGTACAGGCACAAATGTCAGTAGAGTATAGTTAAAAGATCTTCTGAGACACACGAACAAGCTAAGAACAAGTATATTTGTACAGTAGGAGATAGAGGATCTATTTCTTCTAAATATAGGAGAGCAGTTTCGTTTTGTAGTAAACATTAAGACAATAACAGATAAACAGAGTAATTTATACTATTGAGAAAAGAAAATCAACGCAGGAGGATTCATGAGACCTCCCACTGGTGGGTCAGCCTGTCGGTACCGGTTTTCATTGCTTACCCTCTATGTATCGGTGTCCCATGTATTTACGGTCCTTCGCAAGGGCATTCTTGAAATCCTCAGCTGTTTTCAGCTCAATAAATGCCTCTCCACTGGGACGGCCTTCTTTAGAGTAGGTGAAACACACTCCGTTTACTTTCCCCACAATGTCACAGTCTGCACAAAAAATAAGATTGATTTTTTTTCTTTTTAAAGGATGACTGCTGAGACATTTTTATCACAATTGAAAAATTTCTAATTTAAAGACATGGATTGTTTGTAAAAAGATTTTCCCCCCTATTTTTAAATGTTTGGTCTAAAATATGTTGTTGTTTGTGGAAAATGGAACATAAAAAAACAATGATATTCAGCAGACAGGTGTTTTAGCTGCTAGGGTGTCAAGTATATGTTCATAAAATACTCCAGGTAAGTTGAGAAGTCTTGTGCACACAGATTTAAATCAAGCGATCAGCTAGTTTCCACTAGCACTGGTGTTACCAATCACATTTTTTTTGTAACTCAGGGCAGATTTCTGATAATGATATAGTATGATATTCTTATTTCTATTTATATTCTATTTATATTTAAAATAATATTTAGATGCAATTGCATCACAAACACCATATGCAGTGTTTCCCACACATAAATCAATCTGGGGCGCAGTGCCACAGAATGAAAACTGAGTACATAGCGATTCCGCCTCTTTTTTCCTGCAACTAAATTCTTTCACATACATCTCAATGTGGCTACACTTGCAGTTGCCCGACGTTTTCAACCGACCAACAGCATTACAATGTTAATGCATAGCTGCAGCTGTGCGGGAACCTGCTTTATTGCCTTAGCAAATTTTGCAGTCCCATGTAATCAGCAATATATCCCAAATTTTATAGTGTATATGCACATGTCTGACACGCTCATTTTGATTTCAATGTCGCTGCAGCAACTTGTGATTGTAAACAAATCCCACTTTGACTTTTATCTCCATGAGCTGCTGTGTGTTTTTTTCAAGAAATTTATGCCAGTATCAGCTCTGTAAATGTAGCCTCCCTCACTTCATCTGCCTCCATTATTATTTGGCCACCTTCTGCTATGTAGCCCCTAGCACCACACAATGCTACTTTGTCTTGGGGAAACATTGGATATGGTTCAACAAGTTGCATTGTAATACTAGAAATAAAAACAAATCTCATGTTTATAATTTCAATGTTTAAGCCATGGTTTAACAATCTTACAACAATTACCGTTGGTCTAGCCTCAGGCTGTGAAGGTGTGTGTATACTCACCAGAAAAGAAACCAGCTACCTCCTCTTGCGTGCAGGACCAGGGAAGTCCTCTGATCCGAACCACGTAACCCTCATCATTCAACGACATCCTCTATGCTGCAGGAAGCAACACAATAGTAACACATTATTATTTTATCATAATTATTAATCAAACATTATTACAACACACTATAATGTAGTAATAGGCAACAGGTGTTAATATATTGGTCACCAAATATAGCTAGAGTGGGCTGGTCTTTAAACTGATACTGAATGGCACAGTATTTCACAGTTGTGAACATGTCTCAACAGGCAAGTTGGCACCTACACCCATCACCCATGACCAGGTCTGCGATGAGTTATGTTGTACTTATCTTATATCACTTGTAATTATTTATATGTAGTTATTATTTTCTTAGTTTGACATCTGGTTGCATAATTATAAATGTGGAGTGATGCAATCCGCTGCATCTCATTTGCAGGTAATTTTAATATAGTCAGTGTTTATAATAACAGAATGGAAGCCAACCTCTCTGCAGGAGGCACAGGATGATGAAATTTAAATGCCATTTATATATATATATATATATATATATATATATATATATATATATATATATATATATATTACTACTCGTCGTGTGGATAAAATACTGCAGGTTAGGTTATAATGAAGGATGTCAAATCATGTCTCTGGGAGGAAGCCTTTCTTTGTAGTACTATCGCCGTAATATAAATAACGCAATTAAGTGAGTCACTTTAATGGACTAATGTTTGTCACTTCCTCCTTTCAGCTGTCAAAGTATTGATGAATAAACCAAGGCGCTTGAAACAAGATCAATTAACGTGAACTAACCTAAAGCCCGTTTTCAAGTCACCAACTCACTACTAATGTTATCTAACTAGTGAAAGTAAAGTCTTTGATTTCTCAACAGGAGACTGTGAGTCAGGATGCTGGACTAACTAATGTAGCTGATGAAGCTAATGTAGCATGGTGTGCTAACGTAGCTTTATAACAGTAGCAGTTAGCTGCTAAGGCTAACTCCAGCTTTATAACAGTAGCAGTTAGCTGCTAAGGCTAACTCCAGCTTTATAACAGTAGCATTTAGCTGCTAAGGCTAACTCCAGGACACCGACAGCGGTCAAACGTCCACGGCGGACTAGTTTAAACGCCGCTGAACCATGCGCTGCCACCGCGTGTAAATACGCACTCTCACGCAGAAATATGTCCGCCCGCAGCGACAAATTACTGAAAACGGTGAAATTGTCTCACAATCTCCTCTTGTCCCCGGTGTCGAGCCTCAGGTGACTCCTCCACTGCGCCAGCAAACACGCTCAGGTATGTTGTCGCGAGACTTGCGAAGTGACACTCGAGCCGTTCGTTCATGATAAAAACTAAAACAAAAAAATCGTGTAGCGCGTAAATAAAACGTAAATAAAACGTTACTTAATTAAGACAAATACAAATGAAAGGTTTCAATTTACTGGGAGTCTTACTATTACTCTTCTCTATTTTTTCTTTGTGTTTTCTGGGTTTTTCCTCAAGGGACAATGGATAATATATCCATTATATAAGAAAAAATAGAAGAGAGGAAAAATATACACATTCATGTCACTAGTGGTGTAGTATTTAAAATTCACTATTAATTCAATATATATATATATATATATATATATATATATAAGGTATTTGAAATATATTCTGATGTGTCAAGAATAAATCAACCATTTTATGAGATTTTTTTTATTAATGCAAGGAAAAAATATATATCATTTTAGTCAGGTCTGAAATGAGAAATGTGGAGCATTTTGGGAAGTTAGACTTTAGTGAAAATAATTAATAATAAATACTGCCTAAAGAGAAGACAGAAAAAGGAGAATGACGGATAATCTGATAAGAAGAGAAGATATGTCTATTTTCTGTATCTGGTGCCTTATATTGTAATATAGTAATGTTGTAGGTTATGTTTTGATTTGTGTGTTGGACAGGTAGTACTGCCTCGGCAGTAGTTTACTGGGAATCCTTTTAATAAACAACAATAAACATCCCCTGTCTCTCACTCCAAGAACTCTGGGATTGGCGCCAGCAGACCCCCATGACCCTATTGATGAACAAGCAGCTATAGAAAATGAATGAATGAACAATATACATACAAGGACTTTAGCTCAAAGTGCTTAACAATAAAAACGTTGAATAACAAAATAAAAGCAGATAAAGCAATGATCAACCCACAAGTCTGCATACAGATGGGAGGTCAGAGGTTGAACAGCTGGCCCCGTGGTGTGGTCAGCACAACCTGAAGCTGAACAAAACTGTGGAGAAGACACTAGAGCCCCAAAGCGCCGCCCCTCCCCCAACAGAGGACGAACCTCCTACGCCGGCCCAGGAGCTGCTGATCCAGTTCTGCACTGCAATAATCCAGTCAGACCCTGCACCACCATCACTGTCGCGACTTCAGTTCAGTCATGGTCCAGGACAGAGTCAGAATTAGCAGCCAGCCCTCCATCCAGGACTTCTACGTGTCCAGAGTCAGGAAACAGACAGGGAAGAACACTGCAAATCCGACCTGTTCGACCTCCCCCCTCCGGTAGGCGCTGCAGACACACAACCAGACACAAAAACAGTTTCTTCCCAAAGGCTTGACTCAGTCACACAATGACTAACTAACCACCGTGCAAAAAAAAGTAAAAATTTTGAGAGTGTGAACAATGTCTTTGTCTCTTTTGTCTCTTTTGTTCCCCACTGACAAAACAGCCGGCCCCAGCCTGGCCCTCCCAGTTAAATGTGTAGAACCACGTCCACTGAGAAAACAGCTTGGGTCTAAAGTCCATCGAGGAAAACTGTGTCAAACCTCAGCATTCCCCGCTGAATACTGCTACGTTTTCATATCTTCTCACTATGGAGATTCCAGTTTTTACAGTAGATGCCTTCACCAACTTACCGTTCAAGGGAAATCCGGCTGCAATTTGCCCATTGATGCATGTGAGTAAAAATGTAAAAGTGAGCTGAGATTGTCTTGTCTGAACCCAGGAGGTGATATGACAGCTTGGATTAATTTATGACCACAGCTTCTAGCTGTGTGTTTTGGTCATTTGTTTAAAAATCATAATATAGGGACTTTTTAGTTAGGAAAGTTTGCGTTGCGTCACATCATTACAGTTGCACACACTACATGATTATATGCCATAACAAATTTGTCATGTTTTTCTAACAGGAACTGACTGATGAATTGTATCAGAAGATAGCAGCAGAGATGAACCTGTCGGAAACAGCTTTCATCACCAGGCTCAACCCTTCTGACGATTTCACCAAGGGTCAGACAAGCTAGTCTATATATTCAATAGCCTACGTATTTACCATTATGTGATTTAGTATTCAGCAATGTAGATTTGTCTACATGATATCCTTGGAAGGGTTATCATTTAATATAAAGTTAACCCCACTGTTGAATACAAAATTAAGAATAGGTTACCAATTAAGAAAAAAATACAATAATGAATACCCAACTAACTGCATGGGGCCTTTTTGACATTATGCTGGAGGAAAGGTCACAAGGTCACCAAGAAACTATGAATCAGCTTCTGGGGGCCACACATATCCACAGTGGATTTCACCATTAGAGAACAGAATATATTGTAGTAGATATATGAGAACAGCTGCTTCCAACCAGATACATGATGAAAATAGGCAGTCCAACAGAAGAAAGTACAGGTCATATTCGTCTTGAGGAAACAATTGTAGGAAACTTAACATGCTGATTATGTCTTCACAATAGAAACAAGGACAAGCACCGATGAGACAAATGAGCGATTAATGATTAAACTGAAATTCTGTAAATGCCACACTGTGTACAGCACTAACCTGCTGTGTTACACTTTACATGCAAGCCAATAAACTCTTTTAAAAATTGCAAATTTCCTACAAAGCTAATTGAAATTAGTTGTATAAAATATAGTACTATGAAAAGCTGCAGGTGTAATCAAGTGAACACCTGCAGTGTTTACTATTGTCCATACAACTATTCCCTATTAGTGCATTGAGAGCAAAGAAAAAGATAAATTCCTTCTATGTGTTGGCCAATACAAGTATTTCTGATCCTGAATATGATGATATTTGCCATGAATCTAATTTAACTGGATAAATTGTATGCATGCTAATAACAAATAGAATCATTTTCCCCCCAGATTCAGGATTGTCCAATTGTAATATTTTACTCAGTCTCCTTTGGTAGACACTTGAGCTTTGGTATTACTGATTGTACATATTAACACCCTGATATGTTTTATTTCTAGGATAAAAACAGTGGTAGTTTGGACTTCCCTTATAAGTAAAGGTTTCGTGTGCAATGACATGTTTTTTTTAAGTACCAATTGTGTTGAAGTGCCTGTCTGTCAATGCGATGTCATTAACAGGATCAAGGTTCCGCCTTCGCTGGTTCACACCAAGAATTGAGGTTAATTTGTGTGGTCATGCCACTCTGGCCTCTGCAGCAGTGCTGTTCCAGTATATGAGTAAGGAACAAAACACACACATTAAGTTTAGTATACTTATTTATAAGTGCGAAGTGAAATTATGTTTTATACCACCTCTATATTATTATATTATTAATGAATCAACAGTAGGGGCGACATGGTGGAGCAGTGGGTAGCACTGTTGCCTCACAGCAAGAAGGTCGCAGGTTCAAGACCGCCTTGGGCCTGGGTCTGGGACCTTTCTGTGTGGAGTTTGCATGTTCTCCCCGTGTCTGCGTGGGTTTTCACCGGGCACTCCGGTTTCCTCCCACAATACAAAAAACATGCTCAGGTTAATTGGTAAACTCTAAATTGCCCATAGGTGTGAGTGTGAGAGTGAATGGTGTGTGAATGGTGTGTGTGCCCCACGATTGGCTGGCGACCATCTGGGGTGTATCCCTGCCTCTCGCCTTAACGCGCTGGGATAGGCTCCAGCAGACCCCTGCGACCCCGAAAGGGAATAAGCGGGATAGACAATGGATGGATGGATGGATGAATCAACAGTATGTTGGTTAAGGAAGGACTTGAAAAGATTTACTTTAACTTTGACCCACTTTTAATTACTTTTGTAAATGTATCTGAAAATAACCAAGCTGTTTCGTGTATACATACAATGCAAAAGCAGCTTAAACATTTAGACAAATGAGTCCGTTACATCTTGATACTTGAGTAAACCCGGTATCAGCCAGCCTCTGTGCGTGATGTTGCCATTTTAAATTTGTTAGACAACGTGAATCCCGTGTTGGCGTTTGAGACGAGGAGTGGAGATCTGTTTGTCACCAGGCAGGGAGACGGCTATGTCATGGATTTTCCTCTCAACCCCCCCTCGGAGGAGGTACAGAATGCAGCTAGATAAACACAAAAAGACAGCTAGATTTTACAAAAGAAGATTTTTTCAGAAAGTTTTGCTCTTCTTACGTCTTTTCTCAGGATCCCAATGAGTTCAGAGATGTCATCAAGGTCAGTAAAACTAATTATACAATGGATCCCTCCTGATTCGCTGCTTTATGCTGCATTCTCCTGTTTGCCTGCGCATGCTTCACTCTATCCCTGATTCTGCATGTGTGATGCAGGCAGTAGTAGGAGACCTCCCGGTGCAGGAGGTTTGTCTGAGCGCCAGTACTAAGAAACTGCTGATTCGATTGGCTGACAGCTGTCACAGGTTCACACACACACACACACACACACACACACACACACAGAAGAAGGGGAGAGGATTTTACTTACTAGTAGTCGTCCTCATAAGATAACTCAAACTCCAGGCAAAGTACAATCCAAAATGGATCAAATATACAGAATAAGGCTGAAAACCAACAACCGTTTTGATATATTGATCATCTATCCATCATTCCATCCAACAATTAATCGATTGTTTGGTTCATCAAATGTTGATTACTGTTACTCAAATACTGAAGATGGAACCTAAAATGTCTTTTATTTGTCCAGGCCAAGAGTCTATAGCCCAAAGATCATCAGTTTTTATTAAAGACTAAGGTGTGACCAGGCAATTTGGACATTTTCTTATTAAAGGTGACTCAAAATGATTATCAAAATAGTTGATAACTAATCGATCAATAGACTTATGCAGCTCTAATTCACTATGTTAGGTTAATTCTTTTATTCAATGAGCATTTCACTGCAAATCATCTGTTCAATTAGACACCTGGGTATGTTGTTTGTTCTTGAGCAGCTCCACAGGAGGAATAGGGATATGGTTGGTTGGTTACTAAAAAAGTTGGTTACGCTTACTAAAAAATACTTGTCTGGTTTTTAATTCCACGCGTCTCCAGGTCAGTGCTAACCAGTCTAAAAGTCAATCCTGTCGGTCTTCAAAATAGTGAGAAGAGTGGAAGAGTGAGGGGAGTAATCGTCACCATGAAAGGTAACCTGAAAACTAAGATAGACCGGGGGGGGGGGCTGATAATGGACAGTGTTAGGACCTTTTGGATTCAACCATGCAGTTTCAGTTTTGCAGCATGTAACATGAATAGTGAACTTTGAGATAAATGATTAATAAATATCCAACATTTTTTTATTGCTTGGAAATACACAATAAACCAATAATTACACTGTTTGTTACACCTGATGTTCACTGAGGGATTGCACAATTTCCTCAGCATGTTTGAATGTCTGAATTTAGGATCTCCAGACTGCCAGCCAGGATATGACTTCTACTCCCGATATTTTGCTCCGTGGGCTGGAATCCTGGAGGATCCAGTCACTGGTAGGAAGAGTACTACAGTAGTAGTACTAATTGTACTACACCCCTCCTACTATAGATTTAGTCACAAATTTTCCAATTAACACAAATGTTGTGCAAAAAAAAAAAAAAGTGAAAAACGTTGTGAATCTGGGTTCTTTTGTTATTAATGAGATACTTCACACTCAAAGCTTCTTTTGACTGCAGCGTTGGCTGCTCAAATAACAGGATTGTAATCATACAGTTATTGAATTTTCCAGTTATTTTTCAGAACAATACAGATGCAGGTAATTATATATTAAACAAAAAATAAAATAAGTATCTATGTTCAAGTGTGTGCACTTTGAAATGTGCCCATCCCTTCTGTCCTACAGGTTCAGCCCACACAGTCTCAGGTTACTACTGGTCCAAAAAGCTTGGAAAGAAGAAAATGTTGGGTAAAAAGTACCACAACTCTTCTATACCTCTTGGACATAGCAAGTACAGCCTTACCACTAAATTATATTCTCATTGTCCCTCCTGTTCGTGCAGCTTACCAGTGCTCCAGTCGAGGCGGGGAGCTGGAACTACTAGTGAGGGACGATGGAAGAATCAACATAGCGGGAGAGACTGTCACCGTGCTGCGGGGAACAATCATATTATAGCTAATGACGTGTTATGTCATGTTACAGTAGAGAAGCAGACAGAAGTTGTGCAGTCAGAACAAGATGGTTCAAATAAAAAGGAGGGGGGGAAGAGAGAAAAAAAGCTTTCTGTCCACTGATAATGAAACTCAGCATCACAACATACTACATGATGATGGAACATGACATGTTTTATTAGTTGGCCACATAAAACAGAAGCACATACAAATAAATTAAAAATCACAGGGTGTAAAACAGACATTTAACGGCGGCATTATCATATACACGTTCTATAAACTATGAAAATGCAGAAATTCACATTTCCTCAGACACCACATTGCAGTAGTCACACGGCTTGTTTTGTCTGACAGCAGAAAATGTTAAAATGTCCAAACTGTCATATGACAGGGGGAAAAAAAAGCCAATCTTCATACTTTAGAAGTTAGAACAATCATATTTAGCTTGGAAAATGACAAAGTATTAATGTAGTTGCAATTTCAAAACAGTTTATTGAATTGATTAGTCAAAGCTGTACTACAGTCATTCAGATTACATTGGCAAAATTAATGACTAAAACATTTGTTGTAATAGTTTCCAGTTTCCTTTGTAATTGTTCCATCTTAATGTAGCTTTAGGTAGCTTTTGGCCTTGACTGAAAAAACACAAAGGAATTTAATAGGACGACTCAAATCACGGCTTAAAACCATTATCCAATATATAGTGATAAACCATTTGGATTCTGGTTATTGTGATATTGAGTACCCTTCAAAAGCTTGGAGACACCCATTAAGTTATAATCCAGTCAGTTCAACACATTTTAGCTTTGTGACGGTACAATATACAGCCACATTACAGAGGCAGGTCAGTTGTGTGTTTAGCAACTCAAATCCCATTTTGGTGTTTTACAGAATATACATTAATTACTCCTCTTTAAGTTAAGTGTTTCAAGTGTTGTGGCTTCCAATAGCTTACGAAGCTAGGTGACCTTCAGTGTGGATATAGCCACATCCATTTTCAATATATATTTATAATTAGACTTTTAAAGAGGTAAAATTATTATACCATCCAAACCACAATGTTTCAGCAGTGTGTCAGATTGGAAGTAGTACTTCTTTATCTGCTTCCTTGGGCATTAGTGCTAGTCCTCTATTACTAATGCAACCCAGTTACACTATTTACACATGAATGATTGACAGGAGGACCGATGGCTGATGTTTACCGACGCCTGCTGTGCTGCAGGGTGGGACACAAGCACTTGCAGCTTCGCTTTGATCACAGATCAAATGGTGCTTTTACTGGTTGACATTGGATTGCTGCAAAGTTGAGTGGTCCGCAGACTTCTATTAGAGGTGCATGCTGGGTAAGGCCTTGTGGGCAGCTGGAGGGAGTTGTATAATGTAAAGTGAGGGTTCAGGAAAAAAACAATGATTTGTAGATCTACATAGAAAGTATATTCATAAATATGTGAAAACAAAGGTGAAGTGTTCAATTAAACTACAGCTATAGCAACCTTGTGGGCCCTGGTACTCTGCATTAGGCATGGAAAAAGCCAAACAATATCCAAATTTCTTTCCCGGTGGTAGAACAAAGTTCTATCTGTAAAAAAGGATATCATGTTCTCTGTCTGGAGGTGGTTGAGTAGCTTCTCTACTGGTGTGTAGCGTCGTAGCGTAGAGGCGGAGCCCACCATGACCAGTTTGTGCTTCGCTCTGGTGATGGCCACGTTCAGGCGGCGCCAGTCCTTCAACAGCTCTCCCAGCTATAAATTAAGATGCAGAAGAATGACTCAAATAGCTTATTCGATTATCAAAATAGTCACAAAGGAAGAGAAGTTCTTACATTTCCTTCATCTGCGGTGCTCCTAACAAAAGACATCACGATAAGACTCTTGTCCCGTCCCTGGTATCTGTCCACCGTGTTCACCTCCACGCCGCTGAAGGCGGACGACTGCAGCAGAGCCGTGATGCTCTTCAACTGCTGTCTGTAGGGGGCGATAACGCCTACGTCGCTGGGCTTACAGCCTGCCTACGAGAACGAGAAAGTGTGAACCGGGGTTAGTGTAAGAACATTTATTAACAGACTATGCATTGCATCAGGGGGCAACAGGTGGCACCTTTATCAGCAGTGAAAGCAGCATGTGTATCAAGGCGGCTTCGGTGTGATTGCTTACACCTCCCTGTTCCACGGACTCTAGCGCTGGCACCTTAAGGAGAGAAACCCAATTTAGACATTGTACACGGTACATTTAACACCACTCTTAAGCAAATATGATAAACTCATAATGTTAATAATCACTGCAACTTATTTCAACTATGTTCCACTAACCATCGAGCAGTCCAGGAAGCACACGGGGTTGCTAGGCAACAGCGTGGCCTGTATCCATGCGAGGTGCTGCGGATGAGTCTCAGAAAAGGAACTAAGCTCCGACTGGACAGAGGGCAGGAAGGGCAGGGCGAGCAGGGCCGAGGCCGTGCGCTCTGATCCACACTCCAGCCGGCCTTCATACATTAGGCAGTTACTGAGAGACATTATCTGTCTGAAACACAGAACATCATCCGTCGTCAAATGAACCCCTTGTGTTTGTCCAACTATTGCCATTTTGTTCTATAGTAACAGTTTGATGGGAATAAAGTTAGGGCAGCTCTAATCATGTCGCCCCAAAATCAAAGTAAATTCAGATTTTATTCATTACATTTTCCAAATTAAGAGTCAATTCTTTAACAAAAATAGTTTTTAAAACACCATTAGCTTGCATATTTTTTTGTATATGGTGTTACCTGTTCATCCTGTACTGTACATTGAGTTGAACCACTGCTTCACTATGGAGCTCTAGTCGCTTAAATAGACTTTCATCCATCCCAAGAGACCTGTAGGGAAAAAATTAACCATTAACTGATATTGATTGATAATTATCTGACTGTGCACCAGTTAGTTACAGGGTGAGCTTTCACCTTTAAATAAGCCATTTTACTTTGAAGACAAAGACAGAGGAAGTCCCCCCCTTACCTTGCTTCCTTGTTCTGTACTATTGGCGGCAGTTGTTGGTGATCTCCAACCAGGACAAATCTCTTGGCGTAGAACAGCGGTCCCAGACAGATAGGCTGGCTGATCTGTGACGCTTCATCCACGATGCAGAAATCGAACCGGCGGCGCGAGAAAATGGGATGCTTGATGCCCATACAGGTGGTTGCTACTACCAGCTAGGAGGAGTGGAGAAAAGGAGAAAAAGGAAAATGACTAAATCTGTGACAAAATCAAATGAAATATCAAGGCAAGAAAATATTGAGTGATAGTGATTCTAAAGGGGCAATATGTAACTTTCAGAAAATAATTAGTTGCAGTTGCATTCTCACCTCCTTATTATAAAGCTGCTCCAGGTCTGATAACGTTTGAACTCCTTTCCTCCTGACACTTTCCTCTGTGTATGGCAGGATGTCTGGATGAACCTGAGGATGGTGGCAAAAAATGATGATTTAAAGATAGAAAAGTCATAATAAGGAAACAATATACCAACTATAGGCTCATCTTAAAAATTGACATTTTATACTAAACTACTACACATTAATATATTAGATCATTACAATAGGTAAAGATCAGATGTTTTTCGTTCACATATTACCGTTTCATCAGTGTGCACATATCTATGGAAGGACTGTACATTTATCCTTACAAAATAGGGGTAAATAGAAATCAAATGAACCTCTTTTATGTATTAACCGATTTTATTTCTAGAATTAGATTATTTAAGTAGTGATGTAAACAGCATAATCTGATGCTTTTTAAATCAGATTAATGCCATTATCAGATCATGAGAAATCAGCTAAACACATCTACCCACCCCCTAATATTCTGTTTTATTTAGTATACATATACCATAAAACCAGTTTTTGATTCTTTTTGATTGAAGTCAGTACACACAAGGATGTCACACTCATGCTCACCTTCTGCCCTTGTCCCAGACGCAGAAACCCGACCCGGAAACGCTTGAGCTTCAACAGGATGTTGTCAACCGCAGAGTGTGTGTAGCTGGTCAGCAGAACGCTGAAGCCACATGCGTGGAGGATCCGAACCTGAGGCGAAACGTGAGGAAGAGTTGGGAAGATAGGAAGAGGTACGGTTTACAGGTTGCCATGGTTACAGGTTTACCAAGGTGCAGATGGTTGTGGTCTTTCCTGTGCCGGGCATGCCGACGATCAGTGTGTAGTCCTGAGACAACAACACCTTCTTCATGGCCTGCTTCTGGGGCTTGTTGAGCCCTAAACACACACAAACACAGGTTTGTTATCGGAGGAACACGCCAGTGCTCAAACTTTAATTTACGCTCTATAGTTGAATTTTGATTTCTACATCGAATTTTACCATACAACTTGCACTTTGTTAATACACACTTGAGGAAATAAAGATAATGGGTGAGACAGAAGAAATAAAATAAGATGAAGTAGGTAAAAATCAAATGTGTGCATAATGCTGTTTATATGGTACATATTTAAAAACCAAACTGAAAATAGAGGAAAAATATAGGCACCAAACAGCTTGCTCAACCCCATTTTTTATTGTTTGAAAAAATGAAAAAAAAAATCTTAAAATTGCAGAAAAATTAAGTAAATTTAACTATATACATCCAGACACATTAGAGAAAAAATGTACTTCATTGACTTCATTGTTTCTTTGGCATACGTGTTCTTAAAACAGAATAAAATAACCTAATTTCTTTAAATAAGGATGTTGAGTCTTTCTTGAAACACAGAGACAGACACCAGAGGAGTCCAACAGTCACCTTTCAGGATATTGGCCACAGTGTCTTTGGCCTCTCTGGGAAGAACAGAGCTGAGGTTGGAAATAAACTCTGGGGGACGAAGGTCAACCACCAACTCCCTCAGTCGTTCACTGCAGACAGACATTAAATCAAATCAGAATTATTTCCAGGAAGGGAGTATGTGGTGAACTTGACACTAGAGACACTCAACATTAAATAAGTATTGTCATAGTTAAGGCCACCACCTTGTTCATTGGGGCTATTGCATACAGCAGTACCCACCTGTCCTGACAGCTTTCCATTAGTCTGGACAGATTGGTGAGGTGAGTACTAAGGCCCACGACACCTTCGTCGCTGTCCACCCGAAACGACACACCGCTGAACTTGGAAAGGTCTCTGTAAAAAGAGAAAAAAAACATGTTAAGATACCGCCCCTATGTTTTTATTTGGGTGGAAAAACTCATTTGTTCTCACCTGTCTAGAGTGCAGCTGACAAACGTCCTGCTGACCTCACACAGGTATCCTGTCGCCATGCCGACGAAGCGACCTTCCAGGTCGCTGAGAACAATACGGTCGCCACTTGCCAAGCCACTGTTGGCCGAACCCTGCCGCGCGACTACACTGCGTCGCTGGAAGCGATGGAGGAACACTCCGTCAGACTGGACCACCACTGGGCTGCTGAGAAGCAGGTTCCCCACGCAGCTTCCGTTCTTCTCACTGGGAACACAATCAGCACACATACCATTAGGAGTTTTATTACAAGTTGAAATTTGGTTCCAACCTAATACCATTTCGTTTCCAGTTATACAGCTTTACTGGTGTTAATAGTGGTTATCAGAATATTCTTGTACAAGTATAAATATATATATATATATAGATATTGAACGCTAAAATTATAATATAACATTTCTACATGGCATATTTTTGAAATTCTATAATAAAATAGCAAAGAGTCACCTGCATCTCATTGTTAGTTAGAATTACCCAGAAGCCATGATGACTGAAATGACAGTAACAGCTGGCTGTTTACAGGCCTATGGCTGCTTCTCACGCCTCCTACCTGTCCTCCACCGTCTGAAGCCACACGCGCTTTCGGCCGTTCTTGGCCTCCATGGTGCTGGCCTCGAGGCAGCAGAGCAACAGCCAAAGGGAAAAATAGCTCAGATGTGGTGGAGCCAGGTGGCCGGTCTGCTGCTGCAGGAAGTCACGCACAACATCCTCAGACACATCCGCGGAGCTGCTACCCAGCGCCCTGAGGTGGGGGGGGGCGGACCGTGTTAAGACATAAGGCGTTATTTAAACTCACTAGTTTACCCAGAAAATATCCTTTATTTGCAGATGATTAAGAGAATCAGGTTTAAAAACAAAAAAGCTTACCTCTCATACAAGGCACAGTTTATCTTCTGGGGACAATACTGGCAAGTTTTTCTGTCTGTCAGGATGTCAGGAAGTGGAGCCAAACAGCTGCTCCCAGCAGCATCTTTCTCCACACAGTTGTGAATGTAATGAACCAACGTGTTTCTCAGCTTCACCAGCTCTGGAAAAAAAAATAATTAGAAATTAAGAGTGAACGAGTTGGAAAAAAATGTTCATTAAAGCAAACACCATTTGGTATAAGCTATAAATCGGTGCAAATAAAACCAGCTTTTATCCCAGGTAGGTCAGTCAATGGTAAAGTGAGCAAGTGAGTGGAGGTGGTCAGGGTTCAAGTTGAAGTTATTTGCAGCTACAGCTGCTCATCAAGTTTTTTGAGTTACATTTTCAATATTACTTAACATACCATAATTCTACAATATGAAAGATATTTTGACATGATTGTGGACAGAGTGATTTCAGCACCTCTGCAGTCCATGTGGCTGGCGACTACAGGGTGCAGGCTGCCAGTTTTGAGGTAAATCAGGAAGCCAGCTGCAGGATTATATCTCTGCATAGTCATCAGAGTGTACAGAATCACCTAGGAGGAAAAAACAACATGTATGGGGGGATTAATACCAGAACAGCAGTGCTTCTTTTTGGTCAAACCAAACCAGTAACATACAATCAGGTTTGTGGCTGTAACGTGACAAAAACTTAGAAAAGTTCAAGGGATATGAAAACTTTTGCAAGACATTGTCAGACATTTGCCTTTAATAATAAAAAGGTGACCAAACTATTCCAGGCGTGTCCACCTCACCAACCTGACTTCGATGCTCTATCGAGTTTGACTCTCTCCCAGTCTTCAGCTCCAGGGGGATGGTCTTCTCCTCGGTGGTTTTGGAAATACCGTTTCGTGGTCTTTGGATCCGAACCCGTGCCGTCACGTCAATTTTTCCTTTCAGACCGAAGCGCGGCGACCACACATTCTCTTCAATGTCTGCCAACTCTGTAATTGTGACAGTAGTCGCCGAGTCCTGCAACCTGCTCGGGGCTCCACCGTTGTTAGGGCTGAAGGAGATGGAGCATTTTATATTAAATAAATATATAAAAAATTTTAGAGGTCCCATATCGTAAAAAGGGAGATTAGGTTTTTTATTATAAGGAGGTATAGGCGTTCTATAAATAGGATCACATATTTCAAAATACTCAATCCACAAATTGACCTGTTCCTAGAGCAACAGACAGAAGTTGAGAGAGGAGATCTAAAGCTGTACAGAGATGTTCTTTTGTTCTTAAAAAACACAAATTATCTTACTATAAACTTCATAAAAGCCAGGAAAAATGTATGATAAAGAGCTTTTCAACTGCAACAATATCATTAGTATCACAACGCTCCTCTAACAGGCATCAGTAAAGGATAGAGAAACAAAAATGTGTACACATCTATTACACTGATTAATGTGACACATGGAAATATGCTGAATATGCTTTGATGCTGTGGGTGCTCATACATTTTAAGGCTGATTGCTTTTGGCGTGGATGAGCTGAGGTATTCTTTTGCCCAATGCTCCAGTGAAGGCAGATAATCATGCAATTCCTGCTTCATTTCTTCTTGAGTTACGCCCAAACTGTACCTAGAAACAAAAGGATGACACAAGACAAAAGGTGATAAACCTAATGCTAGATAATTTAGGGTAAAGTTTAGGATTGTCCTTTGTTCTAAACCTCAACAGCTGCTTCATTTTAAAAAGAGATTTAAAACTTACATATCTCCCAGGTGCTTAGGACTGCGTAGGGCCTGCTCAGCCAGTTTAGACAGAGTCTCCAGAGAAAAATCTTTAGCTGTTGCTGCTTTCTGGAAGACTTCGTGGACCATGGTGCCGTTCAGCATCTGCTTGGAGCCACCATCAAAAGTCTGCACCACAGGAAACGGAAAAGTACAGGAAAGGGTTGAGATACCATGTTATCAGGGTACCAATGCAATATGGAATGTTTTAATCGTGTAGGATTCCTGTGGAGATTGAAGCACCTTAAACATATCTCCCAGCACCGCACGCCTCATACAGCGGATGGAGCTTGAGATGCTGGTTCCTGAAGCAAGGCTGTCAGGAAGTAAGACCAGGAAGCCGTGCTCCCGGTCCACTAACCACGAGCCGTCATCAGAGCGGCCCTCCAGATGCACCACATCGCCACAGCCAACGGGCGTCATCTCCCTGGAAAGACGGCCGAGGAATTAACGACAACGGACAAATTCCAATGTATCGGACAGATAAATCTATTATAATTAATAGAATTATAATAAGTGTGACCAGGACATTACCATCCATCTTTGAGCAGACACGTCTCAGTGGGATGTAGAGATCTGGAGCATGAGATCGTCAGTACTTTGTGAGTCGGCCTCCCCTCCACATTTATGACCCAGTAGCGGTTGTTAGGGCCTCCAGAAAGGATCACGTGATCCGGTACCTTACTGCAGACATGAGGGAGACTTAATTATATATGGTCATGTTTTTTGTTGACCTTCAATCATCTCATACACAATTTGTTTTGCTTTATTCTGGTGCCAGAATCATTTCCAGTTTACAAGCTCATTTCATAAACTATAACAGAAAAGTCTTCCAATAGAGTGATAGCCCACACATCTTCTCCTACTGTTGAAATGAGGCAGCCACTAACAGCTATTTTATGGTCAATCTACAGATCACTGAAATGAATAAGCGATTGGTTTTTTATTGCAAGATGTCTATCATCACTTCCCTGCAACCAACAGCCCACAACCCAAAGATCAGCAAATCTTGCTATTATAAAAATTATAGAAAACTAAAGAAACCAGAAAAAATTCAGAATCGAGAAGCTGGAAACTGAATTCGGACATTTTCTTTTTAAAAACGACTCAACTTGATTATCAAAAAAGTTAGCAATTTCTGTAATAGTTGGCAACTAATAATTGCTGCTGTGGTTGACATTAAACCAAATTTAGCAGAAAATGTGCAGCCAGCAAGCGTGTTCATGTGGATCTTACCGGGCTTTTGTAGATTTAACTTCTGTGGCACGATTTTCATTAGGATCCATCTGGTCATCAAACCAGCTGTCATCCATCATCTCTTCAATGGGATGCACTGACACCATAAATAGAAATATTAGGGAAAAAACAGGGAGACTTTTATGCTTCACCAAATTAAATCAAGTAAACTTTAAAAATTAAAAATAAATTTAGTAACAAGTTTATGAACATACTAGTGCTGATTAGTTAAATAACAGAGGATCCTATTACTATAGGAAAGTAAAATCATCAAAATGAATCGGTCCCTTTTGTGCCACCGTACCTCCGGCTTGCTCTTGATTGGATGACGTCACATTCCCTCCGTCTCCGTCTGATGACATCATGGCTGCTGTCGGAGCACCTTTCTGGTTAAGGTCGACCTCGCCCTCCCCTGAACCCCTCTGCTGTGCAGGTGCGCCCATGTGTGCGCTTGGTTTGCACACCTGGGCAGTTACGGTGCCAGCGTGCTGCCTTTCACCGGCTCTCTCCTCAGCCATCCTCTCCTCCGTGATCACCAGGGAACCAGAATCTCTCTCATCTTTGTCTGCTTCTTCCTGTTGTTGTGTTTTCTCCTTCAAAGAGTGGCAAAACCTAAGCGATGACATATTCTTTCTGTAGTCGGTAAAGACCTCCTCTTCGTCTTTGGGGGACAGGAGCCCAGGCCTCTGATGCTCCGACTTCTCAAAGTGGTCACTTGAAAAGTGAGGTTTCTTTAGAGGCCCGATTACAGGCCTTGCTACTTTCATGCTGTTAGTTATGGGGCTCATCACAGTTCTTTGTGCTGGTGGCGTGGCGGTTCTCGGCCTTTTGGAGATTTGGACCACTTCAGGGGGGCTAAGGAGTCTTCTCAAGGAGCCACAGGATCCCTCCTCCCTCTTGCTCCGTCCTCCCTCCTCGGCCATCACTCTCTGTACACGGGGCCCTTTGGAGCGAGGACTTCGACAGATGGGGGACAGCTGGCCGAGCTTGCCAAGGATCACCACCTCTCTAGTGGGCAGAGGGCTTAGAGGACAGGGGTCTGTGGAGGTGGAGAGTCTGATCTGACTGTCAGGAGTTTCGGGTACAGAGATGAGGAGCTCTGGCGAGGAGGAAGGGAGGTTTTCAAGGTCCCCCAGGATACTTCTCTTTAAGGGGGAACGGGCTGTGAATAAGGAGACCTCTTCATACTTGATTTGTGGTCCGGTCTTTGTGAGAGCTGGACCAGGTACTGACAGTCTTGTGCAGGATAAGTCCTGAAAGCAACAAGGTAAAAAAAACATTTTAATACATCTTAAGTGTTATATGCTTAAGTCCAAAACACCAGTTTTGCCCAGTCCTGTCCTAGGTGACAGGAGTGAATTACACAAAGGAACGTGACAGCGCAAGAAGAAAACTAATTGAAGTAAATTGTTTAATCTACCTTTTGAGAGGAAAAGAAGGCTGAGATGTTCTTCTGCCCTCCTGGGGTCACCTGAGAGAAACCACAAAGAGAAAAATTATCCAACTCAAATAATCATGGTGTAACAGTAACATTGATTTAAAAAGCAGCACATTCACTCAATATTAACATCTGAATGGATATACAGATTTAAATAGGTCTAAAAGCTACATATTCACTTTAAAATCTGTCAACCAAGTGTATGTTTGTGCTTTATGCTGTTATAGTTCATGTGTTAACTTATGAAATTGAATTGACCTGTTAAAAAAAACAATTCATGCACGATAGTGTTATATCAAATCTGAATCTGTGTTCATAGTCTACAACATGGCAAATACTTGAAGTTAAATATCCTTTTGCCAATTCATTGTGAATGAATTCCTCGTTTTTTTTTAAATAAATACGAATTATTACAAACATGCAGCATAAAGACACAGGACTACAGCATATACCCAAGAAGACAATTCAGCTTGTGAAAAAAGAGACAGATGAGCACAGGTGAGAAATAAAGAGTCAATCAGTCACACACAGCTGTGTCAGTGCCACGTTAACCGGAGACATTATGGTGAGTTAACTCTGTCTGTTGCTGCTTTTACCAAACGTCAAAAAACGTTACCAGCCTCCAGCCCCTAAACTCACCTTCGGTTTCCTGGGTTTGGTCTTGTGCATGGCGGCCGTACTGAAAAGGTAGGTATGTGTGTGTTTATGTCTGTGTGTAGTTGTTTCTGGTTTGTAGTCGTTTGTATTAGCGGCTCGTTGGTTGACGCTACAGCCCGCGGGCAGACGGTGTTATCCGGTGTGTGATCGCCGCAGCATCGGTAGCCGAAGCGTTTATTAAGTTGACTTTCAAACGGCTCCGCATTTCCGCTAACGCGTCGCCTCCGCTACAGCCACCGTCTGGTTCGCCGATCGCAGCCGGCTTTGCTGATCATGACTTACTCTCTCTTCTCTTTCGGGGTTGTTTAGTGTTTAAAAGGCAACGCGCCAAAGTTCGTGTTTCGCGCAAAGGAAATGACGTCAGTCTATTTCCGCTAACAACGCTTTTTTTTTTCTTGGGGGCGGGGCCAGAACACGTGTTAGTAACATGGCGGGAATCCCTCTGCTGGTGAACGGCCGAACCGACTGTAACAGGACTTAATACACGATGATTCACTAGATCACTATTAGATTAACGACCTCTGCCTGATCTACTGGTGATAACGGAAGTACCTGAACGTCAGAAAGTTAAATGATATATATTAATTGTATATATTAATTACAGAAAGCTGCTTCCTTTCAAAACATGTGTTGGAGACAATAAAAACTGTCATGAGTTGTAACCCTAAAATATAGATAGAATACCTATGAACTAGTTTTATATTCTAGGTGCATTAAACAATTAAAATTTATCATTCTCATAATTTTTTATTTTAAATGACAAAAATTGATTTGAGAGAACTGATGAATGCTTCTTAAAATTGTATTTTATAATTTTTTGGACTTTCTCATTTTGCCAACCATTCTTGTCACAGACCCATGTCTAACTTATCCACTGCCATTGAAGGCATTAGACTAGATGGTTTTCGCTACCCATTCTCTCTCTTACACACACACACACTGATTGTGGCGGCCCTGCCCAGCTAGGTGCGGGCCTCACAATCGGGAGTAACTTGTGGTTTAGTGTCTTGCTAAAGGACACTTTGAATCATACTGTAGCCAATCCGGCCGAATAGACTAGATTACAACAAATGTTTATTATCCACAAAAGTGAAAATTTGTGTTTGTCACCAAAACAAAAGAAATAGCAGAATATGAAGTAGTTTAACAGATAAAAAGACACAGACAAGGTCACATCAAGCATGTGAAAGTATTCCTGTCAATGGGTTAATCATTATTCAAAATTATTATATATTTTTTAAATGATCATTTTATGTATAAAGTTACACTTACAGGGCGACACGGTGGTGCGGTGGGTAGCACTGTTGCCTCACAGCAAGAAGGTCGCAGGTTCAAGACCGCTTTGGGCCTGGGTCTGGGGCCTTTCTGTGTGGAGTTTGCATGTTCTCCCCGTGTCTGCGTGGGTTTTCCCCGGGTACTCCGGTTTCCTCCCACAATACAAAAAACATGCTCAGGTTAATTGGTAAACTCTAAATTGCCCATAGGTGTGAGTGTGAGAGTGAATGGTGTGTGAATGGTGTGTGTGCCCCACGATTGGCTGGCGACCATCTGGGGTGTATCCCTGCCTCTCGCCTTAACGCGCTGGGATAGGCTCCAGCAGACCCCTGCGACCCCGAAAGGGAATAAGCGGGATAGACAATGGATGGATGGATATAGTTACACTTACATTGTTCCAAACTGATGAATCCGGGCCAATGTGTGATCCGCAGACTCGGGTCACATTAAAAGGGTCGTGCAGCTCTGTGCATGAAGAGGAGTGAGTGTGTCAGCCGTCGGAACTCCAGGTGTGGCGATCAGCAGTCAGATAAGATTTTATGTAATTGCACAATGTTCTAAAACAGAAAATTGCTGTGCAGTTCCTGAATAAAAAAAGAGGTGACGTGCCCACACTCACATAACACCAGTGATGACTCTTGGCTAGAAACTGTGTATGTTTGAGTCCGGAAGTGCAGGACTTTAAGTTTCTGTAGGGTCAGAAGATTAATTCGGTAGAAAATAAAGTCACCTTTGACTATTGAATTTTATTTTACTTGCATATCAAAAGTCATTTTCTGATGTTAACTGTAATTAGTTATTAAAAGTAAAAATTAATATAAAATTTAAAAAAGCAAGTGATCAGAATTTTGACAGTTTTGAATCTCAATTTGTGCATCACACCACATCACATTTCAGTGAGTAATTAATGAGGGTTAAGCCCGTCCCTTTAAAATCTAATTTTCAAACTGCACAATCATGGTTCTGAAACTCAAACTTTCAGTTGTTGTCATTTTCTAATAAGTAAAGAAGATGCTTAGGGGAAATGGAGCTAAATAACACACTTTATTTAGGTAGGTAATGTTAAGAGAAATAGAAAAAAAAACTCAAAAGATATTCCCCTAAAACACACAAGTATTGATTTGTTTATTAGGATTCACATTAGCTTTTGCCAACGATCAGCTATTCTTCTTTTCATCATCTTTACACTGTTTACTGCAGTACAGTGCGCTCATTCCATTATAATTAAAATATACTACCAAACTTGTCAAACAGTATATAATGAAATTATAAGACAATAACTTAAATTAACATACTGTCAACTAGAGAGAAGAATCTGATCTTATCTAGTAGATACTGCTGCAGAATATTCATGACTATTAAGACTCAGGCAGCCCCAACCGTTTAGCTAATAGAATATATCATATAATTATATAATACATATACTATTATATAACATATACCCTGGCTATTCAAATGTGAGCTCTGATATTTTATTAATTTTGAGCTTGTGCCTCACAAAACCATTTCCAAACCCAATTATGTCAAAACCAACATATATATGCATATTTTATGCACAATTAATGCCTCAATGTCACATAAAATGTGTCTCCTTTGAAAACTATTTGACATGGAATAATGTAAGGTTAATCAGTCATTTTATAAAAAAAAAGGCCTTTAAAGATCATTTGCTAGCTGTAAATGCAATCATGGGCTAAACAGATGGAATATAGGTATTATTTATTTTAGTTTATTTGTACATCTTATAAAAGGTAAATAATTTTGATGCCATATATTGAAAAAGTCTGAAATTCAACAACTTTATGCAAAAAGGTCAATTCTGCTGGAGTGGTGTCTGGCCTCAACCAAAGTCTAGAGACTCTCCCCTGCGTGAGTCTTCATGTGAATGATTAAATGCGAGCGCCGGATGAATCTTTTCCCACATGCGGTGCAGCTGTACGGCCTCTCCCCTGAATGCGTCTTTGTGTGTCGCGTCAGATTAGACTGAGCGCTGAACTTCATGCTGCACACAGAGCAACTGTACGGTTTCTCGCCCGTGTGGATTATGGCATGCTTGATCAGATCCGCCTTCTCTCTGAAACTTTTCCCGCAGTCCGAGCAGCCGTGCGGTTTCTCCCCCGTGTGGATCCGCATGTGGGCGTTCATGTTCCCGACCTGCGTGAACCCCCGGCCGCAGAAGCGGCAGGTGTACGGTTTCTGTCCGGAGTGGGAGTTCATGTGCGTCTGCAGGTAGGAACGCTGGATGAAGCGTTTTCCGCACACGCCGCAGCTGTAGGGTTTCTCGCCTGTGTGCGTCTTCATATGGCGTGTTAGGATGGATTTAAGCCTGAAGTTCTTGCCGCAAACGCTGCAAGTGTACGGCCTGTCCCCCATCTCGCCAGCTTCCTGTGCTCCCGAGCAAAGTCCTCTGCCGCCGTCCCTGCGTTCATCGTCGCTATGGACATCTTCGTCTATCTGGCAGTCATCGGTTGCCTCTTTATCTGCTTCCACTTTGAGATTTTCAGATGAGCTGCTGGGCAAATGATCTCCTTTATTTTCAACATAATGTGGGGAATGTCTTACATCTTCGTCACTTTTATGCACAAAGATGATATTGAACATCGAGTCTTTGGTATCGGCGTCTTCCAGCTTTTCACTGGGCTGAGTGGTCCACAGTTCCTCCTGTTCTTCTTTAATCTGCGGGATCACTCGGTCATCAGCAGCCATTTGGGCGTTTTTCTTACAGTGCTGCTGCTGCTGGGAGGGAGCGTCCTCCTGGACAGGGACCTGCATGGGTGCTGGAAAGCATCACACAGGAGAAAAGAAAAATAGGCTTTATTTATTTATTTGATAAAATTTTGACTACCTGAGAAATGGCTAAGACAAAGGTATTTATTATTAACAGGTTACACATTAAATATGGAAGCACATGGGATAGATTTTAAATAATAAATTATTAGATTATATTATATAAATCAAAATATTACATTCAACCACATACTGTGTGGTTTCAAGGACATAAAAAGGCCATATATTGGAAAAAATGAGAAACCTTTAGGGATGCTGGGATTCAAAATGGGCTAGAAATGCCTGACCCCCATTCATCAAATTTGCATTCTCACCAACATATTTTATATCTTGGCCTACAGATAGAGGAAAACATGGTCACGTGTTTGCTGCGCGTGTATCAGCATCATTTTTCAGCAATTTTGTGACAGCCATTTTACAGCCATTTTGCATCCCCTCCCCTCCAACCCCCTTTCCTGACACGTTCAGGGACGCAAAATGGCGCGAACTGCTCTGGCCCTTTTCGAAAAACCGAAGCCTGCACGCGCACGGCCGGAAGCTGCTGCTGCTGCTGCTGCTGCTGCTGCGGAGTCAGCGCCAAGTTACCTGAGGACGTCCCGCCTCCTCCTCCTCCTCCTCCTCCTCCTGTTCCTCCCGCGGCCGGCGGCGGCTCGTGCTCCGTCTCCCGCCGCGGCCGCAGGACAACTTCCGCCTCGTATTCTCTTATGGTTCTCTCGAACAGGAGAAAGATCTCCTCCGCGGCGGCGTTCAGCCGCTCGCCGACCAGCGCTCTGAGTCGCGCCGTTTCCAGCATCCTTTTCGCGGCTGACAAACGGACCTGGAGTCCTGGTCCGGTCCTGACGGGCTGAGAGCTGGGTTGCCAGATAACGACCCCAGCCGTCAAATCATTTTATCTATGAAGTTCCAGCAATGAAAAACATAGGTCGAATTTATATCATAATTAAAATTCTAATACAAAAACCTTCATGACTCCAGCTCACACAAGATATTATACCAATTAATCTCTATTTTATGTCACTGTTACAGTGTGGAAGCCACAAAGCCAATACTTTTTCACATATTCTTGTTCAATATTGCTCCCATTCTGGCTAAATAATTTGCAAAGAGTAAAATTTTCTTTTAAGTTTGTATTACTAATATATTTAGGAACTCTGTTTGATCACTGTTTGTCTGATGTTTGGACTTATACCCATTACCTTCCTTTTTTCCTTTATTATTATTATTATTATTATTTAAATTTTCAATTATTTAGTATAAATGTGAACATAAAAAATCATAGAATTGACAAAAAGAAAAGTTTTTGCAATCTTTTCAAGTTTCTGCATGTTAACATTAATTGACATGAATTAACAGGCAGATAATACATTGGCAGATAATACATTGATGACTGTGCTCCACCGGCCCAAATCTATTCAAAAAGTGGTTTAAAGCTTTTCATTTGATTTACAAAGGAGGCTTGACAGTTCCATGTAGTGGTGCCTTTGTGTCATACTAAGCAGGCAGACAGCTCCCTAAATAAAGTACAAACTATATTTCAGCATGTCAAAAAACGCAAAGTTACTTGTAGTGAACGGACATGGCAACACAGTCGCTGTACGTCGCTTTGCTGCCATCTACTGACTGTAAATAAAACACTCCAACATGTAATATACTGTGTGTGTGTGTGTGTGTGTGTGTGTGTGTGTGTGTGTGTGTGTGTGTGTGTGTGTGTGTGTGTGTGTGTGTGTGCGTGTACGTGTGTGTGTACAGTTTATCTAATGCTCATCGTTAAGCTAATTTTGGTCTGCAGAACAGCACAGACTGTGATGGTATTAAAGGAGCATTTCATCTATTTGCTGACATTAAAACACTGTTGTTTTTAGTGAAATTCACCCATTTGAATAATATAAAGTACTACTAAAGTTAGACTTTACTTATTTTAGTTATAAAATGCTTGTTGTTGCAAGTTGTTGCAATGATTTATTAAATTTCATGGATAAAATATACAATATTACAATTAAGTATAAAAATACTTCAACAGAGGAGTGGTAAAAGTAAAAAAGTGGTTTAATATACATAATTTGTCAATGCTAAAATACCAATATGATACACATTACAATTTGTGTTTCATCTGTATCTGAACTCCCAATTACACTGATAAGGTGTACATTTTCTGAAGTATAAATATGAGTATAAATACAGCAATATAATAATGCTCCATTACAAGTGCTGCATGAGAAGTCATTTAAGTGAAAATGTAGTGTTTTACACATGAAGGTACAAGACTTACATTTTATATAAATTATGACATCAGGAGGATCCAATAAGGATCATGATATACACCACTTCACACATACCCCCCTCCTTCAAATTACAACAACAGATAAAAATTAGACAAAATTATGTAGCCTAATGTTTATTTCTTTACAAGGAAATAAAAAGTTCTTTTCACACAGGACATTGTGAGCAGCATAGTTTCACATCAGTAATGTTGACTGATGTTTGCCCAGAAGATGGAGCCAGGAGATAACTACTAAATACCTGATTCTAAATACTAAGCAGCCTGTTGAAGCCTCTGAGTTTAAAACAATGAGGGTTAGCCTTAAAAGTGAACAGTACAACTGTCTGTGAATACTATATAATCTATTGGAAAGTACAAAGGACTTATCATGTTACGCTACCCAACAGCGCTTGTTAAAGGCCAGCGAGCAATCACAGAAATGTATGTGAGCTGAGTCATTTCCCAACTTGTTAATACCAAATGCATAAAAAGATATAATCACAAACCTGGTAAATAATATGTCAAAAAATAATAGGTAAGCAGCAAGTGGACCTGAGTTTTTACTCATTTCGTGGGATAATATTGAAGCGTGGCTTCCTAGTTGTTTAACTGATTTTTCATTTTTTTTTAGTATTGTTCATAATTATAGTCTTTATAAAGACTAGATTCTATGATTAGAGCTATTGATTTCACAGTCCCTTCTATGCCCAGTCTCATCAAGTGTATTATTATCCAGCGTTTAGGAATAAAAGAATGAGCCGTACCTGGCATCAGGGTCAACCACACCTCCGCACTAAGATCGGAGTTTTTCTCATAGTTCTCTGAGAATGTTCCAGAATCACTTCGAAGCAAAGACCCCTTGTTAGGAATTTTTAGGCATGAATAGGAGCTCTCTGAGAAGATTCTCAGGCTCGTTAGCAAAGCTGCCACTGGTCTTCACCTCCTGACCAAATAATTCCATCTAGCAGACAGCATGCCTGTCATGTTCTCTCACCCCAGGTTCCAGCGTAGGCTCTTGTTCTCTTGTGGCTTTGTATGCGCAGGTGGATATTTTTTTCTGACTGGATTAAGACTTTTCTGCCTCCTCCACACGGGAGCTTTTGTGCTTTTGTCTCTGTGCACAGGTGGGTGTTTCTGTTCCTTCAGCATTAAACTGGAACAATCGCTTCTTGTCAAGCTCTGTAACTGTGATCCAAACCCTCTGCAGACCATGTATGACTGGAGAGAAGTCCAGCCTATACACCAGCTCTGTCAATATTTACTGAGAATATTTGGTTTGTAAAATACATTGATTGGTCTATCTGTGAATTGGTCGAAATTTCATTTTCAGTTTGTACACCCCTCTTCTTTAAAGAGGGTCTGCCTGGCTAGTGGGAGAGGGAGAAGTCACACTATCTGTTGAAGATAGGTAGGCCAGAAGAGCTGCTAGACTAAAGTATCTGAGGGGATGAAGGTTGATTCAAGGCCTGACTGGAATCAACACTGTACCTACAGCATATAGGTGGCTTAGCTGCCTCCCACAGCCTGATGTGCAGCTCTCCAGAAATGCAGACTATATGGAGACCTGCAGCAGCTGTGGGTGAGCTAAAGATTTAGTGATAACATCACTAAAAGGTCAGTTAAGAGTTCTTGAGTGGAGTTATTGAATGTGTAATGAACAAAAGATAATTAGATGCCAAAATGAATAATAAAGCAAATTATCTGGGGTCAGATGCAGAGATGTTATCTAACCGGATCATAGTCCTGAAATAATATGTCCGCCAAAGCACACGTTCTGTTTTCTTGTGTGGAATTTATTGACAGTGATCAACATCGAGGTGAATTGGTGACACCAACTCGAATAAAAAGAAAATTCTTGAAGAGCTCTCTCTCATTATTTCAAACCAGTTGATGGAAGCAAAATCTAATTCACGTTTCATGAGTTTGACATTCTCGTGAAATGTAGATGGGAACACACACTAGTGGAATGTAACTATGTACAATTACTTGAGCACTGTCTTAAGTACAGTTTTGTGGTGCAGTACTTTTTCTAATAATATACCTAATATATGTTAAATTGGCTCAACATTAATGTAATGCTAAAAAAAAACAATATACAGGATTTTTCCAAAAAACTATTGACTATTCAATGTTGCTGCCCCACATAATTAAAATAATTCTTCTGTACTTTCACTAAACTAGTATTTTGAATTAAGGACTTCTACTTTTAAAAGCCTATATCAACTGAATTAGAGGGTCTTGAATATTTTCATACACCACAGGAAACACAACAAAAATAAAAAAGGTAGGGTTAGGCGATTTCCACTGTAGATAAATTGTGAAGTCTGTTTTTAACCGAATAGCTAATTGATCACCCTCACCTAACACTGCCCAGTAAAGATGTTAACAATAGTATTTTTTGCACAGAATTAGATCGATATGAATGATCAGGGGTTAAATATCTTCCTCTTTGTTTCATTCTCAAAAGCAAGCAAACCATCCCATGATTTTTAAGAATTAGAAAAACAATGTTAAAATGAAATAAAAATGTAAAAGTTATCCTTTTTAAATGGTATGTAAGTTTGAACCAATGGAAATGTTAATGGGTAATAAATTATTTTCTATACACTATTTGACAACTGGTCTCATGGAAAAGAGGGCCACACCTGACCCTAATTTTATGATAGTGCCCTCTATTTAAGGGATGGGTGACCCTGATCAACTGCATTCTTGAATTATCTTTTAGTGATTTTTTTTAACATTGATCCCTGTTTATGTCTTACAAACCTTTGCCATTGATTTGATAGAACGTTATAATAGTATAATATAGTCCTGATTGTGTCAATGCAGGATTGATGCATCGGTACAAGGTAACTTAATAAACATTTTATGTATTTCATTTTCAAAATATTTGTGTAAAAAAAACAACTTTGGACCATTAGATTCTTAATATGGTCAGAACAAATCTTTTAAAACACTATATTAGGGGGTAAGATGAGGGGCTAAGGGTTGGGATAGGCAGAGTACGGGGTTGAGTTGGTGCTGTCACTGCCATCATGTGTTATGACTCCAGGTGCAGAATGTCATCTTCAGCTTCCTTTGCATCATGAGCTTCTGAAAGGAGACATACTGCATATTTTAAGTTCAAAGAACATAAGTCATCAGAAATTAGTTGTTATGTAAAATATAAGCTGAGACGAACCTGAAGCCAGAGGTTCTGGATCTGCTCAAGACTTTTTCCCTCAAGAGCTGCTTCTTGGAGTTCATTATAGAGGTTCTTCCTGCTTTTTTTGAGATGTCCATAATGAAGATCTCTTCTTTATCTGAAAGGTTCTTCTCTCTTTAAGAGCTTATTAGTGATGATTTGTTCTTTCTGAAATAAAGTTCTTTATGAAAGATACAGTGCCTTACGAAAGTATTTGAACTTATCGACCTTTTGCCACATTTCAGGCTTTTAACATAAAGAGATAAAATTGGATTTTTTGTGAAGAATCAACAAAGTGGAGTGGAATGAAATTCATACATTATTTCTCTATTATTTCTCTGTTATTATAAATAAAAAACTAAAAGTGGGGCGTGCGATCTTATTTAGCCCTTTTACTCTCAGTGCAGCCAACTCACTTCCCTGAGAATTTCTGAATGATACAATATTGATCTAAAAGACTGATGATGATAAATAGAACCAAGAAACACACCAAGCAGTTCCAAGACGCTGCTGTGGAGAAGTTTAAAGCAGGATTAGGATATAAAAAGATTTCAGAAGCCTCAAACATCTCGCAGCACACTTTTCAAGCACACAATCATATTGAAATTGTAATAGTATCACCCCACTGCAAACCTACCAAGACCTGGCCTTCCCTCTAAACTTTAAGCCCAGACAAGAAGAGACTGATCAGAGATGCAGCCAAGAGGCCCATGATTACTCTGGATGAACTGCAGAGACCCAGACCTGAGTTGGATGAGTCTAAAGATCTGAAAATTGCTATTCACAAACGCTCTCCGTCTAACCTTACTGAGCTCAAGCTGTTGTGCAAGAAAGAATAGGCAAAGATTAAAGTCTCGAGATGAGAAAAACTGATAAAATCTTGAGACCCCAATAATTTTCACGCCCACTTTTCAGTTTTTTTTATTTTCAACAAAAGTTGAAAATATCTTTTAAATTTTGTTCCCTTTTATGATTTGTCTCACTTTGGTGTTGATTGTTCAAAAAAAATCCCTTTTTTTAATTTATATGTTTGAAGCCTAAAATGAGGCAAAAGGTCAAATACTTTCCCAAGGCACTGTATCTTCTCTCCCTGAAAGGTGCTTAGTGAAGTTATGTCCATAAAGGTTCTCTATCATCCAGGTCATGTTTATCTTGTGGAGTTATAGCAAAAAACAACTGGACTTCTTGGTTGGTTGAAGATGTTTCACCTCTTACCAAAAGGCTTCTTTTTGTTGAAGAAGCACAACTGAAGAAGAAGCCTATTGAATGAGAGGTGAAACATCTAGTATGTCGCTTCCAAAAGGTCATACTATAGTATGTCGCTTCCAAAAAGTCATACTATAGTATTTCGCTTCCAAAAGGTCATACTATAGTATGTCGCTTCCAAAAGGTCATACTATAGTATGTCGCTTCCAAAAGGTCATACTGTAGTATGTCGCTTCCAAAAGGTCATACTGTAGTATGTCGCTTCCAAAAGGTCATACTATAGTATTTTGCTCATAAAGGGCCATACTGTGGTATTTTGCTCAAAAAAGGCCATTGAAGTGAGCGACATACCATAGTATGTCGCTCACTTCAATTCAATTCAATTTATTTGTATAGCCCAGAATCACAAGACACAGATTTGCCCTAATGGGCTTACAGTTTGTACAAAAGCAACACAACATCCCCTGTCCTTAGACCCTCACATTGTACAAGGTAAAACTCCCTAAAAAACCCTTTAACAGGGAAAAAAAAGGAACCCTCCGGAAGAGTAACAGAGGAGGGATCGCTCTTCCAGGACAGACAAGCTACAGTAGATGATGTGTGCAGGTGGAAACAATACAGGGAAAATTGGATATTACAAACAGAGAAACAGAAATGTAATGAATGTTGGTATAAGTGGAAGATGAGGCGCAGGATCCATCACAGCTTCCAAGTGAACCAGGACAGCATCAGACCCTCCAAAATCCGCAGATCCCTCAGTGGCTGCACTGCAGCATGCTCTGTAAATGAGAAAAACACAGGGCAGGACTCTGGGAACACAGCAGTTTTAAAAGAACAATAGTGGATCATCAGTATCACAGATGGAAGAAGAAAAAGAAGCTCAGAGCATCTCATAACTATGACTAGGCCAGCCAGGGCCGGCCCTAACTATATGCTTCTTTGAACAGAAACGTTTTTAACCTATTCTTAAATATAGGAAGGGTGTCTGCCCCTCGGACTGAAATGTGAAGACGATTTCACAGGAGAGGAGTCTGGAAGTTGAAGGCTCTGCCTCCCGTTTTAATTTTAGAAATTCTGGGAACCTCCAATAGGCCTGCATATTGGGAGTGTAATGTTCTGGCTGGGTGATATGGGACTAAGAGATCCCTAAGGTAGGATGGAGCCTGACCATTGAGCGTTTTGTAGGTGAGGAGCAGGATTTTGAATTCCATTCAAATTTCACAGGAAGCCAGTGCAGAGAAGCTAATACAGGTAAGATATGCTCCCTTCTTCTAGAGCCAGTTAATAAACGTGCAGCTGCATTCTGGATCAGCTGGAGAGTGCAACCCAACAGTAAAGAATTGCAGTAGTCAGGCCTGGAAGTAACGAATGCATTGATACATGGATGCATGGATGGTCTGAACTTTGCTATGTTGCATAGGTGAATGAAGGCAGTCCTAGAAAAAATGTAAGACACCTGCTCCGGGGGTTATTTCTTCTTTTAAAGTCAGAAAACCAAATGTTGAAGGAAAGCTCTAAGAAATTTTTTACAACCCAATCAGACCAGGTAGCTCAGTGTGTTAGAAGGTTGACTTAAACTACTAGGTTCATATCTTGCTCAATTTGAAGTATAACATCCAAATTAACAATGATATAAGCCCCTAAAAAATAACCTCAGCATGAAGACCACTTGTGGCAAAGGTGGTTACTCCTCTGATGCTGGTTCAAGTCTAAACCATGGAGTTCTTAAACTCTGTATTTAAAATGCCTACTATAGTATGTCGCTCAAAAAAGGTCATACTATAGTATGTCGCAGAAAAGAGGTCATACTATAGTATGTCACAGAAAAGAGGTCATACTATAGAATGTCGGTCAAAAGAGGTCATACTAAAGTATGTCGCTTAAAAAAGTTCATACTGTAGTATGTTATGGAAAAAAGGTCATTCTATAGTATGTCGCTCCAAAGAGGTCATACTAAAGTATGTCACTCAAAAAAGGTCATACTAAAGTATGTCGCTCAAAAAAGGTCATACTAAAGTATGTTGCTCAAAAAACGGTCATACTGTAGTATGCTATGTTAAAAAAAGGTCACACTAAAGTATGTCACTCAAAAAAAGGTCATACTGTAGTATGCTATGTAAAAAAAGGTCATACTATAATATGTTGCTCAAAAAAGGTCATACTATAGTATGTCGCTCAAAATAGGTCATACTATAGTATATCGCTCAAAAGAGGTCATACTAAAGTATGTCGCTCAAAAAAGGTCATACTAAAGTATGTCGCTCAAAAAAGGTCATACTAAAGTATGTCGTTCAAAAAGGTCATATTAAAGTATGTCGCTCGAAAAAAGGTCATACTGTAGTATGCTATGTAAAAAGGTCATACTATAGTGTGTTGCTCTAAAAAGGTCATACTATAGTATGTCGCTCAAAATAGGTCATACTAAAGTATGTCGCTCAAAAAAGGTCATACTAAAGTATGTCGTTCAAAAAAGGTCATACTAAAGTATGTCGCTCGAAAAAGGTCATACTGTAGTATGCTATGTAAAAAGGTCATACTATAGTGTGTTGCTCAAAAAAGGTCATACTAAAGTATGTCACTCAAAAAAGGTCATACTAAAGTATGTCGCTCAAAAAAGGTCATACTAAAGTATGTCACTCAAAAAAGGTCATACTAAAGTATGTCGCTCAAAAAAGGTCATACTAAAGTATGTCGTTCAAAAAAGGTCATACTAAAGTATGTCGCTCGAAAAAGGTCATACTGTAGTATGCTATGTAAAAAGGTCATACTATAGTGTGTTGCTCAAAAAAGGTCATACTAAAGTATGTCACTCAAAAAAGTTCATACTAAAGTATGTTGCTTAAAAAAGTTCATACTAAAGTATGTCGCTCAAAAGAGGTCATACTAAAGTATGTCGCTCAAAAAAGGTCATACTATAGTATGTCGCTCGAAAAAGGTCATACTAAAGTATGTCGCTCAAAAACGGTACTACTAAAGTATGTCGCTCAAAGAAGGTCATACTAAAGTATGTCGCTCAAAAAGGTCATACTAACGTATGTCGCTCAAAAAAGGTCATACTAAAGTATGTCGCTCCAAAAAGGTCATACTAAAGTATGTCACTCAAAAAAGTTCATACTAAAGTATGTTGCTTAAAAAAGTTCATACTAAAGTATGTCGCTCAAAAGAGGTCATACTAAAGTATGTCGCTCAAAAAAGGTCATACTATAGTATGTCGCTCGAAAAAGGTCATACTAAAGTATGTCGCTCAAAAAGGTCATACTAACGTATGTCGCTCAAAAAAGGTCATACTAAAGTATGTCGCTCGAAAAAGGTCATACTAAAGTATGTCGCTCAAAAAAAGGTCATACTAAAGTATGTCACTCAAAAAAAGGTCATACTAAAGTATGTCACTCAAAAAAAGGTCATACTAAAGTATGTCGCTCAAAAAAGGTCATACTAAAGTATGTCACTCAAAAAAAGGTCATACTAAAGTATGTCGCTTAAAAAAGTTCATACTGTAATATGTTATGGAAAAAAGTTTATTCTATAGTATGTCGCTCAAAAAAGATCATACTAAAGTATGTCGCTCAAAAAAAGGTCATACTAAAGTATGTCACTCAAAAAAAGGTCATACTAAAGTATGTCACTCAAAAAAAGGTCATACTAAAGTATGTCGCTCAAAAAAGGTCATACTAAAGTATGTCACTCAAAAAAAGGTCATACTAAAGTATGTCACTCAAAAAAAGGTCATACTAAAGTATGTCACTCAAAAAAAGGTCATACTAAAGTATGTTGGTAAAAAAAAGGTCATACTATAGTATGTCGTTCAAAAAAGGTCATACTATAGTATGTCGTTCAAAAAAGGTCATACTAAAGTATGTCGCTTAAAAAAGGTAATACTATAGTGTGTTGCTCAAAAAAGGTCATACTATAGTATGTCACTCAAAAGAGGTCATACTAAAGTATGTCGCTTAAAAAAGTTCATACCAAAGTATGTCCCTCAAAAAAGGTCATACTGTAGTATGCTATGTAAAAAAAGGTCATACTATAGTATGTTGCTCAAAAAAGGTCATACTAAAGTATGTCGCTCAAAAAAGAGGTCATAGTATAATTTATCGCTCAAAAGAGGTCATACTAGAGTATGTCGCTCAAAAAAGGTCATACTAAAGTATGTTGGTAAAAAAAGGTCATACTATAGTATGTCGCAGAAAAGAGGTCATACTAAAGTATGTCGCTCAAAAAAGGTCATACTAAAGTATGTCACTCAAAAAAGGTCATACTGTAGTATGCTATGTAAAAAAAGGTCATACTATAGTATGTTGCTTAAAAGACGTCATACTAAAGTATGTCGCTCAAAAAAGAGGTCATATTAAATATATCGCTCAAAAGAGGTCATACTGTAGTATGTCGCAGAAAAGAGGTCATACTAAAGTATGTCGCTCAAAAAAGGTCATACTAAAGTATGTCGCTTAAAAAAGGTCATACTATAGTGTGTTGCTCAAAAAAGGTCATACTATAGTATGTCACTCAAAAGAGGTCCTACTAAAGTATGTCGCTTAAAATAGGGCCTTCTAAAGTATGTCGCTTAAAAAAGTTCATACTGTAATATGTTATGGAAAAAAGTTTATTCTATAGTATGTCGCTCAAAAAAGATCATACTAAAGTATGTCGCTCAAAAAAAGGTCATACTCTAGTATGCTATGTAAAAAAAGGTCATACTATAGTATGTCGCTCAAAAAAGGTCATACTAAAATATGTCGCTCGAAAAAGGTCATACTAAAGTATGTCGCTCGAGAAAGGTCATACTGTAGTATGCTATGTAAAAAAAGGTCATACTATAGTGTGTTGCTCAAAAAAGGTCATACTATAGTATGTCCCTCAAAAGAGGTCATACTATAATATATCGCTCAAAAGAGGTCATACTAAAATATGTCGCTCAAAAAAGGTCATACTAAAATATGTCGCTCGAAAAAGGTCATACTAAAGTATGTCGCTCGAGAAAGGTCATACTGTAGTATGCTATGTAAAAAAAGGTCATACAATAGTATGTCGCTCAAAAGAGGTCATACTATAGTGTGTCGCTCAAAAGAGGTCATACTAAAGTATGTCGCTTAAAAAAGTTCATACTGTAATATGTTATGAAAAAAAGTTTATTCTATAGTATGTCGCTCAAAAAAGATCATACTAAAGTATGTCGCTCAAAAAAAGGTCATACTCTAGTATGCTATGTAAAAAAAGGTCATACTATAGTATGTCGCTCAAAAAAGGTCATACTAAAGTATGTCGCTCAAAAAAGGTCATACTAAAGTATGTCACTCAAAAAAAGGTCATACTAAAGTATGTCACTCAAAAAAAGGTCATACTAAAGTATGTTGGTAAAAAAAAGGTCATACTATAGTATGTCGTTCAAAAAAGGTCATACTAAAGTATGTCGCTTAAAAAAGGTAATACTATAGTGTGTTGCTCAAAAAAGGTCATACTATAGTATGTCACTCAAAAGAGGTCATACTAAAGTATGTCGCTTAAAAAAGTTCATACCAAAGTATGTCCCTCAAAAAAGGTCATACTGTAGTATGCTATGTAAAAAAAGGTCATACTATAGTATGTTGCTCAAAAAAGGTCATACTAAAGTATGTCGCTCAAAAAAGAGGTCATACAATAATTTATCGCTCAAAAGAGGTCATACTAGAGTATGTCGCTCAAAAAAGGTCATACTAAAGTATGTTGGTAAAAAAAGGTCATACTATAGTATGTCGCAGAAAAGAGGTCATACTAAAGTATGTCGCTCAAAAAAGGTCATACTAAAGTATGTCACTCAAAAAAGGTCATACTGTAGTATGCTATGTAAAAAAAGGTCATACTATAGTATGTTGTTTAAAAGACGTCATACTAAAGTATGTCGCTCAAAAAAGAGGTCATATTAAATATATCGCTCAAAAGAGGTCATACTGTAGTATGTCGCAGAAAAGAGGTCATACTAAAGTATGTCGCTCAAAAAAGGTCATACTAAAGTATGTCGCTTAAAAAAGGTCATACTATAGTGTGTTGCTCAAAAAAGGTCATACTATAGTATGTCACTCAAAAGAGGTCCTACTAAAGTATGTCGCTTAAAATAGGGCCTTCTAAAGTATGTCGCTTAAAAAAGTTCATACTGTAATATGTTATGGAAAAAAGTTTATTCTATAGTATGTCGCTCAAAAAAGATCATACTAAAGTATGTCGCTCAAAAAAAGGTCATACTCTAGTATGCTATGTAAAAAAAGGTCATACTATAGTATGTCGCTCAAAAAAGGTCATACTAAAATATGTCGCTCGAAAAAGGTCATACTAAAGTATGTCGCTCGAGAAAGGTCATACTGTAGTATGCTATGTAAAAAAAGGTCATACTATAGTGTGTTGCTCAAAAAAGGTCATACTATAGTATGTCCCTCAAAAGAGGTCATACTATAATATATCGCTCAAAAGAGGTCATACTAAAATATGTCGCTCAAAAAAGGTCATACTAAAATATGTTGCTCGAAAAAGGTCATACTAAAGTATGTCGCTCGAGAAAGGTCATACTGTAGTATGCTATGTAAAAAAAGGTCATACTATAGTGTGTTGCTCAAAAAAGGTCATACTATAGTATGTCCCTCAAAAGAGGTCATACTATAATATATCGCGCAAAAGAGGTCATACTAAAATATGTCGCTCAAAAATGGTCATACTAAAGTATGTCGCCCAAAAATGATTTACTAAAGTATGTTGCTCAAAAAAGGTCATACTAAAGTATGTCGCTCAAAAAAGAGGTCATACTATAGTATATTGCTCAAAAGAGGTCATACTAAAGTATGTCGCTCAAAAAAGGTCATACTAAAGTATGTCGCTCAAAAAAGGTCATACTAAAGTATGTCGCTCAAAAAAGGTTATATCTGAAGTATGTCGCTCAAAAAAGGTCATACTAAAGTATGTCGCTCGAAAAAGGTCATACTAAAGTATGTCGCTCAAAAAAGGTAATACTAAAGTATGTCGCTCAAAAAGGGTTATATCTAAAGTATGTCGTTCAAAAAAGGTCATACTAAAGCATGTCGCTCAAAAAAGGTCATACTAAAGTATGTCGCTCAAAAAAGGTCATACTAAAGTATGTCGCTCACAAAAGGTCATACTAAAGTATGTCGCTCAAAAAACGTCATACCAAAGTATGTCGCTCAAAAAAGGTCATACTAAAGTATTTCGCTCAAAAAAGGTCATACTAAAGTATGTCGCTCAAAAAAGGTCATACTGTAGTATGCTATGTAAAAAAAGGTCATACTATAGTATGTTACTCAAAAAAGGTCATACTATAGTATGTCGCTCAAAAAAGGTCATACTAAAGTATGTCGCTCAAAAAAGGTCATACTAAAGTATGTCGCTCAAAAAAGGTCATCCTAAAGTATGTTGGTAAAAAAAGGTCATACTATAGTATGTCGCAGAAAAGAGGTCATACTAAAGTATGTCGCTCAAAAAAGGTCATACTAAAGTATGTCGCTTAAAAAAGGTCATACTGTAGTATGCTATGTAAAAAAGGTCATACTGTAGTGTGTTGCTCAAAAAAGGTCATACTAAAGTATGTCGCTCAAAAAAGGTCATACTAAAGTATGTCGCTCAAAAAAGGTCATACTAAAGTATGTTGGTAAAAAAAGGTCATACTACTATAGTATGTCGCTCAAAAGAGGTCATACTATAGTGTGTCACTCAAAAGAGGTCATACTAAAGTATGTCCCTTAAAAAAGTTCATACTGTAAAATGTTATGGAAAAAAGTTCATTCTATAGTGTGTCGCTCAAAAAAGGTCATACTATAGTATGTCGTTTAAAAAAAGGTCATACTGTAGTATGCTATGTAGAAAAAGGTCATACTGTAGTATGCTATGTAAAAAAAGGTCATACTGTAGAATGCTATGTAAAAAAAGGTCATACTATAGTATGTTGCTCAAAAAAGGTCATACTAAAGTATGTCGCTCGAAAAAGGTCATACTAAAATATGTCGCTCGAAAAAGGTCATACTAAAGTATGTCGCTCGAGAAAGGTCATACTGTAGTATGCTATGTAAAAAAAGGTCATACTATAGTGTGTTGCTCAAAAAAGGTCATACTATAGTATGTCGCTCAAAAGAGGTCATACTATAATATATCGCTCAAAAGAGGTCATACTAAAGTATGTCGCTCAAAAAAGGTCATACTAAAGTATGTCGCTCAAAAAAGGTTATATCTGAAGTATGTCGCTCAAAAAAGGTCATACTAAAGTATGTCGCTCGAAAAAGGTCATACTAAAGTATGTCGTTTAAAAAAGGTAATACTAAAGTATGTCGCTCAAAAAAGGTCATACTAAAGTATGTCGCTCAAAAAAGGTCATACCAAAGTATGTCGCTCAAAAAAGGTCATACCAAAGTATGTCGCTCAAAAAAGGTCATACTAAAGTATTTCGCTCAAAAAAGGTCATAATAAAGTATGTCGCTCAAAAAAGTCATACTGTAGTATGCTATGTAAAAAAAGGTCATACTATAGTATGTTGCTCAAAAAAGGTCATACTAAAGTATGTCGCTCAAAAAAGGTCATACTAAAGTATGTCGCTCAAAAAAGGTCATACTAAAGTATGTCGCTCAAAAAAGGTCATACTAAAGTATGTCGCTTAAAAAAGGTCATACTGTAGTATGCTATGTAAAAAAGGTCATACTGTAGTGTGTTGCTCAAAAAAGGTCATACTAAAGTATGTCGCTCAAAAAAGGTCATACTGTAGTATGCTATGTAAAAAGAGGTCATACTACTATAGTATGTCGCTCAAAAGAGGTCATACTATAGTGTGTCACTCAAAAGAGGTCATACTAAATTATGTCCCTTAAAAAAGTTCATACTGTAATATGTAATGGAAAAAAGTTCATTCTATAGTATGTCGCTCAAAAAAGGTCATACTATAGTATGTCGTTTAAAAAAAGGTCATACTGTAGTATGCTATGTAAAAAAAGGTCATACTATAGTATGTTGCTCAAAAAAGGTCATACTAAAGTATGTCGCTCGAAAAAGGTCATACTAAAATATGTCGCTCGAAAAAGGTCATACTAAAGTATGTCGCTCGAAAAAGGTCATACTGTAGTATGCTATGTAAAAAAAGGTCATACTATAGTGTGTTGCTCAAAAAAGGTCATACTATAGTATGTCGCTCAAAAGAGGTCATACTATAATATATCGCTCAAAAGAGGTCATACTAAAGTATGTCGCTCAAAAAAGGTCATACTAAAGTATGTCGCTCGAAAAAGGTCATACTAAAGTATGCTACGTAAATAAAGGTCATACTAAAGTATGTCGCTCAAAAAAGGTCATACTATAGTATGTCGCTCAAAAGAGGTCATACTAAAGCATGTCGCTCAAAAAAGGTCATAAGAGGTCATACTATAGAATGTCGCTCAAAAAAGGTCATACTATAGTATGTCACTGAAAAGAGGTCATACTAAAGTATGTCGCTCAAAAGAGGTCATACTATAATATATCGCTCAAAAGAGGTCATACTAAAGTATGTCGCTCAAAAAAGGTCATACTAAAGTATGTCGCTCAAAAAAGGTCATACTAAAGTATGTCGCTCAAAAAAGGTTATATCTAAAGTATGTCGCTCAAAAAAGGTCATACTAAAGTATGTCGCTCGAAAAAGGTCATACTAAAGTATGTTGCTCAAAAAAGGTCATACTAAAGTATGTCGCTCAAAAAAGGTCATACTAAAGTATGTCGCTCAAAAAAGGTTATATCTGAAGTATGTCGCTCAAAAAAGGTCATACTAAAGTATGTCGCTGGAAAAAGGTCATACTAAAGTATGTCGCTCAAAAAAGGTCATACTAAAGTATGTCGCTCAAAAAAGGTCATCCTAAAGTATGTTGGTAAAAAAAGGTCATACTATAGTATGTCGCAGAAAAGAGGTCATACTAAAGTATGTCGCTCAAAAAAGGTCATACTAAAGTATGTCGCTTAAAAAAGGTCATACTGTAGTATGCTATGTAAAAAAGGTCATACTGTAGTGTGTTGCTCAAAAAAGGTCATACTAAAGTATGTCGCTCAAAAAAGGTCATACTAAAGTATGTCCCTCAAAAAAGGTCATACTAAAGTATGTCGCTCAAAAAAGGTCATACTAAAGTATGTCGCTCAAAAAAGGTCATACTAAAGTATGTTGGTAAAAAAAGGTCATACTACTATAGTATGTCGCTCAAAAGAGGTCATACTATAGTGTGTCACTCAAAAGAGGTCATACTAAAGTATGTCCCTTAAAAAAGTTCATACTGTAAAATGTTATGGAAAAAAGTTCATTCTATAGTGTGTCGCTCAAAAAAGGTCATACTATAGTATGTCGTTTAAAAAAAGGTCATACTGTAGTATGCTATGTAGAAAAAGGTCATACTGTAGTATGCTATGTAAAAAAAGGTCATACTGTAGAATGCTATGTAAAAAAAGGTCATACTATAGTATGTTGCTCAAAAAAGGTCATACTAAAGTATGTCGCTCGAAAAAGGTCATACTAAAATATGTCGCTCGAAAAAGGTCATACTAAAGTATGTCGCTCGAGAAAGGTCATACTGTAGTATGCTTTGTAAAAAAAGGTCATACTATAGTGTGTTGCTCAAAAAAGGTCATACTATAGTATGTCGCTCAAAAGAGGTCATACTATAATATATCGCTCAAAAGAGGTCATACTAAAGTATGTCGCTCAAAAAAGGTCATACTAAAGTATGTCGCTCAAAAAAGGTTATATCTGAAGTATGTCGCTCAAAAAAGGTCATACTAAAGTATGTCGCTCGAAAAAGGTCATACTAAAGTATGTCGTTTAAAAAAGGTAATACTAAAGTATGTCGCTCAAAAAAGGTCATACTAAAGTATGTCGCTCAAAAAAGGTCATACCAAAGTATGTCGCTCAAAAAAGGTCATACCAAAGTATGTCGCTCAAAAAAGGTCATACTAAAGTATTTCGCTCAAAAAAGGTCATAATAAAGTATGTCGCTCAAAAAAGTCATACTGTAGTATGCTATGTAAAAAAAGGTCATACTATAGTATGTTGCTCAAAAAAGGTCATACTAAAGTATGTCGCTCAAAAAAGGTCATACTAAAGTATGTCGCTCAAAAAAGGTCATACTAAAGTATGTCGCTCAAAAAAGGTCATACTAAAGTATGTCGCTTAAAAAAGGTCATACTGTAGTATGCTATGTAAAAAAGGTCATACTGTAGTGTGTTGCTCAAAAAAGGTCATACTAAAGTATGTCGCTCAAAAAAGGTCATACTGTAGTATGCTATGTAAAAAGAGGTCATACTACTATAGTATGTCGCTCAAAAGAGGTCATACTATAGTGTGTCACTCAAAAGAGGTCATACTAAATTATGTCCCTTAAAAAAGTTCATACTGTAATATGTAATGGAAAAAAGTTCATTCTATAGTATGTCGCTCAAAAAAGGTCATACTATAGTATGTCGTTTAAAAAAAGGTCATACTGTAGTATGCTATGTAAAAAAAGGTCATACTATAGTATGTTGCTCAAAAAAGGTCATACTAAAGTATGTCGCTCGAAAAAGGTCATACTAAAATATGTCGCTCGAAAAAGGTCATACTAAAGTATGTCGCTCGAAAAAGGTCATACTGTAGTATGCTATGTAAAAAAAGGTCATACTATAGTGTGTTGCTCAAAAAAGGTCATACTATAGTATGTCGCTCAAAAGAGGTCATACTATAATATATCGCTCAAAAGAGGTCATACTAAAGTATGTCGCTCAAAAAAGGTCATACTAAAGTATGTCGCTCGAAAAAGGTCATACTAAAGTATGCTACGTAAATAAAGGTCATACTAAAGTATGTCGCTCAAAAGAGGTCATACTAAAGCATGTCGCTCAAAAAAGGTCATAAGAGGTCATACTATAGAATGTCGCTCAAAAAAGGTCATACTATAGTATGTCACTGAAAAGAGGTCATACTAAAGTATGTCGCTCAAAAGAGGTCATACTATAATATATCGCTCAAAAGAGGTCATACTAAAGTATGTCGCTCAAAAAAGGTCATACTAAAGTATGTCGCTCAAAAAAGGTCATACTAAAGTATGTCGCTCAAAAAAGGTTATATCTAAAGTATGTCGCTCAAAAAAGGTCATACTAAAGTATGTCGCTCGAAAAAGGTCATACTAAAGTATGTCGCTCAAAAAAGGTAATACTAAAGTATGTCGCTCAAAAAAGGTCATACTAAAGTATGTCGCTCAAAAAAGGTCATACCAAAGTATGTCGCTCAAAAAACGTCATACCAAAGTATGTCGCTCAAAAAAGGTCATACTAAAGTATTTCGCTCAAAAAAGGTCATACTAAAGTATGTCGCTCAAAAAAGTCATACTGTAGTATGCTATGTAAAAAAAGGTCATACTATAGTATGTTGCTCAAAAAAGGTCATACTAAAGTATGTCGCTCAAAAAAGGTCATACTAAAGTATGTCGCTCAAAAAAGGTCATACTAAAGTATGGCGCTCAAAAAAGGTCATACTAAAGTATGTCGCTTAAAAAAGGTCATACTGTAGTATGCTATGTAAAAAAGGTCATACTGTAGTGTGTTGCTCAAAAAAGGTCATACTAAAGTATGTCGCTCAAAAAAGGTCATGCTGTAGTATGCTATGTAAAAAGAGGTCATACTACTATAGTATGCCGCTCAAAAGAGGTCATACTATAGTGTGTCACTCAAAAGAGGTCATACTAAAGTATGTCCCTTAAAAAAGTTCATACTGTAATATGTTATGGAAAAAAGTTCATTCTATAGTATGTCGCTCAAAAAAGGTCATACTATAGTATGTTGTTTAAAAAAAGGTCATACTGTAGTATGCTATGTAAAAAAAGGTCATACTGTAGTATGCTATGTAAAAAAAGGTCATACTAAATTATGTCGCTCGAAAAAGGTCATACTGTAGTATGCTATGTAAAAAAAGGTCATACTATAGTATGTTGCTCAAAAAAGGTCATACTATAGTATGTTGCTCAAAAAAGGTCATACTAAATTATGTCGCTCGAAAAAGGTCATACTAAAATATGTCGCTCGAAAAAGGTCATACTAAAGTATGTCGCTCGAAAAAGGTCATTCTGTAGTATGCTATGTAAAAAAAGGTCATACTATAGTGTGTTGCTCAAAAAAGGTCATACTATAGTATGTCGCTCAAAAGAGGTCATACTATAATATATCGCTCAAAAGAGGTCATACTAAAGTATGTCGCTCAAAAAAGGTCATACTAAAGTATGTCGCTCAAAAAAGGTTATATCTAAAGTAATGTCGCTCAAAAAAGGTCATACTAAAGTATGTCGCTCGAAAAAGGTCATACTAAAGTATGCTACGTAAAAAAAGGTCATACTATAGTATGTCGCTCAAAAGAGGTCATACTAAAGTATGTCGCTCAAAAAAGGTCTTACTAAAGCATGTCGCTCAAAAAAGGTCATAAGAGGTCATACTATAGTATGTCGCTGAAAAAAGGTCATACTAAAGTATGTCGCTCAAAAAAGGTTATATCTAAAGTATGTCGCTCAAAAAAGGTCATACTAAAGTATTTCGCTCGAAAAAGGTCATACTAAAGTATGTCGCTCAAAAAAGGTAATACTATAGTATGTCGCTCAAAAAAGGTCATACTAAAGTATGTCGCTCAAAAAAGGTCATACCAAAGTATGTCGCTCAAAAAACGTCATACTAAAGTATTTCGCTCAAAAAAGGTCATACTAAAGTATGTCGCTCAAAAAAGTCATACTGTAGTATGCTATGTAAAAATTGGTCATACTATAGTATGTTGCTCAAAAAAGGTCATACTAAAGTATGTCGCTCAAAAAAGGTCATACTAAAGTATGTCGCTCAAAAAAGGTCATACTAAAGTATGTCGCTTAAAAAAGTTCATACTGTAGTATGCTATGTAAAAAAGGTCATACTGTAGTGTGTTGCTCAAAAAAGGTCTTACTAAAGTATGTCGCTCAAAAAAGGTCATACTGTAGTATGCTATGTAAAAAGAGGTCATACTACTATAGTATGTCGCTCAAAAGAGGTCATACTATAGTGTGTCACTCAAAAGAGGTCATACTAAAGTATGTCCCTTAAAAAAGTTCATACTGTAATATGTTATGGAAAAAAGTTCATTCTATAGTATGTCGCTCAAAAAAGGTCATACTATAGTATGTCGTTTAAAAAAAGGTCATACTGTAGTATGCTGTGTAAAAAAAGGTCATACTGTAGTATGCTATGTAAAAAAAGGTCATACTGTAGAATGCTATGTAAAAAAAGGTCATACTATAGTATGTTGCTCAAAAAAGGTCATACTAAAGTATGTCGCTCGAAAAAGGTCATACTAAAATATGTCGCTCGAAAAAGGTCATACTAAAGTATGTCGCTCGAGAAAGGTCATACTGTAGTATGCTATGTAAAAAAAGGTCATACTATAGTGTGTTGCTCAAAAAAGGTCATACTATAGTATGTCGCTCAAAAAAGGTCATACTATAATATATCGCTCAAAAGAGGTCATACTAAAGTATGTTGCTCAAAAAAGGTCATACTAAAGTATGTCGCTAAAAAAAGGTCATACTAAAGTATGTCGCTCAAAAAAGGTTATATCTGAAGTATGTCGCTCAAAAAAGGTCATACTAAAGTATGTCGCTCGAAAAAGGTCATACTAAAGTATGTCGCTCAAAAAAGGTAATACTAAAGTATGTCGCTCAAAAAAGGTCATACTAAAGTATGTCGCTCAAAAAAGGTCATACCAAAGTATGTCGCTCAAAAAACGTCATACCAAAGTATGTCGCTAAAAAAAGGTCATACCAAAGTATGTCGCTCAAAAAAGGTCATACTAAAGTATTTCGCTCAAAAAAGTTCATACTAAAGTATGTCGCTCAAAAAAGTCATACTGTAGTATGCTATGTAAAAATTGGTCATACTATAGTATGTTGCTCAAAAAAGGTCATACTAAAGTATGTCGCTCAAAAAAGGTCATACTAAAGTATGTCGCTCAAAAAAGGTCATACTAAAGTATGTCGCTTAAAAAAGTTCATACTGTAGTATGCTATGTAAAAAAGGTCATACTGTAGTGTGTTGCTCAAAAAAGGTCTTACTAAAGTATGTCGCTCAAAAAAGGTCATACTGTAGTATGCTATGTAAAAAGAGGTCATACTACTATAGTATGTCGCTCAAAAGAGGTCATACTATAGTGTGTCACTCAAAAGAGGTCATACTAAAGTATGTCCCTTAAAAAAGTTCATACTGTAATATGTTATGGAAAAAAGTTCATTCTATAGTATGTCGCTCAAAAAAGGTCATACTATAGTATGTCGTTTAAAAAAAGGTCATACTGTAGTATGCTGTGTAAAAAAAGGTCATACTGTAGTATGCTATGTAAAAAAAGGTCATACTATAGTATGTTGCTCAAAAAAGGTCATACTAAAGTATGTCGCTCGAAAAAGGTCATACTAAAATATGTCGCTCGAAAAAGGTCATACTAAAGTATGTCGCTCGAAAAAGGTCATACTATAGTATGTCGCTCAAAAGAGGTCATACTATAATATATCGCTCAAAAGAGGTCATACTAAAGTATGTCGCTCAAAAAAGGTTATATCTAAAGTATGTCGCTCAAAAAAGGTCATACTAAAGTATGTCGCTCGAAAAAGGTCATACTAAAGTATGCTTCGTAAAAAAAGGTCATACTAAAGTATGTCGCTCAAAAAAGGTCATACTATAGTATGTCGCTCAAAAGAGGTCATACTAAAGTATGTCGCTCAAAAAAGGTCTTACTAAAGCATGTCTCTCAAAAAAGGTCATAAGAGGTCATACTATAGTATGTCGCTCAAAAAAGGTCATACTATAGTATGTCACTGAAAAGAGGTCATACTAAAGTATGTCGCTCAAAAAAGGTCATACTAAAGTATGTCGCTTAAAAAAGGTCATACTGTAGTATGCTATGTAAAAAAGGTCATACTGTAGTGTGTTGCTCAAAAAAGGTCATACTAAAGTATGTCGCTCAAAAAAGGTCATACTAAAGTATGTCGCTCAAAAAAGGTCATACTAAAGTATGTCGCTCAAAAAAGGTCATACTAAAGTATGTTGGTAAAAAAAGGTCATACTACTATAGTATGTCGCTCAAAAGAGGTCATACTATAGTGTGTCACTCAAAAGAGGTCATACTAAAGTATGTCCCTTAAAAAAGTTCATACTGTAATATGTAATGGAAAAAAGTTCATTCTATAGTATGTCGCTCAAAAAAGGTCATACTATAGTATGTCGTTTAAAAAAAGGTCATACTGTAGTATGCTATGTAAAAAAAGGTCATACTATAGTATGTTGCTCAAAAAAGGTCATACTAAAGTATGTCGCTCGAAAAAGGTCATACTAAAATATGTCGCTCGAAAAAGGTCATACTAAAGTATGTCGCTCGAAAAAGGTCATACTGTAGTATGCTATGTAAAAAAAGGTCATACTATAGTGTGTTGCTCAAAAAAGGTCATACTATAGTATGTCGCTCAAAAGAGGTCATACTATAATATATCGCTCAAAAGAGGTCATACTAAAGTATGTCGCTCAAAAAAGGTCATACTAAAGTATGTCGCTCGAAAAAGGTCATACTAAAGTATGCTACGTAAATAAAGGTCATACTAAAGTATGTCGCTCAAAAAAGGTCATACTATAGTATGTTGCTCAAAAGAGGTCATACTAAAGTATGTCGCTCAAAAAAGGTCTTACTAAAGCATGTCGCTCAAAAAAGGTCATAAGAGGTCATACAATAGAATGTCGCTCAAAAAAGGTCATACTATAATATATCGCTCAAAAGAGGTCATACTAAAGTATGTCGCTCAAAAAAGGTCATACTAAAGTATGTCGCTCAAAAAAGGTCATACTAAAGTATGTCGCTCAAAAAAGGTTATATCTAAAGTATGTCGCTCAAAAAAGGTCATACTAAAGTATGTCGCTCGAAAAAGGTCATACTAAAGTATGTCGCTCAAAAAAGGTAATACTAAAATATGTCGCTCAAAAAAGGTCATACTAAAGTATGTCGCTCAAAAAAGGTCATACCAAAGTATGTCGCTCAAAAAAGGTCATACCAAAGTATGTCGCTCAAAAAACGTCATACCAAAGTATGTCGCTCAAAAAAGGTCATACTAAAGTATTTCGCTCAAAAAAGGTCATACTAAAGTATGTCGCTCAAAAAAGTCATACTGTAGTATGCTATGTAAAAAAAGGTCATACTGTAGTGTGTTGCTCAAAAAAGGTCATACTAAAGTATGTCGCTCAAAAAAGGTCATGCTGTAGTATGCTATGTAAAAAGAGGTCATACTACTATAGTATGCCGCTCAAAAGAGGTCATACTATAGTGTGTCACTCAAAAGAGGTCATACTAAAGTATGTCCCTTAAAAAAGTTCATACTGTAATATGTTATGGAAAAAAGTTCATTCTATAGTATGTCGCTCAAAAAAGGTCATACTGTAGTATGCTATGTAAAAAAAGGTCATACTATAGTATGTTGCTCAAAAAAGGTCATACTATAGTATGTTGCTCAAAAAAGGTCATACTAAATTATGTCGCTCGAAAAAGGTCATACTAAAATATGTCGCTCGAAAAAGGTCATACTAAAGTATGTCGCTCGAAAAAGGTCATTCTGTAGTATGCTATGTAAAAAAAGGTCATACTATAGTGTGTTGCTCAAAAAAGGTCATACTATAGTATGTCGCTCAAAAGAGGTCATACTATAATATATCGCTCAAAAGAGGTCATACTAAAGTATGTCGCTCAAAAAAGGTCATACTAAAGTATGTCGCTCAAAAAAGGTTATATCTAAAGTAATGTCGCTCAAAAAAGGTCATACTAAAGTATGTCGCTCGAAAAAGGTCATACTAAAGTATGCTACGTAAAAAAAGGTCATACTATAGTATGACGCTCAAAAGAGGTCATACTAAAGTATGTCGCTCAAAAAAGGTCTTACTAAAGCATGTCGCTCAAAAAAGGTCATAAGAGGTCATACTATAGTATGTCGCTGAAAAAAGGTCATACTAAAGTATGTCGCTCAAAAAAGGTTATATCTAAAGTATGTCGCTCAAAAAAGGTTATATCTAAAGTATTTCGCTCGAAAAAGGTCATACTAAAGCATGTCGCTCAAAAAAGGTCATACTGTAGTATGCTATGTAAAAAAAGGTCATACTGTAGTATGCTATGTAAAAAAAGGTCATACTGTAGAATGCTATGTAAAAAAAGGTCATACTATAGTATGTTGCTCAAAAAAGGTCATACTAAAGTATGTCGCTCGAAAAAGGTCATACTAAAATATGTCGCTCGAAAAAGGTCATACTAAAGTATGTCGCTCGAGAAAGGTCATACTGTAGTATGCTATGTAAAAAAAGGTCATACTATAGTGTGTTGCTCAAAGAAGGTCATACTATAGTATGTCGCTCAAAAGAGGTCATACTATAATATATCGCTCAAAAGAGGTCATACTAAAGTATGTCGCTCAAAAGAGGTCATACTAAAGTATGTCGCTCAAAAAAGGTCATACTAAAGTATGTCGCTCAAAAAAGGTTATATCTGAAGTATGTCGCTCAAAAAAGGTCATACTAAAGTATGTCGCTCGAAAAAGGTCATACTAAAGTATGTCGCTCAAAAAAGGTAATACTAAAGTATGTCGCTCAAAAAAGGTTATATCTAAAGTATGTCGTTCAAAAAAGGTCATACTAAAGCATGTCGCTCAAAAAAGGTCATACTAAAGTATGTCGCTCAAAAAAGGTCATACTAAAGTATGTCGCTCAAAAAAGGTCATACCAAAGTATGTCGCTCAAAAAACGTCATACTAAAGTATTTCGCTCAAAAAAGGTCATACTAAAGTATGTCGCTCAAAAAAGTCATACTGTAGTATGCTATGTAAAAATTGGTCATACTATAGTATGTTGCTCAAAAAAGGTCATACTAAAGTATGTCGCTCAAAAAAGGTCATACTAAAGTATGTCGCTCAAAAAAGGTCATACTAAAGTATGTCGCTTAAAAAAGTTCATACTGTAGTATGCTATGTAAAAAAGGTCATACTGTAGTGTGTTGCTCAAAAAAGGTCTTACTAAAGTATGTCGCTCAAAAAAGGTCATACTGTAGTATGCTATGTAAAAAGAGGTCATACTACTATAGTATGTCGCTCAAAAGAGGTCATACTATAGTGTGTCACTCAAAAGAGGTCATACTAAAGTATGTCCCTTAAAAAAGTTCATACTGTAATATGTTATGGAAAAAAGTTCATTCTATAGTATGTCGCTCAAAAAAGGTCATACTATAGTATGTCGTTTAAAAAAAGGTCATACTGTAGTATGCTGTGTAAAAAAAGGTCATACTGTAGTATGCTATGTAAAAAAAGGTCATACTGTAGAATGCTATGTAAAAAAAGGTCATACTATAGTATGTTGCTCAAAAAAGGTCATACTAAAGTATGTCGCTCGAAAAAGGTCATACTAAAATATGTCGCTCGAAAAAGGTCATACTAAAGTATGTCGCTCGAGAAAGGTCATACTGTAGTATGCTATGTAAAAAAAGGTCATACTATAGTGTGTTGCTCAAAAAAGGTCATACTATAGTATGTCGCTCAAAAAAGGTCATACTATAATATATCGCTCAAAAGAGGTCATACTAAAGTATGTTGCTCAAAAAAGGTCATACTAAAGTATGTCGCTCAAAAAAGGTCATACTAAAGTATGTCGCTCAAAAAAGGTTATATCTGAAGTATGTCGCTCAAAAAAGGTCATACTAAAGTATGTCGCTCGAAAAAGGTCATACTAAAGTATGTCGCTCAAAAAAGGTAATACTAAAGTATGTCGCTCAAAAAAGGTAATACTAAAGTATGTCGCTCAAAAAAGGTCATACTAAAGTATTTCGCTCAAAAAAGTTCATACTAAAGTATGTCGCTCAAAAAAGTCATACTGTAGTATGCTATGTAAAAATTGGTCATACTATAGTATGTTGCTCAAAAAAGGTCATACTAAAGTATGTCGCTCAAAAAAGGTCATACTAAAGTATGTCGCTCAAAAAAGGTCATACTAAAGTATGTCGCTTAAAAAAGTTCATACTGTAGTATGCTATGTAAAAAAGGTCATACTGTAGTGTGTTGCTCAAAAAAGGTCTTACTAAAGTATGTCGCTCAAAAAAGGTCATACTGTAGTATGCTATGTAAAAAAAGGTCATACTATAGTGTGTTGCTCAAAAAAGGTCATACTATAGTATGTCGCTCAAAAGAGGTCATACTATAATATATCGCTCAAAAGAGGTCATACTAAAGTATGTCGCTCAAAAAAGGTCATACTAGAGTATGTCGCTCAAAAAAGGTTATATCTAAAGTATGTCGCTCAAAAAAGGTCATACTAAAGTATGTCGCTCGAAAAAGGTCATACTAAAGTATGCTTCGTAAAAAAAGGTCATACTAAAGTATGTCGCTCAAAAAAGGTCATACTATAGTATGTCGCTCAAAAGAGGTCATACTAAAGTATGTCGCTCAAAAAAGGTCTTACTAAAGCATGTCTCTCAAAAAAGGTCATAAGAGGTCATACTATAGTATGTCGCTCAAAAAAGGTCATACTATAGTATGTCACTGAAAAGAGGTCATACTAAAGTATGTCGCTCAAAAAAGGTCATACTAAAGTATGTCGCTTAAAAAAGGTCATACTGTAGTATGCTATGTAAAAAAGGTCATACTGTAGTGTGTTGCTCAAAAAAGGTCATACTAAAGTATGTCGCTCAAAAAAGGTCATACTAAAGTATGTCGCTCAAAAAAGGTCATACTAAAGTATGTCGCTCAAAAAAGGTCATACTAAAGTATGTTGGTAAAAAAAGGTCATACTACTATAGTATGTCGCTCAAAAGAGGTCATACTATAGTGTGTCACTCAAAAGAGGTCATACTAAAGTATGTCCCTTAAAAAAGTTCATACTGTAATATGTTATGGAAAAAAGTTCATTCTATAGTGTGTCGCTCAAAAAAGGTCATACTATAGTATGTTGTTTAAAAAAAGGTCATACTGTAGTATGCTATGTAAAAAAAGGTCATACTGTAGTATGCTATGTAAAAAAAGGTCATACTGTAGAATGCTATGTAAAAAAAGGTCATACTATAGTATGTTGCTCAAAAAAGGTCATACTAAAGTATGTCGCTCGAAAAAGGTCATACTAAAATATGTCGCTCAAAAAAGGTCATACTAAAGTATGTCGCTCAAAAAAGGTCATACTAAAGTATGTCGCTCAAAAAAGGTTATATCTAAAGTATGTCGCTCAAAAAAGGTCATACTAAAGTATGTCGCTCGAAAAAGGTCATACTAAAGTATGCTTCGTAAAAAAAGGTCATACTAAAGTATGTCGCTCAAAAAAGGTCATACTATAGTATGTCGCTCAAAAGAGGTCATACTAAAGTATGTCGCTCAAAAAAGGTCTTACTAAAGCATGTCTCTCAAAAAAGGTCATAAGAGGTCATACTATAGTATGTCGCTCAAAAAAGGTCATACTATAGTATGTCACTGAAAAGAGGTCATACTAAAGTATGTCACTCAAAAAAGGTCATACTAAAGTATGTCGCTTAAAAAAGGTCATACTGTAGTATGCTATGTAAAAAAGGTCATACTGTAGTGTGTTGCTCAAAAAAGGTCATACTAAAGTATGTCGCTCAAAAAAGGTCATACTAAAGTATGTCGCTCAAAAAAGGTCATACTAAAGTATGTCGCTCAAAAAAGGTCATACTAAAGTATGTTGGTAAAAAAAGGTCATACTACTATAGTATGTCGCTCAAAAGAGGTCATACTATAGTGTGTCACTCAAAAGAGGTCATACTAAAGTATGTCCCTTAAAAAAGTTCATACTGTAATATGTTATGGAAAAAAGTTCATTCTATAGTGTGTCGCTCAAAAAAGGTCATACTATAGTATGTTGTTTAAAAAAAGGTCATACTGTAGTATGCTATGTAAAAAAAGGTCATACTGTAGTATGCTATGTAAAAAAAGGTCATACTGTAGAATGCTATGTAAAAAAAGGTCATACTATAGTATGTTGCTCAAAAAAGGTCATACTAAAGTATGTCGCTCGAAAAAGGTCATACTAAAATATGTCGCTCGAAAAAGGTCATACTAAAGTATGTCGCTCGAGAAAGGTCATACTGTAGTATGCTATGTAAAAAAAGGTCATACTATAGTGTGTTGCTCAAAGAAGGTCATACTATAGTATGTCGCTCAAAAGAGGTCATACTATAATATATCGCTCAAAAGAGGTCATACTAAAGTATGTCGCTCAAAAAAGGTCATACTAAAGTATGTCGCTCAAAAAAGGTCATACTAAAGTATGTCGCTCAAAAAAGGTTATATCTGAAGTATGTCGCTCAAAAAAGGTCATACTAAAGTATGTCGCTCGAAAAAGGTCATACTAAAGTATGTCGCTCAAAAAAGGTAATACTAAAGTATGTCGCTCAAAAAAGGTTATATCTAAAGTATGTCGTTCAAAAAAGGTCATACTAAAGCATGTCGCTCAAAAAAGGTCATACTAAAGTATGTCGCTCAAAAAAGGTCATACTAAAGTATGTCGCTCAAAAAAGGTCATACTAAAGTATGTCGCTCAAAAAACGTCATACCAAAGTATGTCACTCAAAAAAGGTCATACTAAAGTATTTCGCTCAAAAAAGGTCATACTAAAGTATGTCGCTCAAAAAACGTCATACTGTAGTATGCTATGTAAAAAAAGGTCATACTATAGTATGTTACTCAAAAAAGGTCATACTAAAGTATGTCGCTCAAAAAAGGTCATACTAAAGTATGTCGCTCAAAAAAGGTCATCCTAAAGTATGTTGGTAAAAAAAGGTCATACTATAGTATGTCGCAGAAAAGAGGTCATACTAAAGTATGTCGCTCAAAAAAGGTCACACTAAAGTATGTCGCTTAAAAAAGGTCATACTGTAGTATGCTATGTAAAAAAGGTCATACTGTAGTGTGTTGCTCAAAAAAGGTCATACTAAAGTATGTCGCTCAAAAAAGGTCATACTAAAGTATGTCGCTCAAAAAAGGTCATACTAAAGTATGTCGCTCAAAAAAGGTCATACTAAAGTATGTTGGTAAAAAAAGGTCATACTACTATAGTATGTCGCTCAAAAGAGGTCATACTATAGTGTGTCACTCAAAAGAGGTCATACTAAAGTATGTCCCTTAAAAAAGTTCATACTGTAAAATGTTATGGAAAAAAGTTCATTCTATAGTGTGTCGCTCAAAAAAGGTCATACTATAGTATGTCGTTTAAAAAAAGGTCATACTGTAGTATGCTATGTAAAAAAAGGTCATACTGTAGTATGCTATGTAAAAAAAGGTCATACTGTAGAATGCTATGTAAAAAAAGGTCATACTATAGTATGTTGCTCAAAAAAGGTCATACTAAAGTATGTCGCTCGAAAAAGGTCATACTAAAATATGTCGCTCGAAAAAGGTCATACTAAAGTATGTCGCTCGAGAAAGGTCATACTGTAGTATGCTATGTAAAAAAAGGTCATACTATAGTGTGTCGCTCAAAAGAGGCCATACTATAATATATCGCTCAAAAGAGGTCATACTAAAGTATGTCGCTCAAAAAAGGTCATACTAAAGTATGTCGCTCAAAAAAGGTCATACTAAAGTATGTCGCTCAAAAAAGGTTATATCTGAAGTATGTCGCTCAAAAAAGGTCATACTAAAGTATGTCGCTCGAAAAAGGTCATACTAAAGTATGTCGCTCAAAAAAGGTAATACTAAAGTATGTCGCTCAAAAAAGGTCATACTAAAGTATGTCGCTCAAAAAAGGTCATACCAAAGTATGTCGCTCAAAAAACGTCATACCAAAGTATGTCGCTCAAAAAAGGTCATACTAAAGTATTTCGCTCAAAAAAGGTCATAATAAAGTATGTCGCTCAAAAAAGTCATACTGTAGTATGCTATGTAAAAAAAGGTCATACTATAGTATGTTGCTCAAAAAAGGTCATACTAAAGTATGTCGCTCAAAAAAGGTCATACCAAAGTATGTCGCTCAAAAAAGGTCATACCAAAGTATGTCGCTCAAAAAAGGTCATACTAAAGTATGTCGCTCAAAAAAGGTCATACTAAAGTATGTCGCTTAAAAAAGGTCATACTGTAGTATGCTATGTAAAAAAGGTCATACTGTAGTGTGTTGCTCAAAAAAGGTCATACTAAAGTATGTCGCTCAAAAAAGGTCATACTGTAGTATGCTATGTAAAAAGAGGTCATACTACTATAGTATGTCGCTCAAAAGAGGTCATACTATAGTGTGTCACTCAAAAGAGGTCATACTAAAGTATGTCCCTTAAAAAAGTTCATACTGTAATATGTTATGGAAAAAAGTTCATTCTATAGTATGTCGCTCAAAAAAGGTCATACTATAGTATGTCGTTTAAAAAAAGGTCATACTGTAGTATGCTATGTAAAAAAAGGTCATACTATAGTATGTTGCTCAAAAAAGGTCATACTAAAGTATGTCGCTCGAAAAAGGTCATACTAAAATATGTCGCTCGAAAAAGGTCATACTAAAGTATGTCGCTCGAAAAAGGTCATACTGTAGTATGCTATGTAAAAAAAGGTCATACTATAGTGTGTTGCTCAAAAAAGGTCATACTATAGTATGTCGCTCAAAAGAGGTCATACTATAATATATCGCTCAAAAGAGGTCATACTAAAGTATGTCGCTCAAAAAAGGTCATACTAAAGTATGTCGCTCAAAAAAGGTCATACTAAAGTATGTCGCTCGAAAAAGGTCATACTAAAGTATGCTACGTAAATAAAGGTCATACTAAAGTATGTCGCTCAAAAAAGGTCATACTATAGTATGTCGCTCAAAAGAGGTCATACTAAAGTATGTCGCTCAAAAAAGGTCTTACTAAAGCATGTCGCTCAAAAAAGGTCTTACTAAAGCATGTCGCTCAAAAAAGGTCATACTATAGTATGTCGCTCAAAAAAGGTCATACTAAAGTATGTCGCTCAAAAAAGGTCATACTAAAGTATGTCGCTCAAAAAAGGTTATATCTAAAGTATGTCGCTCAAAAAAGGTCATACTAAAGTATGTCGCTCGAAAAAGGTCATACTAAAGTATGTCGCTCGAAAAAGGTAATACTAAAGTATGTCGCTCAAAAAAGGTCATACCAAAGTATGTCGCTCAAAAAACGTCATACCAAAGTTTGTCGCTCAAAAAAGGTCATACTAAAGTATTTCGCTCAAAAAAGGTCATACTAAAGTATGTCGCTCAAAAAAGTCATACTGTAGTATGCTATGTAAAAAAAGGTCATACTATAGTATGTTGCTCAAAAAAGGTCATACTAAAGTATGTCGCTCAAAAAAGGTCATACTAAAGTATGTCGCTCAAAAAAGGTCATACTAAAGTATGTCGCTTAAAAAAGGTCATACTGTAGTATGCTATGTAAAAAAGGTCATACTGTAGTGTGTTGCTCAAAAAAGGTCATACTAAAGTATGTCGCTCAAAAAAGGTCATGCTGTAGTATGCTATGTAAAAAGAGGTCATACTACTATAGTATGCCGCTCAAAAGAGGTCATACTATAGTGTGTCACTCAAAAGAGGTCATACTAAAGTATGTCCCTTAAAAAAGTTCATACTGTAATATGTTATGGAAAAAAGTTCATTCTATAGTATGTCGCTCAAAAAAGGTCATACTATAGTATGTTGTTTAAAAAAAGGTCATACTGTAGTATGCTATGTAAAAAAAGGTCATACTGTAGTATGCTATGTAAAAAAAGGTCATACTAAATTATGTCGCTCGAAAAAGGTCATACTAAAATATGTCGCTCGAAAAAGGTCATACTAAAGTATGTCGCTCGAAAAAGGTCATTCTGTAGTATGCTATGTAAAAAAAGGTCATACTATAGTGTGTTGCTCAAAAAAGGTCATACTATAGTATGTCGCTCAAAAGAGGTCATACTAAAGTATGTCGCTCAAAAAAGGTCATACTAAAGTATGTCGCTTAAAAAAGGTCATACTGTAGTATGCTATGTAAAAAAGGTCATACTGTAGTGTGTTGCTCAAAAAAGGTCATACTAAAGTATGTCGCTCAAAAAAGGTCATGCTGTAGTATGCTATGTAAAAAGAGGTCATACTACTATAGTATGCCGCTCAAAAGAGGTCATACTATAGTGTGTCACTCAAAAGAGGTCATACTAAAGTATGTCCCTTAAAAAAGTTCATACTGTAATATGTTATGGAAAAAAGTTCATTCTATAGTATGTCGCTCAAAAAAGGTCATACTAAAGTATGTCGCTCAAAAAAGGTTATATCTAAAGTAATGTCGCTCAAAAAAGGTCATACTAAAGTATGTCGCTCGAAAAAGGTCATACTAAAGTATGCTACGTAAAAAAAGGTCATACTATAGTATGTCGCTCAAAAGAGGTCATACTAAAGTATGTCGCTCAAAAAAGGTCTTACTAAAGCATGTCGCTCAAAAAAGGTCATAAGAGGTCATACTATAGTATGTCGCTCAAAAAAGGTCATACTAAAGTATGTCGCTCAAAAAAGGTTATATCTAAAGTATGTCGCTCAAAAAAGGTCATACTAAAGTATTTCGCTCGAAAAAGGTCATACTAAAGTATGTCGCTCAAAAAAGGTAATACTATAGTATGTCGCTCAAAAAAGGTCATACTAAAGTATGTCGCTCAAAAAAGGTCATACCAAAGTATGTCGCTCAAAAAACGTCATACCAAAGTATGTCGCTCAAAAAAGGTCATACTAAAGTATTTCGCTCAAAAAAGGTCATACTAAAGTATGTCGCTCAAAAAAGTCATACTGTAGTATGCTATGTAAAAATTGGTCATACTATAGTATGTTGCTCAAAAAAGGTCATACTAAAGTATGTCGCTCAAAAAAGGTCATACTAAAGTATGTCGCTCAAAAAAGGTCATACTAAAGTATGTCGCTTAAAAAAGTTCATACTGTAGTATGCTATGTAAAAAAGGTCATACTGTAGTGTGTTGCTCAAAAAAGGTCATACTAAAGTATGTCGCTCAAAAAAGGTCATACTGTAGTATGCTATGTAAAAAGAGGTCATACTACTATAGTATGTCGCTCAAAAGAGGTCATACTATAGCGTGTCACTCAAAAGAGTTCATACTAAAGTATGTCCCTTAAAAAAGTTCATACTGTAATATGTTATGGAAAAAAGTTCATTCTATAGTATGTCGCTCAAAAAAGGTCATACTATAGTATGTCGTTTAAAAAAAGGTCATACTGTAGTATGCTGTGTAAAAAAAGGTCATACTGTAGTATGCTATGTAAAAAAAGGTCATACTATAGTATGTTGCTCAAAAAAGGTCATACTAAAGTATGTCGCTCGAAAAAGGTCATACTAAAATATGTCGCTCGAAAAAGGTCATACTAAAGTATGTCGTTCGAAAAAGGTCATACTGTAGTATGCTATGTAAAAAAAGGTCATACTATAGTGTGTTGCTCAAAAAAGGTCATACTATAGTATGTCGCTCAAAAGAGGTCATACTATAATATATCGCTCAAAAGAGGTCATACTAAAGTATGTCGCTCAAAAAAGGTCATACTAAAGTATGTCGCTCAAAAAAGGTTATATCTAAAGTATGTCGCTCAAAAAAGGTCATACTAAAGTATGTCGCTCGAAAAAGGTCATACTAAAGTATGCTACGTAAAAAAAGGTCATACTAAAGTATGTCGCTCAAAAAAGGTCATACTATAGTATGTCGCTCAAAAGAGGTCATACTAAAGTATGTCGCTCAAAAAAGGTCTTACTAAAGCATGTCTCTCAAAAAAGGTCATAAGAGGTCATACTATAGTATGTCGCTCAAAAAAGGTCATACTATAGTATGTCACTGAAAAGAGGTCATACTAAAGTATGTCGCTCAAAAAAGGTCATACTAAAGTATGTCGCTCAAAAAAGGTCTTACTAAAGCATGTCGCTCAAAAAAGGTCATACTAAAGTATGTCGCTCAAAAAAGGTCTTACTAAAGCATGTCGCTCAAAAAAGGTCATAAGAGGTCATACTATAGTATGTCGCTCAAAAAAGGTCATACTATAGTATGTCACTGAAAAGAGGTCATACTAAAGTAGGTCGCTTAAAAAAGTTCATACTGTAGTATGTTATGGAAAAAAGGTCATTCTATAGTATGTCGCTCAAAGGTCATACCGTAGTGTGTCAACCCAAAAATGTAAGACACCTACTCAAATGCTTATTTCTTCTTTTAATGTCAGAAAACCAACTGTTCAGGGAAAGCTCTAAGAAATGTTCACAGTCCTATCAGACCAGGTTGCTCAGTGTGTTAGAAAGCTGATTTATACTTCTCAATCATGGGTTCAAATATTGCACAATTCTTATATTCAACATTCAATTTAACAATGATATAAGCCACTGGAGAAATAACCATAAAAGGACATACTATAGTCTGTTGCCCAAAAAAGGTTTTACTAAACAAAAATCTATTGGCTATCTCTGTGTAACTTTTTTTTATGGAAAGAATAGGTCATAACAAGATAATACATGATTTTAAATGCTGTTTATTGAAATAGCTTTGTTAAGAGTTGTGTTTTTGTTTTTATGCTAAACTGTTTTTTTTGACATCACATTTAATACTGAAACCATTTATTACATTCTATATTTATGAATATGTATTCATATTTCTAATAAATCTTAGGTATTTGTCCAAATGATTCTTCATGTTTAGAGATACTAAAACATATAATGTTCCAAGAACATTTTTATCATAAAATTTGTAAACTTGGAGCATGCATGAACATTCTTTGAGCAGGTTAGCATAGTTTGAAATAATGTTATGTCATACACATTGTTGTTGATTCACATACACACCAGTATATGGATGTGTATTTCAAACATAACAAACAATACAAATGAAGGGAAAAGTTGTTTTTCCCCATAATGTTCAAATACTCAACCAACCAGAGAACAAAACATTTTTCTTGGATACCATTAAACCATTAAAAACTGTGCTAAAACTGTACAAAAGTGTATTGATGTGTTCTGGTATGAATAACATTAGTTTACTAACCAAACCCAGCTCATGCCTCTATACATTGTGGTTAATATTCAGAATAGAAGAATCCAGCCTTACAAAGGATTTTCATCATCTTGTTGTGCATTCTGATATATTACATATTTTCTCTAAAGTAAAAATGAGTCTCTTCAAAGCAAAAACTAAAAACTATTGAAATCACCTCATTATTAAAAAAATGCTGATGATGTGATAAAATACCATGGTGATTAAATAATTGATTAACCTTTAGGATAATTACTGCCAAGTTGTTACTGGAAATTTGAGGGTAACGGTTTAACAATGCACTTTTGCTTCGGGAGGCATTCATGTGGAGAGAACATACCTCCAACAATGTGTTTTCTAAAATTATATTGAAAATAGAATGTTTTTCTTTTTCAGGTTTACAGTCGCCATCTTGTTTTTTTTAACCTGGTCGTTCCTGATCTTCACTCTCTCCTCTCCTTTCCCTTTTTCATCTTTCTCTCTTTGGACCGACAATCAAACACCAACAGCTTGCATTCAACTAGAAGAAAAATACAGAAATAAGAAAAATATGTGCATTTTATCCTATTCTGATACAATGATTTTGTCAATGCCATATCTATATGACATACTTATATATTAAGAATGCAGTAGAAGAAACCAAGCATTTGTGTTACAAATCTGATAAAAGGTGTTTTTAGGGACTAAAACAAACTATTAAAACTGTGCAGAATTAAAGTAGAGTGATCTGGTATGAATAGTTTTAGCTTACCATCAGGGCCCAGCTCACTCCTCTATACGTGGTTGTTAACAGTTTTGCAAACACCTAGCACCTGCTCTTGCATATCTGACGAAAGTTTTTCTCTATCTTTCTGTGCATTGGCATTTATAACATATTTTCTCTAAACAAAAATGTGTCTGTCCAAATGAAATGTTAAGCAAATATGAAAGCTGTTAAGTCAATTACCACATTATTTAAAAAATGCTGATGATCAATAAATACCAAGGCAATATAATACTAACTTCCTTATTTACAATTCTGGATCCATGGTAACTGTTGTTTACATTTAGATCCTCATTTTCTGTTGTCAAAACAACTGGCCACAACTTCTATGGTCCACATAGAAAACCTACAGAAACCATAGAAACCATAACATAGAATTACAGTTTATAGATCCATGCATCAATAAACATACACAATACAACTACATACACTTGTGCATACTTTACATCCTTATATATGTAAAAAGCAGTTCTCGGATAGAAAAACAATCCCCAATTTTATAATAACATTATGTAACCTGAATGCAGAATGAACTTTTTTGTGTTATATATTGGGATTAAGGGCGACACGGTGGTGCGGTGGGTAGCACTGTTGCCTCACAGCAAGAAGGTCGCAGGTTCAAGACCGCCTTGGGCCTGGGTCTGGGGCCTTTCTGTGTGGAGTTTGCATGTTCTCCCCGTGTCTGCGTGGGTTTTCACCGGGTACTCCGGTTTCCTCCCACAATACAAAAAACATGCTCAGGTTAATTGGTAAACTCTAAATTGCCCATAGGTGTGAGTGTGAGAGTGAATGGTGTGTGAATGGTGTGTGTGCCCCACGATTGGCTGGCGACCATCTGGGGTGTATCCCTGCCTCTCGCCTTAACGCGCTGGGATAGGCTCCAGCAGACCCCTGCGACCCCGAAAGGGAATAAGCGGGATAGACAATGGATGGATGGATGGATATTGGGATTATGGATTTTTGTTATTCTTGATGACTGAAAGTTTTCACCTTTTTTTTAAATTTTTGTGTAAGATTTCAAATTGGATATTTTTATGAACATAATCAAAAACAATGTTTACAAGTGTCTCCATCCTGAATAGATAATTTTTGTGGCTCAGCAGTTGTCAAAGTGTTTCACATGTTCCAGAACGGAAAACCAGTCTGCAGCATTTTCAGTCCCCTGAAGTTTGTATCAATCAGTAATACACACTCACTGATCATTTTGTTTGTTCATGCAAACAAATCGTCTCACCTCTCTGAATATTTGGATGACATAGCCCTCAACTGAATTAATATAGGTTAGTAGAAGATTCCAATACACTGCTAGCCTGGCTTACACAGGCCTCATCTCAAAGTAGACTGGGATTCCTCCTTTCATTCGTTCATATTGAAGATGTGGTTTATGAAAGCTTAGAGCCATTTAAATTAATTTAAATTGCAAAGACGGCTTTCTTGGTAATTAAATAGTTTAGTGCTAAAAGTTGATCATTTTTCAAAACGAACTTGCGGTCTAGTTAGAAATCTTTCTAAGGCTGAATTGAAGGGAACTATCAACAAAGTTGCTTGGATGTTCCGTCATCGTCTTGCTGCACTGGCCTGTTCTGTGATTGGGGATAGGGGAAAATTAGGTCCTTGGTGTCCAGACTATATTGCAGAACAAAGTGAATTCACATGCAAAGAAGAATGGGTATACCCTGGCTAACCAAAGCTTCATATAGAGGTTTTTGTCACCATTTACCATGTCTAAAGTAGTACAACCAACTGCACTCATCTAAAGAACTGACCAGTATGTAAAATGTCCTTAAATGTATCTGGCTCTATGTAGTTGGACTAACTCCTTCCTACTCTTGTTAATTGTATAATCAGGGTTGTTTCTTCTGGCACATCTATTTAAAGCAAGAACTCTTTATCATGGAATGGGGACTCTAATATATAATATATTGTGTACATATTGCATATTTATGTGTTTGTTCATCTTCAGTCAAACAATTTGCATTTTGTTTGATGGGTGTGATGGGATGTGATGTTGGGGTGGATCAGCTTTGAGCCAGATCACCATTCTTTCTGAGTCCCTACGGCGGTGCACTGTGAACAGTGGTTTCACTATAGCCCGATGGGCACTGAGTAGCAGTAGCAGACTGACACCACATTTCTGACAAAATCAGCATATCAATATCTCTGATGTTTTTTAAGAAATTCAGGATTTGTCATTTTACAATTTAAAAAGCTTGTGACTTTCTCGCAGCGTTATAATGAACCTGATTTGGAGTTTGCATTTGCTGAGGCTGACCAGGAGATGACAGCAGATATTTAGGTAAAATTGAGAGTCTGGGGGTAAAACTTAAAACTAGATAAATCTAAAAAATCTTGAAACAGAAGTGGCGTTCCTCAAGTTTCAGGTGCCGTTATCAGAACAGCCCGACTCTGTAGCTCACATGCAAAAGGTCGGATCTCACTCAAAAGCAAAGTTTATTTTTACTTCAAAACTAAAACTTTCTTTTCTTTTTATTTTCAATTTTCTTTTTGACACTGTGTAAACAACACTGGTCAAAATATTTCAATATTGAATATTTCAAAACTTTTTCATTGGCACTGGATATTTATGGTACTAGAATGTTTTTTACTTGTCCTACTTTATGTATACTTACTTTCTTTTCCAATTTTCTTTTCAATTTGCTTGGTTCGGCATGTCCCATTCAGGCTTTTGAAAATTAGCAGAAATTCCATTCACTGTATTGTTAGTTTAGACGTGAGGATTAAGCTGTTTCAGACAATAACATACCAGTGGGGGCCCCCCCACGCACACACACACACACACAAACACACACACACACACACACACACACACACACACACAGCAGAGCAGAGATCACGTAAACTTTACGTGCCAGTGTCAGGTTCCCATCAGCTCATTCTGTACAGAACCCATATCTCTATTCTTAGAGTTCAGATCCCTTTTTTCTTTGCCATTTCATTTTTTCATTTCATCAGTGTTTGTCAAATGTAAAAGCTAAAAGATAGGGCGGGTAAAATAAACCTTTTAAAGTAGATATGTGTGTGTATACAGATGAACATCACCTGTACAAAACAGCCTTTTAGACAGGTGCTTTTAGTATTTCAGTAGAAACACTAAACACGGTGCAACTGGTGCTTGTATCATAATTGCATGTTACAATTCCAATGGTGTTGCATTTTCATCAGAACCACATCAAAAGAATTTGACTCCGGTTTTTATGCTGCAATAGTATGAAATATAATTGGTATACAAACAATACAGTAGTGCAAACAAAATAGGGATATAGAAAAATACACAGTTACGTCAGCATTAAAATATCAAGTTGCCTTTAGAATCTTTAATCATATAAGGAAATACTCTTTAATAAAAATAAGGAAAAAAAGATGATGGAAGAAACCACTTTAGGAAGAGCAACAGAGGATGGATCCCTCTCGCAGCACAAACAGACTCACAACAGATATGTGTACAAATTAGAACAGAAATTACGGGCGCAGAATAGAGCAGGAGAGCAACAAACAAACAACACAAATTACAACGGTGGGTGGCTGCTGTCAAGAACAGACACTGGAGGGAGTACCATTATATACAGCACTATTTTTACAGAGTGTATATTGGGTGGGTATTGCACATTATTATAGTGGTAGTGCACAGTGGTTAGTCAGTCAGTGTGTGACTGATTCAAGGGCTCAACAGACTGAGGAAAGTGTTTCTATGCCTAGTTGTATGGTTATCAGTGTTCCGCAGTGAGAAGAAAAGGTTGTGTCCGGGGCGTGATGGGCCTGCAATGATTTCCCCTGCTTGTTGAACAAATGCAGAAGTGTTGTGAGTAGATAGAAATAATCTTGCATCATCACTGCCTTTAATTGTTTGGGGAAATAAATATTAACGATATGAGATTCATGATGTACTCTGTCGAATTTGCAGGCAGATATTATTATTATCATTCTCGCTGTTTCATTCCAAATAAATGAAAGTTCTTTTAATATATAATTATACTTTGATTCTAACTTGTGGCTTTCAGTAGTTACAGCATGAACATAGAGTTTGACTTGACAGGCAATAACTGTAATGCATTTTCAAATCTGTGGATAGTATTTTTGGTGCACAGCTGTCAGGTCCATGCAGCTGAAACTTTATTATCTCGTCAGCAGCGTAGGAGGATTACAGGATGAGTTTACCGCTGGCTTTGCAGCTCCCTGACGTATTTATGAAGGAGCTCCAGCCATGGGAGTGCTGAGGAGCGCCATTATTCAACGCCGCTGTTTCCATCAATCCCACTGGCTCTTTATTCTTCTTTGTCGCATGTTCTTAAATTTTTGTTTTGTTCCTCCGCCGCCACTTCTCAGAAAGGTCAGTGCCAAATTTAGGGAACTAGTGTGATGCTCGCTGGGTACAGTTCGATTGCTGTGCTCCAGACGTGTTGCTTTCACCGTCAGCAGGGGTGTGGCTGTTCTTGAGATCCACTCGTCTGATTGACTTACTTTGCACTCTATTGGGTCCTCAGCAATACCCCAGCTAAGTGTGAAATCAATCAGATAAACACACACACACACACAGACACACACACAGATTCTAAGCTTTATTGTCAGGTGAAAGAAAGAAAAGAGCATCCAACACGTGTAATTAGGAGAGAGGTAAGGACAGGATGGTCTTTGGTAGTGGATCCATTAGCAGCACATAGCCCACAAAAGCACCTGAATAATTGATTGGACTGACCTTTCAGTCTCTTTTGGTGCAGTCATTAATGGTAATTAAGCAGTTTATCAAAGACAAATTGTTATAGTCACACTGCAGCTGCAGTATGGAACTTCTATGCGTGAATAATCGCCGATCCATTGTCAGAATGCAGAGTTTACACCATTCTTATTTAGTCCAGCACCATCGCGACTAACAGTGAGCGAGCTCGTAGCCTCCCCCGGCAGACTGAGCCCAGACGGAGCTGATGATAGGTCAGCTTCTAAGGCCCCTGCCAGGTTCAAAGTAGCCGGGAAAACAAGGAGGCATGGTCATAGAAATCGAAGAAAGTCCTGTGTCTGAAAGATTTCTCACACTGATCATAAATACCCAGTGAGGAACAAACTGTGGTCATTGGCAACTCTATAGTCAGGTGTGTGTGGCTCATTGACATTGGGGTCCACAGTTAGTTGTAGCTGGTGATTATACAACTGGCCTAAACTTACCCTAAAATGGAAAGATCATTATTCAGTTCAGTGATAATGGCTCCTGTTTACAGCAATAGAAGGTGGGCAAGATTAATGTGGTGTCTGAAAGTGCATAATCAAGGACAGTGTAGTTTTCTAAGGGCCCCCTGTCAAACTTGACTTTTGATCTCATGTATAGCCATGTGACACTTTTCAATCACATGTCGAATTGGTACAAGTTTTATTACACCAAACATGATGCCATGGAGGCTGGGTCCATCATTTATACAGTCTATGGTCCAGAGGCCTCAGAAAAATCATTCTTGACAGGAACCAAAAAGTTTTGGGATTTGAGTGATCTTCATAACAACTGAGTGAACCACAAATGGCAAACAGGTAGGCCTTTCAATCAGGGAAGTAGTTTCCTGTGTGTATGCTGTAGCTTTAATCAAGGAATTGAGAGTCTGGAGTGGCAGCTGGAGAGAGAGAGAACACAAGTGTTTGGTTGTTGGACATGGTGCGCAGAGGAAGAGGAGACTGAAGGGGAACGCCAGTCTGAACTCTCGTGGTGATTACATCTCTCACGTTTTCCTGTGACAAACATTTCTCCTCTGTAATCTGCAGAATTTTTGCTTTCTTCACACTGAAGAATGCTGCTCCAGATGAGGCTGGAGTAGGGCTATGACTTCTGCACCAAAGTCAAATTTTGTCAAATTTGTTTCTTAATTTATATTATAATCAACATTTGAATATATTGGAATAATTCTTAAGAATACTTTGACCATGAATGATGGTAGGACCTGCCTATGTATCAAAATGGTTTGTTCTGTCCACTCGAGGGCCATTTCATTAGAAAAGCCAGCAGGTTTGCCCTCAGTCTCTAACTTGCTGGGATGTCCTTTAAGTTTCTGGTCATCGCATGATATTTGAATTCACTCATACACATTTTACAAATTACTCTTTTTTAATGATTTTTTGGAGAAACCCAAAATAACAACACTTGATTTTCAAATTGTCAGGCATGTATCTTTTGCATGGCCATTGCCTGGCCACAACATCATCAAGTGTGAAAAAAGCCGTACAAACTGAATTGGAAAAGTTTGCAAGCATTTACATTTACAAAAAATAATGCCCAAAGCAGGTTTATATATTAAATTAATGACCATAATACATTTTAATAATAAAAATAAAGCTGATATTTGAATTATATCAGAATTATCAAGTTCATCACCTACCAAAATATTATTGGCTTTAAATTTTGTGCACACTGTACATTATTAATATAATATCCCTACATGTCATTGTAAACTTGTAAACTCGCTGTAAAATAAGCAACAGGCCTCCATCTACCAGACGCCAGGGAACAGGAAAGACTGAACCCATTGCTCTGCCTTCGATCTTTTGAGCTGTCGGTCTCAGTCTGAGTAAAATTAATCAGAATGACTAATACATGTGCAGGCTGATAATTCACTAAAGTGTAAGTAACATGTGGAAGTAAAATACTTTTCTTGATCATTTTGCACCCTCCTAGTGAAGCCTGATATTGGCAGGTAAAATCATTCTGGAAATGACAAAAACTGTACTCCCTCAAACGGCCGATTGAGGCTGCCCACAGGAAGGAGCTACTCTTCTTTGTTAAAATGACAGACTTTACAAGAAGGGTCTGTCTGAGGGATGCAGGACAGGGGCGTTTCGTAAGTGGACGTAACTTCTGAAATAGGCGTATTGTGTATGCTGGTAATATTAAGGAATTACCTCAAAATATAACCATTAGGGGGCATCTTAGAACACAGTTTCTGTTCAATATGTTAGCTCTGATCAAAAAAATACAATATGCGATGGTTCCTGATCTTTGGAAAGTAGAGCCTCATGTCTTAATCAGAAAAAAATGGCAGCTTATATAATACTGTGAGTCTATCACAGACTAAAAAAAGAAGTTGAAAAAGCAGTTAATGAAAGAGCAATGTTTTAAAGCATGAAACTTGAAAGCATGAAACAAGTTAACAATATCTATCATTGGCCGGTATGTTTTTGCTTCAGTTTCACTGGTTTATCTACAGCTTTATCTGTTAACTGTAAACCCAAAGCTCCAATTGTGTCCTTGCTGCTGTTCAGTCCTGCCCCAGTTACTTTTTCATGATAAATAAGACAGTGTTTTTTTTATTTTTTTATAGTTTTTTTTAAAATCTTTTTTATCTTTTTCAACTTTCTTTTTCTTTTTCTTTATCTGTAACGCTGCAGTAACACACAAATTTCCCCGTTGTGGGATCAATAAAGTTTTATATTATCTTATCTTATCTTATCTTATCTTAAAAAGATACACTAAAAAACCTGTTCTCAAAGACATTTTTCTATTTTCCCTCTCGCTCTCTCTTTCTATATATATATATATATTCATCAGAAAGAGAAGAAACCAGACAATTTTCAATTTATATTCATTTAATTTAATATTCCTCAACACATAATGAGATATTAGCCTTTTTTAACCTCCTATGTTCTCTAATTTTCCTTGCTCTTTCTTCTCTTTCCTTCATTGATAGTCTTCAGGGCCTACCTACTAGATTCCATGAAAATTCCACAGTGATCAAGATAATTAAAATGTGTTGTTATAATTGGATAGTCAGAGCCAATAAACAACTAAAGACATGAACAAACAGCGAATGCAAGGACATTACAACATATCCAAATACCATCTAAATGCATCAGATGTTTCTGTTTAAACAACACTTAAATAATTCTTATTTTCTAAGTTATGACTGAATCGAATATTTATACTCTGTCCCATATAAAGTACATAAGAAAACACAAATGCCACAGTAAACAACAATGAAACACATGCATACTGTAGCTGTAGATACAGTATATTCACAAATTCATTTTGCACCATATATTCATTATGTAATCTAAAGTGATGCAATCAACACAGATTGAACAGCAAAACACTCAGAGGCATCCTGGGCCCACTTGACCTGAAAGAAATTCACATTCTACTGAACGAGTGCAAAGAATATCAAATCATAGATATTTGAAATATGTCCTTGATTATCTGAGTGTTCACAGTCCATCCGAACTCTTTTGTTTTTATGATGAATGGGCTTTGCTGGAGGTGCCTGCTGCTAGATTGGATGTTTTGTTGAAGTAGTTCTGTTCATTTTACATTCTACAAATCAACATGTTCAGAAAAAATAAAAAAATGTCTCTACAATGGAATGGGGGGAAGGAAGGGAAATTACAGAGGTTAGTAATAATTGTAATAATGGCTCTGTTTCTTTTCAAGTGGTCCACTAAATCATGGTGACAATGATTCAGCGTGTAAAAAAGCAGGATTCTGAAACTGAAAGCAGCTAAGTTAAATACAACCATCATCATTAGTATCATTTACACATGTCCATATGTCTTCTGGTACTACTTACATATTATTCCAATTTTTTGCAGTGTCACATTCAGGTTTACATTAAATGTTTTTTACCTCCTCAACATTAGAATGTAGTTTTAAAAAATCAAAATCTAAACATGTTTCTTGGATTACAGAATATGAAGTGACCATTCTTTACTTTCCATGAAAGGCCTGAATGGCTTGAATGCATATGCATCATTTAATTGAATAGCCATGTCTAAATAAAGATTTTTTAATCATTATTCTCTTGAGTGCTTTACAAATTAGTAGATCCATCCACAAATTGAGCACAAGAGGAATACAATTTTCTTACACAAGTAGCAGTCCGTGAATCCTGTGTTGTGAATGAAATGTAGATTAATTTGGTTAAAACATTTGACCAGTCTTGATAAGCATTTCATTTTTATTAGATATATTAACAGAGCATTGAAAGGTTCTTTTGAGCCATAAATTTAACACCTTTCTTTATTTTATTCTCAGCATTCAGGGATTGACACGTTTTATGGTTGTGTGGTCAGTTGTAGAAAATAGTTCATATTATTTAAAATTAATGTATGATTTCCAACATGTATAACTCCATGTACTCTATATTGCTGCCACATTATCGGTGCATCAGGAAAGTGGCAGCTCACATAAATATTTACCTTAAATATAACAAAAAAAATGTGTGACCACACATATGCAGGTTTAGATTAGTTAGGTTATTCAGACATAAATCCAATGAGGGAATGAATGGAAAAGGACCCCATGCAGAGCCAGAGGACCTTTGTGATGCGAGACAGGGGGTTGGAATGAATTACAATTAATGAGTTGATTAAAATGTAACCTCATAGATTACAATAAGGTGGGCATGAACATGTACACATGTGTACACATACCCATTCAGCATTACAGATACACCCCCACGGGAGCTAAAGCATGGTGCAACAATTTCTAACACCATAGGTTGTCAAAGTGGGAGGATAACAGTTTCAGAGAAGGTTAATGAAGGTGAAAACATATTGTATTAGTTATAAAAGGAGATCACATAGAGCAGAGGTGTCAAACTCATTTTAGTTCATTTAGGACTAATAAGATTTCATGTTGGCTGGACCAGTCAAACTGATCCATAATAAAAAAAATCACAATACATCCTAATTACTCCTTTTCTGTTCATGTTAAGAGGTAAAAAATACAAATTAGAATACTTCTTTAACCATCAGACCAAATTTACAACTAATAGGATAATCCCTTCATCAGCACTCTATTGTACCTGAAAAAGAAAATATAAATATTGTTTTGTTGTTGTTGTGTTTTTTGGAGAATTATCCACTTTCAATCAATTCAGACTTTATTTGTGTAACACTTTTCATCCAATGAGATGCTAAACAATGTTAATTTCACAATCAAATAGAACAATGTCCACGATTTTGAACTAAAAACTAATGACTCAAATAGTTTGTTTTTGAACATATCAACATGCATTAATAAACTGTTAATTCATGAGTTATTAATGATCTGTTAAGTGTATGTTAAGGATTGCTAAGTTGTTCACTAACATCTTTAAGCTATCTGTAAGGCAACTAGAGGTAACTATACCTTGTAAATTGATAATAGCTCAAACAAGCTATTAGTGAATTACTTACTACTGACATGTTTAATATCTGGTAATCGTTTATATATGGATTTTGAGCATTATTCTAAAATAAAACTGTTCCATATGTAATAATTGTTGAACTTGTTGCAACTTTAGAATAACATTCTCATAACATATAGAAACTTTTAACTATTTAACAATTAATTTATAACTAATAAACCAACAGTTAAATATCTACAAGGCACTGTTATAAATCGTTAACAAACACTTAATAAGTCATTAAAAACTAATTCGATCAACAGTTTTCTAATGACAGATAGTTATACTAATTAATAGATCAGTTATACTTATTAAAAGTGTTACTACTGTTGGTGTAATATCAATGTTCTCAGTTCAATGCAACAAGAGCACAAGTGGCTTCTCTGTAACTGTTAATTATCACACTGTTTTATTGCTGCTATTCACTTTAGAAAATTATTTTATACAGTTTGCCATTTGATTTATTCCAAATGGCAAAATGAATGATTCTGACACCTCTGTTCATGCTGCACTGTGAGGTGTTTCCATTAGATGCCCTTACCAATCCGTTGTTGTAAAGTTTGTGTCCCTGGTCGGGTCTTTGCATCCACCCTTCCTCCCTCTCCCTGTGTTTAAACGCTATGAAAAGAAATTCATGGGCAATTATATTGTATTCCTGAGAGGAACAGGGCCACCGGAGCAGGTGGAGAGCGGGAGCATTTTTCATGAGCATTTGGACAGAAGTTATTTAAAGGGTGGCGTGTAGCGGGGGGTTTAATCATTAAATTCTTCCAGACCTTGAACTCCGGTGTCACACTACCACTTCTCCTCCTGGCTACCGCCACCTCCAGCTGCAGCGTTAGGCTGTTTCACTATTTATGAACTGTTGCTGTGTACCGCGAACTTGACGATCTTTGCCATGCCTCTGACACAGCGCTGATTCACATTCACCGCGCCAAGCAGAAAATGGGATCCAATTTGTGATAACAACTCTGTGATGAAATTTTAATGGAATTCTATCTACAGGGTGCAATCCATGCTCCCTCGCCTGCTCCCTGCTCCACTGTAATCTCCAAGTAACAACAAGCGTCTTGAACGTCAGCTGCAACAACAAAAGCCTGCTTGCATTCTCATCGTGCTTTTTTTAACATGATGCCACCTGTAACAATGCGTAATGAATGTGATCACTGCTCTGTCTTAATGATCTATGTTCCTTAGATGTCATTGACAATGAGTGAAGAATTAGGACATTGGCTACAGTTGCAGTCTGTATTTTTAGCTCTGTCTCACCAGCATAGGCCTGCAATAGCACCCTCTAAACCTGGATCCTAATTCAACCCAAAACATACCTGGATGAAATGTAATATTTCACCAGCAAAAATAAAGCAGCTTGTACAGCAGATTTCAAGAACTTGAAGTGTATTTTTATTAATGCAAAGTCTATATCCACTTCCCAAAACTATGTTTCTTTTCTTCATAAATATAGGAATGAAATTGTGTTAAAATTGCACAAAATCTATCTTGCCTGAATGGTCTCTGGGTGCTCAGCGCTTAAAAACCTCTATAATCTATCACCCCTGCTCAAGGCTAAAATAAACTTAGTTCTCTATAGCAAAGTACAGAATTTAGGCTAAAAGAGGGCACCTAAAGCAAAACAAGGCTAAAACGAACTGACATAATAAGTAAATACTGATATATATTGTATGTCACCGTGTCTCTTCATGTGGTAAGACATGACATTCTATCTGTTCATTTCCTTCTACGAAATGTTGTTCACAGCTGGTGCACAACTAAACATGCACTCGCACTTTATGACATTGAACCAAACGCTCTCTTAAACACTGCCTGCATACCATATAATCAATACGGGCTTCTTTCGGCCCATTCTATCCATCATTTAATTCCCTTGTTGACCTTTTTATTATCAAGCTCATTTCGCTCATCATCGTTTATGGTCTGGAACTCAAACTGAGTAAATAAATTCTGTCACCTGGGGCCCCATTTCATTCCCAAAAAAAAAAACATGTTTTTTTCTTCGGGAAAAAAGAGGAAAAAAAACATTTTCCTTTCTCCTTACTGCGTGATAATTTGAATTCATGTTTACTGGAAAGACAGGGTGGTGCCTTGGGAATTGTGGAGAGGAAGTGCTTGAGTAAAGCAGACGTTTTACCTCATTTAGTTTATTAAATACCTGCAGAAGCGGTAAGTGAGTTCCTCATTAAGACGTGTGTTCATGCACAAGGCACGGCAGCCCCAGCTTAATTGATTATTTAAATCTCCAGGCATGCGGACATGATCAGTCAGGATCTAATGTTAATTAATACGTTACGTGTTCTCCTACACGTAGCAAAAGGTCAGCTGCACACGTGCAGACACACAAACACACACACACGTACACACACACACAGATACACAGTACAGGCTAGTACAGTGAATCTGTTTGGAGTGCATCTGCTGTCCTCCTGATGAACCTTGAGCTTCATCAGAACTGTCTAAAAATAGTGTTGCAGAAGCTAAACCTGAAATTCTGTTTCTCTTAAAGCCCTTTATCTGCCCTTTAGCTCAAATTACAGTTTAGATTCACTGCTCAAATGTCCTGAGGCATTTGCTGCATGTGGACATTTTTGCCACTACTGAAAGCCTCTCTAAAACACTCGTATCAATACAGCACATAATAAAGTAATCACTTTCAAAGCTCCCCCCAGCTCACACATGACAGAAATAAATCGATTTTCTGTGACACCAGCGGACCTTTAGGTCACCAGCTGTCTGGAGGCCACTTCCCACGGCTAAGGATTGGTCACAGCAAGAGGCTGCGGGAAACACGCCGTCGACGGGGCATGTGTCCACCAGATGTGCTTCTGAGGCTGTGTGTGCGTGTGTGTGTGTGTGGACGTCTTTGTGCCGAGAGATGAGTGGAAAAAAAATTCACATCTGCGTACCGCTGAGAGGCAGAACGGGGGGACAAGCGGCAACATGAGCCAGTTAATTGGACCATGAGCCTGTGGAAAAGCCACATACACCTCTTCATCTGTGCTCCTGCTGCTGTCCATACTAAGTGATTAGGTCATTAGTTAGGTGGTGTGGTGTGGTGTTAAATGTCAGACACTGGGCGATGCACCAGACTAACAAATGGCCCTCAACCTCCCACACGTTATTGGACAGAGCATCCACGTGTGTGTGTGTGTGTGTGTGTGTGTGTGTGTGTGTAGGGGAGGGGGAGGTGTGTTATAGCTAATTCTGTTGTGATCTATATATATATATTTTTTTTAATATTGTACTTATAATGTGTCTGTTTTTATTATATTTTTTATTTCTAGGATAATTAACCATGTTCCTTCTGGCAGGGGAACCAGAAATTAGCCTTTGGCTACAATCCATTGCATTTACATTTTATTCTAAAATGTTCATTAAACAAATAAACGTGTGATAAATATGGAGTTATTTCAGTTTGCTTGTCTTCTGACATGAGATGCCAGTTATCTACTGGCCTTCAGCTGTCATAAATTTAGCACGTACATACACGCCTTTAACTTAGAATGTCAGCGAGTGTGCGGAAACATTCCACTCTAAGCCGAAGCATGCAAAGGCATCATTCTCCTCAGAGAAAAAAAATACCCTTTCATGTCTCCTTCATGGTGAAATTTGGAAACGTGTTGAACTTCTTTCCAGTCAGCTTAATTAATTAGAAAAAATGTCTGTCTCGCCTGTGTGGACTCATTAACCCTGTGATTGCACTAATCAGAAACAGGCTAATAGCACAGAAACATTAACTCAGCTTGTTTAAATGAAATAAATAGAATTCTATTGAGTTACAGCACAGTGCTATGGATTGGCAGTTAGCGGCTGCAGGTGAGTTTTGATAGAAAGTCATGATTTCAGGATGTGGTAATGCAGGTTGTGTGGACTGTGACTGAATGAAAAGTGCTACATTCATTTAAAAATCCCCCCCCCAAAAAAAATATATCGATGTTGCATTATTTTGGAAGATCCTTCCAATCCATCATGTGTGATGTGCATCGCCAGCCCCCTTCTGATTTAAATAGACTTTATTGTCATTATCAATGTTTTTAATTTAACATTTTAATAGTGGTGCTAGGACCATTAACTTTATACAAGTTCATTATTAGTGGTTGAATGGATGAGAGCAGATTGGGCACTGTATGTGTGTATGTGTGTGTGTGTGTGTGTTTCTGGTGGGATTAAATGTCCCCAAAAGAATAGAAAATATAGCATGTGTGGCATTTCTGTTTGTTTCACAGTAATGATTAATAATATTGCAGGAGTTGCCCCATGAGCCTTTAAGACACAGAGCAGAGCTGTATTATATATATATATATATATATATATATATATATATATATATATATATATATATATATATATATATATATATATATATATATATATATATATATATATATATATATATATACTATATTTTCCTGTGATCTATCCCGTCTCAATCGTCCAATTAGGATTTAACCTGCTTGCCGTTGCCAGAGAACAGAACTAACTCACTTTCTGATAAAAAGAAATGCAGTACACAGACGGTTTTGTGTGACAGAGCCGGTCATGACGTCTTCGCTGTCAACCTTCTGCTCGGGCATTGGAAAAACCTGTAGGAGAAAACATCCGGTTAATCCCTTTTATTGAAGGGCTGGAGTCCGTCTCCTGGGCACCCTCGCCGCTCTCTTGTGCTCCCGGTGCAGCTGTCTGCTCACGTGTGCCAGTGTGAGCAGCTGGAGGAGGAAAAGTGAAAGTCAGGAGGAGAGCCGCGAGGCAGGCAGAGGAAGATCAACTCACAGTCTCTAACGGGAGAGAGAAGATGATCACTGAGGATCTGCAGCAGCTACGGAACCACTCTTCTCATTCTGATCCCAGAAGTGAAGCAATGTGTTCACATAACAATAAGACAGATGTTCCATTTATTGTGTTTTAGAATAACTAACAGACAATACTAACAGAATGTGATCCTCATAAAGGGTACTTGACTTGCACAAAGCTGAATCTTTAGCAGAAGATTTTAAATCGACAATGGATGGGGAGGATGCGACAGTGACAGGGGCCAAACCCCTCCATTGTCCCGAGTGCAGGGATGGAAAAAAGCGTTTGGATTTTTGCAGGGAATGTGTGATGAGGCGTTGAGAGGATCTGAGGTGTCTGGATGAAGATAGAAAAGAAGCATAACAGAGATAACAGGGGAGTGAGTGCGACATCAATAAAGCTCAGTCGGCCGGCACAGTCCTGATGAAAAGCCTAATCAGTGGAAGCATGAAGCGGCACTTAAAAAAAAGTAATCAATGCTTGTCTAATGACATCTTTATTTTTCACCAAGTCTGAATGAGTGATTTAGCTGACGTGGTAAAATGGCGAGTTTATGTGCAACCTGGATAATGATACCACAGTACTTAAGGTACTTACCGATCCTTACAATACCAATAATAATGCTACTTTTAAAAGAAAAACTGGATCATTAAAAAAATAATCGCATCAGATGAAACACACTGAAATGCATTAAAATATGTCTTGTGTATAATGAGGTAATATTTTACAATAATGGACACATAACAGAGTAACAAACGAGGAACCAGCTACGAATGGAGCATTAATTAATGAGTAACTGTTAATCAAAGTTTTAGCTAAAAATTGGTTAATAAATAATAAATTTAAAAAAAAGAGTGAGGAAGAGACCAGTGGCAACCTGGTAGTATATAAATCATTAATAAGACCTTTTCTTATTATTCCTAATGGAAGACTATATAGTAGCTAATGATAAGTGACAAGAATATCTGTAAAAATGGTGCATCATAATATGTAGATAGTGAGAACACTATCATTACTACTATGATTATTTATCCACTTGTTGCCAACTCTTCCTTTACCCCGTAGTGAAGTGGTGCATCATCAGTGAGATGATGATATCAGTTATTACCTTATCTAGTTATTATCTAGTTTGACGTTGATGTAATTATTTTCCAGTATGGCATTTATTTAGTTATTACCTAGTATGACGTTTATCCAGCTATAATCGAGTATGACATTTATTTAGTTATTACCTAGTATGATGCACCCCTTCTTAATGAGGCGACACCAAAATAGTAACTAATGTGTAAGTAATTAGTAATGAATGAGTCATTACTAGTTTTGTGCCACTTAGACTTCATCAGGAAGGACTCATACAGAAAGGGCTTATTATAAATGCTTCAGTACACCACTCTGTGTCTTCCAAGAGGAATTCTAGAGGGAAGCACTTATTAATGATTTATATCAGGTTCTTGGAGTAAGTCGTTAACTAATGGTTCGCTCGCAGTTGGTTCCTCATTCATGAGCCATTTCTTGGTGGTAACTGCTGAAACGTTATGGTGTTACTGATCATATACTGGAAGACATATCTTATATAATATCAAAATGGAAAGATGCGGTACATGCCACGCTAACATTTCTCTCATTTGCCTCATGATTCCACCGTGCACTGGTGAATCTTGTGACGTCCGTGACAACACTGAATGCGTCATATGGTTATTCATTCTGATCGCTTTTAGCGTTTTTGTAAACTCAGCGTATGATACAGGAAGAAAAATGGGAGGTGTAGCTTATTATGTGACCATTTGTTTTATTTGGATATATTGTGCATCAAAACCAAACAAATTATGGGAGCGACTGGCCTTGAGACTCAGAATAAAAAATAATGATGTTGTTCTCTCGGTTGTGGAGATGTAGAAACAAGTTATTTTAAACATTACCACTCATTCCAGACCATCCATAACAGCTTCTTCCTTCCATGGTTGGAGTAAATTATTAATGGACTTCAACCAGCAGAAGTCCTTGAAGAAGAAGAGAAACAGATTAAACACCAGAACTAATAAAGTATTGCTGACAACTTTTTGTCCCCAACTCTTCCGCTGTTATTTTACTTACTTTAGGCCACCTAGTTATTTTGCTCTTAAAGCAAATTAGAAATATAATCAACCGTGCTGAAGAAGCAAACAGTATTTTAAGAAATCCTTGTGAACAACTGAAATTACTTTGTCCTTTTTTTGTCTTCAGTATTATTAAAAAAGAGTTCATTACCACATATTAAGAACCATGAAGACCACAGCAGAGAATGTTATTTTTCAAAGCGTACCTTTTTAGTTTTGCTTTTAATTGAATGTCACTTATGTAATTTATTCTATACATCATAGTCCTACGGTCTATTATGTTAAAGTGGTCTTTTCATATTTCATGAATTGCTTTTCTTAACACAGTTCTTTGGTTCAAATGAGTCCTCTCTTTCATTTCCACTCTACCTAATGTTTCTAGGCCATTGTTCTATTTATTTTAACTGATTGATATGTAACAACCCTCCCGCCACTAAATATTTCCTCACATAAGATCTGCTCAGCGCTAAAGTCAAGAGAACAAGTCATCAGGGGGCAACACATCATTTTATTTTCTACCCTCGAACAACCAAATGTATTTCACAACCAGCATATATCACTCTATAATATTCTTTTATAACATATTTATAAAACAGCTTTGTTCGATGACACTTAAGGCACCGGTTTTGTTATTTCTTTGGTCTTACCAATTTTATCTTTAAACGTGACAAATATTTATTTTATTTTTTTTTAAAAACAGGTACAAATAAAAATTGTAGTTTTATTTCAGAATTGGGTCAATACATTTTAATCTCAAGCAAAAAAACAACAAAAAAACAAGAAAGGCTGCTGAACGAGTGTCATGTACTAATTTGCCATGACACTCCTTTTTAACTCATTACCATTAGACGTGTCTGCTTTAATGAGGCAGAGAAATGAAGTGACCCGAGCGGAATCACGAGTGTGATCATGTCACTGTGATTTTAAAATATCTTAATTAAGTCGTGCGGCGAGACATGCCGTAAAGCTTTTCTTCTCACTGCTACTACTTCTTCTCACTTTACCAGGAACGGTTTGTTATCCGTGAGTTGAATATGACGTGGTTCTTGACACCAAACTTAATGTGACCTTGAAAACCAGAAAATCTGTCTGAATGCAGCCATTCTGTAGGAAGCAGAAATCAACAAAAGCACTTACAAAACAAACAACTATCAACCTTGGTCAACACACACACACACACACACATATATATATATATATATATATATATATATATATATATATATATATATATATATATATATAGCCCTTCACCTTCATATCACCAATACAACGCATTACAAAGTCTATTTTTATGAAATTTACAAATTTCCTGCCGCCGTTTCATTGTGATCTGGATGAATCTAACCTGGATTATGAAGCATTTGCAAACGTATAGCACAGGATAATAATCCTTGTGTAATTCTACACTGCAATACAAGTCCTGTTTGGCAGCGATGTCAGAAACAGGAATACTATAGTTGTACACAGTCACAAAGAGACAGACTGAGAGAGACCTGAATTAAAAAAATCGACTCTATCAGAAACTTGGTCTGAGTTTCGCACTCTCACGTACAATCAGATAGAGTTCAGTAGCACTTTTAAGGAACATTCTCGGTCATAACAAGTGTATGTCTGTGAAACTGATTATATGTTCTAAGTCAATTGTACCTCCACAACCTCTTGGTTTAGACTATTTTAATATAAATATATACACACAACACTTTCTCCTAGAAAACGTTAATTCAAGATCGCCAAACAGAACATGTTTGCTGTTGCAAATCAATATTTAGGGGACAGTGTTGCTACTAACTATAACCCTGAGTTATCCTGGTGTTACAGCAGTGCCACATCATTGGCATTAAGTTTAAACCAACCTAAATGAATACCATATTAAAGCAGAGTCTCTGAACTGACAATGACGACGCTGCTTTGTTTTCTCATCACACCAGAAAGTTGACTGGAAATAAACAGAAAATGTAATTGATAAAATGGCAGTGGACTTGAGCTTAAATGTAAAGTCAATGTTAAGACTCATTAAACAAGTGTTGCTGAGTTACTGGTTTATACGGGGGTGTGAAGAGTATATAAATAGGTTAAAATGAGAGGTATTACAGCAATTATCATCCTACAGCTTCACTTCTCAAAATGAGTTGAATTATATACAGACAGCACAGCAGTACTGATTCTGCACTGCATTTCTGTTTTTTGGCAAAAGCAATGGTTGACGTGTGCTAAATTGTGGTTGAATATTAGTGGTAATTATGGAGAAAAAGCTTAATTGGCAACAGAAGAAGAAGTGAGTGTTGGAGTAATATTTTAAGTGTCATTTCATGTCATATTTTAACACCAGCAGTGAAACTGCTTGTACTGGTGTCTGTGTTTATCCCTGAGACTGGCTGGGAGGCACCGCAGCTAAACACACACATCCAAATGAAGCTCATATTTCCAATTCAGGCATTAGCACCACATACAGTATGTTACAACAGTATTCATAATTAATATTGGATACATACAACAATATGTTAAACATCCAACATTAGTACAACTGGAAAAGAGAACACTTGTATAATGAACTCATATAATAAAAAATATTAATAATAATCAGTTTGCTGAATGATTCCTTCCAAAAAAAGAAAAAAAAAAAAAGAAAAGTAGGCAAGAAGTGAATGTGCACTTTAAAACAGCAGACTACCACAGCAGCTGCGGCAGATTTTGGATCGACTGGAGGGATTCAACCAACCGTGAACGTTGGCCGGAGTCTGTTTGCTGCTTTTATTTTCGTCTTCCTCAGTCGATTTCTGGCATACACTTGAACCATTTGGACATGCGGCCCGGTCTCTTGGCGGCTCTGTCCGGTGCGTCCAGCAGCCCGTCCATGTAGTGGCCATACTCACTGATGGCGTCCTCTACGCGAGTGATGTACAGCCAGCTGGCTACCACTCCAAAGAACTGCAGAGACGACAAGGAAGCGGAGTATAAGATAGGACTGATGGATTTGACAGATTCTGTTTCTTTCCTAATCAGCCTTCCAGCATAGAGTTTGTTCGTTCTTCTCGTAATCAATTGGAAATCCAAAACTGGATAATTTGTTCATTTGTTATTTACTTAAAAATCCATCATACACACACAAAATAGTGAGTATGAGCTTGAACATTTACTTAGGGTTTATTTTTTCCCCCTCATCATATTATTTAGAAAAATAAAAAACAAGATTTAGTTGGCAGCACATGGTGTAACTCACGTCTACTGGGACAGGAATCAGAACGCTTCAGAACTTGCCTGTGACTCATCCATTTTTAAAGATTTCCTCAGTACCTAAGTAATTGAGTGACATTTTTCAGTACATTCAATAGTCAAACTAAAAAAATGAAATGTTCATGATTAATTGGACAAAGTATTTGCAAAATGTTAACCAATATGAAATAGGGCTCACGTTGCTGCCCACAGTCTAACTCACTGTAGCCATGGCAACATTTTAATCCCCTGTTATCTGTTAATACAAGTGAAGCGGTTTAACCTTAACGTGACATTTTCCAAAATACTCTGTTAGAAAAACACACACACACATTGATATTCATGCTCAATCATTGCTTTAAATAGGTAGCGCAATCGCCCAAATGCATTTGCTACACAGTTCGGCGATGGAGTGAAGTCGGTAACTTCCTGGGATCTCATACTGAATAAAGGCATACGCAATAAGTGGTAAACACATGCACACACAGCTACCTCCACATGTATCGAACCATGCTTCTGCCAGTTCCTGCACACCTCACATTAATATATTCCGATCAATGTGAAACAGAGCGCACATGCATGAGGCACGCACTCCTCCTTTAAACGATGATGCAAATGAAATGCAAATGATATGTAAATGGTTATGAAGACAGTTTGGCACCTGGCAACCATGGCTAAAATAATTGTAAAAAACATTTCACAGCGTTCGCGATCAAGGTGCTGATATCGGAGACCAGAGATCAGCAACAGGCGCCTCGCTTCCTGTCAATCAGTCAGGTCTGTTAGCGCGAATATATAATATATATCAGATAAAACACATGAACTATACAATGTGTAGATATGCAATGGAGAAGGGCAACTTGGAAACAAGGATATCTGCCTTTGCAAATGAAACCGTCATTCCCAGGTGGTTTCTTTCAATTATTTAGCAGCCTCAAATTGCAGATATGATATGATTGCAGATGGAGGCTGGAGTAAATAGCATTTTCCTCCAGGCCTGAATGAATGATCAGCCTCTCATGGTGTATCAGCTGACACAGTTATTTCTACACAACACAATCCATCAACACTGAATTTTATAGGACCTTTCATACAGGTTGGCAGCCTGGGTTCACACATCCTTCATTGCACACAATTTCACTCCACTCTGCAAAAACCAAGGACACAAGTTTTCCCTCAGCGAGGGAGCCAATCACAGAGCGGAGGAGGGTGCAGTGACATGATGACGTAACACAGAAGAGACTTTCACTGTCACTGTGGATCCAACATGGCGGTGCAGCCTTAGAAAGTGTTATAAGTAATTTAGATGGCAAGTTCATTTTGAAAAATGAGCGACCTTTAGCACTAAAATATTTCATCATCATCGGGTATCGGATACGTGTTTATAAACAAATGCTCTCAGACTGAATCTCTACATAAAGATAAAGTCTCATGTTAGCCAGCCCCATTTACAAGATATAAGATTGATGAGGATATGAAAAACCTATGTAAATATTAATTATACATCTTTAAAATTATATATAATAAATATTTAGTATTAAAAAACTATTTTAAATCAAAATCCAGGCTGCGGAGGGAAGTTTGGAGTTCATGTTTAATGATTCCAACACTTCCAGCTGCTCATTACACAGTTATGGCACCGTAGAGGCTGCTGTGGCTCAGGATCTAGAGCTGGTCTGACACTCGCTGCAGGGCTGGTGGGTCGACTCCTTCTTCTCCGTGAGCTGAAGTGGCCTTGAGCAAGACACTGAACGTCAATATACTCAAGTTTGTCAGGCCAGCGCCTTGTATTGCTGCTCCACTAGAATTGGTGTGTGTGTGTGTGTGTGTGTGTGAGAACATACATCAATTAAATTATAACATTACATAACCGAGACAAAGAACAGTCAAGGAGCACCAGGAAACGAAAGCGAAAGATTCAAGAATAGAATAGCAAACATAACTGTGGTTTTTCCTAGGCTACTTAACAAACGTTCCAAAGAACAGGTCCTTCTGTAATTTTTGATGTATTTCAGCACACACACTTTTTATACATGTCACGGTCAGATGTTGATCCGTGTACGTCCTGGTCACACAAGTCTGACACATTAAATACCAGAATTACATTTAGTACAGGTTGCATTTATTAATTTACTATTTTTGATGAGCTGCTATGTTTTTTGTGCTGGATTCATAAGTAAATAATGACAGAAACAAATTGTTTATTCATTTTTCGATTTCGGATTTCCAATTGAATATGGAAAGAATAAATGACTCACGGATCATTCACAGCTGCCAGTGACAGTGTGTGTGACACTGTGTTTTAATGTATCATTGAATTTAAAATTAGATGTAAGAAGGCAGAGTGATGGAAAATGGCTTCTCTGTCACACCCACATCCTCTAATGGACATAAAAACGCTGGATATGAAGGCAAAGTAACAAATGTCTGTATGGGTTTATTCAATATGTGTCAGAGTATAATAAATGATGTTAATGCAAGAAAAAAAAAAGATATTTTTCAAAGATCTTGCGGGTGGAATCTGCATTTTAAGCTCAGCTCTGATCTTTTTTCATCTTGTTTGATCTAAATATACAATGAAACTTAAATGAAACGGGTAAGCATGAGATGCATTTTGGGAAAATTGCAGTGCATATTTTATCACTGCAGGAACTTGGGAGTTAGGCTGTCAAATGTACCTGAGATGAAGTAATTTACAATTTCGCCCACCTAATCAACAAGGCAGGCTGTTGAATATGGATAAATGTTTTATTCCAACGTACTCCCAACTTTCACTGACAAACTGAAACTAAAACTGTTCTTTTTATTTATTTACCTGCAAGACGTTAGTGTTTGGGAAATCAATGCAAGACATTTTTTAGTGAAAGTCATGGGTATGAAGGACATAACACCTCTAGCTTCCCAAAAACATTCTTATATGTGAAATATAGTGACATTTGCTCTGCAAAGTACAATGATATTGATAAAGCTTTTTAGACAGAGAGAATAATAGTATAATACCTTTAATGTTGCATTAGGTTAGAAATATAGTGCAATTACAAATAAAAAGTACTACTGTTGAGTATAAATACATGTAGTGAAGGTCAATGATGTTGATCTATAGTTCATATATGAAATGTTTGTGTAGGTAATGTGTGTGTGTGTGTGTGTGTGTGTGTGTGTGTGTGTGTGTGTGTGTGTGTGTGTGTGTGTGTGTGTGTACCTGAGGTAGTAGAATCCCTAAAAGAAGTCCAGCCATAATCTTGTAGTTGTCCATGAGCCAGATGAAGAAAGCATCAGTGCAGCCTCTGATATGGATGGTTTTGATCAATTCCAAACGCTACAAGGACACATAAAGCTCGTAAGTCAGTTTTCATGATTAGATGGCGACTGAAGTAATAGAAGAATTTCAGACTTTATTTTAATAGTTTGCTGGGTTATTAAAGACCTGTTAAAACATCAGATATGGACAAATGCACCCTCAGTTACATCTCTAGTCATCTGAGATCGGTGAAATTAACCAATAAGTCTTTATGATGAAAATATACACTTCTTGTTTTACTTCAAATTAAATCAGGATGTAAATGATGAAGGACCAGAAATAATATGTCAAGCCTGATGTCCATTAGTAGTCAAAGTAAAGATGAGACTTTGCTACGGCTTAATAACAATCAAACAAAACAACTGCATTACTTCATTCAGAATTATTCATATCAAATTTATAGTGTACTTGAATTAATCTCTACAGACACTGCAGGGAAACAGCCTGCTGTCAGCATCTTAAACAACACTACATGAATGCAATGACTCAAAAGGCTTATCTTTCATTGCCAATTTAGATTCTTACCACAACATATAAAACTGTATTAAATGTTTCAGCAGACATCAGGATGAGGTCAGTGCTACGATGAGGTTAAATCTGGTTCATTGAGTCATGAACATCAATATTGGACTTACCTCTTTTTCCAACACCTTGTACCCACACAGGGTGTTGGCCACTTCATTGGGCTGAGGGAGAATCAGAGAGAATATGTCATAATTAGAGAAAGTGTGTGTGTGTGTGTGTGTGTGTGTGTGTGTGTGTGTGTCCGTCCAATCCTGATGACTTGTGGGTTTTCCATAATCAAATATTTTTAATATATTCATTTATTCAAATTACATAAAATAAATTGCCAATCTCTGGTGGCAAAGGTCAGACAAATAAAACTCATAAGGTCTCTGATGCTTGATGTTAATGTTTGCAGGATAATTACATCAATTAAAAAGCGGGAAACTAACTAACCTACTGTAACTTTGTCCAAACGCTGAAACTAATACTAATGGACTACTGGATTTGCCATGTACACTGCATTGATGTGAACCTAAGTATGAAAACTTTAAAGTTGTTGTAATTATGGAGGCAATCACATGATGTTCCTATGGGAAATACCTGAATTACATGTCATTTTGTCCAATTTACCACTGTTATTTGTTACAAAAACCCAATGCATTCCCACAGATTTTCAATTTGAAGTCTAACTATTACTAGCACTTGGTACATGCTACTGCTGAATAATATTAACAGTGCACATCTCTCGGTGTCTCTTGTTTGTCTGCTAAGACCAGCCTGTTTTCATGGTAACAGTTGTCTATCAGTTGCAACAAGACACCCGCTGTGCTTCGGGGCAGCTTCTTTTTTTCTACCATGTGTCTTCTCTGGCACACAGTATGGTGAGGTTAGGCTTTTCTGTTTTGCATGAAAGCTCACACTTATTGCATCAAATGGGTTTCAAAATTGATAGGAAATATGGTCTCGACATTGAAATGGTTAGAAATAATGATTATTTCCTTTTTATATATATAAAAGAAGCTTGTATTTGCAGTCTCTCAGTCCTATGGCATTCTAGCTGTGGACGCAATCTGGAGAAATCTCACTTGTGAACAAGTTGGATTAGGTTCATGGTCACTTCTTACAATATGGTCAAGCTGCTCCCACAATAGGGTTGAAATCTGGTGACTACACTGGCTACTTCATTAGAAAAAAATACTAGCTGATTGCTTCTTTCCTAAATAGTCCTTACATAGTTTGCAGCTGTGCTTCGGGTCATTGTCCTGTCGCAATAAGAAAGTGATTCCAATCAAGTGCCCATCTGCAGGGTATAGCATGGCATTGGAAAAAAGGAGTTCCTTCCTATTTAATAATGCCTTTACCCTCTGTATAAATCTCTTCATCAGCACCACAAGCACCTCCAGACAATTTCCCCCACCTTATTTGACAGATGATGTTAAGCACTCTTCCAGCATCTTTTCATTTGCTCTGCATCTCACAAATGTTTTTTTGTGAGCTAAACACATCAGATTCATCGGTCTATAATACAGTGTTATAATCATCTCTGTTCAACGACCACTCATTCTGTCATTATGTTGTGGCCTGACCTCCTGTGTAGTGTTGCTGAGACCTGGCTGAACAACAGCCATTTAGAAACGGCTCCAACTGTGCTGTTACAGCAGGAGTGGAAGTGAATAGTAACCACCACTGCATCCGAGTAACCATCCCTTCATTCCAGTGAGCTTATGTTTCACTTCTGTTACTCAGACCAACCCCAGCTCCCTGAGGGAGAGGGAGACTTCTGACAGCACTAGGCCAATCAAAAAAATGCTATGCAGCATTATGGTCAAACTACAAATGGTCAATACATTACATGTAGTTAATTAGGAAAAATTAGATTGTAATCAAAATATTTTTTTTTTAAATCACAAATGAAGCACATTAATGCAAAACTGCGGATTAAGAAAATATGAATGAATAGCCAACAGCAATATTGTGATAATTGAATTTGATATTGAGAGCACAGGATAAAAGAGGGGCACCTTCGTGAGCCGAGTTGTGGGTGAGAGTTGGCTCGTTCATCTACGTCCTCATCGGAGTTTCTGGGGAGTGTAGGTGTGTAAATTGAAGGGGCACCATATGTTGTTTTGTGTGGGAGAAAATTGCCTGTGAGTCTGGCAGAGCAAAGCTAAATCACTAGCAACTATCACAGCGATTACAATAATAACACAGAAACTGAACAGTGTTGAGAGCTTTCCAGACCTATTTCAAATATATAGTTAGGAATGATGAAGTATTGTCTTTGTCCAAGAACTTAGTCATGTTACAGAGACTAGTATTTATTGGGGATCTTCAAAATCAGTTATCACACATACTGTATATCTAGGAGGCGCCTACCTCAGTGGGCTATGGGTGGTATTATTAGCAGCTATAGTGAGAAGGGAATTATTTCGCAAGCCCTCAATTAGCAACTGCAAAGGGAACTTATTATTCCAACACTGAGCACACATAAAAGCTGCATGCAACTCTATTTAGCATCTAAAGTGCAATGCAAGGCACAGTCTGGAGCATACTGTGTTCCTGTGAGTGGCACATTATAACAGTCACATCCATCGAGGAGTCAAAGGTAGCGTGTTGCCTGAACACATTCAATGAACGGTCATCCATGAACTCATATTTTAAGTTAATGTGAACTGAGCTATTTTTGGCTTGATGGCCATTAGTGTGTACACATTCATTCTGTCAGCTGTGAACAGTGTCTCTTATAGTTTTAATTCAAGAGTCCCAGAGTTCATTAGAACCTTACAGGGGAAAACCTATGCTGAAACTCACAATAAAATGACCACAGCTATGACCACTACCTCAGTTTAATGGAAGGTCAGTACTGACCCAGACTGCATCTTTGGGACTATAGTTTTGTTTTTATAATAAAGAACATTTAGGCAGCAAGTTTTTCTCATGTTTTTGAGAATATACTGCAGGGTGAAAATTGCAGCTGCTACTAGTGTGGACTGAACGGATGGAACAAAGTGTTAGAAAATGCAGGTATTTAGAGGGCTGTCACCCCAATACTAAACCCTGGTTGGATAAGGATTAAAAAGTGGATGAATCTGACACATAGTTTCAATGTTAAAACTGATAAAATAATTGCTGTCTCTGGTTTTTTATGGGCTGTGAAAATAATTTTGACAAATAATAGTTCCAACATACTGGGAATAATGGGAACCATGACTGAGTTCATTTTTGGAACCATTTTGAATTATGAACCATTTACTAACCTGGTTCATTCCAAAGTTTGTCAACTGAACTTTGAACTAGTTCATGTATAAATTGAACTTTCCCAACACAGTTTTTATAGTGTGTGGTACCATTGTGGGCTGATCTTGCCTGAGAGGTCAGAGGCGTGATAAATATTGCAGTGACTGACACTCCTGCCTACTAACAGAGATGATCCCCATGGAGCAATCAACCCTCATAATGCATCATTATCATCCACGCAGCCTACGAACAGCTGTTTTGCACTACTGGAAGCAACAGCTGACCACACACTGAGGAGCGGGCTTTGGATTCAGAGCCGACTGAGAGGAGCCGACGCTTTACAGAACAGACATGGTAGCAATGTGGTAAAACACAACTAGCACAATTATCACAGCTATACCAAGTAGAATAGTGTAGTGGTAATACTTACAATAATGCTATATTCACATTATCATATTTTTTGAAGATTGTGGACATTTAAAAACAAGCTATATGCAAACACTAAACTATGCACCAAGCAAAACTGACACATGCTTTCTGCTACAGTGTGAGTACGGCTTAATAGTAGTGATACTCACCTTAGTGGTAATGCAGCAGGTATAAGGGACGCCACAGGCCAGGGGACCAGGTGCAGAGCAGTTGTGGTACATGTTGACTGACCAGTCTTTATACTCTTGACCACCGCAACACTTAAACTGCCACAGATAAAACAGACAACAGAGGAAAGACACATGTAGCAATTAAAAGGACACAGGAAGAGAAAGATAGCTTTTTTTTAAATGGAAGAAAATATATATTTTAGGTGGATGAAAGAACGAGAGAGAAGAGAGGCAGGAATGAGGCAGTGGGAGGAATTTAAAAACAAAGTACACAACCTGGTAAACAACATTTTACTGTTGTGCTGGTGTAATGCCAGTAACATTTTGGGATGAAATGAGCAGTAATTACCAAGGCAATTTGCATGTAATTATGACTCTGTTTTATGTGTTTTTCATGTGTCTTTTTTTTCCTTTGCTAAACTCCCTGTACAGGTGCTGCTAGTATTATAAATGTGATTAGAAATAATACAACATACCACTGGAATTCTAATCCAACACCAACCCTGCAGTTTATTTGTATATTTCTTGTGTTTTAAGGCGGTTGTCTGTATGTATGTATATCAAGTCAAGTAAAGTTGAATGTATAGTCCAAAATCACGAATCACAGATTATATAGTTTGTAAAGAAGAACAACATCCTGTGACCTTAGACCCTCAGAATAAAGAAATAACAAACCCCTAAAACTTAAACTCTACAGGTATGTATATATCCATCAAGCAGCAGCTCGGCACACTGAAGATTCTCTTCCCCTGAATTAATAACACCTGCAGCCTCAAACAACAAAGTGGTACCTGTCAACCTCCTATTGTTGTTTAAAGGCACAAACCAGTGTGATATAAAACATACTTTTTTCCTGTTTCTATTGCCCTCATTCAACCATTACTGAAAAACTTTGGAGCAAACTAAATATTATTACTTTTCAGGGAAAAAAAAAACAAAAACTAAATTAGTTTTGTTACACTATCTAAACCAAGTTAATTATAATTGGTCTGGCTGAGAGCTTTTGATTCAGCCTTTGTGGGCATTACCTGAGTGGAATCGAGCTGGTGATTGATCTGTTGTTGTATGGAGGGGCTGCCTGTGATGACAAGCAGCTTAGTCTTAGAGATTAAGTTGAAAGTGGCATTTTTCATCCACGTCAAGATATCAGCAAGATATGCGGAGATCGGAGCTGAGACTGTGTGGTCTTCTGGTGGCTATGATATGAAGAGCTGGGTATCATCAGCGAAGCAGTCACGTGGAGAGCAGGATTTCTGTCAACCGCGGCAAAAGGCATCCGACTAATCTAGCAGTGGTAGAGACCGAGACTGACCAGTGGCTCTAATTGAACATATTGATTCCATGATGGACAGGAGTGCACTTTCAGGGTAGTGACTGCTAAGGCCAAGATTGGGGATTGGACAGTTTTTTTTTTCCAGATAGACTGTGGGTGTAGGTAGCATAGGCTGTGGTATGCCACTCCAAAGTTTATAATAGGGAGACAAAAATCTCCCAATTATACCTGGTCCTGGACAAAACTGAAATGCATGGTGGGCTCTGTTCAAATCTGGAACCTCACGGAAACACAATCATTCCACCCCCTACTCTGTCTGTCTCTCTTTTAGTAGTCAGTGCTGCTTTCCCTCTCTAGTGTATATATGTGTGTGTGTGTGTGTGTGTGAGCAAGAAAATGCGGTTTCATAGCAGGTTGGACAGGTTCCACTAATGCACAGCCACAGGAGTTTTAAAGCCCAAACAAAGTATTAATCCACAAGAAATGACAAATCAATTCCCTAATTTGAGGTCAATTTGCACTCAATTAGAAAATGTATCGAGTTCAGCTTTAATAAACATCAGGCTTCAAAGTGATGAAAAAAACAATACATTGCACGCATCAAAAAACAGGGAATTATCTTTGACAATCTGAATCTACCTACTTATTTACCTAGAACCTACCCACTAACCTTTCTCAGTCATTTTTAATAGATTTCTACTTTCCTAGGCTAAAATGCAACCTCTGCCTTGGAGAGGACAGAAATAACCTGTGAGCCATGCTATTAACTCTGCTGTGTCGTCATTTACTGGGAAAAATAATGTTTTTTTAAGTGAGAAAGTGAGTCAGAAAAACAGTAAGCAACACAAAGAGAACAAATGGGACAAAGGGTCACACACAATGACAGACCGTAGGAGAGGATGAGAGAAGAGATAGAGAGAGAAAGGATGAGTAATTGAATAAATATGAGTCTGCTGTTTGCCAGACACCCTGATCATTATGCTGACATTACGCCAATATGCCAGGATGTTCCTCCTGCTTGTCACTGTGACTCCGCAGAGAGCACTTTTTCCATCACCGGGTCAGGACCCGAACAAGGGTCACAGAATTAGCAATTATGCTGCGATTAACGTCTGCAAATTGTTGGGCAGAAATCCAAAAAAAATAATGACTCTACAATAAGTTCCCACTTTTAGTATACAATGCAATTTAACAGCTCTGCAGTAATTCGTGTCTATAGGGAGACTGATGGTCAGTTCATGGTTCGTTCACGAGAGCAACTTAAAGGACTCAGAACACCTGCCAAAACCAATTTGTCCACAGCGGACTAGCTGAGTCCTCCCCTTCCTCCCGGCTGTCTATGAAGTCACTCTCAGAATTACAAATGGCACAACAACTAGTTAACTGATTTTATAATGAAATACAGTTCATAGGGTGACCCGACAGTCAGGTGGTTAGGTGCATACTGAATGGGTGAACATGCCCTGAGCAGCGAGTCCTCAGTTTAAGTTTTGACTGGCCGGCCTGCTACAGCAAGTCATACCCCTTTTTTCTTTCATGTCTTTCAACTTTCATTGATAAATAAAGGCACAAAATGCCCCTCAAAACATAGAGTGCATAATCAAAAGTATCCAAAATAAGATCTGCCTTTTGTTGATCTTACAGATAAACCTTATTTCTTCTCTAATATTTTCCACACAGGCTCTATTGCCTTCATCCCTGCTGGATAACAACCTTTCTCTGGAGTTAAAATACCAGCCAGGAGGTCTGTCCTACAAGGACATCTTTGCAGAAAGAGTGACTGGTTTATTGGCCAACTACCCAGCTAACTGGCTGTTTGCTGGCTGACTGACTGAGTAGGCAGGTGGCTAATTTACCAGCTGGTTGCTCAACATGTGGGTCTGCAGCACAGGAGTCAGTCTGCCTTCACCATGACATGGCACCTGTGCAGCGACATGTATGGAAGTTGATGTTTTAGTTTTGGAAAACTTTTCCTGGTCACTCATTCAGGACCGGTGGGTTACGGGCACTTTGTCAAGGTCAGACAATCAAAGGAGAATCAACTTAGAGGGGAGAAAAGGTAGAGATAAGATATAAGCTTGAGAACTTAGAACTTAACATAGATTTCACAAACTTAAACAGACTTTTACAATATATTAATGACCAGTTAATGTTACAACATATCTGTAGTTTAATTCAATTTGCCCTGGTGCCAACTTAGTATTGCTAATGTGAGTTTATCAGCTTTCTAATTAGTAGTTTAGTTAATTAGCAGCCCCCCTTGCCTAACAGATTTTCTGCAGGGCACATTGATTATGGAACTGTGGACTGCATTTTAAATGAATTCGTTGAAAAAGAAAAATCTGTAGTCAAGTGTTTTTTGTTCACAAAGCCTCGCTCCCTGGGGAGCCTGCTACTGCTGCTGCTGCTGCTGCTGCTGCTGCTGAAAAACAATTCCAGAGGAAACACTGACTTCTGTTCTAAATTACTTTATTGTATCTGCAAAAAGACCCTTTGGCAACCTGCCATCTAAAAATCACAAGCAAATGATGTTATTGTTTATATTTGCATGCACAATCAGTGACGAACATGTGACAGGAAGTTTCCTTTTTATTTTAAAGCTGCACTTCATTTGACTTTTTTTGGTGTGCAGCTTGTTACAACTTGGAAACTAGAAACTTTTCCAATTTTCCATCTGTATCCTGAGTAGTACTGACCTATTATCTAAAGTGATGATGTACTGATATGATCAGATGATTGGTTGGGAAGCAGTTTTTAGTCAGTGACCTCATTCAAGATTCTAGTGATACGAGTGACCAGAACTGGCGTATCAGGTACCTTCATTATCTTCTGAGACAAAAGGCTGTCACTCATTCTGTCTGCTCAGCTCCCACACAGATCTACACTCTGATCCAAATTTGTTTACAAGAGAAATGAAAACCACCAGATGATGTCATGGTGGCTACGCCGATCATTTATTTAATCCATCAGTTTGTGGTTTACTGTAGGCCATATTGTATTCTGAAATGTCATCCATATGTCATGTGCTATCTCACAGCAGATGCGGTGACAAAGGAATTGAAAAAGGAAGTGAAAATGAACCAGCACACACCTGCGGAAAATACTGATGAGAAGAAGAAAATTGTAATTGCAGGATAGTGTGTTTTGGGCATCACAGACAACAGACATTTCAACACCTTGCAAAAGATGGATGCAGTTCAATTGGTTTGTGGGCAACTTGCAATTAGTCGGGTAAATGATGCTGAAGAAAAAAAACTATTTGGAGACAAAACACAAAACAAGGAGCGCCTACCAACAGCCAACTGACCCGTGGATAAAAACGCATTCCATCTACTCCTGCAGACATCCCTACTTACAGTTTAATTTCCTTAGTTTCATCTTCTTTCTCTCCTGTTTCCTTTGTGTTTCCCCTGGCAGCAGTTGTCTCAAATACGTGCTCGCTTTAATGCTTCAATGTCTTTAGAAATCAAGACTTTAGCATGAACACTGCTACTGCACTATGCACAGAAACAATCAATAGTCATTCATATGGTTATTTTGTGGAAAATTGATTTCTTTTTGGTCAAAAATGCTGACTTTGTGCATATTGCCTCGAAAATATAAATCAACACTGTCATTAATTTAAACAGCTGTCACTATCTCCTTCCACACTGGAAATGATGCATTCGCAGAAATCTCAAGAAGAGCAACTGTGAAGGGATTCCTCTTCCAAGACGTATAGACATGCTTTGGATATAGAGAGACCAGATAATAAACTAGCAAAAATAAAAACTGAATTAAGAGGAATTGGGAAAGGACAAGCTGACTGGCCTATGGATCACACTGACAACCTAAAAGAAAACATTTTGCATATTTTTTTTCCAAAGACAGCAACAGAAACATAATTTCTCAGTCCACCCTCAGTGCAGCGTGCCTTGTGCTTTGAATTCGTCGTCTCTGGTAGTGCAGTGGTGCCTGACGGGCTAATGCGTCTGGAGGATGCACAGCACATTACTAATACCAAAACTTGTATAGAGGCATTTTCTTTCTGAGCACATCCTGTGCTTCCCTGTCATTATTGCAGACGCTCTGAACTAAGCAATCACACTTTTAGAATAAATGGAAATATCTGAGTGTAGTTGGATGTAAGGGGGTGGAAAATCAGATTTGTTTGCAGGTTCTTGAAAGAAGACTTTTGAGTTGAGGTGTTTTCAACACATATTGTACTAGTGCATGTATTTGGTGGATGCCAAAATTGTGGGAATTAAGATTGGCATAGTAAGTATGCCATTGTGACTCAACAGCGTGTTTCTTGTCATTGTGTGCAGGTAGAAATCCTGTAAAAGTATGACTACAGATTTCTTTTGCCTTATTTAGCTCACTTTACTTTGCTGTCAACAAACTTGTCACAAGTACAGCTGTAATCCTGCCTCTGACCAAAACGTGGGTTGTAATGGCAGACTGGAGCTGTCCGTTTTCACTAGTTGCTGAGCAAATGTGGATTATATATATTTCTTGATATAGAAATGTTAGGCAGTATGTTTACACAACACCTAAAAAAGCAAGTCCAATTATTGCATTGATCCAACTAAAACCAGACTATTAAAGCACATGTAAACTACAAGTTAACTCAACTGAGAATCGAACTTGTAAATTCGGACTAACACAAGTGATCCACACATGTGGAACCAGCTCCCAGGAAGAATCAGGGACAGAGCCTTTGGTTTTACCTGTATTTCATTAAAAGTCCTCGCAAAGCACTTTTGAATATCTTTTTCTGAATATCTTTTCATGACCACATTCTACTACTAGTTTTTGCACAGTAATTTCCTATTACTGCTTCACAATAGTAAGGAAGCTGTACATTTAGTTGTGGACCTTAAAGCTTCCATATTGTACACTTTTCTTTTCTTTTTTTGTTTTTATACATATTTGTGGTAAGAATCATCTCAATATAATTTTACACCTAGCTCAAGCTTCTCTCTGGAGTTCTAGCAAGAACAGGTTGTTGTGCCTGACTCATTCAACTAATTCTCACTTTCTGTGATAGCTTTATGAAATTGGTACTTTAGGAGCCTGTGAGGCAAATGCTTTGCATGACTTCTTCTTTCTGACTTGTACAGACTACAATAGAGGTAAAACTCTCTGGGTTTTGCAAATCTGGTTCCAGATGTGCAGGTGGCATTAGGCCACACAGCATTTCCAATACTAATCTGCTACTGCAGTACAGTTTAATAATGTGTTTTGCTGTTTTTTTATTGCATTTTTTTTTTATATATTACACATTACGCGCACACACATGCACTGACACACACACTCATACACACACACACACACACACACACACACACACACACACACACACACACACACACACACACACACACACACACACACACACACACACACACACACACACACACACACACACACACACACACACACACACACAGCAATTTAATACAGAATAAACTGAATTCACTCTTTGCAAATCGGTTTACTGGCCTAAAGCCTCGTTTAATCAATCCAAAATGAAGTAAATATGCATGATGGCTTACAACCACACAGCACTGAGGAATTGACTGAATGGCCTTGTTGTCTGTATTGATGCAATGACACTGTGACTGTGTACATAAACACATGCTCTGTGACTGTGTGGCATTTACGTTGGTGTCTGTTGCTTAGATTTCCTCTGATGAAGAAAATGCAAATCTTCAATATCTATATAATTATCAATATTATGATCAGTCGTATATGACTATTTTCAAATAACTTTGCAATGTACTGTAATTGCTTGTGGGAAAAGAAGTCCCTGTTTTTTCAGTGTTCAAGATACACTGTGGAACACTTTAAATGTCACATTTCCATTAAAATACTTACTGTAGAAGTGGGGTCTAAAAAGGTCAGTTAATGCAGAACATGATATTACTGGCACTAATCCATGGATTTGTAGTTCGAGGATGAGATTTCACTTGTTTCCTGTTTTTGCACACTTGATAAAGTTGACGGATACACATTTTTTTAAAGCTTTGCCCTGAAAGTTGTAGTCAAGTCATGTGTCAGACACCATCAGTCGAGAGAAATTCTTTAAGTCCAACACAGATGAGTAGAGACCTTCGTTATTTCAAAGCAGGCAATCCAGTGAACTTATTTTGAACAGTTTGATTTGCTTATCAATTTTCACAAAATATATAAAAAAAACAGTTATAAAATAGCCTACAAAAGCATCATTTCAACAGAAAAAGATATTTCCTATCTCATTATTCTGAAAAAATCTATTTTTACCAGTTTATGTTTGGCAATTCAAATAGGCCCTGATCCAAATCTTGCATCATATGCAGCGCTTTATTAATTTTTAAAATGCAAAAGTCTGTTTCTGTGTGACCTGCTTGCATTTGGCTATGTTAATGTGGTTGAACTCATCACTGAAACTCTTGCTAATGGATTTTCTAATTATCAGATAGTCTCCAAGAAAATGGAATAAATAGTCAAATCTTTGTATTGACCGGCCAAGTCTGTTTCATCTTAGTTGGGTACAGATCTTACATACACAGTGTGAACAAAAGGCTAATGGAATGGAAAGTGCTGGGTTAAAAAGGTTCAGTATTCTTCAAGCTACTTTGCACAGATAATATCTGAACAGTTTTAAATATAGAAAGGTTTATTACAGGGATGCATGTTTTGAATTTAGTTTTTTTAACCAATATGGAACGCTTGTTAACCCAAAAGATGAAATGTACTTTCTCGTAGGGCTACTTTGGGGGGTGGGGACGGAAAGACAAAAAAAAAAAAAAGATGGTGGTGCAGCGGGGCAAAACATTAGAAATGGTAAATGAGTCTTCTCCTCCTCCTCCCTGTCCTGCGGTCATAGTTTTGACGGCCTGCATGTAGCTTATTCTGAAACTGCTGTTGCACAGCGGAGCGTGCACGGAAGAAGGAAGAAGCTCGCCATAGTTACACCCCCCCCCCAGAAACGAAAACACATTAAATCCTTCAGCACCGAGAGTGCTATAAAGAACACCACCTCCTCTTCTAGAGAAACATCCAAGAAGACAACAAATAATAAATAGTAGTAGTAATAAGTAATAGTAAAAATTGTTTTTATCAGTTATTGGCTAAATGCTTAATTGTGGACATCCATAGTTTTTAGCTGTTGCCTTGTTCAAGATGCACTTACACTCTCCTTGAAGACACATACTTACATCTATGTATGTAACCTGACCAATTACTGTTAACTGTCAAGGAGAAAGAAGTGAATGTAAGTACTTTTGCGTGTTTTTATCTTGATGAATGTCCATTGACCCCACAAACATTAATAATTCCACATATCCCATATGTGTGTAAACAGCCTCAATCACCACTAGAGATTATGAAAAAAATCCTCTCTTCTCTTCTTTTGCAGAATACTTGGGACACCCGAAAGCTTTTTCACTATGATGGGTGAATTATAGAAGAAGCTTTACGCAGCTGCTGCCAAATGACTTTGTACCATTACAGAAGCATTGTTTGTTGTTAGTGCCAGCAAGTTAAATGGTAAATGGACTGCATTTGTAAAGTGCCTTTCACCCTTTGGCCCTCCAAGCACTTTCCACTACAAGTGTTAATTCACTTGATCACACACACACACACACACTCAAACAATGACGTCAGTGGCTGCCATACAAGATGCCAACCGCACATCAGGAGGACGCTAATCGTTTTTACAAATTCACACAGCCTTCACAGATTCACATTAGCATACATCGTCATGCAGCCTAGAGTAGCCGGGAATGGGATGGTGATCCATGGACCACGGGACAACTGCTCTCTGAGCCACAGCCCTCGATTGGTCTTAACCTATTCAGATGATGCTAACACATGGTCTTAATGCAATTGCATTTTGGGGATGTCCATGTCATTATGTCAATTTTACAGCACACATAGTGCAAGGCAGGGAGCCATGCATCAATGAACCATTTAATGCATGGCTCTCAAACTCAGAGCCATTGTTGGTGTTATTTATGGCCTCCTATTTGACATCAAGGTTTAGTGTTAGTGTGGCCCACTAACACTAAACTTGCTAAGTCTTTTATTTTTTAACCTATGGACTACCATAGCACAGGTTAATGACAGCTTCAGGTGTCACGTTTGTTGTTAAGTTATGCTATGTTCCCGTAAACTTTGATGTTGTAAATTTAAAATGCAAACAGTGCGATTTGGTAGCGGTTGACAATTGGTTGAAATGTGATTCCTGAGTGACACCAAGTAGAACGGAATTTTATCCTGTCAGCAAAGCCCAGTTATGTCTTTCTCAAAACTTGCTGTGAAGAAGCAGAGGCAATTTCAGGAAAAGTGGGAAACGGCATATTTTTTGTTTCTGCCTTTTTGTTGTGTCTTATTTGCACCGAGAAAGTTACATTGCACAAGGACTGACTACATTATTACTTAACTAGACATGTTGAGTATGCAAAATACCAAGGAAACAAGAGACAAGAATGGGCTTCCAATCTTAAAACATCTATAAAAAAGCAGCAAGATTTCTTTGAGAAAGCAAGCACAGATCATTATCTGTGCAGCAATCAAAACTATCTACATGTTGAGTGAGATGATTGCTATGTCAGGAAAGCCATTCAGAGAAGGTGAGTTTGTTTAAAAGTGCAGGTTACAGGCTGCAAGTAAAGTCTGTCTGGAAAAGACAGTGTGTCAAACTGGGCATCCTGATCAGATCAATTTCAGGTCAAATCCACAATTTTTCACCATTTTTTCTCTGATTCGACTTTCCATGTCATCAGAAAAGCCTCATCCATCCGTTTTCTTGCTGCTTAAACAAGCCACTGCCTGCTCAACTACATGAATAACACTGCATGGAATGGACTGTGTGTGTAACAGCAGATGTTTTTGATGTGTAGAATAACACAGAAAAATAATTAAGGAGATTTAAATGATCAATGACATTATTCTGCTGCCTGCATGCACAAAGGCAAATGCACACAAGAGTTCCTCTTAACGAGAAAATGCATCATTTAGTGCAGAAGACTGCTGAATATAACTGTGATCCACACATTGGATTTATTCAGACATTTCCAACAGATACACAATAAAACACTCTCACATTGTTTTTAGTTTCTTGGGCAAGTTTGTGCTCTGCCTTTGTGTATAGTGAATGCTCCTCTGTATAGCACAAGTTGATGAGTCTTAGAATATAGTATTAAACTGTCTTGGAGTTAGCATTGTGTTGTGAATGCTCTGGACCACTCCTGCAACACACACACACTGTGCCATTTCCACAACATGAGTGCTGGGCATAAAATTGACATTTGTGCTGGTGGAAACTAGTAATTACTGTTTTAGCACCATCTAAATGAGGCCCTCTATCTTTCAACCAGACAAAAGATTTTAGTATTGGACATCTGAATCTTAAGTTATCGAAGAAACAAGCTGAGCAAACGGAGCCATCTCAGCTCTGTTGACTCAACAGAAACACTGATTTGGTGGTTTTACTGGTTTTACCACCAGGTCTGTTTGTTTTAGAGGCGGAAACCTCTGCTCATAATTCTGCTCCCAGTAAAAACCCAGAGACCCTTTGTTGAGGAAAATTACATATTGTGCGTTAAGATTAACATTAATGAAACCTTCAGCCAAACCCAGCTGGGCTTTTTTGTTCATATAACTGCTGCAAGTTTGCTAACGCTGTGGAAAATGTCACCTGGAAGGCGTTCCTAATTAAATATTTAACCAAAACTCAAAGAAAAAATGCCCGGAAAAAGGTTAAATTGGCCTTGCCACTGGAACGACTGTGCCTTATAAATGCCCTCATGAAAATAAATCGATAGAATAACAAGAAAAGATGGCAACAGCTAACAGTAATATTTATTAAAATACCATTATATCAGCCAAATGGCATCCAAAAGATTGTTCAGCCCATTAATAATTAAATAAACAAACTGCTGTCTAGCACGAAATTACAAATCACAGAATAACTTCAGGGTCTTTACATTCTGTACAATACGTTTTTAGACCAGCGAATTCAATCCAGGGAAGAAATATTCTCTATCCCATTCGTCAAGAGGGTTTTTTGCAGACTGCTCATTTCAAGTAGAGACCAGTTTACGGAGCCCAGACTATGCATCCCTCAGGTGATTGATAAAAGCTGGTCCTTAGATCTTCGGCTTCAGGCTACATCTGCGGCACCATGGTGTTACAGAGTGGTGGAATAAAAACTCGGCACAATTATGATTATTTTGAACACTTTTTAGCTGTGATTAATACATTGAACAAATACATGAACACTTTTGCTCTTGCCCCCATTTTTCATTACTTGAATAAAATTTGTTCATTGTATTTTATCTCATCTTATTTCTCTTATCAACTTCTGTTCACAAATGGGTGAGTGTACACTTCTCCTTTGCCAAGATAGTCAATCCACCTGCCAGGGGTGGCGTATAAAGACACAGATTACTGCTGATGTTTTTTTTGTTATTATGTTAATATGTGATGATTCGTTGTTCTTGTAGCACATTGAATAACTAAAATCTCTCCCTTGTTTGGATTTAAATGTGTCACAGGAAATGCAAAAATATAAAGAAGCAGATGGGCCTTGTAATTTCAGAAATGTATAAAAATAAGACATTTCTAAATCAGACTTTCACAGAGATTGAGGTGAAGCGCAAAAGCAGTTCACAGCTGGATTCACCATTAGTGTGCAGGGACGAGTCTGTAAAGTCAATGTTTACACTCACGCTCCGCATCTAATGGAGTCTGAAGGTCTAAAGATGTTTCAGACTGAAGTGCTCTCATGATAAGAGAATCCAACTTTGCAGTGATTACAGATAACTTTGGCTCTGTTGACTGCACCGTCTGACAGAACTTTAAAATAAAAGCAGCAACAGACTTCTACAAAATAAAACCCACTGTGATGTGATGAACATTTACAATGATGAAAGATGATTGTGTACCTTTCATCATCGGCCAAAAATTATGGTTTTAGTCAGAAATTAAAATTTTGGTCTTATCTATTTTATGTTTGGCATATTGTAAGCATGATTTTTTTTTGTGGCATTGGCACAGTAGTGGCTGTCTTCTTGCGAATTGGCCAAGCCGCCCATTTTTCTTCTTATTGTGCATCTCGAAACATGCACACCACTTTTTCCCCAGAGTTCTGTATTTCAGCTAAAGTCATCTGTGGGTTTTTCTTCACATCTTCAACAATTTTGGTAGTCGTTGTGGTAGAATGTTTGTCAGTCAACCTGATTGTGGTTTGGTTTCAGTAGAATTCCACTTCGTAATTAGAATTTGAACACTGCTGACTAGCATTTTCAGTTCCTTCTTATATATCTCTTCCGTTTCATACAGTTCAAATACCTTTTCCCACAGATCTTTTGACAATTCTTACAATTTTCCCATGACTCAGAATCCAGAGATATAAGTGCAAGGGTCCAGAAACTCACCAAACCTTTATAGACACACAAGCAGACAGATCACAGGTGTGGATGTTACCTTCAGTAGCCATTTAAACTCATTTGTGTCAACCTATATGCAGGTTATCAGGCCAAAAGCCTTAAGAGTAAGTGAACCTTTGATCAGTGTCTGTTTCTGATGTCATTATGACTTTAAAAGAGTAAAGAGAAATTGATTCATAATAAATGGCTTCACCCAAGCATTAACCATGAGTGGAAGAAATGTTTTCATGTTTTCATTCATATTCTCTGAAAAATGGCCAAGAAATCATAAATCCTGCCAGGGCTGGCAAACACACACACACGCGTGAAAAAAGGGTTTCAGTTTGAGGACATGAACAGATGGCTGGACATTCTCACTCAGGATTTTTTTGGAGACGGCAGAAATCATGGTTCCATTTATCACAGCAGGTCCTCCAGGTCCTGAAGGAGCAAACAGCCCCAGACCATCACACCAGATTTTACCATTAGTATGATGTTATTTTGATTATGATTATGTTTTCTAACAAAATTAGGACGAGCCTCAATGTTCTGAGTCATCGCTGCTCTTGGGGTCATTTTGGTTGGCCGGCCACTTCTGGGAAACTTCATCACTTTTCCATGTTTTCACGATTTGTTGATAATGGCTCATGTTTTTCTTGATTTCTTTAGATTTTTCCATCATTTCTATCTTTTGAGGATCTTTTGGTCTGCTTCACTTTGTCAGGCAGGTTCTATTTAAGTGCTTCCTTGATTGAGAACAGGCATGTCAGTAATCTGGAAGGGTGTGGTTACAGAAACTGAATACCACTGCAATAAACTAGTTAAGTTTTGTTTTAACAGGGGGAGCAATCTCTTTTTCCCCACACACAAAGCCATGTAGGTTCAGAGTTAGATCTGTAACATTCAAGTGTGATAAACAAAAAAAACAGGAAGGGGGGCAAACAATTTTTATACAACAGTATATATATAAAAATATGAAACCCAAGCCCTAACGTAACATCTTTATTCCTGTCACGTGATGAAAGGAACAATAGAGGAACACGAAAAAGAGACATAACTCTACCTTCTTCTGAACAAAATCCATGATGTTTTTGAAGTCCAGGTCATCATAGTAGTTCACTATGCCTCTTCGGATATTCTTGTTCACTAAATCCACCGTCTGTATGACAAGAGACAAACAAGAGAGGCACTTTGTATGTTAGTGGTGGAGGATCTACAATCAACGTGTCAAACAAACAGGGCTCTGGACAGGAAATGCTCTGAAGGCAAGTTGACTGATCCACTGAAGTGGAATATTAAGATATGACAGTTTGACATTTTACAGTGGTCACAATCTGGTAGAACTGGGTCATGTTAAGTTGATCGACAGAAAGAGAAAGAGATATATGCATTTGTGATATAATAGTGTTAATTATATTTCATCAAGGATGGGGTCAACATTATTCCATGCATCTAACGATGTTCGTCTTATATTCTTTTAACCAGAGGGTAATAATAGATGTAGACTGCTTTCACCAGAGAGATTGAAATGGGAAGAGCTTTTCAAGTCCCAGATCAGATGTGTGTCTATGTATGTGTGTGTATAGCCATGAGACACACACACACACGCACGCACACGCACACACACACACAGCTTTTAGTTTACATTACACTTAGCCCAGGTCAGGTGGGCACAAGCCAACATTAGTGGTGCCACCGACCCACAGAGACGGCTCGGCATTACTGCAGTAGAGAAGCATCCCTACATCACCCTGGTAAATAATCAGCCCAAACAGCCAACAGTTAACACTAATCTTTTGCAGATGGTCAAAAATCCATCAATAAGTCAGTCAGAAATCCAGGCGATCAGGAGAAAGGCTCATGAATATTAAAAAACAAGGTGCTTGAGAGGACTGTAAAATGACATCAGATTTAATTTTTGCAATTCAAACTGAATCTATGATGCTAGTATAATAAAACTTATACTAGCATCATAGATGCTATAATAAATCATAGAAAAAAAACACATGAAATAGGAACTTTCATTTCTCTTTTTCTACCATAAACATATCAGGACTTCAATGTGCATCTAAGCAGCCACTTGTAATACACTAACAACGCAGATTTAATGGTTAGAAGTTCATCTGCTGAAGTGGTTCCATTTTGAGATAGAGGACAGTGGATCTTAATTAAGGAACTCCGAAGATGTAGTTAACACAATGGAAATGGAAATGAGATGCAAAAAGAAAGTCTTTAATCTTTTAAAAAAAAAAAAAAATCTTCCTATTGAACAAAGACACTACAATCTCATTGACATGCACATTTCTCATACACTGTTGTATTATTTTAATCTCAATGTAAATGAGATGACAGTAAAATGAAGGACTGACACACAAGAAGCCATAAAAACAATGAAATGCCCAAGCATAATTTTTGCATAATGAGATAATTTAGCTTTTCTTATGACAACTAAAGAGATAATTAATAAACTGCATTACAATATATTATTGAAGAAGTTCTCCAAAGAGAGGCCCTTATTATCTTTGATGAAATGAAATAGTATTTTATGAAAAAACACTTATGTAAAGAATATCTCACTAGAGGACTGACATAATCTCCATAATGAATTATGGTCATGTAGCAATAAGCTTTTTAAGAGTCTGTTAGATGATGAGTTCCCAAGGTGTGATTTCTGGAAAGTCTAATGAACCTACAAATTTATGCATATATACAGACACACACATACACGCACACACGCGCACACACACATATATAAATATATATGTATGTGTGTGTGTCTATGAATAAATTGGCAGGTTCATTATATATATATATATATATATATATATATACACACACACACACACACACACACACACACACACCACACACACACACACACACACACACACAGACACACACACAAACATACGCACACCATCACACATACATATATAGTTTAAAGATTAGCATTACTGCTTTGAGTAATTTAAACTAATTTATATGGTAAACTTTGCCTTTGCAATAGGGCTTCATTTATGTATGCTGCCTGTAGCACCCATTCTGTCTGTGAAGTGTAGCTAAGTAAGTGCACTTTCCTGATATTATCCTGGGGGAAGATTCAACAGTCAACAGTCTGGAGCCAGGAGTTAAGTGTACCAATAACTTTAGAAATCTCTCACATAACTATTAAACAGGAGGTCATGCTGAATGCTATCTTAGGGCCTGATATTAGACCATGTCCAGAGCTAAATAACATGACATTTGGATTTTTTTATTTTGTGTTAACCTTAAAGTGAGTAGGTGTCTGAGCCTTAGGCCTCTGCAATAGTGGTTTATAAGAGTCTTGCTCTAAGTCCCAACAATGAGTTCAGCACTAGGCATATGCATAAGTGGTTGAATTTATATTAAGACTGAATGATTTAAAAAATATAATAATAGCAGGTTTTTGACCAATACTATGACAACTGTGATGTGATTTGCTATATTGGAGTGATTGATCATCTTCATCATCACATTATTAGTATTACATAAAAAATATAAAGAAGATTTGTATGGAGAACAAACAAAGATATTGCCTACAAAATGAAATGTGTAGGCCAAAACATCCCTGCAGCATGACAACATGTAATTTAATTTAAATAGGACTGACCCTGATTTTTGAGAAGCAATTGTTTGTGGACAAGAACAATTCCTGATTGAAGCTTCGATGGGCGACAGGCGCGGGGGGGGGAAGCAATTTACTAAGAGATGTGCAGTGTTTACCACACACAGACAAATCTGTTGCGCAAACCACAAACGCCATAATTTGAGTCTGCCTCCTTTTTTCCCCTCTAATGTGAATCAGTTATTCTGGCTCACACTCACAGAGAGACCGCGACAGATCAACATCAAACTCATACATGTCAATGAGGAAACGCTTGCATTGGCGCAACGTTTTCAACCAACCCAAACACAGCTCAGACCTCAAGTTAGGGAGAATCACACATAGACCACAGGACATAGCAGGAGCAGTGTGGCAGCAGCGGGTTAGTGAAAGCTAGGCAGGAAAAACCACACTGACTGGAGGCGACCTGCATTTCTATGACAGCCACAAACAACTCAGAATGGAAGTTAAGTTAAAATAACTACAGACACATGATATTTCTTGTATTATTATATTATATATTAATATATATATTGAGACTGAGACGGCAATTGAAATTTCCAATGAGCCACATTGCAATTCCAATAAAATTTGGATTAATTGTTCAGACCTCATTTACATTACTAAAAGAAAAAACCTGAGGTTTTTGTTCTTAATATGTAATTTTCACCTCCAGGGCATTTATTTTACCTAATGTGATTGTGATAGCAGTCAACTTTATATAAATCCCTTTTAAAATAACCCAAAAACAAATTTACATAACTCACCATTAAAATTTTCAATTTTTGTTATTCAGTGTGTTATAAAACCATCAAGTAGCGTTTTTTGGAGCATCTCCGCGGATAAAGTCGGGAAAACAATATCAAGTCACAGTAGGCCTAAACACACAGAATGCATCTGTAAAGCTAAAATGCAGATGTCTTGATATGAATGGTGACCAATGAGTTTCCTGACACAGGAAAAGCAGTGGCTCATAGCGGGAGGCTCTAAATATGAAGCAACAATAGGATTTATCACACGTGGCTTGCCTTCATAGTACTTTAACAGCAGCAGAATTAGTAGCACAGCAGATGAGAATGGTGAAGTCATGTTACCAGATGGGGATTCACTGGCAGGTAGTCCAGATTACTGGAACAGATGCCTCTTTGTCAGAGGAAAGACTACAAACGCTGCATTTTAATTCACCACCTACAGATTTCTCACAATAGTCTTTCCTTCCTTTCCTGTCTTAATACACAAAGTGTGATTGTAACTTGTTCTGGAGGGAGACGCCCGCTGTGTCACGGCTGCAGAAAAAAAAACAACACAAAAACAACACATCCCGCTGTGTTAGCATACAGATCGTTATTGGATTTCATTGTGGAGGTGGAAAAAAGATCAAAACTTAAGACTAAGATAAGTGAAAACAAAATGAGAAATAAAGAAAGAGTGAAAGAGTTAGCGGGTATGGATGGAGAGAAGAAAGATGCATAGGAGAGCAGAACACTCCATCATAATATTATACAAATGTGAATACAATCTACTCTTCCAACATATCCATTCTGATTATACAGTCTCTGTCCTTGACAAGAAATATGAGGACATACGTTTTTCAAGTATTGTCTGTAAAGTATCCATTTGATGGGAAATTTTTCTTGTGTGTGTGAAAGTTGCTTGTGTGTTTTGTATATAACAATGTTAGATAAAGGTATCTGCTAAATAGTAATAAAATAAAGTAAATATAGTAAGATATAATTGCTGAAAGTTTACTAAAGGTTTCTAATTGTCAGGTTGTGGATCAACATCATGGACAGCTCACCTGGTTGCGGAACACCAGCGCCAGGATTCCTCCCAGCAGCTCCAGCATCAGACATATAGTCAGGGTGTACATGAACTGTGACGACAGACAGAAGAGCAGTTACCCAATCAAACTAAGCCATTATACACTTGAAATTTAAAAGGTCATCTGCATCAATTTAAAGTACAGTTTTTGATGTTGTAATGTAAAAATGCGATCTCTTGAATCATTAAGGGAAAAAAAATGTAGGGGAAAAATTCTTGGATTTAAATCCCTCTCATAATTAAACAGCACCCAGATAGTTTATAATACTACTATGTCTCGTTGCTAAAGAGAAAAAAAAGCTCTCATTTCCATTTCACTGACACTTTTAAATAATTGTTAGCTATGTATTTCCATGAAATAACAAAAGCACTTAACAGTCTGGTTGTGTACAAGGATTTGACATGCGGTAGATGCACAGCTATGACATGAATAATGCCTCCGACCACTGTCTTGGCAAAGCACTCACCACTTTGAGCAGGGTTAGATTATCCCTCAGCGAAGCCAAGACTCCTATGAACGAGACAACAAACATGACAATTCCCAGAAGGATCAGGATTATAGCCGGTGCCAGAAACATGCCCTGCAGCGTCTTGTAGCGTTGCCTCTCCACCTCGGCGTAGATGCCTATGGCCAGGATGCAGCCCCCGATCAACTGGTGAACACAAACAGAAGCAGTTGGCATTTGAATAGCTCGGTGGACCTGAGATAAAGCTCAGAAATTAGAGACTCCAAACTACAGATAATTTTACAGTCACCACTAGGCTAGATGGATAATATGGAGGATAAGAAGAGGTCCGGCAGAAGAAAGGTCACAGGGTCACCAGGTTACATGGCAGACAACAACAGAACAGAAATTAGACCAATCACAGACTATAAATGAGTGTTGAATGATTGAATCAAATTTGAATCCAGTATGAAGTTGGCTATCCCATAGGAATCATGTAGTAATCCCATATGCATTCTAAATACTATAAATCTTACAAATAGCAGATGTCTAAAGAGCAGATTAAACTACTACAGTAGATTATACTGCGATTAAGACAAATGATTACATCAATGTTCTTGACATTACTAATAAAATATATGTAAGTAATTATACAATAATACAAAATACTGTGCAATTAACAAACAACATATATTGAACTAAAGTTGTAGTGATAAATTGATTTATCAATTAGTTTAGGCCCAGGTCAGTTTTATCTGGATTAGAGCTGCAACAATGAATGAATTTATCGATCAGTTGTCTACTAGCACATTAACCGTCAACTATTTTGCTAATTGATTTGAGTAGATTTTAAGAAGAAAATGTTATAAATCTCAGGTTCCAGCTTCTCAAATCAGATTATTTTTAGTTTTTTTTTGTCTCCTAAAGTAGTAATCTACTGATATTTGGGTTGTGGACAGTTGGTTTGGGCAAAAAAAAATCAATATCAAACACCAATCAACTATCACAACAGTCACCAGTTGCAGCTGGACTGTAGACTTACAGATGTTACAGACTGGAGCAGTGAAACACATGTTTATGCTGTCGCCGTACAGGCATGCAGCAACTTTAGGGTTATTCCACAGCACTCATTTTGAATTCATAGGAATTCCACAAGTGTTACTAATGACATTAACGACGGCTCCGTTCTGTTCGAGTGTTCCATTAAAGTTATGACAGCGTGACAGCGAGCTGGGACGCACAACACCAGGATCCTGAAACCGAAGCAGCTAAATGAAATTCAACCGTCAATGATTTGATCTTTTATACCTGTGCTTTACCTAGTGTGACCTATCAAAATGTCTTCTGTGAAAAGGGCCTATTCTACATTACACTCTACCTTAAAAGAAGAGCACTGTAAACAATCTAACAAGAGTGAAGCCTCTTATATTAGATGTCAAAATGGACACAGGTAATTGGGGTACACAGAATTGAAAATACAAATTTTGCAAACCGTCTCTGTCGAAATCTCTACAGTCCTGACAGTCACACAGCCTTTTTTAATCTGCATTTTATACAGACTAAAGTGGACTTCAGATAAGACAGTAGACTTCAGATAAGAAAGTCTCAGAGACAACTTTCTTTAATGGGGTTTTCTGAAGTAGTCTTGTCTGAATCTACAAGGAACAAGTGAAGTTTGGACACACACACACACACACACACACACACACACACACTCACACATATTTTCTCTTACTCAATTATTTCAGCTTAATATGACATTCAGTGCAGGTCTTGTTTTTGTCTCTTTAAAAACGATCAATCAGCCATCTGTCTGATAAAGATTTAGCATCTGGGTGCTGGACGATATTTTGGGTTTCTGGTGTAGCAACACATATCCAGATTTTGGCTGCAGCTGACTATTTTCACAGTTGATTCATCTTTTGATTAGTTTTCTGGTTCATAAAATGGCGTACAATGTTGATCTCTGTTTCACTGTTAATTGATCACTGTTAATTTTTTCTCCCACATAGAAATCTTTTTAATTGTTAAACGTTTCTATTTAAGGAGCACCAGCTCCTAATAATAGTTTTACACAGACTTTGTTAACACTGACTGGAGTTCAGACAATCTTGAGCCCTGCTGAAGACAGAGAAATGATTAGATGAGACTGACGCTTGACGCAGGAAATAATTTGCAGAATATCCAGTTCAGTGTTGTGTGACTTCAATAAACCCGGCCGCACATCTTCAGCGTCACATTAACATAATTCAAAATTGCATTTGAATCTGAAATAAATACGGAACCAGCAGCAATGACAGCCAGGGACAACAAACACATTTTTCCATTTGGTCCTCATATTAACCGACCATGCCAATAAAATTCACTGCATTTTAGAGATATTCACTCAGGCTGCCATCCCAATACTTCTGGAGGTAAAGGCATTGAAAAACTGCCCAGAATGGCCAGGCTGGATAATCTATATTCTCCTCATGATCAGATGCCATCAGGATCGTATGCTACCAACTGGCTGCAACTAACCATTATTTTCATAGTAGATTAATCGACTACTGAAACAATTGATTGATTAGTTATTTGGTTCATTAAAAAAAAAAAAAAAGCTTCTCTTATCTGCATCTCTGCATGCAAAGTTCATCTGGATATGGGAGCCTTTTTACTCAGAATGTGGAGTTGTTACTGTTGTTCACACCTGCAAAAAAAAATAATTACACAAATGGAAAAAAATGAATCAGAGTTTAGTATAAACCGAGCGAGAGAGATTTTAGGGTCTGATTCTTGAAGTCTAACAATGGTGCGTCTGTACAGAGAGTTCCAGGCAATCTAAAATTAAAAAAAGGTCAGTTGCACAGATTCAATTACTGCCAAATAGCGAGCCAGCAAATGCACGTCTGTAATTTGATCAGGCAGCTGACGGAGGAAGTGGAAAAAGCACCAATGAATGAATGATTTGTAGTGACGTTAATTATTGTTTGTCCTTTATGAATCTAGAGTGGGTCAAATGAGCCCGCTTGCAACTTTCTCCCCTTTTATATGATTAATACCAGACAGCGATATGTTTCTGGACACCGTGCAGTGCAATAAAACACTGGAGGTTCTGGTCTTTGTACGAACAAGCACAGACATCGCCTTTGTTTGTCTTAGCACGTGTAGCACTGTGGTTATAAGTGTTGGATCACATGTTTCTCTCGTTCTCTGGCACATTTGAAGCTACTCGCTGTCTGGTTACCCACAGTCTATCTCCAGGTTTTGTTAAAGTGAGATAGACATGTCAGAGTGGAGGGAGAAGAGGAGGCAAGAAGCCACGAGGATGGAAAGAAAAGAAGCTTTTCACATGAATAGACATCTGGGAGCATTGATGAATCACTGTTTACACTCCACCATGATGTCTTTTCCTTACATGTCCCTGCTTGCCGTCTCCTGTGGTGTCTCTCCGCGGGCTGCTTGCCCACCCCAAAGGCACTTAAAGCATTTTAAACAACTCGAAATTTCTGCCAACAATAGAATATGCCAACATTCATGAGCAATCATCTCTCGGCTTCATGTAAACACTTGTTAGCTGAAATTGCTTTGATAATATATTAGGAACAGGCAAGTGTCTGTTTACCAGTGTGCACTCAGCTGCAGACGACTTTGTGACAATATCAGGGCATTAGGCCAAAGTTAACTTGTTTTATAGAAACTATTACTCTGTTAAAACAACTCCAGAGTGCTATTGTTTGACTTACTGGGACAGCGGTGATGAAACTCAAATGGAGTTCCGAAACCAGGCCATAAGCTGAGAGATATACGATGCACTTAAATATGGCTCATAAAAACATTTAAGAACATACTGTAGAAAAAAAGTCACATTCAGGGAGTTCACACAAGGACCAACAACTATTCTGACAGTCGGTAAATCTAGTGTGAAAAAGTGTGTAAGTGTGTAAAATGACGGCTTTCTTTAATTAGGTTTGACAATGTCGTTTCATTACAGTGATGTTTGGACATTCATCTCTTTATTCACTCATTCATCTCACTTAATCACTTCAGCATAATGTGAAATTCAGTTCAGGCCTTGTTTTAGTCTTTTTAAAAACTATCAATCAGCTATCTGTCTGACAAATAATTTAGCATCTGGGTGCCTACGGACAATATATTTGGGGTTCTAGTTTAGCAATCACATATCCAGATTAGGGTTGCAACTAAAATCTATTCAGATAGTTGATTAATCTTTTGTTTAGTTGATAAAATGGTGACAATCTCTGGGCTATTTCCCAAAACAGATGATTCAACCAAAAAGATCTTTTTTTAGTTGTTTAGACCAACTGTCCAAAACTCAAAAGATAATCAGTTTACTGTTATAGAAGACTAAAGAAACCAGAAAATAATCAGATCTGAGAAGCTGTAACTAGAGAAGATATAGTAAGTGATTAATGCATTAGTCAACAACTAATTAACAAATGAATTATTTCTTGCAGCTTCAGTCCTCACATCATGTCACTTTTTAATATGTTCATATTATGAGAGAAAATGAATGTGTCACCTGAGGAAACAACAGTTTTTCAACTTTATTTGGAACACTGGATATATTCAAAAGTGTCTTTGGCTTCTTCTCAGTGGTTTGGAACCCATTCATTTCTAGAGCGACATCAGCAGCCTGTGTTTAAATCAAACAAGACTAACCTTTGAATTTATGTGTGGAGGCTGTTAAGCAACAAGAACTGAAATATGGGTAATTTCACGGTTTCATGAGCCACTCACGAATTTGTTCCAAGTCACCGGTCGACTTGTGAATTTCTTCATCAAACATCAAAAGGTCAAACAACAGACCGAGAAACTTTCTATATTTGTGCTGTTGGAATTAATTACATTTGTACACTGTGAGGTCGACAAGGAAACTGACAGAGTAGGCTGTCTTGTATCTTATGAATCAAATGTTTGTTTTTTTCCATTTTCAGAAGAAATGAATAAATAAACATTGATTAGAAGGTAATGCTCTAATTCAGCTACAACGTTCTAAGCAGACAGAAGGAAAGTGCTGAAACAAGGCCAAAGTCAAGAGGGATTTTCCTCTGAACAGGGGCCTCGTCAGGACACCTCAGACTTAAATTCGTCTCACTCAGCTCGACATCAGACGGGCTCATTTCATTCGCCAAATACACTGCAGCTTCAGATTAGTTATGCTGTGAACTGAATGCAATCAGAGAAATTGTTATGTGGTGATTACCAAATGAAAGGCTGCTACTGACTCAGGGAAAGTAGATGTCACGTTATGTAATGATCCACTCAACCAGTTGTTTGAGTGGATCAAACGCTTGTTGTTAGTGTGGTACATTACAACAGATTTACAACAGCTTAGGAGTTAATATACCTGCATTAAAGACCTGCTTCAGACTTCTGATGGGTTTACATGCATCATTAAATGCACCACTTAACTGTGGACTCAGTAGACTTCTATTGGCTAAATTAAGGCAGACAATCTCATACAGCCGGCACACATGAACAAAAAGATAGCAACACAGTTTGGATAGTTATCCTCCAAAAAAAAACCTTTGGCTGTTTTTCACTATAAAACAACTGTTTTGAGAGTTGATTAATTCATCAATTATTGAAATGATTAATCAATACGGTGTAAAATATCTACCACTGTTCCCCAAAGCTGAAGATGTAAACTGTCTTTTTTTATCCTATCAACAGTCCACACACACTTGTATCTCAGAAATACTTTAAAGAGAGGGTTAGTCTCACAATGACGTGAGGTATTGTTCCTTTCATGCTTGGCTTTAGTTTTGGTTTCAGTCCTAGTCAACAGTAACACCTTTGACCCCACAGCATGGGGTTTAGCTGTTGATCTCCAACACACAGAACTCTTTTGATATATTTGGTTTCTGATACTGTTTGCATATCTATTTCTGTGTTTTATGATTAATGCTTTATCCCACACAGTGTTGAAAGAAATAAAAAGGGATAAAAAAGAAGAATAAAAGGATCAAATCAGCATATCAAAGGACAAAGATCTGACATTGAAAAAATGCAACAGGATTTTGGTAACACAAAGTTCCCAATAAATCAGTACAACATTTGACTGATCTATCAGCCAACTGTTGGTCTATAGTTTTATTTTCCATTATTAATTAGTTGAGAAGGACATTTTTATATTATATAAATATGCATACACACACAGAGACAGTAACAAAGAATCCCACCCTGCTCCTACAACGGAAGCAAAGCAATGCCGGTGCCAATTTTCATAAAACAGTCAATTTAAATTTGTGCGAAGGAACATTTGCTGCTGTCTATGTTTTCTAAAGGAAGTGACAACGCAACCTAAATGGCTCATTGTTTTTCCAGCGCATCCCGCACAGATAAACCACTTTAGAAACAACAGCACAACACAGAGTTCAGACACTGTACGCCATTAATCTGCCTCACCTCCCTTATCAAGCTGGCATTCACTCTCCATAATTCACCAATTACTGCCTCACCAGCTCACACTCTCCCACCATGAATAAATCATCGCAGAAATGTCTCGCAGAAGAAGCAAATAAGTGGTTTTCTTTAGTGCACTAAGTGTTGTGTCAATCAGCCATCTGTCTGCACAGAATACGGTCTGTCAGATTTGTCTGTGAGGGAGCAGCTGTGGGGTTTAGCTGAGCTGAGCACAACCTTTCCTGTATTTGTAGTTGAGTGATGACTGACAAAACGGACAGAATTGAGCTTGATTTGGCTTCATTTAAGTAAAACAAAATATATGTACACACAAGCAGAAGCAAGCAAATTATGAACATTACGGCATTTACTCCTTGTTTTTGACATATCGCAGCGTTTTAGTTAGCAGAGGGTTAGACGAGAGAGTCGCAGCTGAAGATGTGTGGTTGGTCTGCCAAGATTCTCCATAGCAGGTTCATACCCTAAAAGGTTTTGTTATGAAGTTGCTCCTTCCGCTAAGTTGACTGTAATATTTGTTTACACTGCAATTCATCTAAAGGTGCTCTTCAGGAACCACTTCACTTCACTTGACCTCTGCTGGAAACTCTTTACTGTCTCGCAGAGATGAAATACATCCGCATCTCGACTTCCACTCTTGTCCATATTCTATATATTCTATAGCACAGTTAGGAGTCCTTACGTTTTCTTTTAATCTACCTGCATACAAACGCACTGTCCCAATAGGATGTTATCTTCAAGCTAAACAGAGTCCCCCCCTCATCTGCACCGCTGAGAGCAATCCAGGGGCCCATTTCACGAAAAGCATTTACGAACAGTGTTTACACACAGATGGCAAATGCTGCCGTTTCCGCCGTTTCACAAATGACTGTCACTGGCAGAGTGCAAATACAGTTGTGTTGTAATCATCTCGTTGTGCAAGTTAAACTTCGCAAAGCCAGTCAGCGGCTCCCTTCTGTAAATATTGTGATATGTATAACTAATGTGTACAAGATGGAGTTTAAAATATGCTCATATTGCTATAGTCACCAAAAACAGTTGAAATGTAGCAAATTTTAATTTTGAAAAATGGAAGTAGGACTAAGCCATATAATTAAAAAAATGCCTATTAATAAAAATAATCCCCTTTAAAAATGTAAAAAGCATTGTATGGTTAATGTCTTAATAGGTTAATACAGGTTTTTATACACACCTTGAGTAAAACTATCACTATTATATTGAACTATTTTATTTATTATATATTTTATTACAATTGACATAACCAATTAATCAATTCTAAAAGTAGTTACTAAACATTTAAGACACTGGAATCAGAGAATATTTAGCATTTATGACACAATGATGAATGAATCATCTGAACCTACTATGTGATTACAGAGAAAATATTAGTATTTCACACGTGCACTGATGTGTCACAAAACATTTACAAGACACGCCTTCTTTCATATTTTGTAAAACAACCCGTTGCATGCAGGTTCACACTTCTCTGGAATTGGTATTTTCTAATCTATAGTGATTAGAACTGCAGTTATTGATTAACCAAGTAGTAGTTTATTTCATAAAGTTATGCTGATGAAAAAGAAAACCACATTTGAGAAGCTGAAACCAGAGAATTTGGACATTTTCCTCTTAAGAAAATACTTAAATCAATTAATCATTTATCAAAATAGTTGGGGATTTATGTAATAGTCACCAATTAATGAATTAATTGTTGCAGCTATAGTTCTCACATCATGTAACTTTCTATTATTTTCATATTGTAAGCGAAACTTGTAACAGAGGTTTGAATGTGACCGCTGAGGAATTAATAGTTTTTCTATTAAAACCTCTCAAACGTCTGAATTTCAAATACTCCTAGCTGGTGATTTGTGGGTGAGATTCAAAGTTAAAGAGTTAAATGTGTTTTCATGCTCAATTCATAAAAGTTCAGGTCATGCTGTCCTGCTGTCAATATCTACGGCTCAGGTGCATACTTTCTGATTCCTTTCTCTAGGTCTGCGTGCCATGCAGACTTTGCTTAAGGGTATTACCCACAATTCACAGCATTGTGATGTATGCAACAGACTTTACAAAGAAGCTCCAGAAGCCAAAACACAGCAGACAGACCTAGATCTACAACGAGAAAGAATGAAAAATTAATTCATTGAACTTTTGCCCAATATTGCACATTTATTTTTAACATCTAACATTTCATACATGTTTTCATATTTAAAAAACTTTTATGAATCGTTCCATAATTATCAAATAAAACAATTAGAATTTCTTGGGTACCAGTTGCCTGCTTGCAATGACACGAAACTGAAAGATAATGGAATCTGTCTGAGGGAGCCTTCTGCGGCTACATGTGAGTGTTGTATAGTGTAAAACAACAAGCCGCAAACAACGAGATTAGCTGTCAGTTGTCACGGCAACGTGAGTATTTGGAAGTGTCCTCCCATCCCTATTTTACACCTTGGGAACCCCTGGCCCCACAATCAATGACCTACAGCTGATACCAGACCAGGAGGGCTCAGGTCTGGGTTTACAGGGAGGACTTTGAAACTGGGCCATTGCTACAGTATAGACGGCAGCAGCTGATCAATTAATCAACTAATCATTGCAGAAACCATGAGAAACTACACTAGTTATCAAGCTGAAAGCTTCAAACCATTACTGGATCTACCCTGTCTTTGGAAGCCATTTAATGCAGCCATTCGTTCTCCATAATTGCTGATCTGTCATGTGGTGACACACACACACACACACACACACACACACACACACGACTAATGCTTCAGTGACACAAACAAACAGAGACATAGGGACAGCTTCTGGAAAACCCCCCAGAAACAAAAAGAAATATTCTCTTGATTCTCTTCCTCTTTATTTGTGTGTGTGTGTGTGTGTGTGTGTGTGTGTGTGTGTGTGTGTGTGTGTGTGTGTGTGTGTGTGTGTTTTCAGGCGGGTAATAGCAGGGTAAAGGTGCAACAGGAGGGTGTGGCCACCGGCTCTAACAGTCCCAGTCTGGAAAAGTCAAGTCTCTACAGGTAGAAACACCTGTCGCTCCACATCTGGAAAATAAAAAGTCACAAAAACCACAGCAACGCTGCGGTTTGCAGAGGAGCTGACACCTCGTGTCGGCGATAATTGCCCACTATAACACACTTTTAAAGCGTCTTTCTCCTACTGTTTGGGACTCCCGGCAGTCGGGACTCTTCCAACTCCGCCGGCCGAGAATAACCTCGCCGACGGAAACAAAACCACAAAAAAGCCGCCGCTTTTCTTCCCAAAGTCGCCACGGCGTGGTTACTCACCCACCATACGATGGCATAGGAGAACAGGACGAACTTGAGGAAGACGTAGGAGCATCTTTGGCAGTAGCGGATACTGTCGTTGTTGGCCATGGCTGCGGCGGCTGTTGACAGCCTCACTTCCGCGTTTGGCGGCGTCACCACACCTGGGCGAGCGCGTGGGAGTGTTCAGGGCAGCGGTGGGTGGACGGGGAGGCTCAAGAGTCAACACGACGTGCTCGATCAGCGTTTTTTTTTTCTTTTTTTTTTTTTTTGATCGATGGGAAGGCTGTAATGTCATTGTTTTTGAACACTGAACCTCAAAATTGTTTTGGTAAATGACTAAAAATAAACGCTGTTCAAGCATGTAATAAAGCTACAATCTATCTATAAATTCATTTTCCACACTGCGGGTATGTCACGCATAGGGATCAGAGATTCTAAGTAGGCTGCCAGTGGTGGAAGAAGTCCTCAGGTCCTTTAGTTGAAAAATAATATTTGTAAGTATTACAAAAAACATGATAAAGTACGTAAGTATTTTGAGTGTGACGTTAAAGTATTATACCCATTAAAATACAGGTATTATGAGCTTGATGCATTTCAGGCATATAAGTATAATGAGTATTATTGTTGAGTTTCATGTACTATCACAGTAAAAATATACATGAAATATCTTGATGTAGTTATAACATCGGTAAAAGTACATGTTATATGAGCTTTGTGTAAATCAAGTAAAATATAATGTGTATATATAGTAAAAGTATATGGATATTGATCTTGATGTAGTTAAGGTATCACAGTATGTATAATGATCTTGATGTACTTATCGTATTTCTCATTTGTTAAAACATTAAACCATTTTGTCTGAAATCTGTCGCCCTTTTTCGAAAAACCTTAAGCAACTTTCACCTGGTTAGACACAACATGACACAACAAAAATAGAAGTGAGCATAAGTGAAACTTAATTGAAGCACAAATGTCTCACAGCAACTCACACTTGATCATGGTTAATGTTGTGAAGGAACCTATATCTACTATTTAAGGGATAAAACCAAAAAACATTTTTTTCTGATATTTATTTGTAGGCATAGTACTGCATGTATATTTTTTGTAAGTACATATACTCTTTTTTTTATAGAATTGCAAGACTGTTACATCGATGTTAACATGGGGTGAAAACAGATAGTGGAAAATCACTGACGACCATTTGAATTTTGTAGGCGTTTCCAATATTGATTGTGTCCTCAAACACGACAAAATGCATATGAAGTAACTCTATAGAGTCCTATTGAACACAACTCAGAGGATCAGGGGGAAGGTTCCAGTATGTTCAGGTAAATGGTTGAATGATTTATTTTTCTGTAAATTAAAAAAAAATAAATAAATAAATAAAAAAAAAAAAAACTATGTATTATTTCATATAGAGAGTGTTTCGACTTGATTCCTTAGAATGACCACATCTATCTGTTTTCATGGGAGAAGCTGGGTTCAGTCTAACCAAATCGCAATGCGATTTGCCATTGAGCCATTGTTGCTGTACCTGGTCACCGATCAGGGGGTTCCCTACCATCATATCCACCTTGGGACCATATAACCGAGGTGGTGAATCAAGCAATGCTTTGCTACTGTGGCCATAAACAGTCCAGTTTTGGTTCTGCACACGCAAAAATACTCACTGAAATTTTAACTAATTCCTAAACAGTTTGGTTTGTTACACATGCTATTAGCATATTGAATATTTTACTTGTTATTTTAAATGTATTCTTAATTAAATAAAGACTTCACTTCATGGTACTTCTGCTTTTGCTTATTTGAAAGTTCTTCTATTGTAAAACACTTTTTGCATGTGTGTATTGATATTACTATAATTACCTGCATAATGTTACTTTTACATAAAAGCACATGATTTTAATTATTTGTAATTAATTTAAATGGTGGTTATTTAAACAGTATACCCACCATAAGCATAAAGGAGCTGGAGGACTGACACAAGACGCCCGTCGCGTGGGGACGTCGCTCATTGGAGAGCAGCATTTGACTCATCTAGTGATTCTATAGTTATTTATCTCTATAGTTATCTTCTGACATTTGTTAGCGATTCTCAGGATCAGCCAGATCATAAACAGGAATCCTGTCAATGTCCTTGTGTGGGACAATGTGAGCTAACCAGGTTTTTGAATATCCACCAAGAATAAATGAATGGCTTCCTTCCACCATGCCTCTCTCTTCTGAACCCAACAGAGGAGGGTTTATATTTCCACCAACCCTACACCAGGGGGAAATCTCTTGCCGGTCATGGAACTGGCCTCTAATGATATGTGTGCATGAAGGCAAACCAGGAGTTATTTCCCACGGTGCCTGGTTAGTGAGAATGTGGCCTGAGATGTGGATAAATAATCATATAGTAGATACTGTACTCTTCTATGTAGTTGTGATGTGATGTAAGCAATTGTGTAACAGGATTTTGGTTTTGTTTTGCAAAATGTTTTTTTTTTGTGAACAATAAAGACATTTTGTGCTGCATTTATGTTCTGATGATTGTGTTTTTCCTATTTATATGCTGTGAGTGATGACTGGTGGCTGTTGTCACATATTTCATTTTGGTCTGATCTGACACTGTCTAGCCGGTATTTTGAGAACAGCTTGAACTGTTTTGAGGCAACAGTCGGGAGGTTTTGTGAACTTTCTGTACTACGCAATATATTGCAATATTTCACCGTGATGAGTAGGTTAAGGAACGGGTTTGCATGCATGTTAATGACACTATCTTTTCACACTACTATCTTTTATTGTGATTTTTAAGTATTCAGTTAATTGACGTATCAGTTATGGAGCATCAACTTGCATTCATTTCTAAATTGTGTGAGGTGGTATTTCTAAATTCAGAGACACTGCATAGAGCCTTACGACAAATAGTAATAGCAAACCGTAGTTTAACACCACTAGGGGGCAAATATATATGTTGAATGTAATTGCAGTGTGCACCACCAATTGGTTTTTATTGATATAGTAGAATATAACATTTGTATACCAGATTTAAAGTTAAACAGTCTATGAGTTCGTAACAGCTCCACCAAGTAGAGTTTACCTAGTGAGTGACCTAATGAGGGGACCCAGCCCCTAGGTTGGGAACTGCTATTATTTTAGGAGTATTTTGCATATACTTATGTTTTGCTTAAGTGGAATTTTTTATGGTGAACTTTTACTTGTTTTGTGTGTTTTTACATATAGATGAATCAGTACTTTTACTTTAGTAAAGATTTGCATTTCGTATAAAATGACAGACAGCCGCCACTGGGCTGTCTGTGGCTGACCAGGTAATTTATACAGTGCGTCAACACTGTTGGTCGTAGTGGAACCTTAATCAGCAGCTGTTCAGCTGATTAAACGTGTTGAGTTGGTGCGTGAGAGGCATCCGAGCGGCTGTTCAATCAAGAGAATCACTATTTTCACCCATCTCATGCTTATTCATTACTTATCACTTCAGCTTGTTCTTATCTTTTGCCATAATATACTGTGAGAAAATGCTAAATTACGTGTGCTGACAGCAACAGAAAATGAAGCAAACCTAAGTCATTGCCACTTTTGATCGGACACATTCTCACAGGCTCATTTTGCTAAAGCTTATAAAACCAAAACAGATTTTTCGTAGTTCCACAGAACTGGTCATTTGTATTCTGAGAGAAAAATATTCTATCAGATATACCACGGCGTGAAAAAGACTGGCTAGTTTGCTTTTATTTGACATTCAGCTGATGTTCTTTTTCTGGACTAGCAGGCTAGGCTATGCAGGCAGCATGCACCATGAACATGTCAGTGGTCAGACGTCGCCTTTGAGGTGCGTTCAGGTGCGACAGAAGTGACTTTTAAGCCTCGGACAGCAGCAGTGTTGTTTCCCTCCGTCTGCGACGCCCCGGGCTCAGAGTCACTCAGGAGACCACACTTGTTCAGTAAGGTTACTTCAGCTTGATCGACACGTTTCCTTCCTCTTACGCCCTCCACGAGCTCCAGAAGGCCAACAATGATCCGCGTGCGCATGAAATCAAACACATGCAGTACGTGCTGTACACACAAACACACAGAGAGAGAGAAAAAGACAGAATGAGTCCAGCTGAAGTCAGCACGCTCTACGTCCGTCCGCTCCTTCCTGCGCAAATGAATGCAGACGCATGCAGTCGATTTCCCTTGAGTAGCAACATGCAGCGCCAGGGAGGAGGGACACAAGCATGGTGGTTTTGAAAGATTAAAAGTGACAGAAAATACACAAAAAGACATAATAGGAAGAAAGGGAGACATGGTAACCATTACACTTTGAAAGATAAGGTCACAGATGAACTATTTCAAGTTTATTTCATTGTTTTAAGGATGAATAAATCTACATTCACATCATAGGAACATACAGCAAGTGCACCCTTATGCTTCATGGTAAGTAATATAATTGTAGAGTACATTTATGACATTTTAAACAGATGGTGCAAATACTTTACCAGATGAAAAATCTGAATGAAATACACATGAGCAAAAACAGGTCCTTCTGCCTACTGTACACAATAACATAGGACAGAGCGTTATGTGGATTTTTAAATAGACTAAACACATTTTAATATATTTATCATCAGCGTGTTCACATTTTAAAACAGGACATAAATACTGATTCATACTGTCTCTATGGGGACATTAAAGTGTTTTGTCATGTTTCAGACGTGCGTGAAGTACAATCAGCAGATTCACATAATAACTGCAAACACAGATCTTTGCAAGAGTGTTAATGATCAAACCTTTTGTCTTATCTCTGAGTAATTCTAAACATAAAAAGAAAAAAAAATATTTTAATATACAAAACATAATCGACAACGGAGATTTGAGGTAAGAAGCAGGAGGCAAGAATCCAAAGGTTGGGTGCGATTAGCATCAGGAACGATGTATTGACCGCGGTGACCATGGCTAAGCGAGGGCAAGACCAAGATCAACGTCAGAAAAAGTTTCACGTCAATATCACCCACCGGCATTGCTCTAAACAGCACGACATAGAGATAAGACGCAGCCCTGACAGGGGCTGCACTTCATCAAGAGGATCTCAAAAGACAAGCAGCCTCAGAGGACGGAGCGGTTCCCCAGCGACAAGTCGTGTCCTCCATCAGCGGCGTAACAGCACATGCATACTGCAGCCAAGTTTGCACAACCTTGTTACAACCCATAAAACTTATTTTAAAGGGCTGTTCAGGAGGGTTGTCTCACTGGACCTGCCAACCACTACCTTGTTTTCTAGGATTAGAAGTTTAGGTGTGCAGAGCTCCCAGAGACCAGACCAGGCAAGATAAATGCCACTTTTTTTTTTGTGCATTTTTAATGCAATTTCATTTCCCACATTTGTGAAAGAAAAAGGGGGAAAGTCTCTGACTAAACCATTAAATCTGATGTTATTTAAATGCTGAACCACACTAAAAGGAGAATGGATTAGAAACATATTTTACTTCTAAAATATAATATGATAAATCATTTGTGAAAGAAACTTCTTTCTGATACAGCAGCTCCTCAACATGCACATAAATGATCCGTATGTTCCTGCAGTAAACCTGTAGGAGGACCAAAAATACCAGATCCTGGACCTTGGATTGGACCATTGAAATTCAATGCACAAAATGTCAAACAGATTATCGCTATTTAAACGTTTGTCTCTGCCTTTTCCCCTTCCTGTCTGTATTATATAATACAAATACAGAAATAAAATTATACTTCAAAAAAGGAAAAGTTCAATCAAGCATGCTTTTAACATACAATAAAAAACCTCTCAAATTCTTACTTTATGTTCTCAGAGGACCAGCAGGAAACACACTGGTCTGTGTTGCATGCAGCCCGCTCTGTGTGTCTTGTAAATCAAAAATTCAAGAAGATAAATAGTTAATATGCTTTTTTTTTTTTTTACAGAGGACAACCACAAAAGTGCTTTAAGTTTGAGCTGAGAAGGACATTGATGGGTGCAGAAACACTGAAGCTATGGAATAGCTTTCCTTTTCCTTTTCTTAGAAACCATTATGTGCCAGCTTTTGTCATTCCTCCCTCTCTCATAATCTCAGTGGTCTGGTCTCTATTTCATACATGCTCTGTTAATCTCTGTTAATCTCTTTTAATCTCTTGTATGTTTCAGACATGGTCAAGCAAAGCCAACATGCCCCCCCCCCGCCAATATTTTTCTCAGATTTTCTTTTTTTTTATTCAACTACATTACCGGAAAGTTTACATTTCAGATCAATCTTAGCAGGTGTCGGTCGTTTGTTATTTCTCTGCCTTTCACTCAATTCCCTCCTCCTCTTCATCTCTCCTCCTCCTCCTCCTCATCTGTGTATTGAGTTGGCACAGCTCCACACACACGGTCTGTCTGCACGCCTCAGTCACTCTCAGCGCCGTAATCAGCGAGTTGCACATTCCAGGAGAGAGAGGCAAAGCGTGTGCAAGTGTGTGCGCGTGAAAGAGAGGGTAGATGTACACCCTGAGATGTCTGGATGGATTAAAGGATGGACCTGGTTGTCCATTATGCAAAAGGAGCCAAACTTTTGGGCATAATCAGTAATGGATTGGACAAATTGATGGGAAAATAGCCAATTTCAGCACCAAAACAGAGAGGTAAGCCAAATGAAACTAATAACCTGACAGAGATAATGAGTGTTTTTGCTCTTTTTTTTTAGGAGAAATCACATTTCTCTAATGCATGGATTAATTCACCACTTGTGCTGTGGCTTCTTATGGCAGCAAAAGCAGCTTATTACTGTGCGTGTGTCTGCCAAATGAGCTGTTAAAAAACAGTGGGATGAATGTATTTTTCACCGGACACATTGTTTTCCAAGTCAAACGGACTGATACAAAGCTTTATTTTAATGAATAACAAACAGGCACATTAACGTGTGCTACTGTTAGATTAGATTATCAGTGGGGCGTGATACTTGCCACAATAGTGATATGATGTGTGATTATTAACTCAGGCTACTCGGATGCCAAATGCCCTGACAGTGAAATCTAACATGTGTTATGAATGGCTTAAATCTTTCAATCAAATTTTGAAATAAAATAGATAAAAAAAAAATAAAACATTTTCTGGGTAAAACAATTTTTTGAAATTTGTGTTTACTACAGTTAAACAAAGTAGCTATATGTGTGCCTAATGGCATTGTGTCAAAAAAGGTTATAATTCTAATAGGCACAAATATTCTTAAAATAATGTTTAAATATTTAAAGATAGCATGAATACATTTAAATGTTCTTAACCTTTGCAAAAAATGGTGATTGGGAATAACAAACACACATCACATGGACGTATTGATCATTTTCTAAAGATTCCTTCAGGTGAGTTTCGTAGCGTCATTGTATGCCTCATGATGCATGACGCACAAACAGCAGCCAACTTATCCATGAAGTTTCTGTCGCCAGGCGTCGAAGGGAAAAAAGAACATGGACGATGCAAGTCTCATTCAACCCGCTGAGCGGGACGTGGAGGGCACCTCGCTGCCGTTATCAGTGACCGCTGAGTGGCTGGAGGACGGAAATGAGACGACTGGGAATCAGTTCCAGCAGCCTGACTGGCAGGTGGGAGAAAATATAGAGATTATGGCCACTGGAGCCAGTTCTACCTGGAGATAATTTGAAAAAAAATGATCAATATTGATGTACAGTGATCAATAAATACACTGCTTTTAGAAAATTGTGTTGAAAATTTGTGGTTTTAGGGTAAGAGGAAGGTATTCTCATGAATCAAGAATCTTGTGCCTGTTTTTTTATTTATTTTTTTTAAATATGGCAATTAGATTTGTCTTCTTGACATGATTGCTCAGTGTTTTTTCTCTCCTCCTCTCCTCTCCTCTGCTCTCCTCTTTCAGGTGGCTCTGTGGGCTATAGCATATTCCCTCATCATCCTGGTGTCCATCACTGGAAATGTGACAGTCATCTGGATTATTCTCGCTCACCGACGCATGAGGACTGTGACCAACTACTTCATTGTCAACCTGTCCTTCTCTGACGTTTCCATGGCAACCTTTAATACTCTATTTAACTTTGTCTACGCGCTTCACAATGACTGGTACTTCGGCCTTGGCTACTGCCGCTTTCAGAACTTCTTCCCCATCACCGCCATGTTCTCGTCGATATACTCAATGGCTGCCATCGCCGTGGACAGGTGAGAAAGCCACTCGCAAACAGTTCAAAACGCCAGTGCACACAGATGATGTGAATTGCATTAGTTTGATCATTTTAATGTTCTCAGGGGTGGCATGAAGTACAAGCACACGCACACACATCAGAATATCAATATGTACCATTTTTGTCTTCTAACATTACAAGTTCTTACATTCTTATATTTAAAGTTTAAATGAAAGATGAATAGACCAATCACAACACAGTGGCTTTGTACTATTGGCCTTAGAAAGTCTTTAGTTAGTAGCATTTTTGATAGACATACAATAATCAACAGTCATGGAAAATGTTTTAGTAAAACTTAGAGTTCCAGGCACATCCAATCATAAAAGTATTAAATTGAGCTTCTCATGGTCACAAATCACCATGAAACAGACACCAAGTTTACATTTCTAGCTCATCTGGTTGAAAAGTTTTGCCAAATCTATTTTCTGATGTTCCAACTTGTATATGTTCCCAGATAAATATCAGAACTTTGAAAAGTACTTGCAATACAAAAGTTAGTTGTTGGTATAGGATATTATCTGATGGTGATTTCTATGGAGATATCTCCAAGCTAAAAACCTGCTTCATTCACGCACCCATATGGAGTATTGTTATCATGGCCATATTGGATTACCAGTATAAAATTGTCGAGGTTATCCATATCGATTGTGATCCTACTGGGTCATATATATTATTTTAACCTATCTATGATCTTACTTGGTCTTAGATATCGACTAATCTTTTTTGAGCAAACATAGTAAAATAGATAATCTGCTAGACGTCCTCCCCCAGAAAAGCAATTATGAAACTCATAGTCTGCATTTGTACAGGTCAACCGACCTCTTTGATTAAATCACTAAACAGCACCTGCCCTGGTTTACATCAACTACATTGAGGGTTGAACAGCAGTGTTCACAGTTTAGTTTCCACATGAACTAGTTCAACATTCAGTTCACAAATTAAAAGAACCAGTTCAGTTCATGATTCATTTTATGTCAGTTCATTGTTACAAAAATTAACGAGTTCATAATTTACTTAGCATTTATTTTTGAAATCTGTCAAAATTCATAGCATACTTTTACCTAGTATGTTGTTGTGAGCTAAGATGAAGTAAACACCAAAGGTGCTTTGCTACAAGCAGAGACTGCATGAGCAACTATGGATGTAGATCCATAAAAAAGAAAAACATTAAATAATTTGTTGTACATTTAAACGAACCTTCATATCCATATGTGACCACGTGAGTTATTTGTCATTATTTTCCCGGCCCATAGGGAACCATAGAAAGCAATTATCAGTTTTAACATTGGAGCTATGTGTCAGATTTATCTTTGTATCCAATGTTTAATTCTTATCGAACCAGGGTTTAGTGTTGAGGGGACAGCCCTCTAAATCCTGACATTTCCTAACATGTTGTTTTATCCATTCAGTCCACACTAGTAGCAGCTGCAACTTTCACCCTGCAGAATATTCTCAAAACATGAGGAAAACCTGCTGCTTAAATGGTCTTCATTATGAAATTAAACTGGACTAACGGGAATTAAACAAGGTCCTTAAGGTGCAGGTCTTGGTCAGTACTGAATTTTCCATAAAATTATGTTAAATGGTCATAGCTGTGGTGCTGCCTTCCTCCATGCTCCTGGCTGTTCTGTGTTTTGATGACATATGTGTTATTCCAAGTTCCAGTGCACAACAACATTTACATGCATCCGAGCCTTATATCATACCACAAACCATTAAAGCAGTAGATGCTTAATGCAAGAATAAAAAAAAGAATAGATCTAAAAGGTAGTCCTATTTATTATCAACATGCTGCAGCATTTCCTCTGGGATTTTTTTCAGCAGCAGGGGTAGTCTTTGCCTCCCTCTAGTTTTTTCATCTCCCTCCTGTACCATCACTTTGCTCCTTCTCTACTGCTCCTCCGTGTCTGATATTACCTGCTTATACAATCACATATATATTTCTGTACCTATCATCATTTGAGTCAGTAAAAAGCTAATGATATCTGACTACTGTCATCTTCATTATACCTGAAAAAAACTAATGAAATTTGGCACACTCCTAAAATAAGTTATAACATGAGAAAGCACCATTCACAGCCACCAGAATGAATGTGTTCACAGTAATACTCATTGAGTGAAAAATACAGTATGTTCAGTTCATGTTCACCCAAAATATGAACGAGTAAATGATCCTTCATTGAACGTGTTCAAGCACAACACCATAGACCAGTTAGTGGCTGTGATGAGAACCACAAAACTGAAAGCATCAATAGTGAAAGTTATAGGATTGTTTATCATAGTATCGCTTATTGTTTTAGGATAGTTTATCATTCTCTTCCACGATCAAGGGCTTCTGGATAATTCTCTTTTTTTGGGGTTTGCATCTGAGGTGGCCAATCTGATTCCAGGGGCGGCCTGGCCACCCCCCCAGACGCCCTTGCAGTTAGGTCCATGCTCTCCAGAGTGCGATGAAAAAGAACTTCTCAGTGCCTAAGAAACAGTTTGGATCCAGACATTAGACACACAGCTGATCCCTTACGCAGCACTCCTTTAAAAAGCTGCGCCATGCAAACAGGATGGAAAGAGTCCTTTTAGCAGTACAAAAACCATGTTTTATCAGTTGATAATACACAAAATATCCTTTAGTTTTCATAATTGTTTATGCATCATGTGTATTTTCGCTCTTCAGAGGGTAATTCAAACTATATTTTTCATGTGTTCAGCTTGAAGGTGTTATGTCAGGTCAACTGGCAGAAGTTACAGATGTTAATAATGCCCACTGGAGCATGAATAGTCAATCTGTTCTTAGTCCAATAATCACATGAATACATACAGTTACTGATATTGTGTATAGCTGTAGAATGTAATGCAGCAAGCTGCAATGAAGGATGCATTAGTGAAGCTTGTGTTCATTTTTTGGGCCTGTTAGGAGTGGCGCTGCATGAGACTTTGCTTTATATCATCAGTTTCTTCTTTTTTTACACCATAACAGTTTTTTTTCCTAGCGTTTTCACACCTGGCCTAATACAATACTTACTTCTTCACAACTCTTTACACATTGTGCTTTGAAACACACCTGAGCTTGTCAGTTAATCTTTGGTGCAAAACGCACGTCAACCACCAAAAACGCTTCACATTTCACATAAAAGTAAGTCATGCTGCCGAAACTAGAAAATATAACATTATGCTCTCTCTCTATATGCAGCTTTGTCATTCAATGCAAACAACATAAACAATCTGGAGAATTGCAAGAGATATTTTTTGTGGGTTGTTACTTTTACCCTGTCGTTGTTTTTCTGTCTCAACTGATGTCATGATGAAGTGTGCTGAACTTACTGAGCAAATGTTTTATTGTATTGGAAACCAAAAAGAACAATTTTTACGATACAATGTGAAATAATATATGATAAAGAAAGCAATTCCAACTGAGTATTGTGCAGTGGGCTTTAGTGCATTATCACAGCTTTGGGTTTGGCAGGAAATACAAGCTCCTGCATAAAACTAGCTTTCAGATTGAGCTCTTCTTCAATTAATCACACATTTGTATCTGTTCTAAATGTGTGTGGTGTGTACAAATATGCTTAAGGCTAGTGTCTTGTTTTGTGACTAATAGAACAATTAGAATTAGTCTAAATAACATTTAACTTTAGTTTTCTTTTAAAAAGGTAATAAAATATGGTAAACACAAACCAAACAAGCTTCAGTTATAGTTTGTTATATTTAACATTTACTAATAATAGTAATATGAGTCCTACTCACATGATGTAGAGTCCAACTTGTGCAACCAGGAGTTTAGACACATCTGTGATGTTTTATGTAACCTTTAAAGCCCTAATTATAACTGAACACGTGTCTACTATAGTAAAGGAATTGCACTCGCCATACGTTAATACCTTACAAACAGATACAGTACAAACAGCTGCTTAAGTTGTTGTTTATGAACAAACCAAATAAAGCTAAAAGAATTTCTGCTAAAACCACAATTCTTACTCATCAGCATATCATTTGAAATCTGTCAAAATGCAGCACATTGCATCACAATTTCCCAGACCTCCTGACGGCACAGTCTCTGAATACGGGCTGTGTGCATTTCTCTGTGCATTGAGTGCTTTGAAACATACAACTTTCTTATTATCCAAATGCTAATAAAATTTCACTCTCTTCATAATTGGACCTTTGAATCTATTCCTTCCTGACACAGTATCAACAGCATGCAGTTTCTGCAGAGCTGTACCTAATAATCTCTCAGCTGTAAACTTGTCCCAGAACAGAGAGTTTCATCAGAGCGTGTAATGAATCTCATAAGTGTATGCGACATATTGTGTACGCGTAGCTGTCAGTGGCCCAGGAAACTTGTTGATGATGAATGAGCCAGAGATTTGGATCAGAACAGGTGTAAAAATCTGAACATTACTTGACAAATCCTCCTCATTAGTTTCCAATTTGTACATCATCAATGTGACTTTATCCGGGCCTAATCTTTGCTGCCATCAGGTGCAGCGACGGTGCTGAAAATGACGAATTACGTGATAAATGGGTTAACTATGAAACATTATCTAAATTACCCAATGCATGTAAAGGTTTTTACAATGTTGCACCTTTTTTTAAAGAGTTAGGTAGGTCTGATTTAGGCTTTGACTTGTACCACTAATTCAAGTGTAAACTCAAAACAGGTTCCAGAACATTCTGAAGATGTTGGAACATGCGAAAGCAATAGAACACTTGAGAGTTCGTTTTTAGTCAGTAGAAGGAATGACTGATTAGATGATTGCACAGATCCTAATTTTAGACCACACTTCCCACAATTGCTCGAAACAAAAGCGAAGTTCTCTAAAAAAATGTAAAATTGCACCTCTTATGCAAACTCACACGCCGCTATTATCCACCATTTCTGAAACGAGGACAAGGGTGCAAGCCTTTCAGATACATTTACACCGTTTCAGCTGGATAATTCACATGAATGATTCATAGTCGGTTTATTACAAACATGACAATGCTAATAGGAGATTGAACGGCACGTTGCATAAGATTCATGAGTTACCATGGCCACTTCAATTATCTGTATTTGTTATAGTTATTTCTTCTTCATTGGCGCTATTCCACACGTGTTGACACTTCCTTTTGGCCACCATCACTGGTCAAACCACACCAAGAATTAGATACAGGAGGAATTTTATATATGCAGATACAATATGAATATATCATTTAAATGGGTCGGAAAGATTTTTCACTTAAGTCAATATATGTGAGTCATTATTTAGTTTTCAATCACTCAGTTAACAGCATTCAGCTGAATGCATATTGACACAGAGTCAATAGGACGAAGGTTTTGTCTGATGAGATGAGATAATTGGACTGCAGCCGCTACATTTAATGACAATGCAATGAATTCTGACGAGCACACAAATGCACGCTATGCCACTCTTTGTGTTTCTTATTAAGTGTTATGGAGGTGACCTGGCCCGACCTTGAGTAACATATAATGTATATTTCTATAGCTGCACACACACTCACCCTCTCATACACACACTCTCACACTCCCTCTCGCTCTATCTCACACACACAGACACACGCAGAGAGAGAGATGCAGACACAGGTGGATGGAATGAAATACTGGCATTATCATTACTTTGGCAGATGGCTAAATCGCCAGAGACTGACAGATGGTATAGAAACAAATATAATCTTCCAGAGTGGAGTCAACAGAAATGTTCTGTTGAGTCAGATGCCAGTGTTTGCCTCTTTGTCAGGCCACTCTGTCAATGCCTCTCAAATTCACCCCAGAACAATCTATATAATTCTATATTATGCTAAAATATCAGAAATTATAGAGCTAGACTTCTCTTGCAAACCTATCTTGCATTGTCAGATTGTTTTTATTGTTTTATTGTGTTTTCATAAATCAGGCGTATAGGCTGCACATGTACACATATTATTAGTAATATTTTATTACAATTCTTTATATTCATTCTATTCTTATTCATGTCATATTATTTTATTTATTTCTCATTTTTGTCTATCCTGCTGCTGCTGTGATACTGAAATTCCTCCATAGGCTTAAATAAAGGAGTATTCTACGTATCCTATCATGTCCTATCAAGTCAATCCTGTATGAAATTCAGGTCATTTCAGATCTTTACCTGTTACACTAGAGGACAAAGGTTTACAGAAAAAAAAAAAACATGTGAAACATGAGCACAATAGAAAAAAACATGAAACCACTGAGCACATTGAACGTGCTGCTGGGAAACAATCATTGACTGAAGGTTAGCGCTTAATTTTCAAGTGCTAATTGATTTTAGAGTAAAGAAGCCTCCATTCATTTTCATTTGTTTTAAATCACTCTGACTAACACGCAATCAAGATGTTTCCTTTAGTGAATAAACGTGCATTCAATAGAAAAGGCTTGTAATGGTGGGCCTCACCTTGACGGAGCCTCTGCATCCTCCTTCAGGTACATGGCGATCATCCACCCGCTGAAGCCCCGCCTCTCCTCCACCTCCACAAAGGTCGTGATCGCCGTCATATGGATCGTAGCGATCCTACTGGCTTTCCCTCAGTGCTATTACAGCGTGACCAGGTTTTACTACCCCAGGACGGTGTGCATGGTCGACTGGCCAGATGATTATGGAGGAACACATCAGCTGAGGTGAAGGGAGGAGATTCATGAAAAAAGACAAACGCAGTACAAAGTACAGATACACATGTAGAGTATGTTCAGTGGTAGAAAAAGTATTCAGATCCTTTTCACCAGTAAAATTACTAATAAAGTACTCTGCTAGAATTTAAAGCTTACAAAAAAATACTATAATAATCAGTGTTTTACTATTGTAAATATATTACTGCATTACCATAGCCTAGTTAAAACCATCTTATGCAGTAATATGAAAGCCTATGTTGAATTTTACTTTTTACTATTCGGCATAAAATCGTTTTTTTCAACATATTGTATACCAATTTGGGACAGGCGATTCCTCTGGACAAAAATCTTGCTCAGCAAAACTCCAAAAACAATTAATCTTACTCACTTTTTTCCTCATATTTTACAACAGAAAGTTTGAACTTCATGTTGTTCTTTATATTTTTCCCACCGAGCCAGAGCGATGGAAATCAGAAATTAAGTAATATTACCCGAGAGGGTGTTATTTACCATCAATTAAGCAGGATTATAATGCAGCTAGGACTGAGGCTTATAGTATGTGGGTAAATATAATTAGTCGCTGTCCACTGCTGGTGGATTCACATGCATGTTGTCTGTGAGCACACGCTTTTACTTCTATGACACAACCAAAAAAACTGAATCATTTGTAAGTATTGGAGACAGTGTGTAAACCATTTGCAAATATTTTTTCTCAAGTTGTATCCTAATGATCAGATAGTCATTTACAGGGCACATAAACACACACTGGAGACACACTCACACACATATGTCATATCTCTAATGGTGTCCCCCTCCCTCCATAGTTACCAGTACGCTGTGATCGTGCTAATCTACCTGCTCCCTCTGCTGGTGATGCTGGTAACCTACAGTTTAGTCGGCCGGACGCTGTGGGGCAGCCACATCCCCGGCGAGGCGTCTGACCACTACCACAGCCAGATAACAGCCAAGAGAAAGGTCACCAGCCAAACCCATGATTGATAATCCACCCTCGTTATTCTGCTCAGATAAGTCCTGAACAGAAGCTTTTAACCTGAGACGTGCTCGTCCTGATATTTCTCTGCAGGTGGTAAAAATGATGGTTGTTGTGGTGGTGACCTTTGCCCTGTGCTGGCTGCCATACCACATCTACTTCATCCTGGGCTCATTCAACAGGGACATTTATAAGCAACGTTATATTCAACAGGTGAGCAGCTGTCTGTCTTCTTGTAATTAAATGATTCAGAATAAGGAATTGACCTTTTGATTGTGGCTAACGTTCCACGTCCTTTTTTCAGGTGTATTTAGCCATATTCTGGCTGGCGATGAGTTCTACCATGTACAATCCCATCATTTACTGCTGCCTGAATCAAAGGTAAAACCTTTGTCATATATGAATTTTGTGTGACAGAAGTAATCTCAAATCGTTTTGTCTCATCCCGTTTCCTCTCTGTGGCGTTTTAATGTGCAGGTTCCGCGCCGGTTTCCGCCACGCGTTCGCCTGGTGTCCCTTCATCAAAGTGTCGGAGGAGGACAGGATGGAGCTGCAGCACACGCACACGTTCAGGGTCACCATGTCACGCAGCCACCGCAACAACAGCACGCACACGCACGCCTCTGTCAAAAACGCCGTGGAGGCCGGCACAGCCGCCGGCGCCGACCTCGCCGCAGAGAGGGAGGCCTGCATTCAGCTGAAAAAACTCAGCTCGCTGAAGACGTTCACTACGCACAACACACACGTGGCGAAGAGGCAGGACGACACGGAGTCTGCCGTGGCCAAACTGATGGAGAACTCAGACTGACGCCTGGATACAACAGGGATTTTCTCTAGTGAGACAGGAGCTGATAAAACAACGATACTGAAAATCCATCATGCGGAAAAATCAATGAAAGGATTGGCGTGGGATCACTATGAATGTCATTATCAAGCCCGAGGGATGTTTTCTTGTTAATGCCAAAGTAATCACATGAGGATGATAAATGTATAGATACAGAAAGAAGAGACTGAACCTGCGTTACGGGGAAAAAAAAAAGAGTAGAATATACTTACGTTAACGTAGCTCGACACGACGCAGGTGTCGAGCTTTCAACGTCCAGTGTTGGTATTGGTATGTATGTTTGTTGGTTTCTGGGGTCATAGGTGAGTTCTTGCTTTCTTTTCCGGTGAAAGTGAACAAAAAAAAATATTTCTGTCTCATTTCTGTACCAATTTTTTTCATACACTAACCAACCTCCAGCCCTGTGTTCCTCTCTTCACGAATTATCAGTCATTTGGCAGTCTTTATCGTGCCTCGACCAGGGGCGTCAAACTCTCGTTCATCCTGGGCCACGTCAACGTTATAGTTCCCTCAAAGGGCTGAATGTAAAAATGATATACGTCTATATATTTGTTATCATATTACATAATTTACATTTATAATAGTGTCTGAAAAATTATAATTAATAATTCATTATTTTTTTAATATAATAAAAAAGTATATGGCAATATACAAGTTCATGTTATCTTATGATTTCAGCATCTAATCATTAAGAAGGGTTGCAGAAAAAACATGGAAAACCAACACGGAGTCCAGAAGAGACTCGCACAAGAATATGCCGATAACCACAATTAACAATTAGGATGCATTTATTTAAAATATTTTCAAAGATTGAGATGTGATTAATAAACATACCACAGTAAAGGAACAAGAAAGTAATGATAGACGTGTTACAAGAAAGGAAAATAAGGGAAAATGTCTTAAGCAACCTTCGTGGCCAATTAAGAATGGATCAGGATTAAGGAGGTTTGCCGGTATGCACCTGGAAATTCTTACATAGGAGACATGGCCAGCGTGTCTCCGTTAAATAAACAATTATTCGCATTTCCATCTCTCAACACATCAGGCAAGTCTGTGCAGGCTCTAGAAGGGCCACAGAAAGCAAGGTGCCAGATCCGGCCCGCGTATAGACAAAGATCTACAACTGACTTCTTTAAAAGAGTCTTTCCTCCACTTGGTCAATCGTTTGTCCACTTCTGCAAGAACAAGTCCAAATTTCTGGAAATGGCGACTGTAGAAAATCACACTCTGAGCAGACCAATCACAGCCTTTGACGTGTAGTCCGGGTTTTTGGAGATGCACATCAGCCTTCATCATTGGGGTGTGTGTCTGTGGCGTGGTAGCTATGTAGCTATGTCAGCAAAAGCATAAACTCCACTAAGAGAACATTGCTGCTGTTGTTTCTCTCCCTCCCTCCTTCTTCTACTTCTTACTTAATTCAGTTTCTGCATCTGTGCTTTGGAAAAAAACAAAAACAAAAAAAACTGTGGATATTTTGGTGTAATTGTTGAGTTTGTATCCGTGGTTACTGATTTTCAAGAGCATAGAATGGATGAACCGTCCACTGGCATCAGCACCAAGCCTTAATATTGTTGTTTTGGTGTATTTTTTGTCTTATTTTTCTGATTAACTTAAATTTTGTCACTGACAATGTACAAATATGGAAAGAAAAACATTTTTTTTGTTGTCAATTTTGCTGTTGTCTTGGTTCGAGCTAAAATAACAAGCATTTCCTGAAATACAAGGTTATAACAATGAATTCCAACATGCATATTTCGTAGTAAATAGGAACTATTTGACGCACACGCCTGATGACTGTGCAGCTGGAGGCTGCACCACTAGGGCTTACTAGTCAGCATTTCTCTAAACTAGAAAATCCTGGGTGAACAGTTTCACTACGCTATTATTAGACACCGTACAAAGGAAATCCGCCTCGAGTTGACCTTATTTCACTGGATTTGCTGGATGACCCTCATTTTCAGTCATCTGGTTAGCATGTTTTTTTGTCACGTACAGTCCTTTCTTTCAGCGTGCAAGTATTGTTGCTCATATATTGTAATTTCACATGTTCACACAACTGTAATATTTTCTTATGGTCAATGTACAGTAATTAATATTTAAAAAAAAAAGTAAAAGCGCTGCTACTGCTTAGAATCTGATGTGAAAGGTTATCTATTGCATTTATTAATATAAAACATGCTGCTGAAACGGATGTGTGAATAGGGTTGTACACATACAGGTCATCATGTTGTAAAAGATGTAGCGTTTCGGCGATTCAGAACACACTGAAAACCTTGAAGGAACTTTTTCAAATACGCACAGTGACATTGTGAAACATTTGTATTTGTGGAACAGAATGAGAGTCTTTTTGTGGCCTAAATAAAAGTTGCTATGTTTAACTAAATGTGACGTAATACAGCGTGTGTGTGTGTGTGTGTGTGTGTGTGTGTGTGTGCCGGACAGTGGAGCACAAAGAGCATCAGTCAGCAGCGTGAGTTTGACACAGGTTTGTCTTTATTTAGTGACTGATTGATTGGCAGTGTTTGGACAGATACGATCTAGGTTTTGTGAACAGAAGCAAAGAGATTAAGGGGTTTGTGTGGTGAGGGGTGGCGTTCACAGGGACTGCTCTGGGGGGGTCTGATGGCAGGCTGCTTTAGGACCTGCTCGGAAGTAAGGCGGGATTTTGTACGTAATAAGTAGGAATAGGAAATCAACCAGCTCGCAGTGACACATATCTTCCATAAATACAACTTTCAATTAAAAATTTAATAATCGGGCCGTGTCCCTTTAAAAAACTGAATTTTAACTGTGGTTACAGTTACAGTTTACGCCCCACATTGATATCACTTATTTAACAACAACCAAACATCTTTTTTAATTTTGTTGAAGAAATCAACCAATATTTAATATATATATAGAAAATATTTATGAATTTTGATGTGTGTTTTGCAATTCAAAGCCATTCAGTAGTTCACTTAACCCTTACATACAGCGCAGGATCCAATTTTTACATTTGAAAGCTGTACAAAATTGTACATTTTCTTTTTGCCAAATTTTATCATAAAGCAACCCAGAAAACACAAAAAAAGGATATACACAACTATTACACATCTTCGCAGATTCATTTGTATGTAATAAAAAAAAAAAAAACACATTCTATAAAATTTTGCTTTCTGACAGTTTCAGGATTAAAAATTAATCAGAAAGAAAGTATTAATGGCTAATGAAGTGTTCATGAATGTTAAATAAAAACTAAAAGCAGAAACTAATCATGAGTCAGTATGTAAGGGTTAAATACTCTCTTAAACCTTTTAGGAGCATAATGGAGCGAGTATAGGGAGAAGCTTTCTTGCCAAAAATGTTCAAAATCCTCTTAAAGGTTGAGCCCCTGTAATTAATATCCATATATGCTCATACACTGTGTGGCCATTGTTGTTCCACTGGCGTCCAGGTTAGCACCACATGTTCTATGCATACATTCTGGCTCCATGGCTGCTGTTGACAAGTAACTGGTGAGTTCACACTATAATCGCACCACACCGGCTTGAGGACGGCTTCGTAGCCAGCACTTCGTAGGACAACAGCAGCTTATCGGCAGCCGTGGTTAGTTCTTACAACCGTTTTTTTTTTTTTTTTAACCACTGCTCTTTGGACACATCTTACAGTAGAGTACAATAGCATTGCTGTCATAAATTAGATCAAATAATAAGCACATTCAGTGAGCAATGTCACCCGGCCGTTTTCCCTGGTAGAAGTCCCTCATTCCATCTCCTTCTTCCCTGCAGGAAGGGGAGAGGACTTCCTCGCTATTGCAACAGTAACAATTTTTTCTACATTTCCCAAATATAAAAATAGAATAAATAACAACAAGGTATGTATAACATTTTGTATTGCATCTAGGTTAGACATCAAAATGTTTAGAGACGGAAAAAAAAATCCCTTTTTATCTCATTACATATTTAGATTTCCACCTCACACTATCCCTTTTTTATGCCTTGTACAGGAGACAGTGAGGCGCTACAGCAGACACAGCAGACACACTTGGAGGCTTTGGTCTAAAACTGGGTTTTTACATCCACTGCATTAGTCGCAAGGATCAATCACTTTTCTCTTTTTTTTTTCCCCACTCCAGCAACTTCGCAACTGCAGCCGCTTTTTTCTTGTTATATCCTAACAGGCTGCAGTTACCAGAGGAACCCTCCAGATGGCAATGATACACACCTCACAGGAGCATTTACAGGAGTGTGTTAACTACTTTTCTGACCTGCACATTCACACGGATTTAACCAGGAATGTGCACGTTTAATCTCCATGATAAAAATCACAAAACTTGCTAAAATCTTGCTTTACAATGGTTAATTCAAATATCCTCTAAGTACAACATATCGCCTCTCTCTGTACACGGGCTGAAGCAGCTACGGGAGCGGAATAGGTTGACTGGACTGATTTGTTTCGGGAGAAAAGAAGGGATAGTGTGTTTTTATGTGTGTGTGTGTGTGTGTAGGGGGGAGGGAGAACAGAGGGGCACGGGGGTGAGATGGGTAGGAAAAACCCAGATAACAGCTTGACAGAAGACGCGTCCTCTACTTGTTGTTCAGGTCGTCCCGCATCCTGCAGCCCACGGCTGTGATCAGCGCCGCCCCTTTGCCGCTGCCGTCTTCCGACAGCAGGAACTTGACTTTGCATTTCGGGGCCAGTACCTTGACCGTCTGGTGCATGATCCGGGAGAAACTGGGAGGAGACAAGAGATTTGACATGACGTTATACTGCAAGTGATGCATTCTATTGTGCTGTTTACAAACTCCAAAACTCGAGCGTCAGTCAGCTGTTAGAAGAGAGATAAAATCAATTTCACGTTTCTAGCTTGTTCAAAAAAAAGACAGCAAATGCATTTTAAAATAAATAAATGAATGAATAAAAAGTCTCAGATTTTAGTAGTGCTGTCCCTAAGTCTGGCCAGAAAATAATTGCATTGTCCACCCTGTGTATGTGAAGACTCTTCTAAAACAGACTTGCTCAGTCCCACCTACTCAGAACAAATGGAATCAGGAAGACGCATTGCAGTGTTACACCAGAAAAAGTCCCTTAAAGGTTTGTTAGACCTAGACATAGCAGCCCTTCCTATTAAACACTGACTCACTCATCATTGTCAAAGATCATTTATTTATCTTTCATTCACTTATCTTTTTATAGTTTGTTATTTACTTTCTTTTTTTGTCAGTAACACAATACGGTTGTCTTGTCTCCTGTGGTATAAATGAATAGATTTGAGGGATTTGGAGGTAATGCCCGATGACAGAACTGTTATTTATTTCTATTATTATTGCCTGTGGCTGTACGGTTCTGTGCAGAAAATGCAATAAAGAAAGTTTGAACAAATCTATAAAGTTAGGTAACAGACCTTTTGTTATTGAGGAACAATTGATTTGTCAAAGCAGAAAGCAAACGGCGTCAGTGCGTGAAAAGGCACTGTACAGGATCGCCGGAATGTCATTTATTCCACCTACGCTTGTCTTGCTTTAAAAAGTCTAAATGTCTGCTGTGAGAAGGAGCTATTTGTAGCAGGTATATGTTAGAGGCTGGAGCTTCGAGCTTCAAATGGCAAAGAACAATGGAGTGGCGGAGTATTTATCAGGCTGGTGATTGCCCAACTTAACTTTTTAAGTGAAGCAGAACTTACAATGTGGTATAATGCCTCATCCATAAAATCACTAGTTTTCTTATTGCTTAATGGATTGGGGGCATAGAATAAAAGAACAGATTTTCTGGTATAAAATTTATTCAGAGTGTGATTTAATTCTTTTAAAATTTGTGACAACTATAGACTATATAGGAGCTTCCCCCTTTCCTTCCTGTGATCTCACTTTAATGTAGACAAAGGGCTACACAGGAGCCTACCTCTGTCATGAATTTAGTTTTGTTCCCCCCCAAGTGCTTATGTGGCTGGACAAGAACAATGCTTATATTTGTCATGAGTCAGCTGAGAAAGCAAATCTGACCAGATGGACTGATAAATTAACAACAACACTTGTTTGTTCAAGTATAATGGCCTGCAACTATTCTCAGCAGTGTTGTCAAGAAGTGGTTTCGCCCGCCTTTGTCTGCATCCACTGGCATTCAAAGCAAAGTCCAACAGCCCAGCAAACTGACGGTTACGTCTCTTAATGTAGTTACGGTAGTTTTGTAAGAAGCGATGAATACAACTCACTGTGGATGTAGTTTATAAAGTGTTCCGTCCACCCCCACGGTGATGTCCAGATGGTCCAGTCCACGGTTCTCTCTGATCTTATCGACCACAGCAGCCATTCCCGCTCCGCACAGCTGAGCAGCGCGATGCGACACCGCTCCACATACCTGCATTACAGGGAAAACTTGCATCGTTATGGCAGAACAGGAAATCAAAAAAGAAAAATAATCTGCATACCTGCCATGTTCGGCTGAGCAAGACAACAACATATCAGTGCACAAATGTTGAAACACGTCTGTCCCACAGTCCCACAGTCTGTCCTCTCTCACAAGACGGAACAGATAAAAAGTATTTCCCGGTTCCAGGCTCTTTCACGCAGCAAACTGGCTCTATTTGTTTCTCTCCAAACACAATCTGAGGTCCAGACCTTGTGATGACAATGCTATTATGTTGAAATTCTTATAAAGGCAACCTACAAAAGCTATGGACATTGCAGAAAAGAGCTTTAAGAATAGTACAAGCTGGTTATCTAGATCACACTAATTCGTTGTTTTTAAAGACGATGCATGAAATTTGTGGATTTGGTGAAATTGAAAATGGGGGAAATTATGTTTAAATAATAAATAACACTGTGCCAGGAACCTTGACCAGAGATGGGGTTGTAATTTAAGAAAACATTGTTTTTTTCACATTATAGTAAGGTAAGATAAGATAAGCATTGCTTTTATCTCAACTTACCGCTGTGAGTTTTAATAACCGTTTTTGATTTCATTTCATGAAAAAAGGAAAATCTTATGTGACTATCAGTATGTGTTTTTTTTAGATAAATAAAGAACAAATCAAATAGTGGTGAGTGTGTGATTGGATTAGCTCTTTAATCCAGTCTTTGTCCTCATTCTGGTGAGGCAGACTTTGTTTTCCAAAGTTGAAATACCATAATTCTAAAGTGAGGCAGGTTATTCATCTGTCTGTACACCATTTACCTCTTTGACTATAATACTGTCATCACAGGTGCTGTCCAGGCCCAAGTGCTGCAGGATGGCTCTGACTTGCAGAAGAGCCAGTCGGTCACTGAGGAAGACGCAGGGATAAAAACAGATGGAAATTAATAAATGTTAGAACATTGGTAGCTGTATAGTGACATAAAAGATAAATTGTTATGCTAACGAGGCACTATAGACTATCACACCTTGTTCAGCTAAAAAACTGTTTTACCCCTAATTACTAGGTATTAAACTGGAAATATATTGTAATAATAGCATATACTTCGGTAATTATCACTGTTAAAAGGCGAATACAATAAAACTAGAGGTGACGTACTAAGTAAATGTAAGAATATGTTAATATTATGAATACAAACATGGAAGTAATAATTATGAACCTACAAGTTTGTGTTAAGTATGTCAGAAAGGTAACCTACTTACTGCCAGTGGTAATTACCCATAATATATTTACTGGGTAAAACACATCGTATTATCCAACAATACAATTACCATGCAGTATTTTTATTGGGAAAATATCTAATATTTCAGCTATAGATTATATTTATTTACCTACATATTACCAAAGATAATTACACAATACATTTTCCAGGTAAATATCTATTTCAGCTCTAGTTGCACCGTAATTACCCATTTATTACCAGCAATAATTAGCAAATAAACTATTATTACCATTTATTTACTGGTTAAATACTGTAAAAGTAAGGATTACCACAAACAACTTGAGAAATTGACCCCATCTCTTTATAACCCATTGTTTCTTACCTCTCAATCTGTGAGAGGAACTTGGTTTCGAAGATGCCTCTGGTCTTCAGCGTTTCTGAAATCTGACCTCGGAACAGGAATCCTCTCTTGGTCATGTCTATCAGAATATTGCGGACAATTTCGCCGAGGTACATGCCGCTGCACATTTTCTCATATCTGCCAAACACAATCACAGGTACAGAAAAAAACACACGTAAAGGTGGATTTAAACATACAGGAAGTAAAGGGTCAATACACAAACAGGTGTTTCCCACTCGATGAGAGACAACAATATAAGTGGAATTTTAACCTTTGTTTGCCAGGATTGAGCGAGAAGTCATCCACAGCGCGGTCAAACTCCGTCCTCATGTCGTCAAGGCAACCGTTGTCTCCGAAAGCCCCCCACTCCATGTTGACGCACATCCGTCCCTCGTCCCCCTCTACCGTCTCTATGTTCCTCATTTCCTCCATGTAACATGCGTTGCTACCGGTGCCTAACGAGCAAAAAAAGATAAAAAGAGGCGTTACGGATACAGAGCAGCGCAGAAGGACTCATCCACCGTTAGGATCGACGTAAACCCACCAGCGATGAGCCCGATCTCACAGGTGGGCTCTTCATAGGCACAGGTCATCATGGTTCCCACCGTGTCATTGACCACGGCCACTACGTCCAGATCAAATTCCTTAAGGAGGAGTGCAAAAGTAAAAAAAAAAAAGAATCTGTATTCAGAACACATTACCATATTTAATTTAAACAACAAGAAGAGGAAAGACTTTTTTCTCTTCTGTCCTTCTCTGTGTATCCTACCTCTCTCCTCTTGATGCCTTCCCTCAACAGTCCCACCACATCTTCTCCTTCGCAGTCTGTTGCCTTGAAGCCTTTTGTCCATGTCACCAGGATGCCCTATACACACACACACACACACCTAAAATTGTCAAATTCTGCAACCCATGTGAAACTTTTTTTTTGGACTACTACTCAGTACTCCTTAAAGACTTGCAGGAAATATCAGGGAAGTAATAGAAGAGGTGTCGACTCACGGCGTCAAGGCTGGTCTGTCGACATGGGAACGAGAAGGTGAAGCCCATAGGGAGGCGGGCGTTCTTCATTCCCATGTAGTCCAGGAAGTCACTGATGCACTGCACGATGTGATCAAACAACTAGAAGGAAAAAGGAGACGTGTCGAAAATGTGTAAATTAAAAAATAAATATAAAATGACATATTTCAGGGGTGCAAATACACACAGCCGTTTCATAATTTGACTCGTCTGGAGGTTGTACTGCTCTGTGACAGAGAAAGGTGAAATTTAGTGAGCCACTGTTAAATCTGCTGATGATGTGTTTTCTTTTTCACATAACCAGGCAAGTTAATTCCCATTTCCAGCAATGGTCTAAAGGAGCAGTCGTAAAAGTGTGAAACACATCCTGCTAGACAACTACTATAGCACTTTAATTCTTGCCAGTAAAGGAGCTAAATGAAATCAATATGCCCCAGGATGTAAAATGAACAATAACTTTAACATTAACAATTTAAATAAACTATAATTTATATTCATATCTATTTATATAAAATATAATATATAATAAAATGTCTAATTTATAATACACATGGTATTAGTAATTGTATTATGAATTACCTATAAATGGTAATTATTATTGCTATTATATTAATTACATTATTATCATCATCATACATTACATGTATGTACATTTTTGATGGAACTCATTTTTTTAGCTTTATTATATACACTGAGCTAACAAATCAATTTGTCTGTCTCAAATTATTTATAATATTTAATACTTATATGCATATTACACATATTCATATACCTTGTGTGGACGAAAGTGGACAATGTGGGCCCTTTAATTCCCATTTGTCGACTATCGGTCATATACTACACTTACAGGTGCACTGTGGGATAATTTATTTGAATAACCTAGCCCCTATTTTCCATATTATTGTAAGAATTTAAATAAACAGACACTCACACATGTTCCACTTCCTTTCAACTTTTATCAGGTTGTAGGGGCAGAGAAATGCATGATATGACCCAAACACAAACTCAACATAGGAGTGAGATTGTTAAGAATTGAGAAAGAGGTGCAATCAGACAAAATAGGGAAAAACAATTTTAAAATTGGACGATACAATACTATATTATCTATTCGGACTTTTTTGTGCAGCTGGCACCAGAAACAGAAAAAGTGAGACTGAAAAGGCCAAAGGTCGCAGACAGGATTAGAGTTGAACTCAAACTCAAAATCAATTCACTGATAATCCCAACCAGCACACTTCCTTATTTATCCAACTCTAACCTATCAACGTTCCTCCCTGCCCTAGCGCTACTTACAAGCTTCCAACAATTAACCTCCTACCTCTCTGCTTTTTTCAGCACCGGCAGGGTAACGGGAGGTTAAGTTCAAAGCTTTCCACCTTTCGCTCCAGGGCTCTGTCTGAATTGCGTCCTGGGGTAATGCAATAGGGTCAAAGGCACGTATGGGTTCTCTCACCTCCTCTCCGGTGCCCTGCATCACTTCTAGAGGGATGGCGTAGATCTTGTTGTGCATCTCCACTGTTCTTTTCTTCCCAGAACGGATCTTGACCAGCAGAACCCTGAAGTTGGTTCCGCCTAAATCCAAAGCCAGGAAGTCACCGTTCTCTGGGCGCAAAGACAGACAGACAGGTATTTGAATACAGTTGTAATGATATCAAACACACACACACACATACTTTAAAGCACAGATTTTAATAAAAAACTGTGACCAAAGTGGCAAACATAAAGTGAGCAACATCGGAGGATCAATGGCTGACAGCTCTGTCAATCACAGAGAGGCGGGACCTGCTGTAAACCAGCTGTACTGAGCTGCTAAGCTGCTGACTAGTAGTGATCTTGGCAGCACTTTCTTCCCAGCAGGTGGACTTATGTGCAATGTGAGTATGTGTGTGTATGCGTCTGGTTTGTGCTTGAGTGCGTGTTTCACCTGTGCCATCAGGCGTATTTCGTACGAACGTTGGCAGCATTTTGACAGTAGCAGAGTCCTGAGTGCTCTTTGAAAGGCCATTTATGATCTCTGTCCTCATTCGCTTCTTCACCTAGAAAAACAAAGAATATTTAATAAGCGTGATATATAAGACACACACACACACACACACACACACACACACACACACACACACACACACACACACACACACACACACACACACACACACACACACACACACACACACACACACACACACACACACACACACACACACACACACACACACACACACACACACACACACACACACACACACACACACACACACACACCCCCCTCCTCACCTCTAGCAGTTGCTCAGTCGTCAGTCGAAACTCTTTCAGAGTTTCAGCAATTTGTCGTGATTGATCGGCGAGTCGGTAGGCCACAGCCGTCACCATGGCCGCTCCCTTTCCACTGCCGCTCTCTGACAGGAGGAACCGTACGTCGGAGTCTGGGACCAAACGACGGACGGTCTTATGAAGACGGCGAGCATACCTGGAGTAGATTTTGAAGTTTATGTCTGAAGCATGAATGCAAAAGCGACGGTCACTATCTCATAGTCACTCACTGCGGGTGCATCTTGTAGAGCGACCCGTCGATCCCGACCGTGGTTCGGAGCCGGGCCACGCCTTTGTTCTCCTTGAGCTTCATTAAGATGCCGGCCAGCGTGGCGGCGATCAGGCTGGCAGAGCGGAAGGACACGATGGCACAAACCTGAAGGACAGGATGAGAGGAAAGACATTTATTAGGCAAGGCACTCAAAATGCATCTAAGATAATTATTGAGTGACAGTATTTATCTATTTTTTTTAAATATAGGCACACTTCTGTATTTTATTTTGTGTCATTATGTTATACCATTGGATATAAAAAATAATTTTATCGGGGGGAAAGTATCTTGTATTATGTACAGTCAGATATTGAGTAGAATTGTCTTGTTTTTCACTAAAGTTTTTCACTAAATTTGACATTAAAAAGTCAAAAATATGAGGTGAAAAAGACATTAACATTAACATAGAAAGTCAAACTATTTATGTTATGAAAACAAGACTAAATCCAAAATCAAGAAAAATGAAATATGGTATACAATATTTCAAGTACATACATACATGTACATTACTGTGTGTAATGTATTTGTCTCCTATATCACATTGTTAGTTGTCTTGCAATTTCACTAACAAATAAAAAAATAAGGAAATACACCATAATTATACTTTCTGTATGTTTGTCTTCCCCTAATTTGTTTTTAATTAAAATGAAAAAAAAAAAAGTATACATTTCACCCTAATTTGTTTCGATTCAGTAATTCTTGTGACACGAGTCAGGAATTGTTTTAACACACATGCTGCACAGCGATGCAGTCGTCAGCTGAGGGCTCCACACCAAGTCTGGTTAGGATCTCTTTGGTCTTGATCAGCCCCTCCTTACTCCTAAACCAGAGGCAGAGGGAGAGAGAGAGAGGAGGGTGCTTAAATGCTTAAAAATGAATAGTTTCGATAATTACTGTTTCGTAAACTACAGGCCTAAGCAAAGCAAAATCTGCATGACTCTGTAGTGACGTACTTCTCTATGGCGGAGACATGCTTGGTCTCAAACTTCCCTTTAGTGAGGAGCTCGGGGGTGATCCTTCCCTCAAACAGGAGGCCTTCTCTGGCCATCTTCACCAGAATGAGACGAACTAGCTCTCCGAGGTACATCCCACTGACCATCTTCTCAAATCTGCAGCACAGTGAGGAAGGAAAGGAGACACGGGGCAAGCAGAGATGACAAATGGGTTAAATATCATCAGCCTATGGATATCACTGATGAATCTGTAAATAATCATTGATTTCTGTCTATAAACAGCAAACAGTGACAACTTTGGTTCAACATACAGCTGTTTGCCAGGGTTAAGAGAGCCTCGGTCGATCTCTCTATCGAACTCCGTCCTGATGTCTTCCAGCCTGCCGTCATCTCCGAAAGCCCCCCACTCTGTGTTCACGCACATCCTGCCCTCGTCCCCTTCCACCAGGTCAATGAGATGCAGCTCCTCCATGTAGCAGGCATTGGTACCGGTACCTAACACACACATAAAACACATGAGCTTTTATCATCTTTTTATGATAATATATTAGGTTCTATACTAGCTTTATGTCATTTCTGTTTCTTTGACCCTTGACTTGTGAAATAAACAACGTTGTCCTACCAATAATGATCCCGACTTCACATCGCTGGTCATCGAAACCACAGGTCATCATAGTTCCCACGGTGTCATTCACTACAGCCATGATTTCAGCCTCATAGTCCTGGAAAAAAATAAAACAGACACATATAGGGAAGGTTTTACAGCGGTCATCTGTAGATTTACCATATGGCCAAGAAGGACTGAAAATAAATTGGCACAACACGCCAACAAATTCAGTGAGGCGTCAAATGGACGTCGAAGGTCAAATGAGACTTACCCCTCGCTTCTGAATAGATTTGTGGAGCAGATTGACAACGTCCATTCCCTCCACGCCGCTGGCCTTAAATCGCTTTGTCCATGTTATGAGATAGCTCTGCACACAAACATAGAGAGCAGATAGAAAAGGAAAAAGATCGAATTTAAGGTTTGAAGAGCAGAATCTGTCATTAGAAACTAATACAAACAACGTGACTGATCTCAATAGAATACGCTAAACGGCATCACGAACATCTAGTCAACCTGTTAATCAGTTTTGTTTTCTTTTGATATTCTTTCACCTCGTCCAGTTTGGTCTGCTGGCAGGGGAAGGAGAAGGTGAATCCAACTGGCAGCTTCTTGTCTTTGATGCTGTGTTTTTCCATGAAGTCACCGAGACACTCGGCCACATGGTCAAACAGCTGGAACACAAATAAAGGAAGAGGTTCTGTCAGCTGAAGTTGTGTGTGTGTGTGTGTGTGTGTGTGTGTGTGTGTGTGTGTGTGTGTGCGCGTGTGTGTATAATATCAGCCTACTCGCGTTCCGCTGCCATGTATGATGTCCTCCGGGGTGTCGTAGATTTGACTCTCCATCTGAACGGTCTGTTTCTTGTCATGGCTCACTTTGACACGGAGGATCCTGAAGTTGCTGCCTCCCAGATCCAAAGCGATGAAGTCTCCCTTCTCTGTCAGGACAGAACAAGGGGGAAAAGAGTGTGAGAGAGAGGGATAAGAGAGAAAGGGTAGACTTCAATTTGAAGCTTTTAAATATACAAGGGATAGAAAAAAAGTACAAAAATAATTAATACGATGAAAACAAGTATCCAGAGAAATTACCTATGAAAAGAGAAAAAAAGAGTTTCCACATGCTTGATAGGGAGCAGAGCCTATCTCATCTTACCCCTTAACCCAGATACATTGAGGAAATATAATCAGTATACTAAATTGAATATCAGTAAATCATAAGTAAAGTAGTTTATGAGTATAACAGTATTATGGCTTTCTGAACAGGATCTGAATTGCTTTGCTTATCTTCGCTCATTCATAAATCAGACTGTCTTTATTGCTCGTTAGAGACTGTACTGCCCTTTGATAAGAGCTAATCTGATTCACATAGTGTATGGAAGTTTCCTTTCTACTCATATTCCTTGGTGATCAGACAAATCAAACTCAAGTAGCAACAGGATCAAACTCTTGCTGCTGCTACATAAATAATTTACTGTAGAAACGTACATTGTGTTTTTGCAGAATAATAACAGATTGCTGATATTGAAAACATGTGCTATCACATTATTTTAGATCTTGTGCCGCAACATTTTTGTGCACATCAGAATGCAAGGTCAGGTCAGTGTAGTGCACTTGCTGCAGACAGCATGATAATTTATCTGGATGGAATGTAAATGGAGTAGAAACGGCCAGAACAGAATGTTTGGCAGTGTTGGCTTCTGGAGAGAATGAGAGGCATGAGATTGGATTTCTACTTCCTGATTGAAATAGAAAGACCAGAGCCAAGAACTCACACTGTGATTCAGTGTTGTGTGTATATCAAATGATAAAGCGATGAACACGGAAACTTATTGTAGCATCTAATATTAATCAGACAACAAGATGTTTACCTGGATTCACCATCAGTCTACTAGGTGAACAACAAATTCACAAGCTCCTATATGAACATTAAAATAAGTTCTTTCTTGCCACTGCTGTTCCTCCTGTTCTAACTAACCATTAAAATGCTTTCTTTTAATGATTTTTGACGCCAAAGACTTCACGGTAGCTCAACACTGGAATCCAGATATTACACAAACATTTGCATATGTGTTTTTTTTTTTCATAAATATTAGTAAACCCACTAAAATGGGAAATTGTGTGTGTGTGTAAAGGACCATGTGCATCAGATTGAGTCATAGCACTATTTTCACTTGAAACGGAAAGACTCCCCTCCCTGAGTACAGCACGTACGCGATATAAAACAAATGACTCACATTCACATGAATTGCAAGGGCCCAATAACTGTAAATTAGGACTGGACGGCAGACGGTGACCCGATGACATAACGACAGGGAGAACAAGGTACAAACCTGATCCATCGGGGATCGAGCGCACAAACGTTGGCAGCATCTTCAGCGCGGCCGTGGGGTTCGTGTCCCGGCTCAGACCTTTGACCAGCTCCCGGCGGAACCGCTGCGTGATGTCCAGTAACGTCTCATCAGAGAAACGCATGGAGTACAGATACTTATCGATCTGAAAGTAAACGACAGAAAAAACAGCAGGAGCGTTAATCCTCCATCTGTAACCACAAATATTATATTAATTTTTCACACACACACACACACACACACACACACACACACAGACAGACACACCTCTATCCTCTGACACAGGCTAATTCTCCTGAATTTGTTTTAATGGAAGCAACTGGAATTGCTAATAGCCTTTATTTTCTAATCACGGTGATGCAGTGAATGAATGAATTCCATCACGTAATGCTTTTAAATCCATGAAGAGAATCCACCATCTGAATAATAATGTTATTCCTTTGTATTAGTTATATCACGACGATGATAGCTGTAAAAAAAAAAAAAAAAAAACACAACAGCGACCATGTGACACACAGCGAGACCAGGAAGTACCGAGCATGCCAGACACTCCGTCATGTTATCAGTGCAAAATTATGCAGCAGGGTTTGCTTTGTGAGTTTATAGTGGGCATGACAGTGATGAGTCAACGTATGATTTACATCAAGGAGAAAAAAATGAGTTACAAGTTTTAAGAAAGACAAACTTTTTCCCAAAAGGGCAGTAACATGCAGGTAAACTACACCAAGTGTGTTTTATCAGCACAACCTGACGTAGGGTATGTACGCCTATCTTGACTAGTCAGGTTGGCTGCTCTTTAATTGGTCATTGCGTAAACTACACTACGCACACACAACATTCTGAGCACAATTGCTTTTCAGCAACAGGATGTTAAACACTCTTGACGAAATCCAGTATTGCATCATACCATGAGGTGAAGCACAGATCTGCTTCTGATTATAGTGCAACAAACCACTGTACATATACACACCACTGGTTAAATGTCACATGAATTATAACCTGTTCCTTACAATGACAGATTTAGAACTATTTACACTCCCAGTTGTCAGTTAGGATCCATATTGGATAGCAATGGATCGTATAAATAATACATAGAGGGTCAGCCTAGTGGATGGTCGGCCTTTTCCGTTCCATTATGGTGCATGTGATAATTTACTAGCAACTCATTGCATCAGACATCAGATAGGAATGTTGTAACTTCCTGTTTCTGGAGTCACACAGGAACTGTATTCCTGTATAGCTCTGGAGTTCTGTATGCTGTTCAGGATGATGCCAGTTTGGTTACAGGAGGGGTTTATAAAGGGAATAAATCCACTGGTGCAATCCACTGTTTCTAACATAGATTACACACAAGGGACATGGATTCTGACAGGTAGTCCTGACAGTAAATAAAGACCTGAGGTCTCACCTTGCAGCTGTGTTTGAACAGTATAAACAAGTAATGCGCAGACCTGGACAGATCAGTTCACGTTTGCTTATCTGTAGGTGTTAGATTCCCTATGTTCAGTCTAAATGTGGAGTCTGCCTCTGGGATGAAGGCTCATTAGCACATGCGCTCGTCAAATCGAAACCCACAGCTGAGCAAATGTCACCTCTCACTTCATAATCTCAATAAAAAAAGAAAAAAGGTCCAGAGCACACCCTGACATGCACGACAACGCCCTCCCCTCCTGCCTCCAGTGCTCGGTGGCAGCATGTGTCATTTCAATTACACCATAAATGCACACACAGGCACACATAAAACCACACGTTACCTACTAATACTACACCTTATACCTGTCTCAACCACACACAGCATTCAGAATATACAACTATTTACAAAAACAACAACAGGATTTTGATAACCGATAATTAAACCAAATGAAAAAGGTATGACACAGGTATCAAATAATTAGAAAATTGTGAAAGGTTTGGGGTTTTTATTGTCTGTAAGACATAATCCTCAAAATTACAAGGAATAAATGCCTGAAATATTTCACTGTGTAATGAATCTATATAATATCTGAGTTTCACTTTCTGAAATGATCCAGTTATTTGAAAACAAGAAGATGACTAAATCATTTGTTAGATTTCTACATTATTGTTTCGCTGGATGGATGGAGTTGAAAGAGAAATACATCAAATGAATCCACACAAAGTATGGACATTTTGAACCAAAGTATAAAGGAGTCAATTTGGTCCATAGTCTCATCCTGTTGGTTTGACCTGATGTCAAAATCACGTTAAAAACAATTACACAAAGTTGCTGCTCTTAAATTTGTTATGTCTGACCCCAATCAGCTATCCAATCAGTATTATTTCCTTTAGTTTCGGTATAGATACTAAGGTTTAAAAATACTTTTGTAGAAGCTGAAGTCAACTCAAGCTTTTTACTTCCCTGTCCGTCAAAATATATATGAGCTGTAATTACTTTTTAGCAGCGATATAGAGGTTTATGAATATAACACTAAAGAATAAGAAAAAAAGAAATTAATAAGGAATTCAGGTAAAAAGATTCTTTAGGCAAAAAATAACCTTTAACTCCCAGTATATGATGTGTTATCACTTATTGGTAAGATAAAAAAAATTGAATATGCATTATCTATTTAAAGGTATTTCAACAATAAAAAAGCCTGAAGTGGTTATACTTTAGAGCACAGAACAGATAAAACAATGCACCTCTGGCAGAAAATCTCTTGATTTGAAAGTGATGAGTTGAGCATTTAATGCACAATGTAAATGTATGAAAACGTTTTAATTGGAATAATAAATCCAGGTAATACAAAGCACTGGATTGTCTTCAAACAAAGTCACACTCTGCTTTAAAGGATCCTCTGACTATTTCCTAAAAAAAGGGGCTGCATTGATCATTTCATACAACCTTCACCACAGAATAGGATGCCTGTTATAAAAAAAAAAAAAAACACCTTAAGAGGTTCTAGGTGAATCAACGTTAATCAGTCTGGAGATGCTAGGCTGGTCTCATCCTGTTCCTGTTCTGAATTCCTCATTACCGATGATGGAAATCACACCTGCCAGACATAATTGTATAACCGTTCGTGGGTGTTGTGGACTGTGAGGCTGTCAGTGGTCATACTGTCTTCTTTAATGGCCTGGTTAAAATAAGAGTGTGATCGTAATTGAATGAGAAGGCATCTGTAGGTGGTCTACCTAAATAAAAATGCGCCCCCAGCTGACCAGCCTGCTGCTGCGTGACAAAGGGGAGGATTAAAAACTGCCATTGTCCACGTTTCTCCGCATCACACTAAGACAAACCTATTGAATTTAATCCCTGCAGCAGGGAGGAAGTTTGCATGACTGTAGAAAACCGAAGCAGCCCATTATTAGAAGCTAGACGTTTATTATCCCATCTGAGATACTTTTATACTGCAGCTACCATGAATGCAGACAATACAGTGCAAAACAATCACCTTAATTTCTTTCAATTTTCCAATTGACCAAAATAGGAGTTTCTAATTTTTCAAAAATGACATTGCAAGCTTGGGTGAGATTTCTGCTGCATGCATGAGTCTTTAAAGGCCATGTTTTCCCCTCAACACACTCCTGACAACATTCTCTGACGTCGCTCCAGGGCTCTAGAGTTTGAGGAAAAGTGCTGCCTCCATCCCCCGCCCCTTTTCCTCCCCCCCAGTAACTCACCTCCTGCTCTCACTCCTCTCTACTTCTCCCTCCCTCCCTCCCTCCCTCGCGTTTGCATTCTTCCTCCCGACAATGCCCTGTTCTCGGCTGACACGGTGAAGTGCTTCCAGGGACGAACTGAAACCTGACTCCATTGTGTACGTGCGCGCACGCTGTTGTGCACGCACGAGGCACGTCATGTGGAAAAATACTGTCCTCTACGTCGCCTTCTCCTGCACCTTCCCTCCTTCCACACACACACACACACACACACACAGAGTTTGGTTGCCTGCTAACTGCTGACAGTGTATCCGAGTGTGCAGTCAAGGACACTGCAGCGCACTGAGTGAAGCGCTCAGGCCGATTTGAGACTCTCTGACAACTGCAGATGCAGCCTGAGCACATCAAGATGATTAGAATGTCTGCATCCTTTAGCTTGCACTTAAAATTCTGAGCTGTATGTTTAGCTTAACTTAATAAGTCAAGCCAAAAACAAACTATGCTCTTAGGAAAGCACTGTGTGTGTGTGTGTGTGTGTGTGTGTGTGTGTGTGTGTGTGTATGTGTGTGTATTTGTGTGTAAGCCTTCTCCTCACCTATGGTCACATGGCATAAAGCTGGCCTATTTTAGGGAAGCATGGAGAGGAAGAAAGCAGGAGTAGCGAGGAAGGGAGGGAGGTGTGTTATATTACAACACATCCTGAGGGCTGATGAATTTCAGTCTCTGTATTTTGGTTTCGACACACAGTTTTGTTTATATCGCAAAATGCGAATGACTGAACCAAGAGAGGGACACAAAGATGGAGGAGGAGGAAGAGGAGGAGGAGGAGGAGGCAGAGAAGCGAGACTAAGGGGGCAGGAAGTGGTAGCTGTGAACTTTTTTTCCCATTTATAAAGCAAATCCACCAGAGTGAATGATGCAGAATCTGCAGTTGGTGATTATTTGTGACATCATCAGTGAGCGACCTTAAAGGGACCTGCCCCTGTTATGTAGTCATAAAGCACATGTTGAGAAATGGCACTAGGGATTTAGAATCTGAACCAGACGTGATGAAGAAATTCCAACTAATGAAATACATATATGTTAACAAATGGTTCTTTAGAGCTTCTTAGGAAGTGAGTGGAAAGCCTTCGACATGCTGTGCTTTGATGGCACTGAATTGGTTCCAGTTAGTTTACACCAGGAGTCTAAATATGGGGCTGAGAAGTTATGAAAGACCCACATTCATGGTGTTTAACCAGACTCTCCTCCTCTTTCACCTCAAACTTTTACATGTTCAATCATGCTACGGAGTATGAACAAAACGAGCGCTTAGTGAAGTTAGTTTTTTATTTGTACTCTCACATCCAGTATTGTTTGTCTTTTAGCTTAAACACACTTCAGTTGTAGGGCTGACACAGTGACATTACTAAGCCAATGGCTTTGTCGCTGCAATATAAGGAAAGACTAAAGGTTTTTGCTAGTCCTGAAAAATAGGTAAAGATGGAAGTGTACATATCATTTTAATGAGGACATGAAGGACCTGAGTGAGCTCTTTGAAGTTCCTCCTCATCCCTCTTCGCATCTGTCCTTTCATCCTCATCTCCAGCTTCCTCTCCTTCTCTCTAAACTTACATCACGATCACAACCGAGCAGCCGCTCGCACGTCTCACCACACAAACACAAGCTCCATGTCACATCGAGCCAGTTTGATTTGAAACTTCAACATCAGCGCTACAAATCAGTTTTATGCTGAGGGAACTGTACGTTCCATTCACTTCCTTAAAGAGAAACGTCACATAGCAGAGAACAAACTCTTGAAACTTGAAGGAAAGTTAAAACGGGGACTGGCTGAATAAACCCAATGGCCTCTGCCGCTTTTACAGTCTCCTCTCAACTTCTGCTTTTTTCCCTTCCTGTCACTGAGTTTCTCTCTCATACAAACAGCACAACAAGGGATGGTCACTCACCTTCTTAACCTGGTCATCCTTCAGTTCAGTGAAGTAATAGGCAAGTAGCTGGGCAGCAATCATCCTGGTCCTCTATGTTTCTCTCATACACTCATGCAGACTCACACACACGCACACACACCCACAAACACACACACGCTCACATACACACACACACTCTTTCCGTCTCTCTCTGAGACACAGACACACACACAGTGAGATAGAGAATAATCCAAGACGAAAAAAAGGTTTTAAAAACAAAAGAAACAAACTCCGCTCTGGCTCTACTTCCTATATACAATCTGCCACACGCCGCGAGAGATTTTAAAATACCTCCAGTCCAATCCGGTGTGGTTTAAAATAGACAAGAGCTGCTTCATGTGCAGCATGTGAGTAAAGCCACATGAGTGAGACAGCAACTTTAGCAGGAGGGAGAGAGGGGGAGAGGCAGAGAGAGAGAGAGGAAGAGGGGGGAGGGGCCACAACACGAAGCCCTGCCCACCAGCTGAGCTGATTGGCTGCCACAAACTACTCTGGCCTGCTGACGCTTTGAAGACCAGTGATGGAGGAGTAGTACGAGAGAGAGAGAGAGAGAGAGAGAGAGAGAGAGACTGCCTAATTAAGGAGGGGGAGAGGCAGGGAGGGGGTGGGACATGGGACTGAGAATGAGAAATGAGTGGCAGGAAGTTATAAAGTTACTGTATGTTGCTTTCGGGAAGTGTCAGTGAGGAGATGACTCACACGGCCGATGTTTTACTCAAAATCAGCCTTTAGCTCATCCAATTCCTTTAATTCATCCAATTGCAAGAAAGCTGGGAGGAAGAGAAGGGAAAAAGCCTCAGTCTCCAGCCAGTGGGGGAAATATTGGCTGTCAGTGTCATCATTATTATTATTTCCTTTTAGCTACGCATCTGTCATTTTATTTGTTTTTATTGTTAAATGTGAACCTTTCTTGCTTCCTATTTCTTTTATTTCAAGCATGTTATAAAAAAATACATTTTACTTGATATCATTTAGTTTGAAATCATTTTTCTATTAAACATTCGTGATTGGACAGACCAGATTAAGGTTAAAAACTAAGACAATGGAAAAAGTCAATATCTGTTAATGTGTTTTACATTTTGTGCATTGCATTTCAAAATAAAAGTCCAAAATATAAGTACAAAAAGTCACATTTTTTGTACATTGAAAAAAATCTATGTACTTCTTTTATAAACATGGGTATGAAATTGCAATATAATGTAAAAAACAGCACAGCCGGCCTAGTCTGGTCTCTGGGTGCTCAGCGCCTCTAAAACGTCTGATCCTAGAAGAATCCCCCCTGATGCGGGGAAGGAACTCATGGAGAAAGAAAGCCACTCGCTCCTTTAAACATCCCGACAGTCACCATCTATGAGACGAACGCTGCTCCGGCTCCACCGTCCTCTGAGACATGACATCATCGCGACAGAAGCAACAACAGCCGTCTGTTGTCTGGACTCTCAAAGGAACATCCACAGACACAGTGGTGCTAATAAACCGGCTGCATGGGCCTTTTCTTCATGGAACGATCACAACTCTAAAGATTGTTGCAGCGGCACAGACTGATCTTAACCTTTAAGTGCTTCTATTGTGTTATTTTGACGTAACAGATTTTATTTGTGTTATTTTACCCGTCCATTCCCACATGCCAGTTCTGTCCGGACTTGTTGTATTTGTGTTCACAGCAGTATGGGTAAAACACAAACTGTGCAGGCTGCATTGAGTAAAGAGACTATCCTCATGTTCAATATATTTTTTCCAGTTCTACTGTTGCCTGAAGTGTTTAAATGTAGAAACAAGCCGCAGCGGAGCAAGAATTTCACTGTTTATATTTTAGAGGAGCTTCTCAGGGTTCTTCCAAAGGTAAATATGACGCAAGACATCATCTGCATTTGGCTACACGCCCATAGCCGCGTCTCACACACTGCTCCTGTCTGAGGTTTCCTCCATTCTGTGCGCGTCTGCTCAGCTTTGAATTCTGTCCTACTGTACAACAAGGAACTTTATCACATAATGTGAAACTCCCTCTACAACTAAATAATAAGGAAGCTTTTGAAAACCCACGTTAACGTTTAGATTTTAAAGGACGCAATGACAGGACAAAAAGAAACGTCTGTTGAATATCAAAAGATTGACTACATGTTTACTACAGCTCAGTATGATCGACCTCTGCAGGATCAAATTACATGACAACATACAGTATTTCCTCATCACCATTCATTTCCTCGTAGCCTTTCTCATGAGTCTCTCTCCATCTCTCATTCCCCCTAATCCCACATCTCCATCTCTGAACCAGCAGCTGCACTATTATAGATAATCCCATAGTGTGAGCAGATTATCATCATGACAATACACATGAATGAGTGTATCTTGATCAGTTACCTTCATTAACAATGTTTTCTTGTGATCCAGCGGAGCCGGCCTCCAGCAGCCATCGCCACGGTGGCGTGGTGAGGCGACGTGATGTCTCATTCTCCCACCATCCTCACATCCCAGCTTTGAGCTTCGATTCATTGTGACTGTGGAGAAAATGAATCAGAGAATGAGCTATAAACAGAGGCCTTTGCTCACTGGAAAAAAAAATGTTTGTTGAGAAAAAAAAAAAAAGAGAGAGATAGAGCGAATTCCACCAGAACAGGGCCGGAGCTCATTCCATTTGTAGGACCTTGAAGAACCAACGTCTCAACTCTTGGCAATTTACTGGAGGCCATTTGTTTGTTTGTGTGCGTGCGTGTCAAAGCTCTTATTGTTGCTTTACAGGGGAGACAAAGACCCACGCCCACACTCGCAAAACCACAGACACACACACATACAGAGAAAACGGATAGGCTTTGCACACCTTGCTCCCTGAGGAATGCCGATTCAAGGCAAATCTTCAAGTTTTTTGGAAACTGGCTCAAGCTCAAACACAAAAGAGATGTGCAGCAAAGACAGAATGTACATTGTGGGGGAGGAAGGTTATATGGGATGTAAGGAGAAGTCAGTGTGTTTGTGTGTGTGTGTGTGTATCGGTCACCGCAGCGCTCCGTGCTGCAGATTCAGCAGCCCAGCTGTGTTTGTGCGCGATGCCGCATTGAAGCTGCAGTGTCAGTGCATGTGTGATTTAACTGTGAAGCTACTAGGTCACAACGAGGACGATGTGGGATTACTGTGCCGCGCATGATCGTGCGCGTGTATGGCTGGGTGTGTCCGCAGGTAGCATTCTAACATGTTAATCCCTGACAGATTAGCTACTGTTTCATTCCTGTTAGCACACAGCCATTCTCACTATATTTACATCATTTGTTATTTCCATCCTTCTTTCAGTGTTTATATATATTTACACTTCCATTCCAAAGTTTGGTGTCACTTAGAAGTGTCCTTATTTTTGAAAGAATTATCAGTTTGATAAATGACTATTCTACCTGCAAATGTTTTAATGCAATATCTACATAGATGTATAGAGGCCCATTTCCAATAACTATCACTCCAGTGTTGTAATAGTACATTGTGTTTGCTAATTGCATTAGAAGCTAATGGGTGATTAGAAAATGCTTCTGGAATTATGTTAGCACAGCTGAAAACAGATTAGCTGCTTAGATGGAGGATTTTGTTGAAAGAAAAGTCTGAAGGAGAAAATTAAATATTAAAAAATATTAAAATTATTTCTAACAATGTTGATGTCTTTATTATACTTTATAATAATTTTGCAACTTATACTAAACTAAATAAACATGTGACCTTTCATGGAAAAGTATTTTCAGATCTGTAGTTGGAGATTGTAATGAATATGTTGTGATATTTCCTTTTCTACACATTCTTGGGACACATACGCCAGCCTAGTTCAGGCTCTTAGACTGACCTGTTATTGGCACTAAAATGCCTGCCTCACTTTGAACGATCCCTAACGTGTTTCTGCCTGTGGTTACATCATCATGCACTGCATAGACACGGATGAAGAGATGGGCAGAGATCCAGATAAATCTGACAGAGCGAATTACCAAAATGACACAGATGCAGACAGAGAGACAGAGAGGCAGACAGACAGATGACTGACAGAGACAAAGACAGGCGATCACAAGAACGGTCAGTCCAAAGCCACAGAACAGAGCGTCAGTTGTTTTACATTGTTTCAAAATGTGGTCAGCAGCATTCCAATCCTCCTCCTGCCCTTCATCAATATCGAGATACTGCGCTCCATCACACACACATACACACGCACACACACACGCACACGCACACACACACGCACACACACACACACACACACACACACACACACACACACACACACACACACACACACACACACACACACACACACACACCTTTCACTTTCCTAATTTTCTTTGGCTTTTCTTTATCCAATATACACCACATCATCTGAATAGACTGGGAACTATATTTTTAAAAGAAAATGATTTATTAAATTTTTGTGTTGGAATCACATGGTTTTATATGGTTTTAACAGATTATGAAGTGGATTACTGATAAAACAATATTGAAAATATATATAAAAAGAAACAACAAGATTTATAAATAGTTACATTTTTGTTCTCATTAGATTAACAATAGCAGAGGCCAAGTAAATGGCTAATTCAGAGCAGGCATGTTTTGAACAATAGCTCTATAATTTGTGATTTGCCACTAATTGAACTTAAAAAAATTACAAAACAATGGATGAAAAAAATTATCTATGGACGATCATACAAATATACTTTACAGACCGTAAAGCCCCCTAGGGTGAACCTGTGATTTGTGATTTTGCACTGTACAAATAAACTTGACTTGACTTTGGGGTCACATTGTAAAACTTGAAGCTTATTAGTTTTGTCTGGCAGCGCAATGCATACAGACTCACCTTGCAGTTGCTATGGTGAATGTCATCTTGACAGCTGATTATATCATTTTTTGTTTGGTCTCACATAAAGCACTAACCTTGAACAGGATCTAGTATCAGGGGCACACAGTCTAATCAGTGCATGGCTAACATTTCCGTGAGACCATGCAGCTGTGAGTGTGTGTGTGTGTTTGTGTGTGTGTGTGTGTGTGTGTGTGTGTGTGAGTGTGTGTGTATGTGAGAGAGAAGCACCTTTCCCATGGCTGACTTGGTTGTCCATTGGAAAGTGGAGGGCTTTGATTTAAAATTTTAAGTGAAGAATATCCATTATTGCTGCTAGGCAAGTCATAAATTTGGATTAAGATTTAGAAGCACTTTGGATTTTTCTTTAAAGAGACAAATGAGTAATAAACCTCACAGCTGAGCCCCGATTAAAGGTAAGTTTCAGCTTAAAAAGCAACAATTTAAAGTTGACAAATGATGTTGATTTATAACCAAAAAATCTCTTTAGAGGTTAAAAAGAAAAGGGATTTCAAGTTTTTGGCTTGGTTTGGTGCAATATACAGCACAAGTCCATGTTTGCTGAGTGAGAGTCTGCAGTTGTTTAGGATCCATGTAAAAAACCTGCAACCGATAATAGCAGCTCTATAGCAAGTTACATCTGCTTCTGACAGGCCACAGCTGTGATGAGGGCGGCGCCTTTTCCACTGCCCTCTTCTGATGGAAGGAAGGTCACGTCACACTGAGGAGCCAAATCTCTGGTAGTCTCTCGTAGAACTCTACAAAAACTACAAATAACATAAAAATGGTTAGTTTTAAAGTCTATTTTTAAAGGGCCATATATTGAAAATCACGTTTTCATTGTTTGTGGGTAAAAAATGTAGGCCTACAATAGAAAAAAAAATGTGAAATAAGACCATCTGCTAAAGATGCTGAAACCTGGCTGAATGCAAGCTGTTCAGAAATGTGGGAATGAAAAAGTGGATAGTAATAGTAATAATGGATTTAATATGCAATGTTAACCCCCTTTGTAAATGAACCATTCCCTCCAGGGGTTCTTGTACTTGACTTTTTCGGACTGACCTCGGCTCTCTGACATTTCCAACACAGCAAAGCCAATCACAACAGAGTGGATGTTTTTGCAGAAGGCGAGGGGTGGAAACAGGGATTTTTTCAGTGAGTGTGTGAGAAGGCAGACTGCATTGCTGCTGCAGGTTAAACTAGACGTTTTGGACCACAAAAACATGCACATTTTCAAAAAAAAGACCACAAAAATGTAAATGTCACATGTCAAAATAAGGCCCCTTTGAAACAATATTAACTCCGCCAATCATCGTTTTGAGTTTAACCAAATCATTCTTATAGTGATTGGGACCCACGGAACACTATTCCATATGATAAATCACACTAAATAAAATAACTCACTGTGGATGCAGTTTGTAGAGTGCCCCATCTACCCCCACAGTGATGTTCAGATGGTCCAGCCCACGGTTCTCCCTCATCTTATCGACCACAGCTGCCATTCCTGCCCCACACAGCTGAGCTGCACGACGTGACACAGCTCCACATACCTATATAACAATGACAACCTTTATCATTATTGCAACAGTTAACAGTCTGTTGGTGACACAGTGTGGAGCCAGACAATATCATATCACTGCACACACCAGTGCAAAATGTCAAATAATGTTACCAAAGCGGGGTTGCAACAGAGAAAACCATTCTTTCTGGGCAAGACAGAGCTTAAACTCTTAACCTTTCTCCTGGCATTTGAGACAAGTTTGGAACAAGAACTGGGCTATAGGTTATAGTTGCAGAATGATTCTATTGCATCTATAATGTTTACTTTTAACAGTGCTTAATAAGGTTCTCGAGTTTCACATGCCACATTATCATCTAAACTCTCCTTTAGAGCTGCAACGATTTATTGATTAGTTGCCAACTATCACATTAATCCTACAGCTATTAAGATAATCAATGAGAGTAATTTTTTATAAGAAAATGTCCAAATGTTAGCAAATCTGATTATTTTCAGTTTTTTTCACCATTCTATAATAGTTAAGTGGAAATCTTTGGATTGTGATTTGATTCATTCTTGGACAAAAAAGATATTTTAGGACAATGATCAACATTTTACACCATATCAATAGATTGATCAACTATTAAAATAGCTGCGGCCCTATTTATTAAACACTCTAAACCTGTCACTGGCTGTGCTGTAGTGCTGATCTTATAAAATTTTATTTTAAAAACACACTGGCACAATAGATTGCCCCAAGTTTCCCATGAAGCTGTACCAGTAAAATAAATGAGATTTAGCAATCATGTAAATGTCATATGATGTTATGTCATGTTAAAAAACGCACCTGTACTTTTGTACCTGTGTACAACTGTTGAAACATCTGTGGTGAAAAATAAATAATACTTCAATACATGTCTTATCTTCTACCTCTTTGACGATGATGCTGTCGTCACAGGTGCTCTCCAGGCCCAGGTTTTGGAGAATGGACCTGACCTGCAGTAAAGCCAGGCGATCACTAGAATGAGACAGCAGCGTTACTGAAACAACAGGGCTCTCATATACAATAGGTGCATGCAGCAGTGCAGATCCCACGTCAGGATTGTGGGGGGGTAAACAACGTGATTTATTATGCAAATCATACATGCCATCATAATCATGTCTTTGTAGAGACTCACCAATTGCCATATCATTCAAAAAGTACCAATATGGAATAATTTATTGTGATGACATTTCTTGTTTGTTTGTCCTAAACAGTCAACAGCAGGTGGCACTGATTATTTAACTGTTATATTAGTAAAGTGACATTTTTTTTTTCTTTTTTTTCTTTTTTTATTTTTTATTGATATCTATTCATTTTTTTAAGCCTGTTGACATCATCAACCAGTGCCATGTCTGTAATATAAGACACATTCACACATGCATTTGCATTGTAGCGGAGGAGACCAGAGATGGATTGTGATGTATGAAATGTATTTGTCAAAACTGATTTTTTTTGTTGCTAAATGTAATTCTGAAATGTGAAGAGTTTGCACAACTGTTCAATTTCAGGGGGATAATTCATGTTTTTCAGAAGTTGGGGGGGGCATAAGTTGCAGGTTTAAAAGAATTTACTGAATGTTGGACAAAGGTTATATTCTCACACACACCCTCAGCCACACGCACGCACGCACGCACGCACACACACACACACACACACACACACACACACACACACACACACACACACACACACACACACACACACACACACACACACACACCAGGTGTTAGCTACCTCTCTATTTGTGACAAGTATTGGGTTTGGAAGATCCCAGGTGTTTTTAAGGGTTCAGTGACACGTCCTCTGAACAGCAAACCTCCTCTGGTTAGATCCAAGAGCACCTGACGGACAATTTCACCCAAATACATTCCACTGGTCAGCTTTTCAAACCTGCAATAAGTCACAGACACATGTTTATAAAAATATAAAAGTAATATCTACTGTAACCCGAGCACACTACCACATGATTAACACAAACCTAAAAAGAAAAAAAAAGTATATGAGAATATGCAATTTTAACCTCTGTTTTGCAGGGTTAACTGAGTTTTGGTCCACCTCAGTGTCGTAAAGTGTGATTATGTCTTCCAGACATCCATCGTCACCCAGACCTCCCCACTCTGTGTTTATACACATCTTTTGTATCTCAGTATCTCCTTCCTTGTGTTTCACTTCAGTTCTATCATCTTGCTGAATAAACCAGAGAAAGGTTGAGAAAGGTAAAGATGTTGATTACATTTAAGCACAGACATTTAAAAATTTACAGTGTTTTATAAAATATCTTTTACCGTATCTCCCTCTCCTTTGGGTGTCCGTTCTTTTCTTTCCACTTTTACCTTCATTTGTTCAAGCTTTTCAATGTTCTTCAGTTCCTCCATGTAACACAAATTTGTGCCAGTTCCTTTAAAACATTGTTGTTTTACATAAAACATTTACCAAATTTTCAATGTATGTGCTACTTGTCAAACTCAGTGGTTTGTGGTTAGTCAAAATCCTTTTTCCTTAGCAAGAGGCGTGCAGTAAACTGCCTCACACACAACACACCTTATCCTGTAAATTTAACTCCAGTATAAATTTGACTGCAAAGACCTTTAACAGCACAGTGAAATTGTAACAACAACCTAAAATTTCTCAACATTACAAAAAGCGTTCCAACTATGAAGGCGTAACACATACCAACTATCATCCCGATTTCACACTGAGGGTCTTCATAGGCGCAGCTCATCATGGTCCCAACTGTGTCATTGACAACAGCTACTATGTCCAGGTCAAACTCCTATAGGCACAAGAAATATGAGTACACAACACACACTTATGCACACATTATATGAAGTTAATGTACAGGCTCAGAGGTTTAGGAGTCCTGAACACCCAGAAACCAGAACAGTCCAGCCAGGCATGGTCTCTTTCAATGTTTTGTGCATTTTACTGCAATTTACTCCTACATTTATAAAAGAAAAGGATCACGCTTTGGGGAAAATATATATAGCCCCCTATAGTGGGTAATAAAATATGCATTTTGTTTTTTTTGGCTTTTGTTTTGGAAATGCAATGCACAAAATGTAGATAAACATTTACAGAAATTGACTTTTTCTTTAAAAATTTTTCTTTTCCCTTCTTGTTTGTATTACAAAACCAAAAAATTACTAATGGACTACTTGACTGATTGTACTAAATACAAAGCATTTCACCTGTTAAGATTGTATTTTTTGTGGTGTATATAATAAAACTATTAATAAAAATACAATTCAAATGAAGAAAAGCTTTTAAAATCTACAAGCTGCTGTATTTTTTGTTGTTAAAATATTGTGTTTTAACCCAGTAACAAAATATTTTTTCAAATAAGGGAATCACCATTCAATTTAGAGGATGATAAAAATTGGCTAAAAACACATACTGTATAATATAATTACTTCAGGATGTGAATTTCTGGTATTTATTGTTTTTATTGCTAATGGTAAAAGACATTCTTGTGTTTCTGGAAAGGGTCATTGTACAAATATGCAAGGATCATGTTTTCATCTCAAAGGGCAAAAGTTAATCATTATAAACTCAGACTGACGTTGCGTCTCTTAATGGCCTCCTTCAGCAGGCTCACAACATCATGTCCTTCACAGTCTGTGGCCTTGTATCCTTTGGTCCAGCTCACAAGTGTGCCCTGCAGGGCATAAACGGTCGCAGAAGGTTACAGGGTTGATGTTTTTCTTCCTTTTGATGAAGATCTCGGTGTTATAATCTGTCAATGTATTAGCTTTTATTCATAAAAGTAAATCTGTATGTGTTAATGATCCCCCACAGGACGGAGATGAGTCCTCACCGTGTCAATAGCTGTCTGCTCACAGGGGAACGAGAAGGTGAAGCCTGCAGGAAGGTGGGTGTTCTTCATTCCCATGTAGTCCAGGAAGTCACTAACACACTGCGCTATATGATCAAACAACTGCAGAAAGATGCCAAGAGACAAAGCATGAAGAAGACTGTGAGAAGGTAACCACCCCCCCCCTTTTTATCGGCTCATTAGGGCAGAGTACAGTACAGCCTTCCGTGTAGCTCAGGAGTCGGAGACTGGACTTTTGACACACACACACACACACACACACACACACAATTACAGACATCATTCACCACTCACCTCAGTTAGTTTTGACGCCACCCTTTCATCTCGGCGTCCAGTGCAGTACCCACTGCTTGCCCTGTTTTTCCTCTGTTTACTGTTTAAGCCTCTGGTTTGTCATACATTCACATACAATCACACACACATCTGCCTCAGATGCAAAATTGAGTTCTGCTGCCTCCTGTCTCCACTTCGCCTGGTTGCCCTGTTCCCTTTTTTGGGAGGCCACCCCGGTCGCCCACAAAGACATTTTATTTAATATATGTTTTTTTTACTTAAATTAGAGAATTACATGAACGTTTCATCCCCCTCTGATTTTGCTTTTTTTATGTATCATCACAGGTGAATGTGTATAGATACTTTATAGGAGTAGGTTTATCAGTTTGTTGCAGGGTGTTCCCATCAATTCCAACAACAAGTACTCAATAGAGAAATATGTTGAAAGGCCTACAACAATTATTTCTATTACTGATTGATCTGCTGATTGTTAGTATTGTTTAGTGATTTTTTTAACATGTGTTTTCCAAAGCCACCAAGCAACCTCAAATACATTGTTTGTCCCAGGCAACAGTCCACAACCTCGAGATATTCTGACTACTACTATTTGCTTCTCTCGATTATAGAAGTGCCTTTTTTATTTATTTGTTTACTTTTTAGGGATTTTTCTTTATATTTCTTTAGACCCTATGGTATGTTATCCTACTACTACTGCTAGTTTGTCTGTCTTCATTATTTAAAACTAAAAATGCTGACAGCACATCTGTGTGTATAGTGTGCGTCCTACCTCTTCTCCAGTTCCCTGCATTATCTCCAGCGGTATGGTGTAGATTTTATGGTAGAGCCGTGCGTTGTGTTGCAGACCTTTTTTAAAGTTCACCAGCATAGCCCTGAAGTTGGTTCCTCCCAGATCCAAGGCAAGATATTTCCCATGCTCTTGAAAAATCACAAAAAGTAAACACAATGATTATATGATTATCTTTAAAGAAATGTTAATTTGTTCATTCTCGTGTTGGGCTATTGAAATATGTTCTCATCAGCCTGAGGTCTTTACACTGGCTTCCTGTCTGTTACAAAATTGACTTGTTGGGGTATTAAGCAATTAATGGTTTAGGATCAAATTACATTCTTGATCCTGATCAGCCAGTAATCCAGACCTCTCGATTCATCTGGGACAGGTCAGGTTTCTGTCCTCAGTGTCAAAACTAAACATAAAGAACCTATATTTTACAATATACACAATCATATCTGTTTATACACCAGGTTCCCAGTCAAACCGCAAATAAATTGATTGGTTATATGATTATATTCATTACCAAAGTAGTACAATTTACTGTTACACTTTCCTAGATGCAAAAGTGACATTTTAGTTGTATAATCCAAATATATACATATATCCATCCATCCATTTTCTATCCCGCTTATTCCTTTTCAGGGTCGCAGGGGTCTGCTGGAGCCTATCCCAGCGCATTTTATGGCGAGAGGCAGGGATACACCCCAGATGGTCGCCAGCCAATCGTGGGGCACACACACCATTCACACACCATTCACACACCATTCACACACACACTCACACCTATGGGCAATTTAGATTTTGCCAATTAACCTGAGCATGTTTTGTATTGTGGGAGGAAACCGGAGTACCCGGTGAAAACCCACGCAGACACGGGGAGAACATGCAAACTCCACACAGAAAGGTCCCAGACCCAGGCCCCAAGGCGGTCTTGAACCTGCGACCTTCTTGCTGTGAGGCAACAGTGCTACCCACTGCTTCACCGTGTCGCCCTATATACATATATATATATATATATATATATTACTATGTATGACAAAGAAACAGCATTAAATCTTTAAAATTGAGAAGTTGAACATTTTTTTAAATTACACAAACACACACACACACATATGCGTGTGTATGATAATGTGTCTATATATATATTACATTTTTACTTAAAAACAATGAACAGTTATTAGAAACTATCATCAAAATAGGTCAAATTCAAATTAATTTTCTGTCAAACAACAAACTGTTGTATTGATTAATTGACTAATTGCAGCTATGGTGAAATTAGAAGGGTTAAAAATATTGACATATATATATTACCACTAAAAGCTACTTACAAGTACACTGTACCATGTTATAAACCCACTGAACAGGGGGAAGTTAAAGTGTTATGGTGTCATAACCAATGGAGGTGTCTTATTTTCCAACCTGTGCCATCAGGTGTATGATACACAAAAGAAGGAAGCATCTTTATGGGTGAGGGCTTTTTTGTTTTCAGTCCCGCCTCCAGCCCCGACCTCATCCTGGCCTTGACCAATTGGAGCTGCGCTTGAGTTAGTTTGAAAGGAGACAGAGTCTCATCCACCTGGAATACAAGTGAGATACAGTTAACGTTAGCAACACAAACACACACACACACTCACACACGCACACACACACACACACACACACACAGCAGCCTCACCTGTTTTCTCCGTGATGCCAGTCGTTGGGCGACTGCTGTCACCAAGGCAGCTCCTTTGCTGCTGCCGCTGTCCGACAGGACAAACCTGACATGCCAATCAGGAACCAACCTCCTCACCACTTTATGGAGACGTTTAGGGTACCTGAGAGGGAAGAAGCACAACGTTTAACCTCTGTTGACCTCTACTGGTGATGTGTAGGAGCTGCAACAACGTCAAACATTACTGGATTCAGTGGATTAGCCAAAACATACATAGAGAATGTCTGATCACCTGAACTGTTCGATCAAAGCTTGATTTGAGTGGATTTATATTACAGAGACAGATAATGAACTGATGTCTGTCACCAATGTGTCTTTTCAATGTAAATTTAAAATTATAGACATAGAGTTAGATGTTGCTCGCTATCTGTATGTTCTGATTAGCATGACTGAAGTTTTTTTTGGCAGGTTTCAGAGTAAAAGGGATTAGAGTGGATAAACTACTGCTGCCAGTAGTAGTTTATCCAACTCTTGGATAAACTACTACTGGCTTGTTCTTGGCTTGTTTTTTAAGCCAAGAACAAGCAAAAGATTCTCACTTCAGAATATCAGACTGTGAAGAACAGATTTATTTTTAGATCAAAACTTGTTTTTTTCCTGCAGAGACCAATGGTGATGGCTTTTGAATATAAATATTATCTTGGATAACCTACTGCGGGTGCGTCTTGTACACAGTTCCATCAACGCCTACTGTGATCCTCATGGTCTTTAAACTGCGGTTTTGCTTGATTCGAGTCAAGATGGCAGCCAGTCCTGCAGCAGCCAGATTTGAGGACCTGAAGGACACGATGGTGCAGACGTGTTGGACGGCAGTGCAGTCTTCAGGCGACGGGTTCAAATCAAGCTCAAGAAGGATGTTTCTGGTATTCTTCAGACCGTTTTTGTACCTGAGAGAGATGAACATTCATAGTGTCTTACTGTTTTCAGACAGGGTTTGAAGCAGAAAGAAAAAGAACTTACTCCTCCATGGCTGCCACATGTGCAGTGCTTATCTTCCCCTTGGTCCTCAGGGCTTTAGATATATGCCCATTAAACAGCAGCCCCTGTTTAGCCATCTTTAATACGACCAGCCTTACCAACTCACCCAGATACAGGCCACTGATCATCTTTTCAAAGCTAGAACAGGGAAAGAAATGTAAAAACAGAGCAACATCAGAAAAAGAACAGGTCTATAGGGAAAAAAAAACAGAGAAACATCTCTTCCTACATTTGTTTCCCAGGGTTTTTGGAGGCTGCATCCACGTCTCTGTCAAACTCGGTGATGTAATCGTTCAGAGCCCCGTCGTCTCCAAAGCCGCCCCACTCAGTGTTCACACACATCCTGCCCTCGTCGCCCTGCACCAGGTCAACGTGACGCAGGTCCTCCATGTAGCAGGCATTGGTTCCTGTACCTGAACACACACACACACACACAAAAGCCAAATGTGCATCAGAGGGAGCAGTAATACATCTATATTAGTTTATTATTTCATTATGTGCTCATTTTGACCATGATATCAACATGACAGGCACACCATTAACACTAAAATATAAAAGTTTTGTTGGATACTGTTAGTTCAAGTCATTTTGTATCATGTGTAACACATAGATAAACACACACAATGTACAAATATAGCATATATGTTTATTTTAGGCTTCTGGTTATTTTTTTACCCTTAATTTTATGGCTTTCTATTATTGGTGTGTCTAGCTCAGGAACTGAACTTGATATATATTTATTTATTGTTGCTAATCTCTTATTTTATGGTGTCGGACATTATGTGAAAAGAAATATTCATTCACTTACTTGTTCACAAATGAAGGTAGATTGACAGGAATACAAGGAAGAATATTAAATATTTCCTAATACTCACCGATGATGAGTCCTACTTTACAGTACTGGTCATCAAAACCACAGGTCATCATGGTGGCCACAGTGTCATTAACCATGGCCAACACCTCCACGTCCATATCCTGCAGAGTGATTATAGAGCGATAAACTAATTTATGAGTAACATTAACTATACTACATGAGTAAATGATAAGTAGTGTCTGCAATATAATAATCTGCATTCATACAGCTCATATCTGTCTGTCCAGACACGACCATATTCACATACATACACAATAAAGAGATATTTTTTAATTTTGTTATGGTTGTTTTTTTCTGCAATCCAGTGGTGGAATTATATATTGCAATCAAAGTAATACTGTTTTCTAGTCATTCACTTTTTTGTGAACCACAACCACTGGATTCTAGAAACAGTTTTAACATGTCGCCAATTTTTCCCATGAGTGGTTTGTGAAGACAACATTGTAAATGATGCATTCAGGGTCAGGGTTAAGTCACACGCTGCTGTTTAGGCCTTTAATTATAGGTAGGGTGACCAGACGTCCTCTTTCCCCCGGACATGTCCTACTTTTGGGACATAAAAAAATGAGATTTCCTAGTTAAAGAAAAATGTGAAGAAAAAGAAGAAATTAAAGAGATGTGTACTTAATATGTTTTATGCTACTTGATCGATCTACTCCACTACATTTTAGCATTAGCTACTATTTTTCAGGTAAAAATTATATATTTAATAACATGATGATGAGTTTACTACAAAAAATAAAGAGAAAGATTAGTGTGCAAACTTTACTGCTTACATAAAAAGGATCTTTCACCAGATGTCAGTTTCCCCACACGAATAAACTGTTCGAGGTTCAAAGGAGGTAAATTTCTCCAATATTTTTCAAAAAGCAGAAAGATTAAAGAATCAATTTTTTTATAAAAATTAGTCAAAATGAATGCAGCAGAACTGCTCTCTCCTTATTTCCTTCTTGGGTTTCACTCTGAACTCATCCTCAAAAAACTTCACAGTGCTCCTTCAGATTCTCTGGGTGGACAGTGTATACATGAAAGTGGTAATAGAATTTGTAATGAGTTGCTCAATGTCCATATCTAGTGTGTCTGCACCATGGTGAACACAAGTGTTCAGAAAATGCGCTGGACAGCCAACACCAATAAGAGCTGTGTTATCATTTTATTGCAGCTATCAGTAAATGCAATGCATTTGGAAAAGACTCCCTTCTCTTGCAGTGTGTCTTTAACAGAGCGATGGTACAAAAAAGTTTACTAAATTACAACCAAGAAATGAAAACGCTGTAATTTAGACAGTAACTGACTCACAGCAACCTTAGCTCCCTCCTTTCTCCTTCATTAATTATCTCCACCTTGGAAAAGCACCGATGTTTCCCTTCGTTTTCTGAAATTCCCCGGTCACGTTGCGTTTTTAATTCTATTTTTTGCTTCAGTCTGACGCTGGACAAAGTATTATTCAGCATCTTTAAAGACATTGCAGCGCATTGTTTCATATTTTCCCGCCACAGGAGGATTTTCTTGCTGCTTCCGGTCGAGCCGCGCTGGCTCTGAGCCAAAACGCACGAGTCGCTGCGGCGGGAAAATTAAAAGTCTGCGATTTATTTAAAAATTAAAAATAACTCGTATGTGACGCATTCGGCTGAAACGAAAAAAATTAAACAAGCTATTTCCGTGCAGCTTTTCCCAGGTGGAGCTAATGGAGTAGAAATATTTTATATAAGCTGAAGTTCTACTTGGTATGTGAGTCCAGCTTTTCTCATTTAATTAAAATGCTGCACAGTGACCCTTTAAAGTGACAAATGTATGGCTAATTTTAATAATACATACATACACGTAAAATATGGTTCTCTATTAAATTTCAGTACCCAGAAGAACCTAACTGGAATATCCAATATCTAAATTATTGCAAGTTTCTTTGGATGAAGGCATTTGGCTACATGTCAAGCATCAGATCCTACAGTGATTTCAATAGGGAACAGTTATAGTCATCAGTAGTCTTTTCAATGTAGATGTCGACACATCCGTAATGTTGGAAGATGATGAAGAAGCAGTGCGTATGTGGTGTCTTACCCCTGATCTGTCGATAGCGTCTCTGAGGACCTGGACCACATCTTTCCCCTGAAGGCCTCGAACCCTGTAGTTCTTACTCCAGTTGATCAGTAATCCCTACAGAGACAAGACACAAGGTAAAGAGAAAAAAAGCCACAAGCAGACATGAGATGACAGACAATATAGTACATCTTACTCAATGATGCAGTCCAAAGGTGTAAGGTTGATCGCTACAGGGCCATAAAGACTGAGGTGATTCAGATCAGTCAGACAGATCTAAGTAGATTACCTGATCCACAGCGGATTGCTCACAAGGGAAAGAGAAGGTGAAGGCCAGGGGGTGTTTCTTGTCCAGACTGATGTTCTTCTCATGCAGAAAGTCCTTCAGAGACTCAGACACGTGGTCAAATAACTACACACAGAGAATCAAACAGAAGAGGAGAGACGGCTGAGAACATCTGCTCCTGTCCTACTCCCTAAATCCTCAAATTCAGGTGCATTTTCGGCCATTTTAAGCTCCCTTTGTCGCTTTCACTCTCTCCTCGTCCCCTCCTTACCTCTGTTCCTCTCCCGGCGAGTAGTTCCTTAGGTATGGGATAGGTGGTCTCCTCCATCTCCACTCCTCCCTTCCTAATCCCCATTCCCTCTCTCACTTTCACTTGGAGCACCTTAAACTTGGAACCCCCCAGATCCAAGGCCAGGAACTTTCCTTTCTCTACAGGGGAGCAGGAAAAGACAAAAGATGATCAGATGAATCTGAACACTAACCTACACCAGGGCTGCCAAAAATCCAGTTCCTATTTCTTCACAGAAATGTCAAGACATGAGCATATTTCAGGGCTCAAGGAATGCACTACTTATAGTTTTGATTTGTGAATGGTTTATAAAGGAGACAACTTCACTTTAGCAAATTAAAATACGAAAATACTGTACAGTGACTAAATGTTTTGAATTGCAATGCGTGCAAGAGTACTGACTGAATATGGGATAACAGAGACATCATATTGTAGAAATAATGTACATTTTTATCTTCTGTTTTGTAAATTGATGGTTCATGTAACTATTTATAATGTCTTTCTTAATGTAAAAAGGAGAGGTTTGTAGGTTTTGTTATTTATGGGACAATGCCAAAATCATCATGTGGTTTAACCCTAAATCCTGATGCCAAATAGTTTATTTCTCTTAAAAAGGTTTTTAAAAAAATGAGAAAAAAACATGCTATCAACTAGTTTTATACTCTAGATGGATTATATAATTAAAATTTATCATGACTTTTTTTTTGGTTACACTATTTGTATATATATATGTAGATACAAATATACAAACCAACATGAACATAAAATGAACATTTGAGAGACCCGATGAATGTGGTTCAAAATTGTATTTTTAAAAAGTTTTGACTTTCTCATCTTACCAAACATGATTTGTCACTGACCGTTATATCTATAATGTTTTACTGGTACAGCCCATTTGAGATCAAATTGTACATATGTGGCCTGTGAACTAAATTGTGACGTTTTGGGAAACCATTACCTGATCCGTCCGGGGTGGAGCGGACATGTGTTGGCAGCATCTTCACCGCTGCAGCAGCATTGCTTTCAGCAGAAAGTCCCTTCTTCATTTCGGCCTGGAAACGGGCAGAGATGTCCTGTAGCTGGTCGTCATGGAGACGCATGGCGTGCAGAAACCTATCCACCTTGAAAAACAAAATCAGGAAAGAGGAGACAGAGCAAACAAAAAAATAAAGTGAAATGAGACGTTCTAATTTATTCTCCACTGACTGACTTTTCTCCTGGAAACGTGCACCATTGCACCACATCTGCCATCTTTGCTACACCATGTTTGATGTATGCATACATGTACACCTGTAGCATGTATGCATACACCATGTTTGATGTATGCATACATGTACACCTGTAGCATGTATGCATACACCATGTTTGATGTATGCATACACCATGTTTGATGTATGCATACATGCTACAGGTGTACATGTGGTGAGAACTACATCTACTGTATGACTTATTGTCACCTGTTCTTCAGGCACAAAACTCATTTTCTTTTTTATTGAAAAAACTAAATCCATAAGAAGGTCGTATTGGTATTTTCACCTAAGCAAAGGTCACATAATTTGGAAATAATCCATACAGTATGAGAGCATCTACTTGATGTTTTTATTAATTAGGAAGCTTGAGTCTGGATCAAAAATCGGTAACACGATTAGGGCACAAGGTCCCTCTGTGTGTGTGTGTGTGTGTGTGTGTGTATAGCATCTCTTATAGGTGTGTAAATGCGTATCAATGTGTTGATCCCATCTTTGAAAGAGAAGCAGTACACTATCACAGGAAGGAGGTTAATCATTGCTCAGGGAAAACAAATGTGACAATAAATATTGAGTACAACACTTTAAATGAATTGTAGCTCTTCTTATATTCTCTCGAAGCTAACTTCCAAACTGTTGAAATATGCAAAAATGTAGCTGCACTGACAAATCTATTTAAATATCAACATTTAATTTTTATAATGTAAAAAATGCACAGTGACTAACACAGCACTGAACAGACGGATAATTTAATTCTTTGTGCATTCACTGTAAATGTGTTACTGTTATAATTTAAATATACTGTACAATGTTTTACAGTAATTATATCAGCTAAAACAAGGCAATTATCTCAATGTCTATTAAGTTAATTGTTATACCATTGTATTTGAGCACAGTCGGAATTCAGACTTATTTTCTCAAAATTCTGAGATTTAAAGTCATTGTTTTTAGAATGAATAAAAAAAGAACCTTTACATTTTTTTGCAGTTGCCTTACATTAGAGTCTTAATTTTCAATTAAAAAATGTCATTAAAAAAACTCTTCAACCTCAACCCAGACAATATACGCTACAGTATTTTCATACACGTTCCAATTACTTAATAAACTGACCTTTAGAATTACTGCTAGAGAACGCATATTTGGTTAAAAGTTTGTCATGCAGTAGCTTTTACCTTCTTGGTGGGGTCCTCCTGCAGTTTGGAGAAGAAAAAGGAAACAAGATGAACAGCCAACATCTTGGTGTGCGACACTAGGAAACTTCCAGTTGGTTTGTTTAACAGTCTGTGTTCACACACACTGGTTAGTTAATGATGACAATGTATTTCACTGTGTGCACATATAAAAAATAAAAAAAAATCACAGAAAATCCTGATTCTCTCCTCGTATCCCTCTTTCTCTCGTTGCAGAGACCAACCCCTGTACCTTCACAATGATTAACCCAATCCTAACTTCTTTGTTTTATAGCGTCTTTAGTGACCTTTACACCTTTAACGAAGACTTACAGAAGGCTCCGTGTTCCAAATGATCTCTATTTCCTTAATAGCTGATTTATAGACTAAAGCTATAAATCCTCATCTAAATCTACTTTAATATGCATTATTATCTTCATATACATAGACATTTTAGGAATGTAAATATTTTTTACATAGTTTTACATTTTATTTTTACAGTCAATAGCATATGAATTTTTATATAAATGCACTTGCAATTTATTTACATTGAACCATTTTGGAGGTTTTGCTTTATGCATATTTTGAAAATGTAAAAGATATTTCTCCAATAAGTGCTGCTAATTGGCATTCAGTCACGTGAGCTACCCTTTCAGCCTTATCCGAGTCATTTTTAACATTTGCATCGTTTTGCAGTCCATGTGCTGCACAATGTATCATATGCATGAAATCAAGAGTTAAAACTGTTGATTTTTATTGACTAACCTCATCAATGTAAATGTACAAACAAGGGAAAACATGGTTTTATCAGCATTTAGACACTCAAAAGGATAAACTGCAGTCAAACTATTGAATGTGATAGGATAATGTTGACAGTAAAGCCCATTCATTTGAGAGTTGTTTTGAGTGAAGGCTTCAGATATACCTCAAATCTTTCATACTGTGAACTCATTTCATGCCCTCATAACACATACACACACATGCTCAGAATGCTGTGCATTTCGAAATGTTATCCGATCACAGTGATTAAAAATTGTATTTATAACAGTGTGAAACAAATGGTTCATTTGCAGGTTAGAACTAGAGGCCAATAATAACTCAGGCAGAACATATCTGGGGTCTATTCTTTAAAGCCAAACCTAAGTAGGTAAGTTGTTCTGATTTGTATATTGTGATTAAAGCCACCAGACAGTTGCCAGGATCTGCTGTGAACATGAAATTCAGCGACTCCATCATTCATGGACATTAACTTGAATCATTTTCCATCACTAGTTACAGTTTGCGCAATTGAAAATAGACAAATATTTGTCAGCTTTTATTACAGTAAAAATAAGTAAATAACATGACAGAATGCTATTGACAGTGTATGCAATCTCAGTCCAGACCACATCATCATAATCAAACACTTGTCACCGCTTCCCCTTCATGTCTTTTTTTTCCTGCCGGTCATATCTGTAGACACTGGCTGCCTTTTCTTTTCCGACCACTCTCTCTGCAGCTGTTGGAGCAGCTCGTTGGTCAACAGTCCATCCCTCACTAGGCGATTGGCCAGAGAGCCGCTAATCATCAGCGGTGAGTTGTCACTCGTGTTGTCGGTCAACTCATTCTTCTTGCTGGCCACCACCGCCTGGCCGCGCTTCTTGCTCCGCGCCTGGATAAATTCGGCGGCTTCCGTCTCCGTGGCCCTGATGAGACGTGTAATGTTTTGGACGCCATTTTGGATGATGGTATCAAGTTCCTTCTGGATTCCTCGAACCAAGACCGAGTCTGGAAACATGTCCATGAAACGGTAGCTATGGAGACAGCAGACATAAAACGGTGGTGTTAGCGTGGTGAGGCCACCAAGATTTATATATAATGTTATACAAAAAAGAAGCACATTGAGTGTAAAGATGATTTAGTTACTTTTATTTTTTTCCCTGCTAAGTTAACAGATGTAAATTGTTTTACTCTTCAGTTACTCCGAATAGTTTGGAACTAAAGCTGCAACAATTAGTTGATTAATCAATGTTTTGCCAACTTTTAAAACGCAATAACATTAATCATCGCTATTTAGACCATTGATTAATAATTATCTGGTTTTAACTAGTTTTCTATAATAGTTACCTCTTCATTTTTGGGAAACCACGCTTGACAGCATTTTATGCACCAAACTACTAATTGATTAATTGTTTTCAATAATTGATAGATTAATCAGAACAGTCATTGGTTGCAGCCCTAATACCCTATACATATTTGTTGATCAGTCATGATGTACATAATGCTACATTCTGTGGAGTTAGGCTGCAGTATGGGATATAATATTTCAGAAATTATCTATAGTCATTTATGGCCTTTATTTATCTGGTTTAAGAAAACCATGATTTCCGTCTGAAAATATTAAAGGTGAAGACAAATCCATATCAAAAGTGTTCTCACGCCCAAAGCGATTCTACTAACAGAACAGCAATCGAGTCAGAAGAGTACACATTAACGATATAACAATAACGAGTCCTGTTTTATGTCAAGCTGTTGCAGACACAACTAACCAATTGACTGCTGCACAAAATAATCCCATTCCAGAGGCAGTAGTAGAAACATTATCCAGAAAATATGTGGTTACCTTAACCAGAGGTAAAGATCCAGCACGTCATGAACCGCTTCCATGTGAACCAGGCCTTTGATGTTCATGGGCGGATCCAGAGGCCAGCCGATGTGGCGGCAGACCCAGTCGAACGTCAGCGGCTCGTCCCGACTGAACTGACGGGCGAACTGAGAGGGAAACACGATTCACATGTGAACTCAGGAAACAGTTTGAATATGTAGATGTTGAAACTTCTTGTTGACCGGTGCTAATCTTTTTTTTTAATCAGTGTCATATATTCATAAGGGGGGAAGAAAAACACTAAACAAAATACAGTGGCTATAATTGTGTCATTTCACCTCATGCTTCCTCATTATCTTCACTTCTACTAGTCCATATCTAGCCCAGGTCAAAAAGTTGCATTAATAGTTGTGTGATAAATAAATAAATCCCTTTAAAGAAGTTTTTCCAAATTTGTGGCAAATGAAGATGCAATCTAAAACCTATTTTTTGATCCAGACCACTAGCCCACAAGCCAAAGATCATCCACAACCCAAGCTGGAATCAGAGAATGCGGTCATTATTTTCTTACAAAAGGAATCAGAATAGTTCAACGCAATAGTTGGAAACGTGTCATCACTCCAGTGTTCTAATGGTTCATTGTGTTTGTTAATTGCATTAGAAGCTAATGGGTGATTAGAAACCCTTCTGCATTTATGTGAGTACAGCTAAAACAGTTTAGCTGCTTAGATGGAGCATTCTTGAAAGAAAGCAAAATTTGAAGAAGAAAATTGTTATATGAAATAAAAAAAAAATTCTTGTCTTTGTTTTCACTATATTTTCCTATTCATTTGAGTGTACATTAAACTGTGCTGTTGCTTATTGTAGTAAAGGGTCAGCACATTTAATAATAATAATTAGTTATAGCCATAAGATATATGCTTTCTAGAGTAACCCAAGTTAAATAGTATTAAGTTAATTCAAGTTAACATACCAAAGTGAATTGAAATAAAATAAAATAAAATATATAAAATAAAAAAAACTCAGGACCCTATCTACATAGAGGGTAAAAGGGCTTCACTCACCTTTAGGAATGAGGTGCATACAAAAGGTTGTTTCTTGTTCATCGGAGCAGTACAGAACACATAGCGTGACCTCAGGTTGAGCGGGATATGCTGAATCATATCTGCCAGAAACTTGAAGTCGTCAATGTTGCATACGAAGTACATACCATCCACCTGAGAGAGACTCACGAATATGTCCTGAGAGAGGGGGAGAACAGATACAACAGGATGATGAGGCTTCAGTGACCAATAAAGACAATTCTAAGAAAAGGCAAATGATGACATGCACTTCATTCTTCATTTGTGACATGCATGCATTACCAATGCTGCCATTATTGATGCTGCTGATTCAATGGTTACCAGTGGTGTCAAAAATATTCACATTCCTTACTCGGGTAGAAGTACGGATATTAAGGTTTAAAATAATTCTATAGACATTAAAGTATAAACTCAGTGAGTGATATAAAGTATATGAAATATTACACTGAAGAATGGAAGAGAAAATGTGTTATGTGTTGTATTTTCCTTTTAATGAGAGAGGAAAGAGAGGTTAGAATTCAGGGCACAGAGCAGGTTAGTTAATGCAATTTCTGCCTTAAATTCACTTTTTGGCATGAAAACAAGCTGGAGAAGTGAAAAGTAAAAAGCCGGCTGAAAAAAATTACTTGTATTATGGTACAGATATTCAAAATTTTGACTTAAGGTATTTGTACTTAGTTACATGACAGCGCTGAGGGTTACGAAAGAAATATTGGAGAGGATGGGCAGCTATACTCACAATAAGGTTGGACAGCGAAGCATCAGGTAGATGATAAGCAAACATCTCAATCTGCTCTGCAGTAGGATGGAGACCTGCGGTCTGAGGCAAAAGAGCCAGAAAGAAAGATAAAACACCATTAATAGGAGCATCCGTGTGTCAGATTGAGTGTTTGTGTGCGTTTCAGTGTGTTTGCTGCTTCTCTGGGTGTGAATGATCACCTCTACAGGATCTACAGTTTGGTTGAGTATTTCCGTCAGGATGGGCAGATCATCTTTGTGCATGGTGGTGACCTCTCCCTCTTTAAAGTTGGAGGAGAACCTGGAGGAGACAGATTTAAAATGAACAACATGGCGTAATAATGGGATTCTCCATTTGAGAATCATGCAGGTAAAAGTGAGCCGGACCTTCCTGCGCGCCCAGCTATCTGCAGAGCCTGTGATGTGCTGATGGTCTCCATCTGTTTCTCCCCTTTATCATTCACAGTGGGCTTAATGAGACTGTTGAAGATGATACGTTTTATGCTCCTGGAGGGAAAGACATAATAATACATTTAGAGTGCTGGGATGATGGCTTTTTATTATGATTGTTGTTCCCCCCCAATCAATGATTATATCGCTTTAAATTTTTCATTTTTTCTTTTTCATCACATCAACTAAGCCAGGAGGATGTAGAGGGCACTTTTAACACACAAGTATCATTCTCCTTCCTAAAATAATTAAAACATTATTCATCAAGAAAAAAACATTTTTTGTCAGTAATTTAGAAAGTAAACTCATTACACAACCTAAATGTTTAAAGTATTTCACTCGATGTGTAATGAATCTATGAGTTACACTTTAACTTTTGTATGATATTCTAATTTTTGAAGTGCATTTCCCCATACAGTGGATGTGGACTTCAACATTTAAATACCACCTAAGTTTGTGTCGGAGGGTACTTACAGATTGAGGCCCATTCCGATAGCATCTGTAGCAACCAGGATCTTGCAGGGGTCGTCGGGATCATTGAACTTCTTGGCCTGGGACAGCTTAGTGCCTGTAAACCACAGAACAATCTCTGAGCTCACCCAAAGGCCTGTCTCCTGAAACTGTGCCTGACTTTGAACAGACCAGAATGTAAATCTTTCTGTGTAATAATAGAACATCTGTGTACACTCATTTTGTAGTAAAGCTTGCACAATAGGGTTTTGTGCACTCCCTTTGAAACTCGCAATGGGGTAATTTTTTTTTTTTTTTTAATTATCGGGGGGCATTTTATAGTTAATGACCACATTTTGATATGTAAATGTAGAGTTGGTTGTTTCATATTAATGGATCACAAAATAATTATTGATAAAGACCAAAGAATAATTGAGCCACTGGCTATAATATCATTATGCATTTACATTTGCATGCAAATGTTTATTCATATACCTAGTCCCTACATTATCAACTATTTGATTTGTATGGGTTTTTTTGGGGGGACAAATCTGCATTAAATTGAAACCAAAACAACCACTTTTTAGAGATAGATCCCACTAGACTGTTCACACATGAACTTCACCATTAGGTGGTGCCCTAAATATTTAAAAAAAAAAAAAAAAAAAAGGAAAGGAAAGGAAAAAAAGAAATGTCATGGTTACATCCTCATACATTTACCTGGAGGTAAACTCCCGTAAATCACAGCACAGTCCAGTCCTCTGGCCTCAATCTGCCTGCTTATAGAGTAGATGTCGTTTTTACTGAAGCACACGATACAATCCCCAGGTTTCAGTTTGTCTAATGACTCCAACGCTTCCGTCTGCATTGTGAAGGGAGTTAAACGCTGGTATGTGTGGACCTGGAGAGAGAGAGACAGAGGACCAAAGTTAAAAGGACACAGTGCAACATCCGCTGGACTCATCCCATTCAGGCTGCAGCCTCACCTCCACCTCCTCTCCGGTGGTGTACATCAGCTCTTTGACGAAGTTGATGGCTGCAGCTTCCCCGCACACATGAATCTCCTCTGCACAGACACCTAAACAAATACAAACGAGATGTGAACATCTGTATCTAAAATAGACAGGCCTTTTTCAAACGGCCCTTTCATAGGACAGTTGATAAGGTTTTTTTTGTTTTTGGAAGCCCTCAGATGGACTACAGTTAGACTGACAAACCTTTAGCTCATATCTTATACATTCAACTACACATGGCGACAGATTCATTTTGCACAACTGGACCCCTCCTTTCCAACAACGCCTTTCAATGGTCCATTTTTTGTTTTCTTCTATAAATTTATGTCTTTTTTAATTCTTCTTTACATACAAGTTATGTTCTTTATTACAGTTCTATAGCATTGTTTTTGTGCATTTCAATTTCATATCATTTTGGCGTTTTCTTTGTTTCTTTTTTTTTTAAATAAATTGATTTACTTTTATTGCCTACTTTATGTATGTATTTAATAAAATCCATTTGTGAGCCTTGAAGGATGATGTAGAGATGCATCCAAAGAATTGAATGTGATTAAAGTGAAGTGACGCATGATCCAAAATAGTATGATAGTATAAAATATACTTTTATTTTTACATGTTTGTGTGTGTGTGTGTGTGTGTGTGTGTGTGTGCATGCTACAAACCAAGCAGCGCTCGGGTCCAGGCCCACCCTCTGGAAAGATCTCTGATCATTTGGATTTCATCGATCACAGCTACCTCATCTGCCAAAAAAAGAAAAAAAAAGTAGTCAGTAAAGTAATCAACATAAACAACTTCCAACACAGTTCCTGTGTTTCTGAAAAATGAAATCAGATGAACATTTTGGTTCTTGTTAGCTTAATATCAAACATAAATATACAATTGCCTGAAGGTTCTGGGTTTTGGCTAAAGACTGTTTTCTTTACCAGTAGCCCTCCATACAAAAGTAGAACAGATGTGCTTGCTGACTTAAACTATCCGATAATAGCTTGAAAAATACTATTAATAACTAAAAAAAAAAAAAAAAAATCACAGAATTATGAATGTCATTGTATGAATTTAAAGATAGTAACAAAGAAGATCAATCTAAGCATTACTGCTTATACAGAAACTGTATGTGGTATAGGACTACAATTGATTATTGAATCAATTAATCATAGTTGTTTGGTTCATACAATGGTGTAAAATGCTAATTTCTGTTTCAATGTATTTTCTTAAAATCATCAGGTCAGATCAGTTACAGTTGACTAAAGAAATTAGAAAATAATCAGATTTGAAAAGCGGGAACCAGAGAATTAGGCTGTTTCCTTCTCAAAAACGACTCGAACCGAATAATCAACTAGAATAGATGCCGATCATTGTGACGCTCTGCGAGGACTGATTGTTGCAGTTGTGATGTTTTATATATACACTGACAAGGTACGTTGACGTTGCACATCTCAATGGTGCAGGCCACATGATCAGATGGTCGACCATCCAGGTTCACGCATGTCCTGTCCTCTCCTGTAACCAAGTCACATCGGACACCCTGGGAACACAAACGAACACACACACACACACACACACACACACACACGCACACGCACGCACACAAGACTGAATTAAAATTACTGAGAAAGACTATGAGTCAACTAAAATAGGAGGAAACATCACAGTCATGAGGAAAGAGAGAGAGAAAAGAGAAAGACAGACACATACAGAGGCGTTACTCTTCTCAAAGATTTCATGGGCCAGCAGTTTCAGGGGGCCGCAGTAGACCCCGCTCTTAGCACTCAGGTAGCGCTGGATGGCGTGGTACGTCTTCCCACTGTTGGTGGGACCAGCATGAAAAATCACCTTCCTCTGAATGGCACGAGCTTCGGGATACCTGATGAATACACGAGCAGAGGTGTCAAAAAGTATTTACATTAATCAATCAAGTAGGAGTATAGATACTAGACTTTACAAATATTTCTGAAGAATGCAAATACATAAAAAAAAAAGATATGAATTGTTCAGAAGGTATGATGATTAAACCAACATGAACACAAAATGTACATTTTGAGAGATCTGATAAATGCTTCCTAAAACTACTGAATTATAATTGTGCTTGCACAAATATGTACATGCATACCAGTTTGCAGGGACTCGGAGGTCTGAGATCTTTCTAAGGTCGTCCATACAGTCCAGCATAGGAAAGATTTGCTTGGCATAGCGTAAAAAGTACGGGTAGATGTCATCTATGTGACCTTGAGGGCGACATGAAATGAACATCAAAGATATTACTTTCAGTTAGTGATCCTATACCATGTTAAACGGTTTTGTTAAACGGACCTGCTCCGCAGCAGACGTCACTGATGATGATGTGTAGGTCTGCGGCGAGGCCCGTCATTTCCAGGACGTGCTTCCTGAAGCTGATGAAGGCCTGGTGGAAAAGACGAGCTGTGCACATGCGGAAAAACAACCAGCAAAGACGCCGCATAAATTGTTGCCATCGTAACACAGCAGAGCTTCTCTTTAATGGCAAGGACGTGTATGTATTTATCATCTGAACTACAGATGTTTAAGATTCATTTATCATAGAACAAATGTGATTTGGGGACTCTTATCAGCAGAAAGAAGATGAATAAATTCCTTCCAAAGACAAAACAAGGGAAATATGGATTCCTTAAATGTCTGAATTGTCTAAATCCAGTATCACACAGCTAGGGCTGCAACTAACAACCTTTCTGATAGTCAATTAATCTATATTGAAATATGAACAATCGATTTACCGGTTTGGTTTATTAAATGATGTAAAGCCAAAGATGCAACCAAATATATATAGGTTTTGTCCAGACCAACAGTCCATAACCCAACGATCACCAATTTACTGTTAATGTTATTTCTTCTGTAATATGATTGAAATTGATTAATCAAGTTTAAGAATAGTGGGAAATTATTTGATTATTTGACTATTCGTTGGTGTTAGTGGAAGCTCTAGCTCGGACCAAAATAAAGACATTTTAGGAGCATCTCATGAACATATTATTACATATCACTAACCAAACAACTAATCCAAAAGATCAAAACACTCCTGGTAAATCATGTTTGAATGGATTATCATTCCCATCACAGTGGCACACACTGAGATAAAAAACACTGACAGGTGAAGAACAGACGCTTTTGCTTCCTCACCGTCCAGGCCTTGTTCCGCCGCGAGCTTCTGGATCTCCTTCTTCTTGTAAAACCGGTTCAGAAGCTTCAGAACTTCACCTGAGTCGAGACACAAGCAGACAACACTCGTCAACATCCGCACATGTGAGAGCACGCGCGAGCTCCGGACCGCTCACCTTTGTCCAGGGGCTGGCTGAGCTCCATCCCCACGCCGACGTCCGCCGACGGGTCGCCCTTCAGAGACACGGGGACGAACAGCGACGTGTCCGGGGGCTTGGGAGAGGAGCCATTGGACGAGAAGTGTCTGCTAAGACCCGTGGAATGGGCTGGAAGCTGCGGACGGAACAACACGGAGCCCGGAGGAGGGGGGCAGCTCCCGGCGGCGGCGGCAGTCCGCGGGTAAACATGACGACGGAGCCGGGAATACAAGCGCCAACACCGGTTGACCGACATGGTTGTAACCCGCTGTTAGCGAGCGGCCGCATGAACAACAGGTGCTATTGTGGCGCCATGGTGTTCAGCCAAGAGGTCCACGCGCAGGCAACTTCCACAGAGGACGGTCAACACACTTCACTTCCTGCCGCTACAACGTGGGACAGGACCCCCCGTGTAGCTGCCCGCGTATGTGCCTGTGTAAAATCTGAACGGAAAAGGACCATAGGATGCAAAGCAGCTCGACAAATGGCCATCGAGTTTTAATCATGTGTTTAAGAGCGATGTTTGTAGAGTTAAATATTTTCTGTGGTTTATAAACGCTGCGCCAGAAATATAGCAGATATAGCAAATTATAGAGAGGTAAAACTAAGGACACCTTTTAAAACTTTATTGACAACAAATAGGTCCCCTTTTCCATCTAAACCATTTATACTTTTTGCCTTACTATTGATTCCTTTTATCATCGATTTTGCTCGTTTTATTTATACATTATAATATACATTTTGTTTAAAAAAATGTATTAAAAAAAACTATATTCCACAAGCAAATATTTATATCGCCAAACTGGATAATGTCATATGTACTTAACTTTTATCCAAATTCCATTATAATGTAGAATAAATAGTTAATGAATAATGTGTTATTCCGTAGCAAATCCTTATTTTATGAAGATTAGTATGGGATAAATATATAACAGGGCGACACGGTGGTGCGGTGGGTAGCACTGTTGCCTCACAGCAAGAAGGTCGCAGGTTCAAGACCCGCCTTGGGCCTGGGTCTGGGGCCTTTCTGTGTGGAGTTTGCATGTTCTCCCCGTGTCTGCGTGGGTTTTCACCGGGTACTCCGGTTTCCTCCCACAATACAAAAAACATGCTCAGGTTAATTGGTAAACTCTAAATTGCCCATAGGTGTGAGTGTGAGAGTGAATGGTGTGTGAATGGTGTGTGTGCCCCACGATTGGCTGGCGACCATCTGGGGTGTATCCCTGCCTCTCGCCTTAACGCGCTGGGATAGGCTCCAGCAGACCCCTGCGACCCCGAAAGGGAATAAGCGGGATAGACAATGGATGGATGGATGGATGGATGAAATATATAACAAATATAAATAACTGAGGCTGGAGGTAATTTTTCTGCAATATAATTGAGTCTAGACTAAAATATTTCCACTTTTTAAAGTCAGATTTCATTAATTTACATGAAGCATTCCCCCAGGAATCTGTGGCAAAAAAATCGTCAGTACCAAACTTTACATCTGTAATTTGCATCAATGCCAGTCCAACGACTTTTATCCTGGACAAGAAATGTAAGGATCGTTTCATAAGAAACTGCCTCACTTGGAGATTATTAACAAGAAGATAAAACTGAAATTACATTTTACACAAATTTGCTACAAATTCAGTTCATAACTAAAAATGTTTTTATTTTTTAACATTCCCAATGCCAGAAAAAAGAAAAAGAAACACACTAGGTTAAACTAATGCCACCTTGCTGTAAATAAAACATGTTTTACGATTAAGGAAAAAAAACAGTTAAATTTGTTAACAAGGTAGCATCAACATTAACTCATAAAACTGTGTCATGAAGCAGAGCAAATACTTCTGGTATAAGGTCTAGTGGCCTCATAGACCCCATGTTGGTTAACTAACGCTGTTCTGTGAACAAAAGTGTAAAGGCTCCTGATGTTGTGATGCATCTTTATCAGGAATGCAAGACACTCGTCAAACATTTGTATCCACTGATATTCTCTTATGTTATTACTCTTCATAACTTGCACTTGTTTCAGTATAAATTTGCTTTATTTATGATTCATTTAAGCTATATATTTGGGTTTAGCGTGTGTGCATACATATTTACACACACACACTAAGCACACACACACACACACATATCATCATACACACGCATCAATGGCATAATTAGACATTGTGTAAAGATTAACATGCAGTAGATAAGACAGGGGGCAGAGAGTTTGGGTGTTTTAAGTGTTTTCCTCATTACCTTTAAAAAGGTATTGAAAGTCCAAACCAAGCCGACCTGTACAGTGTTCAGGGAGACAGAAATCATGTCGGACAGGCAAAAACAATAGACAAAGGCATTTTTGCAAATAAATTATACCATTCCCAAATAAATGGGGGGGGGGGGGGGGGGGGGGGGGGGGGGGGGGGGGGGGGGGGGGGGGGGAGACAAAATGCACACATACACTAGTAGGGAAGAATCAAAGAAAAGCTTAATTGTACATCCGAGTGTCCAGAGGTTTATGAAATGAAATGTGTAAACATGGTGACAAAAAGAAACCAACTATTGTACTTAGCAGGTCAAACAAGATCAAAGTTCAAACAAGCTGGGTTTGTCTAAAAGACAGTTTAACTTTCCATTACACGGGAGATCTCTGAGGTGAAGTTGTCCTTGAGTGATGTTTCGTTTTTCAGCTTTCATGCCCCCTTTTTATACAAAGTTAAGCAATGGAGGGAAAAGTGCAAAATTGACCACAGATCAGAGCTTATGGGCAAAAAAAAAATAATCACCCTAATAATCACAATCGGGACTGGTGATATCACTGCATGACTTTAAAGTAGGGACCTAAACCGCTGGTCTTGGGCATCACAGTGAAACAATGTTAGCTCTAACAGTATGTTGACGACACAGTGTCCTTTCCTATAGTGACAGGAGCAGACACAATGCTTTTATTACAGTATTCTACTCAAAACAAACCAATGAGCTGAAAACAAACTCCATCATCAAAAAAGTAAGTAAACCAATGGAAACTGAATCTACATTCTTCTGACGAGAACTAAAGTCATTTACAGTTTTATATTTGATGACTCAAAAACAAGGAGACTGTGTCTCCTGTGTTGAGGATATCTTGACTTTCAGGTTGAAAGAAGCCGGACAGCTTTCTCAACTTTGTTCCTTTTTTGACCTCCTGAAATTCAAAAAAATCTGTTCTCTATTTGGCTGAACAGAGTCAGCTGGAACCAGAGCTGATATAGAAACTGAAAGGTTTGGTTCTCCAAAAATGGAAAAGAAAATTTCTTATTAAAGCTGTTCATTTCATTTTTCTTACTTGGATGAACTGATCGTTTAAATAATTTTGCAAGACCAATCAAAGATTTTATCCACAAGCAACCCTATACTAACCTGACTGACTTGAGTCAATGGAAACGGCATCAAATATTCATCCTAAGTGAACATTGAAATAGACTGAGCATCATTAATGGATAGATGCTTTTATGAAAAAAAAAAAAAGTAGATTTCTGGAATGAAATAACACTGAAGCTAGAAACAGGTCTGATTATGTTATCGCTGAAAACAATCATTCTTAAGTTTAAATGTAGGATTAAAATATGGTTAAGATGGACATTTGTTGCGGTACGCTTATTTCCAAAATCAAGCAGACATTTGTATGAGGTGAGAAAAAAAAACATTGTTTGTGGATGGTCAAAATATACTTACAATAACCGGTAACAGGGAAATTGTTTTATTTCCTGACTACAGATGATGGATGAACGAGAGCACTGCGGCATCTTTATAGCTTAAGGTCAGGTAATTGTGAAATAAACACAGTGTGTGTCATATGTTGTTTGTTCAAGCAGATCCTCAAACAAAAGAAGTTCCTGTTGCTGAAGGGAAAGGGGGATAAATGATGCGGTGGTCACCTGTAGCCATGTCTTCTATATATTTTCTTCTTTTTTAAACGCGTCCTGCAGACTGAGACTGTATGGCTTCACTCGTGTGTGCTTGTGTGTGTCAGTCGGAGGGGCCAAGATCAAACAGGCCGCCTCGCCGCCCCGTACCCGGGTGGATTTGCCTTGCACTCATGCCTTGACAGTAGGTATTCAGCAGACTTGGATCGTAAGCTTGCGCGTCCGTATGCGAGTGTGTTTTTTAGTCCAGGTGACGGGCGGTCGGACAGCTCCCGTTAGAAGCTGTGATGGGGTGGGGGAGGGAGCATGTCTGAAGGAACGTATACAGAGAGTTGTCAGTCCGAGGAGATGGTGGGGCAGCCCTCACACCTCTGGCTGTTCAGCAGTGAAGAGTTGGGGTGTGTCTGTGTGTGTGTGTGTTTTTTTTGTTTTTTTGTTGTTTTTTTTTCTCCAGTTCATAGCGTTGCGTTCACATCTCTGGCTGCTCCGCGTTAAGTGGCTGGGTTCGGGACTCGGGCGACTCGTAGCGCTGATGGAAGTTCCTTTTTTTCAGCTTCTCCGGAGCTTTTCTCCACAAAACAATCTCCTAAACACACAGGAGGCAGAGGAACAATTGAAGGTAACTTTCAATAATCCCGGTTTAAAATGCTGTGGTGATCAAACGGATGCATACAAATAAAATCTATTTAAAAAAAAAACTAAAAGAACCAAAGAATGGATAAGTCCTCTGAAGGGGCCACATGTAACTCTCTGAAAGATTTGTAGTACAGTGTAAATGTAGACTAAAGCTGCATTGAATAATTGATGAGTAACTATTACATTTAACCGCTAACTATTTTGATAATCAAGTAATCGATTTGAGGGATTATTAAGAAGAAAATTTTCCAAATTCTCTGGTCCTAGCTTTCAAAATGATGATGAAACAGTGACCAACCTTTTACATAATTGTATGAACCAAACAACTAATTGTTTATTCCCTTAAAAAATATATTCGTTGGATTAATTGGCCATCAGAATTGAATAGTAACTTGCACCCATTAGGTATATCTTATTATTTATTTTTACCAAATTTCTTGGTTGACTATAGAATTGTTTTTTTTTTTTTTTATAAAATGGTCCCATACCATGCATGGGTTTTTTCACGTGGGGGCAGGTGGGCTACCTACTTTAAGTCTTAAAGTAGGTTTAAGTCTTTTTTCTCAAGTGAAAATGAGCTAGAACCAGAAGAAAGTTTCCTGAAATTTATGAGACCAACATAAAAACAACCGGTGCTTTCTGGAGCTCCAGTGAGGTGTTAGAGATAGCACTATAAAACCACAATGAGTTTAAGCAATGCACTTCAAATTGTAATTATATCAGGTTAGGGGTATCAAGACTGCAAATAAAACACAGGAAACTTCAGATATGGGATCTTTATTGCTAAGGCCTGTTGTTTTTCCAGGAAAAATGGATCTCTCTTACCAGTCACCAAACAACCACCCAACACTATAAAACAGTTCTATCAGATAGGAAAATACTCAGAATACACACATATTCTATTGTGTTTTTAAAAAACTGTGTCACTGAGATCGAAAAAATGTGTTGAATATATTACTTTATCAATTATTTTTAAAGGCACCATCAGATTAGGTTAGATTATCTTTAAATAATTCATGGGTGTTTCTGCATACTGGAGAAATGTGTTACCTGTTGTTTAAAGTATCTCCTGTCTTCTTCATCCACCAGCACCAGGTTAAGGAAGTAACGGACGGAGAATTTCTTGTTGACATCCCTCATGGTGGCTGTCAGGTCGTATCCTGTTAGGAATTCAAAGTTATGATATGCTCTCACTCTAACTTAATCATCAGAGGCTAATATATATGTAAATCTTAAAAACGGAAACAGACAGAACCAGCTAAGACTCTACCTGCCAGGAACAGTCTGATAGGAATTGATTCTCCTTTGACTGGAGCTCCATCCATGATCTCATACTTGGCGACTGTCTCTGTCTCTGTGGTAGTACTGGGACCTGAAACGCAGGACAAAGATAACATCAAGAAATGAGAATACCTTTGATGGTCATGAGATTTTTTTTTTTATTGATATATTTATTTAACGGAGAATAAAAAAAAAAACAACTCCAGCATTTTATAACACACTGTCCTGCTGCAGGGAAACAGAATCTCACCTATGCCCGTCATTTCCTTCTTGATGAGCTGCAGCTCCATGTGTTGGATCTTGATCCTGACCAGCAGGAAGTAGATCTTCCCAACAATCACATCCTTTAGGTGGTATCTAGGATTGAGATTGTCAACATAACTTGTTACCATATTTGCCCAACGCTTTCATCCGAACTCTCAAGTATTATTACTCAGATTCAAGGTTCACTGAAACAAAGACTTTTATGTGAGATCTCAAAACAATGTTGATCTTACTTGGATTTATTGTATTCAAACTCGATATGAAGACAGTCTTCAATGCCGACCTCCATCTTAATGGAGTTGTTGACATCTGGGTAGGTGGCCAACTGGTGGACGATCAGCTCGTACTCCTTCACCAGGTCGGACAGACGGCGGACTATTGTCACCCTGAGAAAATACCTGCAGGAAAAGCACAAAACAACAGAAGCTGTAAGAGTCAGAGAGATATAACCTAGGACATGTTGCCGCCCCAACAGTATCAGTTAGCGACAAGCATTCCAAACTTCCAGAAAACAGAAACTAATGCACATACATACATCATGCCTGAATTAAAACAACCCAGATGATTGTATTATCATATTTAAAGCAGTGGTGCGGTTTGTTAATGCTGCTTCCTCCTTGGCTCATAAACAAGTAATAGTATTCAAACATACAGGATACTCTAAATGAAAAATATAACGGTAAATCAGGTCATTCTGTGGAATTAGAATACTGCACTTGTGGTATTATTACATTTAGTATTTCTAGCTAAAAGATCTCAACACACCCCTGGTAATGTTTGCTCTACTTTGAGCAAAATTATGTGTCTTTGATATTAACAACCAAGGGGTAGAACTTAGGAGCACATTGATTATCCAATTAATTATCTAATGGGTTTGAATAATTTGATAATCACAGGCTAGAAGGTTAACATGAATATTCAATGTATTCCCTGAACAATGAACATCAGCGAGAGGGACTAAAATGCATTATAAATACAGCACATGTGATTCATCATAGAACAGAAGCTGATAACAGTGTTCTGAACGTACCTTAGCCTGACGTTGGCTCCGGTGTAGGACTCGTACGGCTTCTCCACCTGCATGAACTCAAAGTCGTAGCTCCTGTTCTGGGTGAGCTCTCCGGGTAAGGCCAACTCTTTCACCAGGTCCACAAACTCATGGGTGTTGCTCTTGTCAGAGAACAGCTCTGGAAAACAGAAGAAATTTCAGGGGCTGGTACATGCTTCACATCACCGTTTAAGAGATGTCAAGCATGTATTCAATTAGTTTTGTTTTAGGATCCTAGGTCCGGGCAATAAAACAACATTAATATACACTACCTTTCAAAAATTTGGGGTCACTTAGAAATGTTATTTTCAAATGAAACTTTTTTTTTTTTTCCATTGAAGGTAACATTAAACTAACCAGAAACACACTCTACACATTGTTAATGTGGCAAATGACCTTGTCAATGTCTTGACTTTATTTTCTATTCATTTTGCAGCTCATTTGATAAAGAAACGTGTGACCCTTCATGGAAAACACAAAATTGACTGCAAACCTTTCAATAGTAGTGTATATCGATATCCACATCATCAATACAATAAGAAAAGAGTTAAATATATATAGTTAAATTTTTTTTCCCTCCATGCTCTTTCGGCCCACTGCTCTCATTACCCTCCTCCCACCACATACACAGTTGGAGCAGGGTTTAGCCTCACTATGGCAGGCTGCACATGACGCCCACATGCTCCGTTAAACCTTTTAGGCACATGAGGAAACCAACGGCCGACTGTTGACAAGCACTTTTCCAGCTATGAAGCTCAATGCTCCTTAATGAGCTTGTTAGGAGATTTCATGCTGCATGCTGGAGGCAATTATAATTCTTAAGACAATTTAGAGGTTTCAATACATCTGTCAGCAGCATCCTGTGCCACCACGGTAGCAGCAACAGATTTAGATCCTGTTGTCATGGTTACCTCTTTGCGTCTCTTGCAGAAGGCAGGAAAATAAAGCGATAATCGAAAGTGATAAATGCAGCACTTGAATCGGGCTCACCTATCTGTCCGACAAACTCAATGCGGATGCCCTGGTGCTCGAGTCTTTTTCCTCCCTGCTTCACGTTTAGATTCACCTGGAAGGTAAAGATTAGCTGTGATCCGGTGTCCCAGAAAGAGTGTTATTGCATTAATTTGACATTCAGTATTCCCAATTCCCATATACCTCTCACTTTGACACTGTTAAAGCTAATAATTCCTCCTTTTGAACAACGTCTCTTACTATTCTTTTAGTCATCAATAGTTTAATAATATTTCTAGTCAATCATAGATTAATTGCTGCCCTATCACACTGGTATTAGAGCATATTAGTGCAGTACCAGTAGAAAGTATGCATTCCTGTAGAAAAGTAGATAGATAAGATGTATGTGATATTTCCATGTCCCACACACTGCTCTGCTAAACCACAGTATGTGTAGTTAATGGTGAACTGATAATAAATCTTTTTTTGTGGTTTCACATTGTTTGAATATTCACAACAACCTATCTATCCATCCATCAATCAAAAAAAAAACACAATGCGTCAGGATTTTCGGAGTGTCTGTGAATGCATCTTGGCGTTTCAGTGTAGTATAAAGAAAGAAAAAAAAATAGGGTAGCATGTTATGTTTTCTTATAAACTTTGTTGTTTTGGCCTTTGCTACAGCACAGTAGCCTGTGTTAGTTTTAGGAATAGCAGCTAAACCGTGAAATGTACGTTCATTACCGTGGCCTCACAATCAGCGCGGGAAGACAACAGAGGTTTGAATGGTAACAAAAATGGTGGGATGTAATCTCCATTATAATCAGGAGGTGTAACAGTGGAACAAAAGCAACCACGTGAGTGTATTTCTTTTTATACATATTTTTCCACTAAGATATATTTTGTGTCATCAACCCCAAAAAATGCTTTAGGCAAGACACAAACATGGTTCTGCTGCTTATGAGGCAAGCGCACTACCCTCTACCACAGCACACCTATGGGAATTCAAGTGTCAATGATAATATAATATAATATTGTTTGATGTTTTGACTATCCATCTGAAAGAAAGCACCAAAAAAGATTTTTAAAAATATCAAAAAAAAATGTATTAATATATCGAAAAGTTGAGGTTGATCCGACAAACAGTCAGAGACATGTATGAGGGACAGGCCGACAGATGCTCCTTGTTTTTAGATAGATTTAGCTGTCGCACATCTGCTGTCACCACACTGATATGCATTGTTTGTACATGCAAAACAAGTTATTGACACTTAAACTGTTAATTTTTAATGTTTTTTTTTTTTTTTAAATCAATAGATCTTTTTCGATACACATACAAAAAGAGAGGATCATGAAAAAGTACCCTTTTCTGCTGACTAAGTGCTATTAACCGATTAACTAAATGACAGTAAAAAATAAAGTATGACATGTGTGTGGAACGCCCACTTTACACACACATATATATATATATATATATATATATATATATATATATATATATATATAAATAAATAAATGGGTTTACCTTGCCAGATACAGACTCTCCATCATAGAACAGGTAATGTTTCTCCACTTTCCCATCTTCTGTTTTCAACTCGGCTGTCTTTCTGTTCTCTGCATCGTTCAGCAGCACATCTATCTCACATACCGGCCCAAACAATCCCCCTAGGAAACTCTGGAAAACAGCATACAACAAATATGGGACACACCATTATGGAAGGAATACCAATTTGTAACTAAACAGACCATCTAAGTGGTACTTTAGAGGTTTTTAAAAGTTTATTCTGACACCATTAGTCGCTTTCAATTTAGGAATATGGCAGGAATATACAAACATATTCAACTTCGACAGACACACATTTTATGAACATATTTACACCACGACAGCTGGTTAGAAAACATATAGCATGTGCGCACTAATGTCAACACACATCAGCTGATGGGTGTGTTCAGGACACAGTCACAGTCTGCAGATGTCACTAAGCAAACACCACTCGCCGTCCACATTCAGGTAGAATGAAAACATTGGTTATTTCCATACTAATTGAATCACTCATGGTCTGCTGCGCAGCCACATTATTTCCCTCTGAGCTGGCACACACACACACATACACACACACACACACATACACATACACTTCAACAAGCAGGGGCAGCAAGCAAATCTCGATGATTCAGCCAAATCATCAAGATGTCACGGGTTGGATAAGAAGTGTGATGCTTTCATTCATTACATCCTGAGAGTGTGTGTGCACTTGTAACACAGCTGGGTGAGCTCTTGTGAAGAAGCCAACTCTCCCCCAACTGAGCTGCAACTAACAATAAGCAAATCACACGTTAGTCACTGCAGCAACACAGCATCTTCCTCAATCTTACCAACTTGGGATGTGATTTAACTTTGAGCTCATTGACTTAAAGGTTATTGCTGTAATCTGAACAGCAAACCTGTCATTTCAGGAGCTACAGCAGCTGCAAGGCTGATTCAACATCTGCCAACATCTGTGGCATTCTTCCTATTACATCGAGCTTATGGGTCATTATGACACCTGGCTCGGCTCTGACTCAACTAGTCAACTTTACTGCAGGAATTCACCAACACATCCAGTTGCTGATCTCCTGCTTTCACAGAAACCAGAGGCCGCCTCGTACTTGGCTAATTTGGCCAACACAAGCTAGCTTTCCTGTCAGGTTCAAATAGCAAATACCTGCTGTCACGCGACAGCTGAAAGCCAATGGTAATGTATTCGCGTGTTTTAAAAAAATGTTTTTTTTATCAATAAACACGAAAGTTTGTCTCAGTACGGTTCGAACAGATAATACTATTTTTAACTCACCATCTCGGCCGTCTAGACAAGTTGAAGCTAAACAGCTAGCCTCGCTCCGTGTAGCCAGCAGCCAGTCTGTGAACCAGGAAGTAGTATCAAGGTTTACCGTCATGTGACCCAGGTCATGTGCGCGCGTGTGTGTGTGTATGTGTGTGTGGGGGTGGGAGCTCACAAACACATCACCATGAAGATGGAAGCAGATCAGATTGTCATTTAGGTTCTATCACAATTTTTTTTTGTCTTTAAAAAGATGTCTGAATTTTAAGCCTGTTAAATAATTAGTTTTGTTTCACTCATATTGTTTAGAAATATTCAAATAATGTGTATTCAAGTCCAGATTTCATTGTTTAATTTAAATTGCAATATGTGTGTGTGATGAACTAAAACTGGAGTTAAAAAATTCAGATTAAAAAGTTTTATCATCATTGATAATTTCCTGGAATTATCCTGGATGTTTAACATGAATGAACTTAATTTTTTAAAGACATTTAAATGAATTTGGTCTATTAAATTGGGGCAACTTAAATATACTTTATATGCTTTTTTTATACATGAGGTTTTTGAATTTTAAAAATGATTTTACTCAATCTATTTTTTTTGTTTCGTTTTATGGGCCCATATATGAGGAAACACAGGTGGGGTCACCATTAATACTGGACGCACCCACTTGGGGCTCTTCTGTGCAGTTCATACTCAACCCTAATGGGCCCCTCGTGGACATGCTGGCTGGTTTCAGTGTTGAATGCTGTCACTATCATTAGGTAATACTATTGTCATTAGCCACTATGATTACTTTAGCTAATTTATGAGTATGCTTTTGAATAAGTCATACAGGTATTTTGCAGTAGGTCTAGCCATATATAGCCTATTCAGGCACTGATACAGCAGATATTGTATGGGATGATGTATGGGCAACTTGCAGATATCCCCAGAAGTCATAACCTTTTTGTGTCAGCACTGGGTTGGGGATATGCATATAGCATTAGTATAAACTCATGTTCATAATGAAATCTATACACTTTTGATATAGCTGGTCCTCAAACACTGTGGCAGAGTTTATTTTACAAACAATATCATATCTACTTAAGGGTTTCTACATGCATAAAGCAATGGCCTCTTTAGTCCAGGGGATGATCCCAATTGTACATTTTATGATCAAAGCATGGCATTTCTGACAGTTACTATGCACAATGAGGTTTATTTTTAGATGTGGAGAAAACTCAGATTTGGAGGGCTATAATTCAAGCAATTTATGGTCCTGTCTCCGATATGTTATCAGCTATGTATGCTGTACAACCACCAGGTGTCAGCAATGTTAGCTAGTAATTCACCTGAATCCAAAATGATGACTGATTCATGACTTTGGGAAATGACATTCCACAGTAAGTATGGTTTGCCAATACCTGGTGGTTCGACTGTAGTGTGCTGCTTGTGTGTTACGATGACAATATTTGTCTAACAGAGTTTTAGTTCATACATTGCTAAGGGAGGACCATAAGCTACATGAAGATATTCAGGATTTATTTACTAGTGAGGCAAGACAAAACATAGAACTAGCAGATAATGCATCTATACTCAGTTAGTGGAAACACATATAGCTGCATGACATCTGCTCTCTACACACATGCACGCTAAATAATTAATTTGCCACAGTGACAGTGTCCTTATTTACTTTGGTAAATGTGTACCTAGACTATGACCTGAACATATTTTAATTCTGATGAGCTCCACACTATCACTAAGAATGGGCATCCATAATTGAGTTGTAAAGGACACCTTGTTTTGTTTATGTAGTGTACATTAGACTTCTGGCACTAGTGGCTGCCTTGGATTTTGACCTCTCATAGTTCTCCAAGATCAAATCAGATGTGCCTCTGCATCTGAAAATAAACCTTATGGTGTATACCATGTTAGAGGTTTCATTTCATGCTTTTGTCATAAAATGCACAATTGTTATTTGAGCAAATCTACTATACTACATGTCAGTAGTACAAACTGGATTAATTCTACCATCTGAACTTCAGTGTGTCCATTTACACCATAGAGACACCAACCCTTAGTATGGTAGGCCTTTATATTTGTTTGACAATCAGACACATAAAGCAGCTGAAAAAAGGATGTAGACATAGGTAAAGGAACACATTTTAACAGTGTGCCGATGTGCTAAACAGAAATGAAGGCCAACTTAAATAAATGCCAATATGATTACAATAAAAACACAAAATATGAATTAGACAAGGGTCACTGTGGACACAAAAGTAAAACAATGCAAATCTTTCTGGCATAACAGTGCAAAGGAAACACAGACTCAGTCCAAGCAGCTATGGGTTTCCTGCAAGCACCTTGCTGACATTTCAGTGATAAACTTACAAAGACTGTAGCTGTTTGGTTGAGTGCAGGTTTTTTTTTTTCCAACACCAGTCTGATCAAACAGGTCTGGGTCAAAACACATTTAAAGTGTCAAAAACAAAGCTATGCTTTAATCACATAACTGATCCTTCTCTTTCTTTATATCACAAGAAAGTCATTTTTATATTAGTTTTGAATCTATTTTCTGTGTTTTCTGAATGAACAAAACCGACCACCCATTTTACCACATGAAAGAACGCACATATGTACAGTCTGTTAATGTTCTCGTTAAAAGACAAAATGGCATGCTCACTGATGTTTAAACACAGAGGCAATGACTAATTCAGGTAAGCAAGGAAAAGTCGGTAAAATCTTCCGTCTGGTTTCTGTAACGGTAGGAGCTGTCTTTTTTATGTTTTTTTTATTATGATGTCATGTCCTTCAGTTGTTCATCGCCATTCTGGCTTTGAGCCGGTTGATTTTGAGGGGGAGGAGGCCGACCATCTCCCTGCTCAGCTCCAGCTCCGTCTCCACGGCGGCCGCCGCCTCGGGGTAGCTGTCGCAGTACTGCACCACGTACCTGCACAAACCATGAACGTTAACACGTTGAACAACCTCTATTCTACTTATTTTTATGGGCTCACATCGTGTTTATCTTCTTACTTGTAACTTTCCAGAGACTTGGTGAGGTTTTTGAGCTGTTCCGAGGGTAAAGGGCAGATGAGCTTGGTGTACAGTCGGGCTACTCTGAAGCGGGCCACCAGAGCCGGTCTGAGCACCTCCTCCTCCAGGCGGTCTGGCAGCTTCCCCTCCGGAGAACGCAGAGAGTCTAGGAACATCTCGAAGTACCTGGAACAGAGGGGATTGCTGGTTACAGGATGAATGCGAAGGCACAGAGATGCATGTGTGTCCTCCACACATAAATGTACACTCACTTGGCAGAGCCAGAGCACAGGTGGTTGAATTTCTTTATAGTGTGGTTGTCTAGTGACTCTGTGTCGGCCTGCCTGTTGGCCAGCGTCAGTTTCTGGTCCATCATCTCATTGTAGGTCTCGGCCAACTCAAACATCAGCTGTCTGCGGATCAATAGGTAGTACTGGGCATTCAGGTCTAAAAAAAAAAAAAAAAAAAGAGAGAGTCCAGTTATTTTGATAATTAATCGATTTGAATAATTTTAAAGAAGACAATTTACAAATTCTCTGGTTTCAGCTTCTGAAATCAGATTATTGTCATTTCACTAATCTTCATAATCTTTGGGTTGTTGACTGTTGGTGGTTGACATTTTACACCATTTATGATACAAATAACTGATTGATTTATAATGTACAATTGCATTTTGTTTTGAGGGATTAACTTATTTCTTATAATTTAAGTCCATATCAGTGTGGTGACAGCAGATATGGGATAACTGAATATGGTATAATACTAACGTAGTATAGGGCTGAAACCAACAATTATTCTGTCGATTAATCTCATGATTATTGAAATTCCTAATTAATTTGTTTTTTCGGTTCATAAAATAGTATAAAATGACCAATAATTCACAACCCAATGATAATCAGTTTACTACTACTACTTTATCGGATTTGAGAGCCCTAGGTCAGGTTAGACGGGCAGTTTTAAAGAAAATAAATGAAATTGAAGCTGCAGCAAAGTTAGCGTGGCCAGTACCGTTGCAGATTGGCTCGAGCATGTCAACCCGTCGTTTGTGCATCTTGCAGCGGCGCTCCAGATCCTCTTCAAAGAAAGCCAGAGCCCTGAACAGGGAACTGTGATCCTGCAGGATCTCTATGTGGTCCGTCACATAGCCGTCCATCTCAAAGTACTCCTTAGCCTGCGTGGGTAAAGGAACAGAGAAGCTGGACAACAAGTCGTTTTCTATAAAAGTTCAATGATTAGATATTAGATGTAGTGTTGGCCTGGACTTGTCTTGGTTAAAATGCGAGAGTCAACATATGAATGGTGTTTATGGTGACAATACTAGTGTCTGTACCTGTGTGACATAGTTTTGTCCCACCAGAAACACAGATCTGGCCTCTGTGAAGTCCAGAGGGGACAGACAGAGTACCTGGGAAGCAGAAAGCAGAAAGTGTGAGCTCATCTAAGCAGAGGTGTCACAAGTATTCACAATTAATTCCTCAGGTAGAAGTATAGATATTATATGGTTTAAAAAAAAAATCCTGTAGAAGCTGAAGTATCAACTTAAGTATTTTACTCAAGAAAAAAATGTTTAGAAATTTCAAAACTACTATCAAAACTACTTAAAGTATAAAAATAAGAGTAATATCAGGAAAAATATGCCATTAAGGATAAAAGCAATCACATAATCATACAAAATAACTTTGTCTTTTAATATTTATATTTTTATATCATTATATATATATATATATATATATATATTTATAGCATTGTTAATAACAATAATCTGACCTTCTCCTCCATGCTTGCAATTAAGTCAAAAGTGTCTTCAGAGCCGAACAGCAGAGCGTTCTTCCGTCCCTTCTCCTCTTCCTCCTCTTCAAGTCTTCTCGCTCTCTTCAACTCTTCTTGCCGATCAGTATCCAACTCCCCGATGTTATCCTGGTTACAAATACAGAGTGAACCAATCACTGTAAGTTTATTATATATTGAGTGATATCAATAATTACTGATGATTAACTTTTAAATACTTGGGGGGCATTTTATTCATAATGAACCATTTTTAGTATGTAATCTACAGTATATTGTATATAAACAATATTTCATTGGATAATGATAATTTTGGATATTCTCAAATAACTGGCTGATTGTTTCAATTATTGACTCATTATCAAGGGCAATATGAAGCATTTTTTTAAAAAACATTTAGAGTAAAACTATCAATATTATATTGGACTATTTTCTTATTGTATTGATGATGTTGATATTGACTATATATTGTTTAATTGCTATGGCCTAGGGGAGCTCAAGGCTTAGTAGGTGATAGTAAAATCTGACTGACGTATGAATGAACTCTCCCAAACTGAATTTTTCTTTTACTCCATAAATAAAAACACACAGTACACATGGGCACAGCTGACGATTAGAAAAGTTGAGATTGTGTAAAAAGTCAGTTGTGATTTAAGGAAGTTCTTAACCTCTTCTGGGGAACTTTGTGACATCTCATGACATCTTACGCTAACTACTTCTTAAAAAAAAAAAAAAAAAAACGGAAATTTGACGTGTCCATTCAGTTTGTCGCATGACTATTTGACGTTCAGCCCACTGATGTGTCGGTATCCAAGGATACATAACCATAACCCAAATCCTAACTCAAGATGCATTTTAGAATATACATTCTTTAAACTCTCTGGGCGTGAACGAAGCAAGCCTAGACACAAGTCTTGCGACGTGACACATGTATCATATGGCAGAACGACAGAGAGAGAGAACACGGTACCTCCAGCAGCTTCTTAGCATCCTGGAGGAGGTTGAGACAGTATTTGATCCAACATCTGGCAATGTCTGCTCTCTTCTGTCTCAGCTGCTCTCTACGTTCGCTCTCTGCCTCGCCTGGTTCAGACCAAAGGAGAAACAGAGTTATTAGGTATGCCAGGGGAGAAGAAAGCAAACAACATACTGTATGTGGACAAAGGCAGGAAGTAACAGAACAACCAAGAGGGAGCTACACTGTTTGACTGAAGAAAATTAGCAAAGTCTTTCCTGTCCTTTTATTCATAGGCATTTTATTAAAATTTGAACTAGATTTAGGTTAAGACAAGTTTCTATCCAGTAGCACAAATCACCCCTATCATTACTGACTCACTGAGTTTAGAAAATCTGCTGCTTATCCTGCTCCAGATAATTTATTTTAAACCATGGGTAGAAAAACTCTTTTTTGAACATTTTTGCCTAGAGCTTGACAGACATTCAGATAAACACTCACTCTCCTGTGCCTCGGCCTCAGAAGGAACTTCTCCTGCCAGGCCCAGGATGACGGTGGCTGCAGAGAGGCAGTGTCTGCCCTCCATGTACCGCCCCTGGAAGTCACAAGTGCACCTCATGACTCGCAACTGACAACAACCCACTTGGGTCCACAGTTAATTACAGAGAACAGGGCTCAGAAAATATAAAGCAGATGGTGAGAGAACATATATGAATCCAAAAACAAATCCATTGTTTAGGACCCACCTTAGTGATGTAATACTGGGATAGTGTGGCAGCGTTCAGGGCCCACTCCATCGGACTGTACTGGTTTAACTGGAGCTGTCGCTGCAGCGTGCTGTGGCAGTAGGTGGCTGCACGCTCCGTTTCACCTGGGAGGCAAAACATTTTTATTAGTACTTCCAACTAAAAAAAAATTATCTATGCAAATGTGTTTAAATTAAACAATGTAGATAATTGATATTGATTTTCTTCAAATATTTGAGGAGTATTTTATGCTTAATAACATACTTTTAATATGTAAAAATAAAGTTAGGCAATATAGCTATAATATACAGTATATGAAATAATAAAAAACAAATTCACATCAGAAGATAACAACTTAATTGATAATTTGAAATAGTGTATTTTTAATAAAGACCAATGGAAAACAAAGACTGGATGTAACCAATTTGATTTTGTCTTTGTCTGTTAACTGACTGACTGTTTGATTCAATGATTGATCGGTAACTATAAATCTGATTTAGATGTGAGGAACTACTTCATAACTTACACAACTCCATCGGATCAAAGTCGATGATAAAGGATTCAAACTGATTGTGTGCTTAATGTTAGTCAGAGAAAATACCAGACTCACCGAGGTTTTTATAGACTTGAGCAAGGTAGTACATGGTATGGGTGTAAGCCAACTCAAACCTGGTAGATATCAAAGGAAAGGGGGTCAGGTGAAGTGAAACTATATTAATGACAACATAGGACAATCAGGCCCCATATCATGCATAGGTTTGTTTTACACTAGATTAGGTCTTATATAAAACTATCCTCATCAAAACAGAGGAATGTTCACAGCCTGAATTTAGAACCTTTTCTGTTTCACCATTTCTTCTTTAACTTGATGACATCCTCCACCTGAACAGATTCCCAGCACAGCCCGCCTGCCTCCGACCATCACAGTCCAACTCAAAACCAGCCAATCGGAAGCAAGACTCGTAAAAAAACGCTGTACTTCACAGATCACTGTAAACTATTTAAGAGAGGATTTTTTTTTAACTTAATTTGCAAATATGTGTGGGTATCATTGAAAATATAAAGTGCATGATATGAGACCTTTAAAACCAGCAGTCATTTAATCTGTAAATGTATGTCTGTATACATGGATATCTTTGCTTATAATTTACCTTTTGGTCCTTTCCTGATGTGTTTTCTCCGTCATAGCAAAGTACTCTGTCATGTCAGTGGGAGGAGTTCCATCCTGAAGAAAAAACGAAATCAAGGTTGTGGGGAAAGAGTATTTAACCTTTGCAGTTTTCAAATGCATAATGTTTGCAGTAAAATCTTTGTCTACAGCATTTGCCAAAAATAAATAATCCTTACTCTGCTTTTCTTTCAGATCAAGGGAGTCAAACTCAATTTAGTTCATGGACCTCAATCAGCACAATTTGATCTTTGGTGGGCCAGACATTAAAAATAAAATACAAATACTCCTGATGTAAAATATAATATATATAATATAATTAACCTTCAATTTAGTAAACAGCGATGATAACATAAGAAAAATGCAGATGAATGCAGCTTAAAATAAGGTGTGAATACAGACCTACATGTATAACCCAGGTCTATGGATGATATTTAAAAGTAAATTCACAACTCACTTGAGCTGCAATTGATTGATGCTAATTAGTCAATTAATCGATTCACAAATAAGCAAAAGTATCTGCCAATGTAATAAGATTATTCTACTCAATATTTCAAAGTCCAGAGACATTTTCCACTTGTTAGGTTTGCACAGCTATAGCGTGTGTGTCTGCTCATGTTGCACCAACGCATTCTTCTGCTGTAGTCAGCGTATCAGCAGCTTCAATTTACCACACAACCTCACCTCCTTCATATATCGCTGGTAGACGGCCTCTGCTGTTTCCAGGAATCCCTGGGCAGTCTCAGTCTCATCCCGGCCGGCCCAAAGGATGCCCAACTGGTTCTGATGACACAAAGAGCCAATACATGAGCAAATGATTGACATCAATTGGTGTATCATGACTAGTCATGGTCTAACATTATAGCAGTGATACAGGGCCGGGATCCTCCTCGTGATTCTGGCCCTGCAGAGTCGCAGAGTCGCGGGACTGAACTCAGTGGCAGACCACATACACATAGTGTCACACTATTTATTACTGACAATAAAATAATTTCCCTAAAAAGAAAAAAAGAATCGTTTTTGCATCAGGCTTATTTGAAACTTGTCACAAGTGTTCAGAGTGGGCCTAGCACGTCTATTACCTGTAAGGATCATGATTTAAACGCTTTTACGTGTGTGTTGCTTTTATCTATTTGTGCTGTTGTTCTTTTTGCAAACAACTTGTCATTTTTAAATCACCTATATAAATATAGTTTACCATGTCAACCATGCATTTTGTTGCATGCCTCTCTTTACTAATCTGCCTATTTAATTGTTTTAATTCTACATGTTTATAATTGAAAACTGAAAACCTTGGACAGGAATCGAACCCACAACCTCATAGTCTTGTTCCCTTTCCGTTTTCACCTAACACCTAATACACAATATTCCCGATTTAAAACAATTTCTTTTGAAGAAATGATTTCCATTCATTTATATGTATTATCCTTACATAATAATCATTAAACAACGTATTTTCTATATATTATGATAAAGCACCCACAGTATGATTTTTGTTCTGAACGTGATTAGCATTACAGTAGCGATGGCCTGCGTGTGGCGTTTACGGACCTCTGTTTTTTTTTTTTTTTTTTTTCTATTATTTCTACTTCTTTAGGGGTTTCCAGGTGAACTTGTATTACCCTGACATGGATGAACAGCGACACATTCTCGGAGGACACCCTGCACTTCTCCAGCAGCCTGATGCAGTTCATCAGGTGCTCCTGTCCGGCCGACAGCTCCTCCGTGTCGATGTGGTTCACGCCCAGGTAGTACTCCACCGCCCCGAGTCTGGCGGCCCGTAGACCGGCCGCAGAGCCTCCGCTGCAGCCGCGGGAGAACAGCTCGTCCGTCTGCCCGTCCACCGGCGCCTCGGCCGGCCGCTGCTCGCCGCTCTCCCCGCCGCCTGCTTCCCCCTCCTCCTCCTCGTCGTCGTCGCCGGCCTGGAAGCTCTTCAGCGAGCAGTAAATCTCCCTGAGGAGCTCCCTGGCTTTGTTCTTGGAGCGGAAAGGGTCATTGTCTGGGTCTTTTCGTGATTCTACGTCGGCGAGCGTTTGGGCGTTGGAGAATTTGTCGCAGACGGCTTTCCACTCATTGCTGCTGACGGCCGACATGTTGTTTGGTGTCTTCTTCTTCTTCGTCTTCTCCCTTGTTGCCGCTGCGTCTACCGCCACCTGCTGCAGCGCCTGATCCGCGTTAAAGCGCCAGCGTCAAGGAACCAAGCACGAAGACGCTCAACAAGTATGATGAACTCAAGCTATTTCATTAGGGCTTGTTTTTAATGACAAAACGTCCAACCGCTAAAAGGTGATTTTTCTGGCAGGAAACGCATCATTTGACCTAAATTCTAACCAATCCAGCCTTTTGTCTCTTGGCAACAAGTGATGACAGACACCTAAAATCACTTGTTCTCTTTATTTAATAGTTTTTAGCTCACGTTCTCACTAATACATGTTTAAATACTTTTAAAGTGACAAGGCAACACATAAACTGCTATATCACATGCATTGTGATGACAGCCGACGGATTACTTACTTTTTATTGCTTTTACTTTTATACTTTAGGTAGTTTTCACACACTTTTTTATTCAACTAAAAAGCTTGAGCATATACCTCAACTTCTATTAGTATTTTTAAACCCTAGTATCTATACTTCTACCTGAATAATGAATGTTAATATTTTTGACAGCTGTTTAGCAGCATCTAGCAGAACAAACTTGGCATAAATTACATAGTGTAATTGAATAAAAATAAGAATTTGTGTTCAAGTGATGAATTACAAGACAATATCCAGAAATAAAATATAATAAACAAAAACATGTAAAACAAATAAATGTTTCCCTTTAAATAAATCTATACAATAGGCCTTCCTATTTTCTTCATCCCCTAAAGTGATTAGACAGGTTATGCACAGCATTGGTTGCAGGTTCTTCACTTTTGCAGCCAAAGCGAGTAGAATTGTGAAAATTTGCTTAATAATAGCTATTGTAATTTGATTGTATAGGGTAATATCTTATTCTATTTATCTTTTCATTCCATCATTACGTAATGTACCATATATATACATACATATATATGTATCTATACAACTAAGTATTTATGATTAGTTTCATTATAGATTTTCCTTTAATTTTAGAAATACAGAAACACAATTACTTAAATTTAGTATAGAGGAATAAAGCAATAAAGCATTCAAAGTTAGTTTTCCCTCAGGATCAACCTTCTTCCTCCAGACCAGAGGTTGACTGAGGAGATGAAAAACAGATACTCTTGTTATAAATCCTTTATTGATAGAAGTATTTCAAATGCACATTAAACAATGTAAAGCATTTTGAAATGCATTAATGTTGTACATGATTCATTGACTATGTTTCAGCTCACAGTTCAGATTGCATGTATATCTTCCTGAGGGTTTTTTTTGTGTGTGCAAGATTCTTTTGCTCAACCTTTAAGTTCCTTAAAAAAAGTTGCATAATCCTCCTGGATAAGTGTCACAATATTTTGAGACAAAGGGATCAACTAATATAAATAAGTCCAGTTTTTCTGTGTTTTAGAAAAGGTTGGAACCTCAGCATTGGAGTGAGTGAAATTGCGGGGACAAATATTGCACTGGCCTTACAACTCTTTCAAAGCATATATCAAAATGAATATCAAAAAGTCTACCAACTCACAGAAAAAGCACAAATGCAGCTCACTGACAAATCAAATTGTGTATACAATAATACAGGTGTATTGCACCTGAAGAGAAATAATTCTTTCAATAACACTGAGAATATAAAAAAACAAATATCTGGCCTTTGTCAATCTCTCAACCAACCAGGTTTTTTCCACCATCAAGTGATGATGCAATATCTCTTTTACTATTTGGATTGAGAGGATAGAAGTAAAAAATAGATGCAAGCCTTGTGTCTATGTGTCTATGTGTGTCTATGTGTGTGTGTGTGTGTGTGTGTGTGTGTGTGTGTGTGTGTGTGTCTGGTCTACAGCTGCAGAAGGTGGTCTTCTTTCAGATCCTGCTCTGCTGGTTTCCTGCTGGCGAACAGCCTCTTCATAGTAGAATCCCCTTGTCCACCTATGAGCAGGACAACACACAGGGATCAGGCTTTGGGGAAAATTAAAAAAAAAAAAAAATAGAAATGAAAAAATAGATAAATAAATAAAATCACCTTTGAACGGCTTCACTTCTTCCTCTGTCCAGGACTCCCCAGAGCCCATCTCAGGCATAGAGGCCTGTTGCGGCACAAGTTCCCCTTCTGCAGAACCTTCAAAAATGCCAGAACCTTCCTCAGGTGTCATCACAGGTGCCTGGTCTTCACTGGTCGTCGCTGAGTCCTCCTCCTTCTCCTCGTTATCCTCTTCCTCCTCATAATCCTCTACCGCAGCATAATCCTCTTGCTCCTTGTCTTCCTCCTCTCCCATCCAACCCTCGTCCTCCGCAGGCTCCGCCTCTCTGGAATCACAGCAAGAATCAAACGTTGAGAAACGCTGATCTGGTTTTGTCTGATCGAAGCTCTACCCCTATAATCACCAAACCTTTGGGGTCACCCAACGTATGATGAAAGTCTATTATCTGCTTTTCATTTACATGTTAGAAGTCGGCCATTAAACACAAATGTCACCCAAATATTCCTTATATATATATATTTCAATAATAATTATTGTGATCAATAAATATAAACATATTTTATTAATAGGATTTTTTTAATATCGCAAGTCTCTATATACCACAACTCATACTTAAATTCAGATGGTTCTTCTTTGTTAAAGGAAATTCGGAACCTTAAAACATATCTTTGACCTTGACCTTACTTCAACCAATTTTCTGCTCTGTGATTAAGACTCGTACATCACTGTTTGTTGTCGTTCATTCCAGGTAAGATAATACAGTTGCTGCTTTAATTACTCGGCTGCTGTGTTGCTTTAGCACATAACGCATTCTTAAGCCAGGGGTAAGGACAGCATAGCACATACTAAACAATAGACCAGTGGCCCACCAGGAGTCACAGCCCACTTCCTCTCAACACTTCCCTGTGGCTTCCTGTTCAAGACAAGCTGCAAAAAGGAAAGGCTGCTGCTCGGCTGTTGTGTTTTTCCTAAGTGAATGATGTTGGAGGCCAGATAACACACACATTCCTTTAGAATAGTCTTAACGTTTCTTAGTGTTTCGATAAAACCTGTCCACTTGCTTCAAACTGTATTCCTTTTGTGTCTATCTGCTTTTAAATCACATATTTTTCACAGGATTGTTTATCAATGCCTTCATGATGGTGAATATGTAATTCTCAGATGGACTTTTGATCAGTTGTATTGATCAAAGCAGGTGGAATTCTGTGATTCTAGAGGCTCAATGAGGTGAAACAATAAATCATATTTGGCTGATTGATGCTGAAGCAAACATCACTGAAACTTGTTGTGGTGTTGTCCTGGAACTGTCATTTTCTAAAATGAATTGAGAGATTACGTGGTTATTTATGTTCTGGGTACATCTGCAACAGCTTATTTAGTCTGGCTCGCTGCGTGTTGACTGTGGGTATAAGCCTGCCCATTGGCCGGCCTGGCCAGAGGCAGGCCTTCTCTACACCCTTTCCTCTAGCTGTGTTACTGCTTCCAATAAATACAATGAGTAGAGCTACAAAATTCTTAAAAAAAAAAAATAAGTAAAAGCTGTATAAAAAAGTTGGCATATATCTTTTACTGTTTTATGGGGTGTTTCCTTTTGCAGGGATTTATTCAGCACCCAAACAACTTGTCCACCAACACAATTTTACAACACTGTTGCTGCATCCTTGATTTAGCACTGAGAATATGATTGTAATCGGTTTAAGGAAACGCAAATAAGCAAGATCAGTTTCCCACCTATAGCAGAAATGATGACGGGTGCAGCATCCCATACTCCCATCCCATAAGTATTATACTTATATAGAAAAAGAAAATAATAGTACCGTATAATATAGTACAGTAGAGTATAATGTCATGTGGTGTGATGTAGTGTAGCACAGTATAGAACAGTATATAGTGTAGTGAGTAATTTAGTAATTAGTAAATAATAGTATTTAGGATAGTATAGTATAGTATAGTATAGTATAGTATAGTATAGTATAGTATAGTATGGTATGGTATAGTATAGTGTTGTGTAGTATAACATAGTGTAGTATAGAATAGTAGTATATAGTATCCTAACCTAAAGTAATATAGAAATATATTATAGAATAGTATATAGTATAATTGTACATTGTATTATATTATAGTAAAGTATTATACTTATATATAAAAGTATGTATAATAGTACCGTATAATATAGTACAGTAGAGTATAATGTCATGTGGTGTGATGTACAGTATAGAACAGTATATAGTGTAGTTAGTAATTTAGTAGTTAGTAAAGAATAGTATTTAGAATATTATAGTATAGTATAGTATAGTATAGTATAGTATAGTATAGTATAGTGTGGTTGTGTACAACTGATTAAACCCCTGCAAAACAAACATCTCCGTAGATGAGCTGCAGCTACATAAAATATGATTTGTGGTATTCATGTTTTTGCAATATCCTTTTTAGAATGTATAGTCATTAGCTGATAGCATCAATATGAGCTAACAGGAACTCTAAAAAGGGGAAACTGAGGGCTGAGACCAAGACTGTGATACAGCCATTTGTTTTACAGCAAATGAATCAAAAGAACAAACATCCACTATAAAATAAGCTTTGTTTCTTCAAAGCAGAACATTTTTTAATTTGATTATTACAGTTTAGACAATTTGACATCATGTGCATAATGAATATGATATGATGATGATAGATATGAAACTTGGTATATCTTCTGATTACATGAGTACAATCATTGATTTAAATTCTTTTTTTTTACTAGCAGTAGAAATTATAATGACAGATATAGGTGATTCTGGTCAGAATATAATTATAGATGGCATCATTTATGCTGGGCATTTGGGAGGTAAGTAGATACAAAGTTAATATAAAATGTATTTCAAAAAAAATAAAAAGTAGATGTGTATCACAAAACTCTTGCAACCCCAAACACATGCACCTTTTCTCTGAGTGCTATTTGTCAAATGTTTATTATACTTAAATGATACTTACTTACTACTTACTTACTTCATACTGCAGAATATAAAATTATACTATTAAAAAAAAGTACATTTTCTATTTTTTCAGGTGACCCAATCCCTGTGACCCCACTTGGACTGGCGACCCCAAGGTTGAGAACCCTCACCTTACACCATCATTAGCACACGCTGCATTAACTCACAATCAACTACAAACCAAATGTAGTTTCACTCTTTATGGCTCATTGAATACATCTACTATACCTTTTCTCATGAACCCATACAAAAAAGCAATTCAATTAAATATATATGCTAGATATAAAACTAGGTGAAGCTACATATCGACATCTGCCTTAAATTCATTATGCTCCTTCACTTCAAGACAATGACAAATAAACTCTCAGTTTAGTTCCTGATGTTCCTGCCCTCTCTCTGTTGTTCTTTTCCTCCCTATTTTTTCCCTCCATGTTATCCTCTATTTTGGCTTTTCTTGGCTACGTACCTCGCACTTACACAATGGGTGCGCACGCAGACAATGATAGTTGGAGCGTTTGCTAACCAAGGTACCGGATCCAATGCGGAATCAGCATTTCTGTCTTCCACGTCTGCATTTATCTGATTAAACGACGTGTCCGAGACGCTTGTGCCCCGTTTTTACCGGACTCATTATAACACTGAAGTGATCTCCGTGTTACACGACAACCTCCCATGCTCTTTCATTCGTGCAGCGATGCACGCACACACACACACACACACACACACACACAGAGAGCACATGAGCACTTACAGATACTGCGCGGTTGAAGCGGGCAGTTTGGCTGGCAGGTCTGGACTCCATGGCATCTCTGGACTTTGTTGAGTCACACAGTTGGCCTGGTTACCCTCGGGGTTACACCTCACGAACTTATACACGGCAGTTCTGGGTGCTCCTGGAGAACGGAACAAAGGTTGTTACTCTACAATCCTTTATTTCATGCAGCATTTGATGCAACATCTGCCCGGGCATGGGAAATATATCGATGCAGTGGGACTGTATATACCCCGTTTCCACTATGCTGTATGGTAGGGGACAAAACAGCACGCTTGTTTTCAGCGTTTCCACTAGCATAGGCACAGTTTGGGTCAGTAGTGGACATCTTTGCTTTTCCACTCACACTTACACAGGGGCTTCTCTCTGAGGGTACCAGTCCTGTGTGCTAGGTACCCCAACCAAAAGGGTTATTATTGTCACACCGCGGTGAGGTTTGTCTGGTCTTGTCACTTCCTGTTTTATTTTGAAAGTCTGACTCTCCTCTCGTTTCAGGTCACTTGCCCTTCCTCATGTGTCACCGGTCTGATTGTCTGCCCTGCCCTGATTGTTTCCACCTGGTTCCAATTACCTTGTGTATATATTGTCTGTGTCTCCCCTTGTCTTGTGCCGAAGTGTTTCGTCCCGTGCGTTCACCCAAGCCTTTCGAAATCCTAGAGTCACAGTCCTTGTTGCCTTGCCTTGCCTTGCCTTGCCTTGCCTTGCCTGTTGTGCTGTCCTCTTCGGAGCGATTTTTTGTTGTAGTTTCATGCCTGTCGTGCTGTCCTCTTCGGAGCGATTTTTTGTTATAGTTTTCGTTAGTCATAGTTCTTGTTGCCTTGCCTGTCGTGCTGTCCTCTTCGGAGCGATTTTTTGTTATAGTTTTCATAGCCTTAGTCTTGATAGCTAATTGTAGATTTTCAGCGTTTTTGCAGATAGTTTAGTTTCTCCCTAGTCATATTCATAGCCTAGTCCGTTATAGTATATTGATTTATAGCCATAGGTATTTCTTTGTATTTTTTCATAGCCCTCTTTGCTCCCTGTGGAAGAGGTTGCCTAGTTATCAATAAAACCCGCTGTTCCACTCCGCATCTGAGTCCTCTTTTTGAGTCCCGGCCTGACAGTACACTTCGGCCAGTATGGACTCAGCGGAGAGAGAACAGCTCACGGCAGCCCTGCGAGCCCAGGAGGCCCGGCTCTCCCGTCAGGAGGAATTCCAGACCGCCCTGGCCTCCCAGATGGCGCTCTTATCGTCGCAACTCCAGGATCTGCACGATCACCTAGTGCAGACGAAGGCTGCACCTGAGCCTCCAGTAGTGGCGCCCACCAACCCAGTGAATCCCGTTCCATCAATGACTGTAGTGGGAGCAGCATGTAAGTTAGCTCCACCAGCACGATTCTCTGGCGAACCGGGCTTATGCAAGACTTTCCTTATAGACTGTTCTATACATTATGAGCTAAACCCCCTAGCTTTTCCCACTGACCGATCAAGGATTGCTTTTATGATTTCTCACCTGGCCGGGAGAGCCAAGGCTTGGGCTTCGGCAGAGTGGGCCCGAGACTCCCCGGTTTGCAGTTCATTTTCGGAATTCGAACAGACTCTAGAGAAGATATTTGACCCTGTCACGACTAACCGGGAGAAGGCTCAGGAGCTGAGCGGGCTGAAACAGGGCAATAACTCAGTTTGTGACTATGCCATCCAGTTTCGCACCTTATCGGCGGGGATTGGTTGGAATATGACAGCCCTATACGACGTCTTTTTAAAGGGATTGGCAGCTCCGATCCAGGACCTCCTGGTTCCTCTGGATTTACCCACGGACCTCGACTCGCTCATCGCCCTCGCTATCCGGACGGATAACCGAGCCCGCCAGCTCAGGCAGCGACGCACTACGAGAACCCCGCCGATGGAAGGGTCCATTCACCCACAGACACCAGGTTGGCCGGTAACCCGTCGATCATCACCAGAGCCACGTCACTGTCATCATCCAGAAGAAGACGGAGAACCCATGCAGCTGGGGAGAGCCCGACTATCGCCGAAGGAACGACGGAGACGGCTACAGGAGGGTCGCTGTTTCTACTGCGGGGAACCCGGCCATCTCGTCGCCACCTGCCCTGCCAAGAAGAACCTGGTGGTGAGAAACGTCAAGGGTGCAAGCACCCCACCACGTACTCTCACTACCGTCCAGGTAAAACACCACACCACCATTGAGCTTAACGCACTCATAGACTCGGGGGCGGACGAGAGCCTGATAGACGGGCGCTTTGCGGAACAACTGGGCCTCGAAATAGAACTTTTAGCTAAGCCCATCCGCGCTAAAGCTCTTAATGGACAGGACCTTTTCACCGTCACACACATCACAGCACCTCTCAGATTGATCATCAACAACCACCAGGAGAGCATTCGTCTGTATGTAGTCAAGTCACCCTCTCAGACTCTCATTTTAGGACAGCCATGGTTACACCGCCACAATCCCCACATAGATTGGAGATCAGGGGAGATCCTGAGGTGGGGAGCGGACTGTGCGAGGGTCTGTATGAAACTCCCACGGCAAGGAAAAGAGGTCACAGGCAATAGACAGATTTCTGCTAACTCCGTCACAGACCCCAATGACCCTGAGCCTGTTGCCAAGGATCCAGAAACGATCCTCCCACGTACATGTGTGGTTGGAGCTCTGACCTGGCAAATAGAAAATGAGGTTAAGCAGGCTAATGGTGAGGCTCCGTCACCTAGTGGGTGCCCAGAGAACCGTTTGTTTGTCCCGGCTTATATGCGCCCACAGGTGATCCATTGGGCCCACACCTCACTGCTTTCCTGCCATCCGGGAGTTAGAAGGACGATGTTCGCTATCTCCCGGAGGTTCTGGTGGCCCTCCATGGAGCCGGAGGTCCGGGAGTACGTAGAGGCATGTTCGGTCTGCGCCCTGAACAAGATGTCCTCCGGGTCACGCATGGGCCTGCTGCAGCCACTCCCCATTCCCTCCAGACCATGGTCCGACATCTCGGTGGACTTCGTCACGGGGCTTCCGGTCTCCCAAGCTAACACCACGGTCCTCACCGTGGTGGATAGATTCTCCAAGATGGCTAGATTCATTGCTTTGCCTAAACTGCCCTCCGCCAAAGAAACGGCGGAGATCATGATGAACAATATTTTCAAGGTTCACGGATTTCCCAAGGACATTGTGTCAGACCGGGGCCCCCAGTTCGTCTCCAGGTTCTGGAGGGAGTTCTGCCGACTCGTCGGAGCGAAAACCAGCCTGACCTCAGGTTATCACCCGGAGGCCAACGGCCAGACCGAACGCCTCAACCAACAACTGGAGACCGGCCTCCGGTGTCTGGTCTCTCAGAATCCCTCGACATGGAGCCAACACCTGGTCTGGGTCGAGTATGCCCACAACCTACTGCCCACCTCAGCCACAGGTATATCACCGTTTAAATGCGTATTTGGTTACCAACCTCCTGTGTTCCCAGACAATGAGCAGGAGGTGTCTGTTCCCTCCGCCCATGCCATGGTTCGCCGCTGCCACCGCATCTGGGCAGCTGCCAGGGAGGTTCTAATTCGCCAAGGGGACCGGGTCAAGAAAACTGCAGACCGCAAGAGGCGACCCGCCCCAACTTACCGGCCAGGCCAGAGAGTGTCGCTTCCCGCCAAGGAGAGCCCGAGGGTCCCAACCGCCGCCCCTCCACCGCCCCCAGAAGTGATAGACGGCGGTCCGGTCTACAAGGTCAAGCGGTTACTGGCAGTTCGCAAACGGGGCCAAGGAAAACAATATCTGGTGGACTGGGTAGGATATGGTCCGGAGGAGAGGCAGTGGGTCCCGGCGCATTATATCCTAGACCCTACGCTCGTCACAGACTTCCACAGGGACCACCCTGACCAGCCTGGGCCGTCAGGAGTCGGCCCTAGAGGGGGGGGTACTGTCACACCGCGGTGAGGTTTGTCTGGTCTTGTCACTTCCTGTTTTATTTTGAAAGTCTGACTCTCCTCTCGTTTCAGGTCACTTGCCCTTCCTCATGTGTCACCGGTCTGATTGTCTGCCCTGCCCTGATTGTTTCCACCTGGTTCCAATTACCTTGTGTATATATTGTCTGTGTCTCCCCTTGTCTTGTGCCGAAGTGTTTCGTCCCGTGCGTTCACCCAAGCCTTTCGAAATCCTAGAGTCACAGTCCTTGTTGCCTTGCCTTGCCTTGCCTTGCCTGTTGTGCTGTCCTCTTCGGAGCGATTTTTTGTTGTAGTTTCATGCCTGTCGTGCTGTCCTCTTCGGAGCGATTTTTTGTTATAGTTTTCGTTAGTCATAGTTCTTGTTGCCTTGCCTGTCGTGCTGTCCTCTTCGGAGCGATTTTTTGTTATAGTTTTCATAGCCTTAGTCTTGATAGCTAATTGTAGATTTTCAGCGTTTTTGCAGATAGTTTAGTTTCTCCCTAGTCATATTCATAGCCTAGTCCGTTATAGTATATTGATTTATAGCCATAGGTATTTCTTTGTATTTTTTCATAGCCCTCTTTGCTCCCTGTGGAAGAGGTTGCCTAGTTATCAATAAAACCCGCTGTTCCACTCCGCATCTGAGTCCTCTTTTTGAGTCCCGGCCTGACAATTATAATGGTAATGGGCAAAATGGAACCAGCATGGTTCCATGGTAATGGAAATGGTTAAAGAAGCATTCTGTTCCATTCTGTTCTGTACCACTGAGTGGAACCAGGGTCGAGGCATAAGGCTCCTTTACACAGTGGAAACTGTCTATTCCCCATCCGTAAGGTACTGTACCGTACTGACAGTGGAAACGAGGCTTTACTGTCTCCATGGTTTGAAGCTAACGACACTGTGTCAGTGTAAGTTGACAGTCAGTTGAATGAGTTTTAGAGCTGTCTATCGTCCTTGGTGATGTGTTACACATAGAAAGTAACACCATCACGGCCTTTTCTCAGTTTGTAAAGTGTTTATCTCATGGCTATTTAACTTGTAACAAGATAACACCATTAGAGCTGCAACTAATGATTATTTTGGTAGTTGATTTATTTATTGACAATTGAAACGATTAAACAATTGGTTGTTTGGTTCATTAAATGATGTATAACAAAGTTGATCACTTTTTCACAAAGCTAATATCTTTTTTTTTATTCAGACAAACAGTCCACAACATAGGATCATCAGAACCAGAATTTAGATATTTTCTTTTAAAGATTTATATTATTATTATCAAAATAATTTAATGTAAAAAATTGGCAACGGCTTGATTCATCGACTAATCATTGCAAGTCTAAACACCAGTAATTAGTCGTCCCTGGATGATAAAGTTTGTGTTAACATATATATATTATATTTTGTCCAGGCTTTGGGCTGTTGAGCATTGAACAAAAACTTAAATAGCCTAATAATAAAGCATTCTGAAATGTAGAAAGAAATAAGAGTGACATTTCTGCATTACATGGATACACCTGTCAAAGATAGTTTAACCCTCGGTATCAGAGCAGTTTCACAGAAAACATGGGCGTTTTCTAGACTGCGTCTTCCTTTTATGTCCTTTTACTTCTCTGTTACTAAAACTGCAAGACATAAATATCAAAACAGGCAGTGTTATGTCTTATATGAAGCGATGTGTTGATGGAGGTGTTATATTTGGTGTGCCTGTATAGCTTTTGGGCATCTGTGCGTGTTATGTGACACCCATAATAAAGTAAGGCATCATTTTTCATTCCATTTTACTCTTCATTCTACAGAAGAAAGCTGAAGTCCATATATTTCAGCCAACAGGCCATAATAGGAGCATTGGTTTGAACGGGCATTTAACAATTTTTCAAGAGGAACAGATCAACTCATTATCTTTTAATCAGTCCGACCCTTAAAGGAACAATAATAACGTGTGATTATGAGACACAAACAACAGTAGGCACACTAGGGGTTAATACAATCAACACAAGATATAATTCTGAATTACCAGGAATGCTATTTTTATATTGGTAGTGTTTGCCCCAGGCTTCTTCCTCTACGTATTCATAGAAGAGTGTCATGGCGAAAGTCCAGAATGTCCCCAAAATATTCAACAAGTCAAATAGAAACTTCACTCGGAAACTGAGAGGCCTGTGTGTGTGCGCGTGTGTGTGCGCGTGTGTATGTGTGTGTGTGTGCGTGTGCGTGCGTGTGTGTGTGGGCATCTCAACCTCCCGCACCAAAGCGTTGTTCCTCATTACACTATGAACCAGAGTGTCTGAGTTGCGTATTTTGGGACAAGTCAGAAGTACTTGACCAAAAGTACTTGACTGTAAATGAATACTGATACTGGTGCGACGAGATTAGGAATTTGAAAAATAATCATCTGTAACATGGATGTAACATGTAAAAAGTGGGTAAAAGCAAAAAAAAAAAATAGAACAGCTAGTAGAGTTTGGTAAGTTGTTTTCTGTAAAGCAGCTTTTGAAACCAGGAAACCATGTTCGGCTACATATCCAATAGCTCACACTTGCTTGATATTTGCCCAATTTTAGTCGTTGTATTAATATTAATACTTGTACTGTTGTTATTGGTCTATAGGGCTTTGGGCTACAGACAAACCTGACTTTAAGAAATGAAACCACCTTCATGCCAAAGCCTGGACCTGTGACTGTGCCTGTCAGACTAAAAGTGACCCCTGATGGCCCCCGGACCGCAGGTTGGGCCACTGTGTGCTGAGTAATGGTGAAGGTTTTGTTGCCCTTGTGTGTGTTTTATCCTCCTAAAGCTGAACACAGCTTCTGTGCGTGTCCGTAACAGCAGCTAGAAAACCAGAGCAGATTCTCCTGATAATAAACTGTGGACTTACCCTTTCCGTTATGGAGGGCGAGGCAGGAGATGGCGAGGAACACGAGCAGTTTCATCCTTCTTCTTTTCCTTCTCTGAACGCGATACGAGAAATATATATAGAGAGTTTCCTTTTTTTTTTTAAATTTTCTTTTTCCTTTTCCAAAAAGCGCTGCGTCTTTACGCACAGAGCGTGTGAGTGTGAGCAGCTTCAGACTCCAACTCCCCCTGAAGAGCTCAGCCCTCCGACTGCGTCATGGCTTCCTGACGTCTTCTGGTGCAAAAAAAAAAGTAAAAAAAAGTAAGAGAGTGAACATCCTCAGCGGAAACTTTGCCTTTTTTTTTTGCTGCTTCTAATATCAGATGTCAAGGGTTTGCGTAACTGCGCTCTCGTCTCTCGGACCGAAGGAAATACCGAGAGATACCGGCTCCAGATCCAATCTGCGGCTGTTCACAGGAAGCTACGATTGCTCTTAATTGGCTGCAAGCTCGTTTTTGGTGAGAGATAAGAGACAAGAAGGCGATAACATAAGAGCTTCTGCTGTCAACAAGAAGTTTCATGCACACACGCGTCTGATGTTCCCTGTTGTTGTGTAGCAATAGTGCTGGAAAGTAACTCAAGCTCATTTACTCAACTACAGTTTCAGGTTACTTTGTTAAACCTGAAAGGGAATTGCCTTTTCTACTTCACCACATTTATCTGACAGCTTTAGTAATGGATGAAGATTTAATACTAGGGCTGCAGCCAATGCCTGAAAATATACTGTAATGATTAACTAACTAGTTCTTTGCTTTAAGAAATGCTAGAAAATCTCCCAAAGCTGGAGATGTATCCTAAAAATGTCTTTTTTAGTCCAGACAAACAGTCACCAACCCAAAACATTATTAGTCGGTTATTATAGAAGACCAGAGAAACAGACAATCATCAGATTTGAGAAGCTGGAAGCAGACAATTTGGATATTTTCTTGAAAAACAATCCATCGATTGTCAGAATAGTTGGTGATTAATGCAAGAGTTGGCATCTAATCCACTCATTGTCGCAGTTGGAACAAATAAAAGACATTTAAGCATCTCCAGCTTTGGGAAACACTGTTTGGCATTTCACACTATTTTATGAACCAGTCTATTAATCATGTCAATGATCAGTAGGTTTAATAGAGAAACTGGTACTTCCCAAGTTCCTCTGTGTGTACATGTGCATCTGTGTCATGGGACAGACGTTTGATTTGCTCATCGATTCAGTTACAATATTTCACAATGAACATTAAGAGAAAAATGAATCACAGTTCGTGTGGCACAACGTTACCTTTTACTAGTAAAAGCCGACTTCAGATAAACGATTAATGTTTATAAGCTGGCAACTAATCAAATATTTGATTAATCATTGCAGAGCTATCGGACACAATAGAAAATATGACAAGCTTTTAAAATGAAACATTCATTTATTCATTAAATCTGTGGTTTCAACCTTTTTTGGTGTGTATTCAGGTCACATTTCACATATTGAGTTGGTTTTTTTTTACTCTAAACTTCTCACATTGTTTCATTTTATTATTTGTTCAAAGGATACAGTGTTTCACCCAAAATCTAAGATTAGGGGAAAGACTCCGAAAAAAGTGAAAACTCATTCGTTTAGCAGAACTTTGTTGGTTCTTCTTTCTTTTTCCATTTAGCATCGCAGGCCCCCTCACATTTATCTGCTGACCTTATATACCCTACAGGGGTTAGTTTTTTACTTCAATGATTACTAAAAAAAAGCTTATAAAAGTCCCCTGAAATAAAAGTGATAAAGACGAAACGAGGAGTTCCCAAGTTCCTCTGTGTGGGGGTGTGGTTCCTCGTCATGTAACAGATGTTGGAGCTGAATTCTGCAATTCTGCAATCTTTCACAATAAACATTCATGTTGCAGAACATTCATTTTTACTTGGAATTGCATACACACACACACACACACACACATACATTTATCTCGTAATACTTGTGTATAGGATCTGAACTTCAGGGCATTCACTTGTACGTTCACTTCACCTAAATAAAGAGTAATTTACTTCTCCCACCCCTTTGTGATACGCACATACGCACAGAGAATGATGGCAGAGACAAAGACGAAGAAGAAGAATCAACAGTATCACCCTATAGTTAATGCAAGGAAAAGCTATTACTAGACGGGAAAGTACTGGAACCTTGGGGTTATAATACGTATTACAGAGCAGCCTGAGCCACCTGCATAACACATTACTACTGACTGACCTTACTGTGCCTGTGTGCATTCTGCACACAATGCACTGCAGTGCATTCTTTTGTGTTGTCTGCAACTGTTTCTCATTGTTTACGTTCGTCCGTCTTTATATGATCTGCGGAGCTTGTCACTGGAGTACCTATTCTTCTGATTAACATTCCACCATTTCAATATGGATTTAAATATAACATATAGGACACAACATTTATTGCACAAGTATTCAAAGTGTATTATATGGGCCTTGCTGGTTGGAGGATTTCTGGTTCCATACTAAGATTCTCAAAAGGAAGTCGGTATGTCCCAAAAAATACTATCAATACATATTGTTGATATGCACATCATCAATAAAATAAGGAAATAGTGTGATATAATATTGAGAGATTCACTCACAGTTTGCATCAAAAACACATTGCTGTTCCCTCCTTGGCTCATAAACATCATATATCCTTTATTAATGGATCAGTCAATGTTTAGTATAAAGTGGTTGAATTCAGGCTTTTTTCCTGGTTGTTCAAATATCATTAAGAGATCATTAAAATAATCAATAATCAACATTAACCACTGATATGAAATATTTTATATTAATATATTTTCTAACCTCCATAAAAGTAGGTTAAAACATAGCGTACAAGTAGTTAAAAAAATAATAGCCCCCACATGATTAAAAAAAAACATTAAAAAATCATAAACATTTTTTAATTAACACCCAGCCCTCGTAGAAAAGCACTTTACAAATGCATTTACCATGATTCACTTAAACAATATAATCTATTGATTGGGATTATTAAAAAATGGCTAAAATAACTTGGACATACTAAAATGCTGATTGTTGGTGCATAGATAATAATAATCACATCACATACAGGCTACTGAATTCATTTACAAAAACAGATAAGCATCATTTTGGGAAAGAATGAGCTGAGACTTTGTTTTTTGTTATGTCACAGCTGAGTAGTGTCACGTGTGGGTTTCTACCCGTGATGTAGGACTGTTCTGGGAAACACAGTTTAAAGGTGTTTAGGCGTTGACAGCTTTGTGCTGCAGGGCCTCATGAGCCGTCTTTACTGGGCCGGCTCGTCACTCAGACGTTACTCAGACGTTACTCAGACGTTACTCCCATCAGCGCTGGGTGCTGACACGAACCGGCAGAAACAGAAAAAAAACATCCATATGGAGCTGTAACTCATGTTGCATGTTCAGAGTGCTGGGTTGAACTTGAATTGAGTCATTTACCAGATAATTATACTCAAAACTAAAGGTGATTTCACTCCCTTCTTTGGTGACATGGACGCATTCAGATTTAAACTCAGGTTAAAAAGAAAACATAACTCAGACTTCACTTTGACTTTGTTAAATGTTTAGAAAAAAACCAAGGCCGGAACACACAGAGAAAAACTTTTCATAGATCACTGACCAACAACTTCTCCTCTCAGCTCAAAATATCCAAGATGTCCAATCATTATAATATCACAAAATATAAGGTCAACACTGATTTACTTCAACAGGAGGGCAGAATGGAATATTTGTGCTGTGTTAACAAGTTCACTCATCATTTTTTAACCACAAATTCAATTGTTTTTAACCAATTTAAAAAGGTGAAGATAGAAATTTTACAACATAATGACCCCCACCATCAACAGTGTGTAAAATAAACTATTTATGATGTTTGAATGGCCTCTGCTTCAATATACTTGACCCACCGACTGTGTGTGTGTGTGTTTCTGTCAGCGTTCTGTCAAATATTTGTGGAGTTTCTGTACAACAGAGACAGAGGTTGCTCTGTGGCCTGAGCGCTGCATTCCTCTCCCCGACTGATGTGGTTTCTTTTTGTTCTACGTGTCCTTCACGTTCTCGTCGTGTCGAGAAGACGAGCAGGAGGATTCGTTTCAGCTGACACTTCGGTACGATGCTGCAGGAAGTGGTGACTTTAATCATTTTCCCTTCAGGAAATGACACTGATCTGCCCAACCTACACCACACACACACAGAAATACACACACACACACACACACACACACACACGCTTGCTGTATGCGACATATTTCTGAAACACATACCTAATTGTACACGTCATTGCACGCATAGAGGTGCAATGTTGAAAAAAAATACACAAGCCATTTATATATATTCCTATAGAATCAGTAATACAGACACATGGGACAATGTAGTCCTAACAACTTAAACAGATAGTTTACCTCTCTGCTCTTAAAGCTGTATTTTTAGTTTTTGACTTTCTTATCTTACCAACCATCACATATCACTGACTCACATACGTGTACATATATAGATGTGTTATATATGGGTTTCCTGTCATCTTGTATAGTTTTATAATCTGCGTCGGTTTGCGTTCCAGCACCTGTCCCATTACATGGGAATGGATTGGTGTTGTCAGCCGTAGTTCATGGAGGCAAGAACAATGGTGTTTCACACAAAAAGACAAGACATGTGCTAATGCTAGATGGTTGAAGAGGAAGTGGAGCAGTGTTGAAGCTCATCTATTTTTTTTGTTTTTAACAAAATAGGGAAGTTAAAAAAATTCTCTACCCATTTAATTTGTTTTTCAAATTGTTCACATATATAATGGTAGGAATAGGAAGTCAAGGATGTCTTGGAAGTACTTGAAACTTTATTTTCTTTTGCTTAAAGAGTTTGTCTGTGTTTTCAAATTTAATATCATAATATCACAATTATTATAATTGCTGGATATTGACATTTGAGATGTTCATGCCATATGATGTGGATGTTTTCTTTTGTTTGTTTTTTTTGTTGTTTTTCTTCTCAGAAAAGTTTGATACTGATCTGCTACCGAGCGAAGTAAAAAGCAGCAGATGAGGTCCTGTGATATGCGAGCTCTGCTCCAACGTGCCGAGAGCCGTCGCCAGGCTGCAGGGGGAGAGAAAGCAAACAAGCGGCACAGAGATGTCGCTGAACCTTGAGCTCTCCTCAGCTCCATGCATTTACCCCCGGAGGAGGCTGGGGTTTCTGAGGAAAAGCTCTCAAACAACAAATATCTGCTCCTTTCTGAGGATGAGGAGGAAGCCAAAAGAGCTGAAGAAGAAGAAGTGTCAGGACACTGAGACCTGAACTGCAGCCTCACCTGTGACAAGCCAGTTTTTTGGACAAATATATAAAATGAAAAAGGGGCCAGATTTCATCTGCTGGAGTGGATTTTAAAATCCTAATAGACACAAACAAGAAGACGTGCACTTTCATCTGTGTTATCATTATAAACCAAGACCACTGATATTAGTGATAAATGTACCGATATGTGGTTACCTGAGGAAAGAAACATTCACTGTGTGGTTACCCTTTAAAAAACACAGTAAGTGTAAGACTGGATGTATTCAGGCAAGTGCAACCATCAGGCGCCACAGTTTGCCTTTTGCACAAAAAACTGCACGAAACTTCATCTTCCGCTTCCTCCTCCTGTCTGACGACACACTGTGGGCAGATTTCAGGCCAAATAAAGCACCACATGTTCACCGAAAAAGAAAGAAAATCTTTGGAAATGGTAGCAGTGTGGAAGAGACTTGCAGCTTTTGCGTAATGGAGTTGAGAAACTGTGAAAAGAAAATTCATATTTGCAATATTGGATCTATGGAGGAATATTATTACTATATTGTTTTCATAATATCAACTTTTTAGAATCAAATTTATTTTGTTTCATTTTATTTTAGAGTATATCAGAAGAAATAAATACAGACATCTCAGAAGTTCACACTCAAGAGGATATTGATCGATTGTTCAAGTCATTTTATTTTCTGTGCATCACATACTTCTTCATAACTGACCTCATGATATGTGTGATACGAGTCATAAAAACCATGAACAGGAACTATATGTCACAACAGGTTTAAAGCTATTGGTGTTTGAAATATATTAAAAAATAGTTGCAAATAATATTACATTATTTATTGTCCTTTTTCCCATAACCCCCTATTCAGGACCTGAAAGTCCAACTGATAGTGAACAGACACAGTGTTTGCAGAGCTTACATACTAAATACTACTATTAATAATAACTGATATGATATTATTAATGAAATCCATCCATCCATCCATTTTCTATCCCGCTTATTCCCTTTCGGGGTCGCAGGGGTCTGCTGGAGCCTATCCCAGCGCATTTATGGCGAGAGGCAGGGGGATACACCCCAGATGGTCGCCAGCCAATCGTGGGGCTTATTAATGAAATGAAAAAGGTAAAAGAAGGGGGAAAAGCAATGCCATAATAATATTAGTGACTATGAATGAACTTAATTCAACATTCAGGAATTCAGGTTGTATTTTACTGTTTACATGTGATCACTGTGAGCCTGTTTGTGTATTAAGAGCCAAATGCTCAATTCTTGTGTTGGCATTTGTTGGCACTGAGCAGGTATGACGACACATGTTGTGACAGGCATCAGAAAGTGAGTGGATGCATAAATTCAAGGAGGAATGGCAGGCTTTACTGGTTTCCATTTAATGAACACAAATATTAAATAACGAATGGATGGATTCCCATCCTTTTTTTTTATTATCGTCAACCCATTGATGTGAGGGATGTGGACTTAAATGGACAAGACTCATACAGGACTTCACAGGACCAGGTTCCTATACAACATTGCTAGGAAAAGGTTGAGCTGACAGAAGCAAGATGTCTCCTGATACCAGGCCGGACACATGAGGAACCTCCCCCAGGGACCCGCATGGGGGCTGCAGGACCTGCACGGCACAGGTGGCTGAAAAGAGACTTTCCTGGGCTTCCTCACCCAACTCTAAGAAAGACACTAACTCTAAGACACAGAGATGAGGCTGTTTTCCTTGAGGAGTGTTACGTTAGATAACTCACCTTTGACATCATTTTTCTTGGGGAGGTGGAACTGTAAATGGTCTTCAATTTTATAGATTTCTGTTTAATAAAAGAAGAGGAAAAACAGAGAAAAAATGTTGAAACTGGTCACACTGATATACACTGCGTGGTCTGTTTATGTGTTCATGTTGAAAGAATGTAAACTATGGGAGGGTTTAAGTCTGCTGTGTCGAACGTGTGGCCCGGGGGACCAGAATCGGCCCAGTAAAGGGTCCGATCCGGCCCGATGGAGGACTTTATTCTTTATTCAGGTCCTCACTAGCTGCCACAAAGGTGGGTCAGGCAAAACATGTCGTAACAAAGTTTGTCATGTAAAAAAAAAAAAAGCAGAACACGGTACATTGTACAGAATTTATTTAAAAACATTGAAACACCTAAGTGGTATTTAAATTAACTCTTAACAATTGTGATTGAATGGCCCAGGACATTAGGGAACTGCTTAAGGATCAGTCCTGGGTTTTAGTTTGGCAGCATAACCCCTGGTTGCCTAATATTATGACTCTGTTGATGTTTCACGTAAACTATTTGAGCGTATTTGGTGGAGACAAAAAAAAACAAAGAAAACGGCCCAGTTCCCATTTCTTGACGAGAAAGTCAAGACAGTAAGCATTTTTCAGGGCTCGAACATTAAAATATTTACAGTTTTGAATTGGAAATGGTTAGCAGGTCAGGAGATAATAAAAAAAAAAAAAGAAAGTTAAATAAATTGAAGTGGATGAATATGGAACATAAGGCTGACGTACTTATATGATCTCTCCTGTTTTCTACACTGAAGGTTAAATAATCATATAAATATGTTTAATGTTGGTTCTTTAAATAAAAATACTGCGCTGTATGTGGCCCATGAACTAGTGAGTTAATGCTTGTGGTTGCAGGTCAGGCCCAGTAGAGGCCTCCAGTGGTATGTGCATAGTGGGATTGTAGAGTACGTAAACTGCAGATGTTAAGAGGCTGAGTCCTACTGAGGCTTACATCTCTCACTGTGATAAATTACTGATGCCTAACACCTGATCACAGTCTGTAAAGTCTATGAGTCTAACATCCATTCACCCAGGATTCCAGGATTCAGAGGTTCAGGGGGCTCTGCCCTGCCAGGAGAGATTAAAATAAAAGTCTGTGACTACACCACCAAATCTGATAAATGTTGAGCCACAACAAAAGAGGACGGGATTGGAATCATAAAGGAAACATTTTCCAACACTTGGATCTGGATTAGGACTCTTTTTTTGAACAAACCTGCCCTCTACTGCAAGGATTGGATGATAACAAAAATGGAGCTTAGACAGTTTTTTCCAGATTTTTTTATTTGAAATGCAATGCACAGAAAGAATTGAATGTTTGTCTCAGGCTTTTCTCCTTCATTCCTGTATTATAAAACACAATCATACTTTCTGTATGCTTTTTGTAGACTGTTAAAAAATAACATAAATGGAGAAAAAAATAAAATTAAAATCTCTCTAATTTTTATCACAAAACCTCTATATAAATTTGAAGTATAATACACACTAGTGATACAGCCTAGATAATTGAATTTGAATAAGAAAAACTACCTTAAACAGAATTTAAAGAAAAAAAAACAGAAGAGATCAGGGGAAAACAGCAGAGTAGACTTGCAATAGATGTTAATGTGCACACAACAGAACACAAATTCAGAATTCAGGATGAAGACAAAAAACCCTGATATAATCTTACCTTCACATGACGTTTACACGGTCTAACAGCTTGCTTCCAACTCACTGTCACTCCCATTTCCTCAGCCTGATTCATTGTACGGCATTGACAGTATCACTGCTCCTCGAAGTGGTGAGAGGGGCACGTGAATAAAACTGAAATGGCTGTTACACTTGTACTTTACTTGAGGACTTCCATTTTTACAGGTCAATACAGTACGAACACTATTAGAATTGGGTGTGCTTATTCAGATTTCACTTTTGATTTTCTAAAGTTTCTAAAACATTGATTAAACTATCCGACAAAAATATGAAAATGCTGCCTCTCCAAATAAACTCATCAGTTATATCTAACATTCTAAAGGGGGCAGTATAATACTAGTAGTTTTACTATAATGAACACTAGATACAACACTTTTCCTATGTACTTCACAAATGTGAACACAGGATTATTACTAGATGGCGTACTTTAACTTTTAATATTACTGCTTTCACTGCAAAGAGCGTGAAGCTGCATCCACCACTGGTTGTGTCAGGGTGGAGGTTACGTGTGCAGAATAAACTGGCATTAGTATATAAAACAAACATGAAAGAACCTTCATTTCATTGCGTGTTCATACTGTTGAATGTAGGTGCAGAACAGTAATGTCCACAGAGCAGGATGTGACAACAAACAACTGAATTCTGCAGGCACCTGTACGTCGGTACAAAGATAAAAAGCTTGTAAAACAAGTTGGTTATAGACAGTTTATTCTAATACCAGATTATCAGATAATTAACCACGGAAAAATAACTGGGCATTATATAATGAGAATAAATTAATTTCAACGACACGAAATTTACACACAGTACATGATTTGGTTATCACAGACTTGTGACTTGTCATGCAGGATTATAACTCAGCTTGCAGCCTAATTACACAACTTTACAGTGTGAGCTGCATCAATGCAGTGAAAACATGATGTTCAGTCTGTAATTGATCTATGATTTAAACATTTGTTTAAATAATCACTCATTATTGCTGTAAGAAATCATGAGGTTTATCACATGATGCTCTGCTACGGTTTAGGCATATTTTCACAAAGCGACCCCAGACTTTGTTCTAGAAACATCATAATTATTTCAATCACTAAGAAGGTGACGGAGTAATCTAAATAAAAATAATGCTCAGCTAAAATCGGATGTGTAATTAATCAATCATGATTGGACATGTGAAAAACACTGGATGAAATGTGCAAGGCATCTTCAGGCTTGCTAGCTGAGTTTACATTCACCCACATTCTATGAGTGTGTCACGTTGAATGTTGCACAAAGTCTAAAAATAACAGGTGACCTTGATCATTGGAGGAAAGCGTCTGCTTTTTTTCCCTGTATGTGCGGTCAAAAGTGACTAAAACCTCACAGAGGAAGATGTAACTTGATGACGTGTTAAAAAGGAAGTGGTGCAATTGCCATGGTTTCATTGATTAGAGGAGATCTAGATGCACACGTTGTGCTGTCCAGTTTTTGGTGGCTGTCTCCTCGCACTGTGGTGAACGTTCTGAACTAAGATCCCATCTTCTTCTCCATGCTGAAATGACACAGACACAGCTGGTCAGGTTGCACGTCATTCTATTTATTAAATCACCAAAATATGAAAGATTACTTACAGATTTCCAGCTACTTTGTTTTATCCTAGATCTCTCTATGTTAAGCTAAGGCCAGACAATCAGAGTTTTACTATCTTTACTCATTGTCATCAGTTAAGTCACTAAGGATTTATTTTTATTTTTTTTACAGTCAATAGCACCAGTGTCTAAATAAGCCCCAGGTTGAAAACTGAACCTGCTAACTGAAAACCAACTAATGACCTGGACATACATTATAGATGGAATGGAAAATAGACCACAAAAAGTCTTACTTGTATTTGATGAGGCGAGCTCCCTGGGTTAGCTGTGCCATTTCGTTGGTGAAATGGCAGGCAAACAGCAGCCAGTTGCGTGGCTGCACCTTGTAGGCGAACCGCATGAAGAGCATCGAATAACAGCACAGAGCTGAAGAGGGAGCAAACACAGACAAATGATCATTACAGCCCTGTTAAATATTCACGAACAACAAGATGTAGATTATCATATTGTTACACAATTATTCATCAACTTTGTGAATACCATTTATTTATTTTCACCTATAAAACCTAATTCAGAACCCTCTAAACTTCATTAATACTTGTAAAACCTTCTCCCGGACCCTAAAACATAGGGAAAAAAATGAAAAGAATAATTTAAACCAAAATGTATTCAAATAAATCTCAGCCAGTCAAAAGATCAACAAAATTTTATACCTCAAAAAATCATGATTAAGGCTTTTTAAGGGCCTAATTTTTCTCATTGGACACACATCGGCACACAGTGTATTTTACACCCATTTCTGAACCACACACCACCAATAGAGTAAACAAGGGGTAAATCAGTCATTAGTTGCAGCCCCACTTTCAACTTTGGGGATTTAAAGAAGACGTTACAGGTTAGTAGAGAACATTTTAGAGCAAATCCCACTTTCAACAAAGGTATTAACTTGACAGGAATTGCCTGTGATGGTTGGATTTGGTTTTGGTCTCAGCTGCAGCAGAGAGGAGAGGCTCATGGGAAAAGTGCCAGAGGGTCTAACAAGCAGGTTTTACCTGTTGGCTAATTATACCCTCTCCTTTGTGGGGGGGCGGCGGAGGAGCACCTAGCCCCCCTCAGGGCAGATTCACTTCCCCTGCTCTTTACATCCATGTTTTCAAATTCTCAAGACAATACACAATATCTGTACCAACGCGTTATGAGCTGTCTGTCGTCAGGCAGGAACATGAGTGTTTGACTTGAACCAAAATCCTTTAAAACCCTTTTACCTTCTGATAGAGGATTCAAGGTTCCTGAAGGCAGGCTGAACAGTTGTAAACCTTCAATCCTGCCTATGTCCTTTAATCGGCATGAAAATAAAAAGTAATGTATACATTTGCCATGAGGGATGTGAGGGCAATGCAATACTTGTGTATATAGGATGGTTTGTCAACCTGTTTGTCAGGTTTTCTGTTTCTTCAAGGCTCAGTCAAGGCCAAAAGTAAAGCTCTCTTATCGTATTGTATTCGAGAAAGTGAGTGACAAGGTTTGTATATGTAGTTTACTTAGCTCTATATAATATTGTAAGGCAGTGTATATACTACAACCCGCATCCCAAGAATGTAAACTACTGCGTGTGTGTGTGTCCTACTTCTGCGTTTATCAGTACATGCGTCTGTGTGTCTTACCAAAGGTCATCCTGCCGCTGATAATCTCTGGGCTCTTCTTCATGTCAGTGATGGCAGCTATAGGAAGGCCCCAGTTTGCTACAGGACCCCAGAAATGCTACACATACACACACACAAACAAAATGAAAATTGACCTTAGACTGGTCGAACTATACAATATAAACATCAGTAAAATCTGAAATCCATAATATAAAGTGCTAATCTAAAATATACAGAAGTTCAAAAACTAAATATACATCTACACACACACTGTATGTCAGAAAAACGAAAACACAGGTACTGTAGTCAAAGAAGGTGAAACAAAAACACATATGCTGACAGGCACAGATCAGATAAGGGCTTACCGTGCTGTTTTTCCACAGGGTCACATAGAAAAGAAAAGAACATAACACAGATAAGTCATCATGATATGCCCTATGTTACAGAAGCTGTCATATCAATTAGATTTCTTTAAGGTAGAATTGGTACAAGGATGCAGGATTTTTGAGAGACAAGGACAACAATGATAACATAAAGTAGACGATGATAAAGTAAAAGATACGCCTTCAGGGCATTGCTTCAACTTCTCACTGTACCTAAAGGCAGTGGTTCTCAACGTGGGCTCTGCCTGAGGAGATGCCTGAAGGTCCCCAGAAAAAAAGCTGAATCTTTTATTTTCACTCTAATTTATATATATATATAAATACATATACATACACATACACACACATTTAAACATTCATTTTCTTTTTGTAAATATTAGGGTGAAAATGAATAAGGGAATGAATACATAAAAAAACGAATGTTTAAAAAAAAATGAATAAATAAAATCGAGAATTCAAATTAATGGGAAAATATTATACAAACAAATAAATGTATGGATTAATTAAATGGACAATTAAATACATATTGACAGTTAACTTGTGTTTTTTATGCATAGAGATATTTTTTTCATTTGTTTACTCTTGTTTATGGCAGTTTTTAGTCCTCCATAATTTTCTGAAAGGAACATCTTACCAGATGGGGTTCTAGGTCTAGTTTTTGTGAGTTTATGAGCCTTTGACATAAAAAATAATTTGAGAACCACTGCCCCAAGGCACCAAAACAATGACCAAGAAATCCCCATTCTGACCATTCTAGAGATGACCTCTGGTCCACATTTCACGACTAATCTGTTGCAACCGTAGACAAACAATCGGGAGAATAAATTCAGGTCAACCATCGACTAGATAAAGCCCCAAGAACCAATAAAAATGTTTTTTAAAGCAACAACTCCAAACACCGTAAGATTACTTGTGTTAACTGATGCTGAGGGTGAAGATGTTTCCCGGTGTTGCGATTTAACGAGTGACCGTGTTAATCGGTGACTTTCAGCCGTGAATGTTGCTAAAACAGCTTAAATTATTAAGAATGATCTATAAAGAGGATTAGGAGAGCATGTTCGTGGTCCGTTCGTGTTGTCAACAGCTTCCGTTACTATGAGCAACCATAGAGTCACCATTCAACACGGTAACTGTTTGAGTCAAAACCCGTAACACTGTTTTCAGTGCATTTCACAAGATACATTATACTTGACTGTGCAGAAAAATGCTCTAACACTTAATATCGACGCCACCGGCACCAAGGCTGAGGCCGTAACGTTAAAACTCAGCTAGCTGTTAAACATTTAGCTAACGTTAGCATGCGTGCTAATAGAAAGCCGTTTCTTAAACGCACCTTGTCAAATAATCCCTGAATTCTTTGCTCTTGAGGTAGTCTGCAGCCTTCCTTGCAATCGGTCCCGCCATGGTTGAACGTCAGACCGCTGTAGTGGACGATTGTGGCCGAGAAGAGCACTCTTGCAGGGCTGAAGGGCGACAGACTGACGGCTCAACCCAGAGGACGAATTTCCAACAACATTACCATTTTACGACACTGTCGCAAACACGCGGCTTGACCTCAGACCATAGATCTATGACACTAAAAATCCAAATTTGCTTAACTCAATACACTTGAGATAACACTCCGACACAAGTTAAAAAAATAAATATTTTATTGTGTTTTTTAACACAGAGGGTGCAAAAATACCTTTGTAGAACATTATATTGTAAATATAATACCTTGGTTTAACTAATCTCATAAACTGGGAAAAAGGTTTAAAAAATTCCCCAATTCCTCCTAAGTCTAGAGAATCTGTAATTGGAATTTCTTTCTTTTTATTCAAATGCATTCAGCAGAATGAGATATAAACTCCAGGTAAAGGTAATACTACAAATGTGGAAACAATAGAGTACTCATTGTTCATGTGATATGATCCAATGTTTATAGAAGTGTAGAAGAATGTTTTTTGATAATTGGGTGACCTCCAAATCCATTTTTACACCTTCAAAACTAACTGAATATTTATTCATAATTATCATCATTACCAAATTTTATAGACATGAACTTTGAGGAAAAAAACATTGTGGAATGCACTGATATTCCCCATGCCAAGAACCCTAACCCTAACCCTAACCCTAACCCTAAACCCTAACCCTAACCCTAACCCTAAACTGTGTGCACTTTTTAAAATGTAATGAACTGTTCAGTTCCCGTTTGTATGTTTTAATAACATTATTTGTTATTAATTGTATTTGTTTCATTTTTATTTTTATATGACCATTTTGAAAGTTGTCCTGTAAGTAACTCACGGCTGTGAATAATGAATAATTGTTATTGCTGTATATGTATATGCTGAGAAGCTGTGATCATATTTTAGACAAATATTTTCATGTGATTTAACAAAATTAGTCTGTTAATGTAATTTGTAATATTTTTCTGAACAGAGCTTGTTAAATTAAGTTTGTGAATTTTTCAATGAGAACATTTAGACAAACATTACAGAGATATAACGGACATATTATATAAAAATCAACAGCAAAGAAAAAGTGAACTAAATAAATACATAAATAAAAAGGCTTATAAAATATATAATATGCTAGAACATATTTTATACAAACAGATTTAGCGTATTACTGATCTTAAGAGTTTTTAAAGCTTGCTTGTTGCTGCATGATGATTTTGTTTTATAAACAATGTTTAATTGTATTTTTAAATACAAAGAAATGTGATACTGGTTAACTACATTTTTGTGTGTAAAATTGAGCTGATTCATAATAAAGAAGGCATGATCACAACAACTGTCATGTCGTGTAATCCTAATATTCTAGGGGGAATAAATCTTAAATTTATCATTCTTTTTCAGTTACACCATTTGACATTTTGTGTCAAAACATAGCACAAAATGTGATTTTTGTAACAACAAATTAAAAAAAATGGACATTTAAATGACAAGAAACCAATATAAACACAAAATGTACATTTTGAAAGACCTTACAAATGTTTTGTAAAATTGTATTTTTATCAGCACAGCAAGTAAAATTGGAGGAAGAATTAAATACATTTAGGCATATTGGATGAGAACTGTAGGGAAGTGAATTAGAATGTTCATACAACCACAGTATCCCAGTTTTAAAGAGAATAGCCTATGATGGAAAATACTATCAGGATACTTTATAAAACCAGTTCAGCAAGCCAAATGCTATGAATAAAAAATATCATCAAGGAGGGAATGTGGCTTTAAATGTTGATGACCAACATACTTTTGGTCATGCCCTGCAATGCAAATATTCTGAAAAACTATACATAAAGTCATCAGTGACATTTTAAGATGTGATGTTAAACTAAACACACACTAAATGCCGTAAAAAGGACCATAGACAAACCTTCAGAAAATCCTGCCCACAATTCATAAATGGCTTTGATAATTTTGGCTTAGATAATTAAGGAAGCAACATGATTCAGCAGCAATACATTAATCAAACTGACCTAAAGAGTCTGTAGAGAATGCTTTTGTGAACAGAAGAGAGTGATTCTGTGACTTTTAAAATCCTATATGCTGGTTATTTTGGACCTTCCCATAAAACCAAAGTTAGACTGCAATTGCATCATTTAATTATAACAGGTCACATTCTAAAGTGGCCTGTTCTAGTGCATGAAATTCCAGGGTCAAAAAGTAGCCCCACCCCATCGCTGCCCTTGAGTACAAAAAAATAAATAAAAAAGTTTCATCATCCTGAATATTAGTGACTTGACATCAATGTCCACCATTGGGCCGGACTTCTTTGTAGTCCTTGATCAGCTGGGAGATCCTGACCACTTTGACGTCTGCTGGTACCTGGTCATAGTCTGACCACAGGTATTCTGGAGACAGCACCTTGGTCGGCTTGTTGTACAGCAGGTACCTGCATGACACATATGCAGAGGTAAATACTCTAGATACTTGACCAATGAATGTGTTTTAGGGAAATGAATAACAAAAAATGGCAGCAAAGAGACATAGAAGTAGGAAAATGATGATAACTTGGTAAGATGGGTTCTCTTCAAACTTTATTGAGAACACTTAACAGACACTGACTGATGCTTGACACTTGTGAATTGGTTGGTTCTTACCTGTTAAGGTGACTCTCTTCCTGCCACACAGCTTCAATCTTATTCTTGGCGTCCTCCTCCGACATTGTGTAGCAGTATCTGACCAAAAAAAAAAACTTGTTTAGACTAGACTGATTGATTTTGATCCTAAAAGACAGCCATGAAGGTAACACATCTTGTTTAAATTGTATTGGCGGCATGGTGGTAGTAAAAAGATGAGTTTTACTTACTTGACTAGATTGTACATTTCCTCCAGGTATCCACCCCAGACAGCTGCAGTGTAATAGTAGTCTCCTTCCCCAGCAGGAATGTAGGCCTTAGACAAAGGCCGACGCTCATATGGAAAATCCTCCCTTTTATTCTGAGGAAAAAACATTAAAAAAATTAGATAAATAATAAATTGCGAAAAAAATAACATATGTAGGTAGACTTCCGTCAGTTTAGGATGAATGGGGAAAAAGAGTCAAACCTTGTAGTATCCGCGGTGAAGCACAGCAGACAGCGGGCTGAGGGTCTCTGCTCCGCAGCGGTTGTGGAAAACACTGTCAATGTCCATCATGAAAAGATAATCTGTTTCATTACGGATCTGGAACAGACGAGACGTGAGACTGAATGTGGGGAAATTAAACTCCAGAGAAGAAGGTGTGTGATTAAAGGTCCCGTATCATACAATCTGACACTGCCATTTTCAAGTTCGAGGGGGTTATACAAAATCTTCTCCATGCATCAACACTCGAAAAAAATAGCAAAAAACACAGCATGCATATAGAAACTTTGATGGTTTCACAGCTCATTTCCCTTCCTTATCTTCCTGATGTCATGCAGTTGGTACCCACCACCCCCACTGTCCCACCCACAGGTAAAAATCATTAAAGAGCCTCATAAAGGTTAAGATAGGGCGAAAACATCCTGTGCTTCCTGGAGGCCCAGTGAGGCACTTGAACAAGCAATTTAAAAATACATTGAGTAAGGTGTGAATTAAAATATGTCATGTTAGCACAATGTCACAACTTCAAATAAAACCAGGAAAGTGCATGATATTGGACCTTTAGAAAACGTGGACAGTAAACCATAGAGGTTTCTGGCTTACCTGTCTGTCAATGGTGATGGTTGTGTATTTCATCCTGCCCAGCACTACTTCCTGCCAGCGGGTGGCGCTAGGTATAGTGATGATTGAGATCCTGCGGCCCTCGCCCAGATGAATCTGACCAAACAGATAGAGTCGTTTTTAAAAAAAAAAAACGAATTACAAATAGCATCTCATTAAAATGCCTAATTAGACTCACCTACGTAAATATATAAAACAAGTGATGTTAAAAATAAATCTGGAAAAAAACATCATGAAATCACAAAATTTTGGATTTCCCTTTTAAATAATAATTTGTTTTAATTAAACTATTTTAAATCTTCAATAGCGCAATACTTGTTAATGGATAAATTTGATATATATATATAATTTTTTGCTCTAAGAAGGTTCATCTGTGTGGAGGTTTCTAGAATTGAAATTGAAATATGACTCAAAGGTCTGATTACGCAGCCAATAGCAGTTTTCACACCCATCCGACGGTTCTATTGCACAAAAACCATTATTCTGCCTCTTCCTCAGTCTGCATTTTACACCAAACCAAACAAGTTATGCCTTCCCCTGTGTGACTTTTAGACAACAATCAGAAACGTGATCTGTGACGTAACAGCGTATAATGATTAACCGGCCTAATCTACAGATATTGCTCATATTTATAACTTGCCACTCCTCTCACCTTCCATTTGTTATTTCCTGACAGAGACTAACTCTGTACGAACTGAGCTGAACACATTTTGTTCTTGAGGTAGACAGACAGACTGTGTAGCCAATCAGAGAGCTCGGATGTGTTAAATGGGCCAATGAGAGGCTACACAGTGATGTGCAGCAGGTTGGTTGAGAAGTCTCCAAAGGCTGCTACTAAAGGCTCTGATGGTGAAGAGAAGTCGCTCTTTCTGAGTAAATAGACTGTTCAACAGTCAACATGTCGAGGCGCTGAGAAGCTCCACACTCAGTTTGTTGCAGCATTTCATGGATGAGCAACGACACTGAAAGAGGTGTGTGTAACATTACCTGCATTTAATACCGCAATAGTATGCCTCATTCAGAATATTAACACAGGGCCGATCAGTCAGTCATATTTCGCTAAGAGGTAAAACACCAGAGTAGCTTGTGGGTCATAATGACATCAACTAACCAACAGTGTGTAGAGGGCTTGTGATTGTATTCATATGGGGAGGGGACTCCTCATGTTCGCCCTTGAAGCCACCTACTGGGTCTGCTGTCTTTCATATTGAGCCAATCTTATCTGTAGTTTTGGACTGTCTCGCCTTGTCCTTGGCAGGAGATACTGGTGTCTGACGCACATATTAAAAAAAATGTCAGAGCTTTACAGTCGTGCTCCTGACTCATTGAACTGTTGTTCCACTGATAAACACCTCAGCATCGAGACGTCAACCTTTGTTCAGTGGATCAATAGAATGTTTCAACACCTCCATTTTTGGCTTGAATGACACAGGTTTTCATTGTCGGATGCTTAGCATATTTTGTTTTGTATTGTCTCTGCACCAAAGAGTTCTAGGGAGGACTACCGGTTGATTTACTGGCATTAACAGCAGCCTCCTGCTTCTTCTCTTCTAATTCTATGAGCCTGGCCCTGTCCACTGATTAGGGTCATCCGTAGACTGGTACCTCTACTCCTCCATGTTCACTTCAAGCTGCTGAATTTTCATCTCCAGTATCTCTAATGTCTGGAGAAGTTTGTAGTAGTAATCCTGTAGTAGTATGTAGACTATATAATTTTATCTATTAAAAAAAACCCCAGGTTTCATTGTTTTATTCCCAAGACTTAGTGGTAGCGTAAAGATAAGATAAAAATTTAATGAATCTCCCAGTTATATGGATGTATCCAGGATCTGATTTCCATAAATATTGTAGCTGAAGGACAGGAAGGCTATGAAACAAAAAGAAAGTAAATTGCAGAGTGGCTGCACCAAAGCAAAGCAGGAGGTGACCCCATGTTTATACCGACTTATTCTGCCCGTATCATAAAACCAGCAACAATATTTATGTGGGTCATCGTGGTTGAACCAGTTCTGCAGGTGTGAAGTTTCTAAAGTCTTGGAAATGACGTCAAGAGGGCGGGTAAACATTCCTACGGTTAGCAGGCCAATATAACGCTATCTGAAATCTCTCAGCGCAAATCTTTGCATTATGCTGTGTCATAAAACACCACATTGTGTTTGAGTGGCCTCCTACTGTGACAGTCCAAAGTGCTCTTTATGTGTCACACCTGCCAAGTGGGTGGATTATTCTGATCAAATATTTCATAATTAATAGTTGACTTGAGGTAAATATGCCTTATGTATACAAAAAGTATCATTAGTTGAATACATGAAAATTGAGGAAAAAAAAGTGTTGCATTTTTATTTTTTGGGGGTATATGAGATCAAAGCTTATTTTTAAAAACAATTTTAAACAATACAGTATACCAACTATGGGTTAATTTTAATTATGGTGATGATCACAGCATAGAACAAAGCTCCTCAACATACAGAAGATTAATTAAAAAAGATGCAGATTGCAGATTAGATAAAATGAAACGGCACAGATCAGATGATAAAATGACTACCTTGCACAATAAAGCGCATAAATAAAATCACAACTCGTGACGTGTGGACTCCCATCACAGTGACATAAGGATAAAATAGACTTGTGGTCAAACGAAGCGATAAACAGCATGTAAATCATTTTAAAAGCTAGGCCAGTCTGAACACCTTCTGTACAGCTCCAACCCCTTTAGTCTTAGTTGTTAAAAATAACCAGATTATCCTGGTCTCTCCACATACTTTACTCCATCTACTCACAGTAGAACAGTATAAAACATTATTTTGCAGCATGTACAGTTAGACGGCTGCATGTGTAACACATGCACAAAACAACTTACTTTGGGAACCTCGTCTACTCTGTCTGTGAAGATGTAGTAAGTGACCCTGAAGCCGACAAGAAAGAACTTTTCACCCGACTCTATAAAACCCTTCAGGAAGCGGGTGTATCTGTACGGATGGAGAGAAGGATTCTCAGTTAGTGAAACACAACACAACAATTCTATACACATGGCGATGAGGATGGGCATTTATATAAAGTAATTCTACATTTCATGTGTAACCAGTGGGTCAGGACACACACACACACTTTAAGAATATCGTTAGTACCTACTTGCCAACAGCAAACACCACCACAGCAACTCTTGGGTTCATTCTCTTATAGATCGCATCGATCACCAATGGATCGAAGGTTCCCTCCCAGACCAGAGGAGCATTCCAGTTTGTCACTGCGTTTATATCAGTACGTCTGAGGACAGCAAAGACATTACCAATTCATACATGCATAGCAGTTGTCTTCACGATGCAGGTTTTATATGGATTAAACAAACATGATGTGTTAATAAAGCTGCATTCACTCATTCATATTATGCAACTCTTTTCAGAAAAATGGAAGGGGTCTCTTGACCATGGTATCACCAGTTCTTCCAGAATTGAGCATTTTTTTCTCTGACTGGCTTTTCAAAATAAGGGAAGGGGCAGAGGGAAGATTTAAATCCTAGTAGAAAAACCTATTTAACTTTGTGAAAATTCTAAATAAACACTTAACTAAATAAGCTATTTGTGCAATGGTGCTTGTCCTTGCTTTAAAGGGAGGGTGCACTCCTGATTCCAATAAAGCAGTGTCGGTTTACAGTGTCATACTGTCATCTTCAAAATAGTTGTGAAACCAATCTAGCTCAAGTTTAAATATTTGGTTAGCAAGTCATCTCTAAATTGCAGGACAGTAAGATTAAATAACAAGGTTCCTGCTGTGCTTCCTGTTTAGGGAAGAGCTACTGAATCATATTAAAAAGCAGTCAGAAGGAAAATTCTACAATTCTAATTACTGGAGGGATTGTGGAAATTATCTTTATGTTACATGCTAGGAACATAGGGAATGTAGTTCAATGTCCAAAACACCATTTTATCCCTAGACAGAGCACCTCCACTTATAATAAATGCAATTACACTTTCACACTTTTTCTACAATGTGGGACAATTTAAGCTTTTTTTTTTACTATATTTGCACTTTGAATATCTGACGGTGGTGAATTGTGCTTATCTATCTGTGAGTGTTATGTAGCATTCGTTGCTCTGACTATGATCTAAATACATGCAGCATTAACGGCTGTATAGTTTTTCCTTTAAAGCAATGTCCAATTTCACATATGTAGTTTATTACTAAATCACTCTATATAATTGCATTTAATTACGCAGAAAACATTGCAGAAAATACTTCACACACTAAGTTTGTGCAGTGTATGAGTGCTAAAGCAAGATGTCTGAGATCAATAATTTGAATGAATGTTTTTCTGTTCACACTATACAATCTACAATCTATTTTAAATATCTTACCCTTTGAGCGTGCTTGGCTGGGGATATTTCAGTCTGAAAAAGAACAGCAAAACGTGTCACAAAGATTCTTATAAAGTAAATGCCTGTTAAAATGATGTGGTGCATGTAGCCATTGATCAGTTTATCTATTAGGCAAGTCCTTACAGAACAAAGTAAACCTGATCTAGGACTTAATTGATAATAAATTTAATTGATTATTGACTACATCACATTGATTATAATGCAAATGAGATCATTCTAATAAAAAAAGGTTTTCCATCACACTTCAGAGGAAGTGGTGATTCCATGGACTTTTATTTTACAGAAATTACTGGCAACTGTGCAATTCCTGCTTCAGCCTATCAAACGTGGCCCAGACCTGACAGTCACGTCACCTGACACGTGCTTCTTTTCCTGGTTTTAAATTCAACATGACAGTAACGTGTCATTTTCTGAATGACAGTTTCTGACTGACAGTTCAGTCTGCCAAACCTCAGATAAGAAAAAGCGGATTAGGAAGTTTCCAAAATACAGTCGTTAGTTATTTGGATTGTATTACTTTACCCACTAATAAAAAAAACCAAGAGTCACCCCTTTATGATTGACACATGTTTAGAAATTCAAATATAAAATTAGTAAACAAGGAACAGGAAATGTCAAAAAACGTCTTGCAAAATGGACGAGTCAGAGGCGGGTGTAAATGTCATGTGTGAAGCTGCTGTTTCTCTCTCTCATTCAAAACAAAAGTGGATTCTCACCCAGTTTGCATTTGTAGCTCTCCAATCCTCCACTTCACCCCTGATTTAGGGTTATTGTCACATGGCGGACACAAACTTTGAAGGGAAAGACACAAAATTTTTGAATACTATCACAGGATAGAAAGTCGTTTTTAAAAAACAAATCAAACTAAAAAAAAACATCTCTTTCATTCCACATGAATGTAAATTAAACCGTACCTGATGGATGAAACATTTTGGCTTGAGTAGATATGGATGAATCTGTGAAGACACACTGGTAGGGGTCAGTGGAAGTTACAGGTGAGTTACAAGTAATATATGTGCCTTATACAGATAAAGTGCATATTTCTTCATGAATTTATGTCGTGGTACATTGTAGATTAGCATTTAGCAGTATTTGCATATTTGCAGTAGGTGTGATGATAAAAATAGGATACAAATCGAATACGAAGAGGATCTCTAAAACAGGAACAAGGGCAGCACTAAACCTGAAATTCCTCTTTCCCCATGAGCTACGCTTTCCAAAGGATTTACTTTCATAGTCAACATTTTGACATGTGCTCTGATGTGTGCTTCCCTGTATCAGTTACCCTGCATTTTATACTAAGTGGATCACTCCACTATGGCAGCATCTTGACAAACACACCTGTGTAATGTTAGATAACGTGCCGAGATATTACTTCAGCTACATGGAGTACATTTGTGTCACTTTGTGTCTAAACCCCTTTTTTGACCATTTCTTCTATTGCATTATAAACTTCACTAAATACCAACAGATTATACATTTAATATGTATTATTATATCTAATTGTCAATTACTTTTTATATCTCATAGTAGTGCAATTCTTCTCTATCATTGAATTTAAACAAGGGTTTACTGTAATCTACAGGAAAGACTGTTACAGTGCAGGATACAACAATACAGATGATATTTTACTGATGTTTAAAGGTTTCAGCTTGTTGTCCCTTTAGGCTAAACTGTTCACCTGTAGGGACGTGACAGGGCACAGCTTTCATTATAAACAGGTAAACCACTCACCCCGCAAGGAAGAGAAGGAAAACAAGGCCGAGGAAAATTTGAGTCCGTGAAAGGGAGCGCAACATATTAACACTCTTAAAGCGTCTCGGCTTCACCTAAAAAAAAAATAACCCAACACGGGCTTTTTGTAAATCCTGTTACAGCACAAGAACAAGCTCCACTAAGAATGTGTGATGGGAGAGACGCAGAGGAGGGAGGAGCCTCTGTGTGTGTCAATGCTTCTATTTTTATGATATGCAGCTATGGCTTTAAGGAGAAAAGAGAAAAAAAAACTCTTTGTCTTCTCTGTCATATCAGTAAATGTCTTTTAATTGATGTCAGGTCAGTCATTTATGGTTTTTGTTCGGTTGTGTGTCCTGTGATGATATATCTTCTATAATTAATATTTGATATTTTCTTTTCATTTGTTTGCTTTTTTCCTGCCTTTCCTTCTCAGAAGTTGTATTTGCTGATGAAACTCCATCCACTGTGTTGTGCTGTGCTCCCTTTGTCTTAATTCTGAGCCTCAGTGCTGACTAGCTCTCTTTTTAACCATTGTGTGTTCTAATGTATTTTTCCTGTAAATACATGTAATTATATATTTTTTAATTTTCTAACAGAACAGTGTCTCCTGCTCTGTAACCTTAGTGTCTTATTTCGTTAATGATTCTTAGAGGTAATATGATTCCTTGGGTGAAATTCCCAGTATCTGCGAGGAGCATTATTCATTGACAGGCAAGTAAAAAAAATAAGGCGAATTTCACCCTTGACACATCAAACACAGAGACTCAGCCTCACCCCACGGCCATTCCAGCATAATGGCACAGACAGCACCTCAGTACAATGTTGAATAACTAGAGAAACCAGTTTCCTTAACAGCCTAAAATATTTTATAACCGACAAGATGTGTAACCCAGTGCACATAGCAGTTTACAGATAAGGTAGGATCACTTGTCCAGACAACATTGTAAGATTAAGCACAAATATAAAACCTTCTGGTTAAACATCAACAGGTAGGCTGTTTCTGAAAACAAAAGCACCACATTCACTCAGGTGTAGGGGGTAGTTTTTGTGTGTGACATCTGAGAGAAGAACCACAACATAATCATGTAGCATTGCTGACTACCCAAATAAACAATTAAATAAAAGTGTAATGATTGCCCATTTTGTAATCAAGAACCTATAATACAAAACTGTTTATTTAGATTAATTAAAACATGTTTAGATTCTGTGGCCAATAGACAAACACGTTAATTTCAATTAATAAACATTTGTTATGGTCTCTTGGTCATAGGATCAAATACGAATTACCATATTTTTTAAAGAGTTGATATAGCATTAGCTTTACATTTCCAACTGCAAAAGACCCTAACCTTTGCCAAAAACTATGCCATAGGCAAACGAGCAAAACAAATATAGACACAAATGTGTTTGAGGGTACGCCCATTAATATGTCATTAGGTAACTACTATTGAATGTAAATCGTAGCTAAACCATTGACATATGTATGTACCTATTTTTTTAAAACGGTATATTTCAGTGCAAATGAAAAGAGCTTAAATATTTCCAATTTCAAAACGTGGAGATATTAGAGTAAATAGGGCCACCTAAATGGCAGCAATAGAACTCAGAAGAAATGTACAAATAAATTATGTCAAATCAGAGTTGTTAAAAGTACATATGGGGTTCCGCAAGGTTTAGTGCTAGGCCCCAATTTGTTTATACTCTACATCAATGATGTTTGTAAAGGTTTATTTGCTGATGACACTAATTTATTCTCCTCTGGTAAAAGCATGAAATGGCTTCTAATTATGAAGTGAAAATTTTAGTCTTAAAGAAATGGTTTGAAAAATCTAAATTTGTATTATGTGGTATTCTGCAGATTAGTAAACCAGTGAAAATGATGATCAATATAGAAATTGAAAGAGTGAATGAAAAAAAATTCTTCGTGGACTAATTGCTTTTAAGTTATGTTGCAACCCACACATTATTATGTCCATATATGCGAAATAATAATAATAATAATAATAAAAAAAAACAGGTTGAACCATGACTTCCTCATATTCAATTGGGACAAGACAGAACTTGTCCTCATCTGCATCAGTTCCACTTTCAGCCAAACTCGTTCTATCACTTACACCGTTGGTGACACGACCATCACACCCTCCCCCGTGGCTCTCAACCTCCTCATCCTGGACCCCACCCCAGCATTCAACCCCCGTATCATTTCCATTGTTAAAACCCCATAGCCTGCGCCCTGTCTCCCTCCCCCAGCCCGCCAACGACTCGTCTTCACTCCACACACTCAAAACCAACCAGCAAGTTTTTCTCGTCCTGTTGCTAAACAAAGCAGTGACCCAGGCTTTTGCATGATTGACAAATTGGGCCTCCTCTCTGTCAGCATTAGAACAGGTGTCTGTCGCCTTATTGAAACACCTGTGAGGTCTGCCCTGCATGCCCACAATTGTATTAGCAGCCCGCTTTCTGCGAACATGCACCTTGCACTATAGAAAAGTTAAAACCGATGTCGGATCTGAAACAGTTAACTGTTCCCTTTGGGGCTGTCTCACTCTCATTCTTTAAAAAAATATACACAAACACTGCATTGGACAAGTCATCGTGCATATTTATAACCATCTCTGAAAGTCTTTTAGCTTTCATTTCATATTTCTGTTTTAAAAAAAACATCCCTGACTGCACATACAACACAGAAGTTTTTCCTGTTGCACCTGAATGCCATGATAGTTAGAGTGCTCCAGTATCATATGCCATAAAGGTTTTACGATATCTTCCTATCAAACCTGTCACACTTGTTGGCTGAACCATGCCTTCTCTCTCCCTATAAAAATGCTCTCTTTTAGGTGGGAACGGTTGCAGCTGCAACTTTGTGAACAGGGAACGTTGAGTGCTGTGTGGCCACAGACCCTGAGGGTTGTGATGTCAGTCACACACACAAGTCCCTCCCACCGGTTTGTCATGACTACTCACCTCAACAGTAGATCGGCTCTGTGTGCTGTAACAGGAAATACCCTATAAACAGCCTGTTTCAAGCTGCTTTTATGTTAGGCCTATAAGGTTCACAAGAGCTGAAATGTTGCGTTCGATTTCCAGGACTCATTTTTTGCTCGGCTTTGTTTTTCTTATCTTAACTGCGGGGTAAGTGTTTGTTTTTTTTACCTGTAAATGATAATGGCTGTACTTGATCACGTCTCTAGAACTGCATGCTTTACCATGAAGGGAGAACAAGCTGAAACCTGCAAACAAGACTGAAACATTTTTCCTCAAAGTTTTTCTTTTTAAATATTATACGCTGTGGCAGTTTTCTTTGTAAAAATATAAACACACAAAATAATATGTAATAATAATCATTTACTGTAGTTTACCTTTTTTCTGGAGCAGAATATAATTACTATGAGATATGGAAAATGTGAATGAAAAATTTTCATTTGCATTAAAGGTACATTAGTGCTTAGTTAGTGCTTTATTAGTGACATTTAAAACCAATTACATGCTGCTGTGGAAATTTCCACTTGGTGAAGAGACTTGCGTGAAGGAGTCCAGGTTTAGCGTTGTCTTTGTTCCTGTTTTATATCAGAGGATGTCAAGGTTTTGAATACGGGAGCCTATGAGCAACAAACAGTGGTATGTGTATTGTTCGGGGCGGGTTGAAAAGCAGAGATGCTGCTGGTGCTGCACCTTCAAAAGGACGGAGTCAGATCAGTGTCGGCGAGACACTGAAACCACTTGGCGGATCGGGAGAGTTGAACTCCCGAGAGAAACCTGACCTCCCTTGAAAACAACATGCGATCAAAACCAAATTAAACTCAAAGGACCTGTTATGATTCTCTTTGTCAGTGACACAAGACAAATGATTAGCTTGGACTGCAGGATGTTCTTTATGAGCCGCCACTGTGTTTCTGTGGTTTTGCTTTGAGTGAGCAAATATGAAAACTCCTTTTCCCAAACACACACGCATACACACACACAATAAAGCCAATAGACAAATAGGCTTTTGTGAAATTTAGTGGAGCAGTATGAGCCTTATTTGTAAAAGAGTTAAAACAAAAAATGTATTATAAGACAAATGCAAACAAGGCATTGTAACTCGGAAGCTCTGTGTTTAATTATTGATTTGCAGACTCCCACATGCCAACTTTGATATTTCCGCTGACTTTACTTCCACTGGCCTTTCTGTTTTCTTCACAGATTCATCTATATCTACACAGGACACACCGTCCCATCCTTCAGGTAAGGTTGAATTTGAGTTTCTGTAGAATGAAACAGGATCAGGAAGCGTCATCAATCAATCGATCACAGTGTAGTAAAGTTAATTATTCCTTCCACTGCCAGGAAGTTCACGTTGTTATTTATTTTTATTTTTATTATAATTTCTGTAATCCTGTGATATCAATACATTTTGTGTGTCTTTCCCTTTCAAGTTTTTGCCCGCCCTGTGAGACTAGCCCTAAGCCCGAGGTGAGATGGAAGATTGGAGATCTAAAAATGGAGACTGGGTAAGAATCCACTGGTTCTTTTTGCAAAAAAAGGAGAAAAATATGACGGTTAAATCAAAAACAGCTAAATATGATAATTCACATAAATATCAACTTATCACCATCTTTCATTATATTTTATACAGTATGAATATAAATAGATTTCACCGTTGTTGCTTACCTTATTTTTTTTGTGTATTGTTCAACTCTGTCAATCTAGTTTTCCTTGTCTGGGGTTTAGCAGGTGGAACTATCTGTTCAGAAAATGAAACTGTGCTGACTGGAATGTAGCCTTTAATTCTAGGAAAAGAAGTGTGTGTGCTGTGATGTGACTCTGAAGAACAGGTCATTCAGGAGGCCAAGCCTACAGTTTTTTACAATAGCTAAAACACAAGTTTGCAAAGTTTTTTCACTATATATTCCTTTGATGAGATTTTTTAATCAATAATGATCTATAATGTGGATGCAGTAACTTAGTGGGTAAAGTAATACAATCCAAATAACTAACGACTGTATTTTGGAAACTTCTTAATCCAGTTTTTCTTATCTGAGGTTTGGCAGACTGAACTGTCCATTCAGAAAATGACACGTTACTGTCATGTTGAATTTAAAACCAGGAAAAGAAGCACGTGTCAGGTGACGTGACTGTCAGGTCTGGGCCACGTTTGATAGGCTGAAGCAGGAATTGCACAGTTGCCAGTAATTTCTGTAAAATAAAAGTCCATGGAATCACCACTTCCTCTGAAGTGTGATGGAAAACCTTTTTTTATTATGATCATCATCAATGTGATGTAGTCAATAAACTGACAGCCCTATTATCAATTAAATCCTAGATCAGGTTTACTTTACTGTTCTGTAAAGACTGCAGGATTTTCTCTAATGAGAAAACAGACATGATGTGAATTCATGTTTTCAGTTGTCGGTGTCTTTAGTTTCCACTGTGCACGTTCACATCTATTCATGAGTGCAAGCATGATGCCTAATAGATAAACTGATTAATGGCTACATGCACCACATCATTTTAACAGGCATTTACTTTATAAGACTGACATGTTTTGCTGTTCTTTTTCAGACTGAAATATCCCCAGCCAAGCACGCTCAAAGGGTAAGACATTTAAAATAGATTCTATATTGTTTGGTGTGAAGTGTAAACAGAAAATCGTTTATTAAAATATTTAATCTTAGTCGTCTTGCTTTAGCACTGTTGAATTTAATAGAGTGTTTTCTTCAAGGTTTTCTGCATAATGTAAATAATTTGTTTTAAAGTGGTTTAATGACTAAATACATCTGTGAAACTGGACATTGCACAGAATAGAAACTGCAGTCTTTAGTGCTGCATGGATTTACATTACATCAAATATTACATCAAATGCTACTGAACACCCACAGAGGGATGTGACTATGTCAGAATATTGCTGCTCTACTCATAAGGCACTACTGTCAGATGTTGAAGGGTGAAAAGTGCAAATATACCACGATCTGCAAGAGTAACACTTTAGATGAGACAGAGAAAGAGGAAAATCTGTCAATCAGTCACTGAAGAAGAATGGTGCATATCACCAGTCTCACAATCAGAGTTGCTTCCTAAAAGCACAAATCCCTTATTGTGAAGGCAACTGCAAACGTTTCCACACTGGCCCGTCACAATAGCTCATGCCAATGCTCAAAATTGCAATACAAACATTTAAATGCTATAAAATGAACGTATGAATTGGTAATCTCTCTGTTGTCCTCAGTCGTACTGATATAAACGCAGTGACAAACTGGAATGCTCCTCTGGTCTGGGAGGGAACCTTCGATCCATTGGTGATCGATGCGATCTATAAGAGAATGGACCCAAGAGTTGCTGTGGTGGTGTTTGCTGTTGGCAAGTAGGTACTAACGATATTCTTGCAGAATTATAGAAATGTTTAAAATGTTGTGACTTTATATGAATGTAAATATATAGAATTGTTGTGTTGTGTTTCACTAACTGAGAATCCTTCTCTCCATCCGTACAGATACACCCGCTTCCTGAAGGGTTTCATGGAGTCGGGTGAAAAGTTCTTTCTCGTCGGCTTCAGGGTCACTTACTACATCTTCACAGACAGAGTAGACGAGGTTCCCAAAGTAAGTTGTTTTGTGCATGTGTTACTAACTGTAAATGCTGCAAAATAATGTACCTTTTTTTTGCTGGAGTAGGTCATCATGAATGAGAAGCTTAGTTCATCACAGTAGTCTGACAGGGTGAGCTATAAGGAAGCTTGAAAAACACTCATGATTTATGTGAAGGGAAAGCAGAAGCTTTATGCATTTATGTATTTTATGTATTTATAGATAAATAACACTTTATTTCCATTGTCCCAAGGTCTCTTCAAAGCACAAACTCAATGTCACGTACAACATTTACAATGCCTAAAAATCCGTAATCTGTTTGGTCAGATTCAACTGGGTAAGGGCCGCAGGATCTCAATCATCACTATCCCTAGCGCCACCCGCTGGCAGGACGTGGTACTGGGCAGGATGAAATGGACAACCGTCACCATTGACAAACAGGTAGGCCAGAAAACTCCACACACCATGCGCAGCATGACAGCCAATATTTGTTCATCAGATATCTTCTTTCATACAGTGTAGTCTCCTCATGACACATTTAGTCTCACGCCTCGTCTGTTCCAGATCCGTAATGAAGCAGATTATCTGTTTATGATGGACATTGACAGTGTTTTCCACAACCGCTTTGGAGCGGAGTCTCTCAGCCAGCTGGCCGCTGTGCTTCACCGTGGATACTACAAGGTTTCACTCTTCTTCACATTCATCTTAAATCATTTTTTCCCCACAATGTACTGTGATGGATTTGTTGATGTATAGTGATTTAGCTATAAAGCCATGTGTTATTCAGATGCTGCAACCCTTCATTTTTTGGGTCCCTAAATACATTTTAACTACATATTAAGTATTCAGTAGTAATATATAGTAGTAATATACTACTTTGTAGTTCAAATATTAGTTCATGTAAGCGCTTCATATAAATTCTGGCCACACTTTATTTAAATGAGTTCATAACACGGTTATAGCCATTCTGAAATTATTACAGAATCTGAAATTATTATTTATTTGGTAATCATTAGCACTTTATTTTATTATTTTTTTTTAAATTTAAGTTATTTTTTTAAGCAGGAGTATAAATTTAGAACAGCTTCTAATTTACATGTACATTGTTTGATGACCTGGCAAAGGTTAAGACAAAGAAAAACAACATGAAGAACAAAAAACAGCACATATCAATATAATAACTGTTGACTGTGGACAGTTTATCTTATGAGGACAAGTGACAGTGTTTTTCAGATCAATTGCAAACAAAAAACAAGATTGAAGTGGATTAAAGAATTTATTAAAGTGCATTTTCTGGCACTTTTTGATGTTAATGTTTTTTTTTTATTTATACTGTGCAAAAATTGGAATTGGATTTCTGTTCCAATATAATCTAAAATAATAATAAAAATATTTAATAGATACAACCATAACAACAGGGAGATTAGCAAAAAAGGAAGAAACCTGACGTTGATGTTGCACATAACAGGTAGAAAGGCTAGTTTCATCATTTCTAAATAAATATTATTTTTCCTATTTATTGTCTTTTTTTCCTGATGTTTCTTTTCTTCAGACTGAAAGAGATAAGTTTCCATATGAGCGTCGGCCTTTGTCTAAGGCCTACATTCCTGCTGGGGAAGGAGACTACTATTACACTGCAGCTGTCTGGGGTGGATACCTGGAGGAAATGTACAATCTAGTCAAGTAAGTAAAACTCATCTTTTTACTACCACCCTGCCGCCAATACAATTTAAACAAGATGTGTTACCTTCATGACTGTCTTTTAGGATCAAAATCAATCAGTCTAGTCTAAACAAGTATTTTTTTTGGTCAGATACTGCTACACAATGTCGGAGGAGGACGCCAAGAATAAGATTGAAGCTGTGTGGCAGGAAGAGAGTCACCTTAACAGGTAAGAACCAACCAATTTATTCACAAGTGTCAATCATCAGTCAGTGTTCGTTAAGTGTTCTCAATAAAGTTTTAAGAGAACCCATCTTACCAAGTTATCATCATTTTCCTACTTCTATGTCTCTTTGCTACCATTTTTGGTTATTCATTCCCCTAAAACACATTCATTGGTCACGTATCTAGAGTATTTACCTCTGCATATGTGTCATGCAGGTACCTGCTGTACAACAAGCCGACCAAGGTGCTGTCTCCAGAATACCTGTGGTCAGACTATGACCAGGTACCAGCAGACGTCAAAGTGGTCAGGATCTCCCAGCTGGTCAAGAACTATGCAGAAGTCCGGCCCAATGGTGGACATTGATGTCAAGTCACTAATATTCAGGATGATGAAACTATTGGTTGTGTGGGTTGGTTTGTCTACTTTTTCTATATTGTGCACTAAATGTATAAATGAAGGGTTTCAAATGTTCTTTTAAGGGGAATTCATTCTTGGTTCCTCTTTCTGAAATGGAAGCGTAGTCGGTTGGGCTTGCATTTGTCTAGGAAGACGTTTCCCTCTCTTATCTATGTGGGTTCCTCAGTTTGTAGGCTTTGGTCTGACTAGTGCCCACTAGTCTGACAAGAGAGCGGCGTGAGAGCCAAGTATATCTATATGGGTGTGTTCACCAAAATAGACATGTACTGGTGTCACTTCACTATTGTATGTTGTGTGAATGGCAGCCGTTAGGGTGTAACCCTGATGAGTGACGATTGCTGAGAGTCATCTCAGGTTAAGATTTTAAGATTCTCCTGGATTCTCTCGCATTTACAAACCATTTAATGTTTTATTGCCTAAATTATCTTGTTTTTTAAGAAACTTTTAACTTCTTTAATTTTTTCCTCCACTAAAAAAACTACAAATGGAGCTCAGCAAAAGTTCATTCAGGAAGTCTGAATTTAATTCTATTCCTGCTTCCGCTCTCTCATGCATGTTTACAAAATGACGCTGGCCAATGACGCCGGCTGATCACATCTGAGAGGAACCAGGGACCCAGAACTGAAAGAGCCCAGAGACATCCCTAATAATAATGACAAAGTTATTATATATAGATGTGGGTGTTGACCAAAAAATTGTTTTGTGTTGCAGTGCCAATGTCAACGTTACCTGCAGACGTGTAAGAGGATGCAGATTTTAGTTTCATAGGTTCATTATATTCTAGGACGTGTTTGAGGCCGGGTGATGAAGGAAACTGACCGCATTGCTTCCTGCAGTTAGGATTTTAGCCCGACAACATTTATAGATTAGGGTTGTTTGGTCAGCGTCGGATTCTTGGAGCCGGAGTGCTTCCACACAACTGACACGGCTCCACGTTTCGGTCGAAGTTCCTGTGTGTCTTTGACATTTTCTCCGTCCATGTTGTTCACCGCTCAACACTCACAGGCTGTATCTCACATGCCCAATGTCCCAAAGTGTGATGTTACTGCTGCTCCGTGTTTGAAATTTTTTCTACAATATATATTCCCCGGTATTAGAGGATATGAAAAAAATCACATCATAAAAGCAACCTTTGTTTCCAGTCCAGGTGTCATGTAAGTCATTTATTTTTTTATTACCAGTGACATGCAGCGAATCTTAAAACAGCAGCCTATGGTCATTCAATCCACTATTGTACATCATAACATATGAAGTCCTGTTATGATTTTAAACTTTTCTGCTGATATATTTCGATGTGATCGATGGTAGCTTGGAATTGTATTTATGTAACATTGTCACAGTCATAATTCGACCATTAAAACTATATATTGAACCATCAGATGTATCATTCTTGCATCAAATATTAAATTCAGCTGTATTAAGAGTGTTCAGCGCTTCTCCTACCAAGCACCCATAAGGATGTTCTTTAACAAATGATAGACAGAAATGTCATTTAAATACAGGGTCTTTTGTAACATTATTACTTATAGGGGCCCAGTAAGTTTCGTTTCATGGGGCCCAAATTCCCTGGCCCCTGGCTCTCATTTAACCAATAGAACAAACTGTGATATTGATGTCAAAATAAAAATAAAAAACACTTTAGAAGGACCTCTCTTTGTTAGAAAAGCCACATTTAACGGCACACTATTACTCTGTAGCCATTCACCCAAAGAATGACCCAGAACAATGGTTGCACACAGTTTATGAACTTGATATGCTGAAATATAATCAGTTAACTGCAGTTGGGGAGGAACCGTGGTTTAGACTTAACTCCTGATCCCCTCATCCCTGAAGAGCAACTCTATAAAATGAAAGCAATCTGCTCTTTCTGCCATCCATTGTTGGGAGTGTACACCCTTCTATTGACAGTGTCTGATTGAATGCAAATGATTCATCTTGATAAGCTCGGGTGTGTGTGCCGTGTCGTCAGGTTAAACTATCATTCGAGTTTTTGTCCAAATTGAAACCCACTGAGTGAGAAAGGGAGAGTATGAAATGGAGCTGCTTGCATTGTTCATATATTATTTCCACTCTTCTGATGGTGACGTGGCCTTAAGAGGAGCAGGTTGGAGACGCATTTCAAGTTTGGAGAAAAGAACCGGTTTAAACCAGTTCAATTTAAGGCCAGGTATGGCAATAAAAAAACAACACCATTTTAGGGGGGGGGGGCAATAATGACAATCAATGCATAACATTAGCCTACAGATTGGGCTGCTCACAAATTGCATTTATCATTCACAAATGTGTATCCATAATAAATGTACGTTGAAGGAATATTTGTGTAGGTGTTACTCAACCCATGTGAGTAGGCAACTATCTGTTTATTATTATTGGAACAATAAGGAATAGTCTCAATAATTATAGATTACTTAAATATAGACTTCGTAATTGAGTGGACTCGATGTGAAGTGGTAGAGGGACATATAAAACAGGAACTCCCACAAAACAGGTCCGCCACCTGTCGGACAGTTTATATCATTACTGGTTTAAGTTATAAGACGTGTGATTTCTTTCTATGAATTACCGAATTATGCGGTTAGTTAAGATAGTGAAAGGATTTCACTTGTTTTTAAGCTTAAATAATTTTTCTGTGAGGCAAAGTCAGGTATATTTGTGTCGAACCTTTCAACAATAAGTAAAAGTGATTAATATAAAACAAAGCATAATACCAAAACTTTATGTAAATATAATTTTAAATAATCAAATAGCAAATAAAAACACTTAATATATTTGATATGTGTATGTCCACTATGAATGTATCAGACACACAGTTCTTACACAGTGTAAATGGAGCTGATCGGTTATGCTGTGTTCTATTTCTATGTCTGGCGCGCGCGCGCTCGCTTCCTCGCGCGCTCGCGTCCTCTTGCGCGCTCCTTTCAGTCCGCGCGTCCGCGTGTCGCCTGTGTATCCACGCCGAGGGATTCCATCAGGGGAGAGAAATGCCGTCAAAAATCATGTTCGACACCGAAGATCAAGCCATGGACGAAGTTGTGGACATTAAAGCCCCGAAGGTGAGCAGGCCGGCTTGTGTCGTCATGGGAACGGTCATAAAACTAGGTTAGCTCGACATGTGGCTGAACAAGCTAACCTTTCCGGGACGGAAACTGTAGCAGGCTAACGTGAGCTCGCTTTAAAGCCTCACCGCGGGCGTATTAGCGTTGTAGCTTCGGTCGACGCATTGTTGTTACCGTCGGTCGAAATTCAGGAAGTGGACACTTAACTATTGAGCTCGTGCTAGTACTTTTGTCAATGTAGCTGTTAGCCGAGCAGCAGCATCACGTGGCGAGCCCACATGTTACTGTACCGATGTGTCAACAATGCGGGACTGTGGTTTATAAACGTGGAAGCACTGCCTGACTGCACCCAAGCACGTGCACGTCTGCGCTGTGGACGCAGGCTGATGACGTATTGTTTGGCCTTGTACATACAGTCCATTGGCTAATGCCTGTTATAGGCATTACAGGCCCAATTTTATATATACAGTTACAAGGGGGATTTAAATCAAATTCGCACATTTGATTGGACCACAATAAAGTGTGTGTGTATATATATATATATATATATATATATATATATATATATATATATATATATATTATTAAATAACAAAGCTGAATGAGTCATCAAAAATTTGTAAAACCTGATTGCTGTTCACTTTTGTTTCACTAAACGGACAACAACCAAACGGAACAGACCACACCTGCAAGCTGCAATTATTGTTTATCCTTATCTAATATGCTAATATTTCTCTGTCCCACTATGTCAAGGGTGTCCAATCCTGATCCTGTGGGGCCGGGATCGTGCAGGCTTTTGTTCCAACCAGGCACTTACACCCCTGATTCTAATAATCAACCACGAGAGTGCTTCTTTAGGACTTTTATTATTAGAATCAGGTGTGTAATTGCTTGGTTGGAACAAAAGCCTGCACCCACACCAGCCCTTCAGGACCAGATTGGACACCTCTGCACTGTGGTTTGTTTCAATACTTCAGTAGTATCACTTCTGATATATACTTTTTACCTACAAATAATACATTCAAGTAGATTATGTATCAGGGTAACAACTATTAGTAAAATCACCAAAGATGCAATAGTTTTCTCTCTATTGATCCATCAGAGCACTATCGAAAACCTCTGTTTCTTTTTGTTATAAAGCACAAGACCAAGGAGGGTAAGAAGCTGAAGAAGAAAAAACAGCTGGAGGAGCCAGAGGAGGAGCCAGACTGTGAACCTCCAGCACCAAAGAAAAAAAAGAAAAAAGACAAGGAGGTAGTGGACCAAGTGAACGGCGATATGGACGAAGCGACAGATATGAACGGTAATGGTGTTGAAACACCAAAGAAGAAGATAAAGAAAAACAACCAAGTTGACACAGAGGTTCGTACCACACAGAACTACCACTATTGTTACTGCATGACCTCAGCACTACTAAACTGGGGGGGGGGTAACACACCTGATTCTACTAGTGAACGTCCTTAGCAAGAGCTCTAGTGGTTAATTAGTAGAATCAGGTGTGTTAGTGCTTGGTTGGAATAAAAACCTGCACCCACACCAGCCCTCCAGGACCCCTGTACTAAACTATAACTATGTTTTGAAGGACATTAGATAATCTTTACTCTTCTCTTGTTATTTTAGAAAAAGAAGAAAAACAAAAAAGCAGGCGCTGAGGCAGCAACCAACGGACATTCCGACCCAAACACCCCAATCGAGACCCCAGTTGAGACCCCCATCCAGACACCGTCCGTATCAAGTGAAGAGTCAGCCAGTGACGGTGAAAAAGAACTCGTGAGTCTTGCAGCAGGTTTTTATAGGAATCTTCAGCATTGCTTTTCCTCTTGGTAAACAAATTGATTTAACGCTCAACTCCGCGCTTTCCTGGTTCACGAATGGCACCGCACACAAGGTGGCAATAGCACATCGTGTTGAGGAGATATGACATATTTTGGAATATACAGTCCCCTCCAAAAGCATTGGAACAGCACGGTCAATTCTGTTTTTTTTAACACTAAAGAAAGCTGAGTTTCAGATTAAAAGATGAATATAGACAAAATTCATGGTATTGACATCTAGATGTGGTTAACAATTCAGAACAGAGCACCTTTTCTTTGAACCAAGCCACTTTTAATAGAAAACAAACGAGTTGAGCCAGTACCATGTAGTGTAAAAACTCCATTACTAGATTTTCTATTATGATATTGGTATTTTATTGTGTAACGTTGTACAGGGACCGTTGTGTCCATTTCAAGATTTTAATTAACTATCTCCTTTGGTTTAATTTGCTAGTTGTGTTCATATTGCATTGAGCTTGTCTTTCCAGTCTCTGTTGATTACATGTTTTCTGTATTAAAAAATCCCTGTCGTGAGATTAGTTGTATAGATGAAGAATTTTTTTGTGTGTTTGTTTAGGAGGAGACACCTGAGCAGAAGGAAGGAGCCTTTTCCAACTTCAGAATCTCTCAAGGAACCATTGAGAAACTAAAAGGTAAATATTCCATTTTGTCTGTCATCTTTCACCATGTTGGCTAAAGACCAGAATAGTAGTGACAAGTCTGCACTAAAGATAAGACAAACACACTGTGCTATAATCCGAGAATGAAGATATATGAAGTAACCGATACGTCATACTTTTTTTTTTTTTTCTCTCTTCTGTTGAACTTTGAGAAACATTTTTACATCAATTCATGTTAGAATCAACTCTTTTGCTGGAATTGTACAGTAAAAAGCTGCTATAGGTGAGTAAATAACAAGTTGCATCCGCTTGTCTTTCTAACTGTCTCAACTTTCCTCCTCTCCCCACAATTTGCCGCTTCTTTCAGCTCGGGGAGTCTCTTACTTGTTTGATATTCAGGTGAGCACGTTTAATTATGTGTACGACGGAGAAGATGTCCTTGCCCAGGCCCGAACAGGAACCGGAAAGACTTTCTCCTTTGCCATCCCGCTGGTGGAGAAGCTCCAGATGAATTCAGCAGGCTGGACAAGAGGCCGACCACCTAAGGTACACACGCACCTGTTAACCTTTCTCGTTTGCAGATCCTGTGTCTGTTGCTTTCTGATTATGCCTAAGTCTGTCTTCTATCTGCAGGTCTTGGTTTTAGCTCCGACCAGAGAGTTAGCCATCCAGGTTGCTAAGGACTTCAAAGATATCTCGAAGAAACTGGCTATTACCTGTTTCTATGGCGGTAGCTCCTACAACCCACAGAGTACGTCTTGCACACAATTCTTTAATTCTGTGTAGAGTTGATGTATAGGTGGATGGTAATGCATCATAGGATAATTGTAAATGCAAGCTACTTAGATCTTATTTTTCACAGTTTACATTTTATAACTCTTCTCTCCACCCACATAGTTGACGCTATCCGCAATGGCATCGATGTCTTGGTCGGAACCCCCGGTCGAATCAAAGACCACCTCCAGAACAATAAGCTGGACCTCTCCAAATTGCAGCATGTCATTTTGGATGAAGTTGACCAAATGCTGGACATGGGATTTGCAGAACAGGTTGAAGAAATTTTGGCTACATCGTACAAGAAAGGTATTTAAAAAAAAAAAATTCTTAAAAATATATTTCAGACCTTCTCCTTTGACAAGTGTTAACAGTGCAGTGCATATTTGAGATACCTACATTTAAAAAAAGAAAATAAAAATACACTTTTTTAAATGATAAAGAAAAGAGGGAGCATTGTCTCAGTCATGAGTGTCAGAGATATATCAACGATTCAGTATGATTCTGGAGAGGTCCTTTAGGTCTCTTCACATATCAATGAAGCCAATATCAATGAAGTCAATTAAGCCATTAAGAGAGATTAAAAACGTTTCTAATTGAATGAATATTGCGTTTTTGTGTCACGTGAAACATTAGGGTTCATTAGAGTGTTGGAATCAAGTTTTCTTTCCACCCCCAATTACATCTGCGTGTGTGTGTGTGTGTGTGTGTGTTTCTGTGTGTCCAGACAGTGAATCCAATCCACAGACTCTCCTGTTTTCGGCCACCTGCCCCCCCTGGGTCTATGAGGTGGCAAAGAAATACATGAGAGCAGAGTGTAAACACATCGACCTGATCGGCAAAAAAACACAGAGAGCCGCAACAACTGTGGAGGTAAGTGTGTAAAGCTGGTTTTCTTCACCAGTGGAATTGTAGTGTGTGTTTTTTATTTTATTTTTTGATGTACTTCTTTTAATTGTGTTTTTCATATGTTAAATCTTTTGTATTTACATTTCTCTTGTGTATAAAAAGTGCTTTATAAATATTTTGTTATTTTTAATATGCTATATAAATAAACTCTGGTTTGACCCTCCCCTCTCCCACTCGTAGCACCTGGCTATAGCGTGCCACTGGTCACAGCGTGCGGCGGTGATAGGCGACGTGGTCCAGGTTTACAGCGGCAGCCACGGCAGAACTATCGTTTTCTGTGAGACCAAGAAAGACGTCAATGAACTGTCCATGAATGCATCCATCAAACAGGTTCATTCTGCACACTTTTACTTGAATTCAATTAATACAATTGCCCTAAAGTCTCAAGTTGTTTCAAAGAGCTGCAACAATTTGTTGATTAACTGATTAGTTGCAAACTATACTAAGAATAGATTTATCAATTTGAGTTTTTTTTTTTTTAGGAAGTTTTTTTTATTCTATTCCTGAAATCTGAATATTTTCTGGTTTCTTTAGTCTCCTGTTTTAAAGTGAGTTGTAGTCTGGACAAAAAAGCTTCAGGTTTCGTCCTTGACTTTGGGAATCTGTGATCAACATTTTACACCATTTTCATGAACCAAGCAACCGAATCTTCTCAATATTCAAAGGATTAATCATCAGTTAGTTGCAGCCCTAATCATGTGATCATTGCTGCATATCTAATGTGCACCTGATTGTGATAATCATAAAAATGGAAATAAACAGCTCTCAACAGCTAGTTCTTGGTGTAAGTTTAGGAGTGTCTCATTTACATGAATTTCTTTTTATATAGTTTTGTTTATTGTCTGACCCTTTCAGAGTGCCCAGTGCCTCCATGGTGACATCCCTCAGAAACAGAGAGAGATGACTCTGAAGGCCTTCAGGAATGGAACATTTGAGGTTCTGGTTGCCACCAACGTTGCAGCCCGTGGATTAGATATCCCTGAAGTTGACCTGGTGGTCCAGTGTTCTCCACCCAAGGTGTGACCCATTTATATTCATATACATATAGCCATTTTATTGGCACTGTCTTAAAATGCAAATCTCTAAACGTCTTTCTTTCTTCTGACATCGCTATTTTTTCCTCTTCACCTGTGTGTGTGTGTGTGTGTGTGTGTGTGTTGTCAGGATGTGGACTCATACATCCATCGATCAGGCCGGACGGGCCGTGCAGGCAGGACTGGAGTCTGCATCTGTTTCTACCAGAGGAAAGAAGAGGAACAGCTACGCTATGTAGAAAACAAAGCTGTACGTATTTTTCATCAAACTGCCCGAAGAATTAAATTCATATTAGTACATGATAGGACAATAGGTTGAGTTGATGAAACAGTGATGCTAAAATAATGGTAATAAGCCCTGAGAGAAGGAGGGACTAGAAAAATAAAGCCAAACAGAAAAGTAGAGGACTGATGGAGTATGAGCAAAAGGACCGAAGATGAAGAGGATAGTGTTGTGATAATCTTTGCAATCCTTCTTAATCTACTCTAGTGTTTTCCATATTGATTCTCGAATTGAAAAACAATATTTTTGTTGTTGATGCAGGGCATCTCATTCAGACGAGTCGGCGTTCCCACCGCCAATGATATCATCAAGTCGTCAAGCAAGGACGCCGTCAGGTGAGTCATTCCACTGACATTCAGTCTTTGTGACTGGAGTCATCAGTGGCCTAACGATAAAGCCTCTTTCAAAGTCACTTGGATCTTTCTTTTTTGCTGTAGAAACAAAATCAGAATTGACTGGGGCCCTTTTTTTAATGTCAGAGGGCATTGGTGGTTGTTAATTGCTTAGTTGTATATGACCCAGTTTGAAAGAATCAGTTTCTTTGTTTATTTATTCTGGGTTATCCTTTAATTTTGTTATACATGATCATCATGATTTTCTTTTTCTTCTCCAGGTTCCTGGACTCTGTTCCAGTCACAGCGATCGCGTACTTCAGAGAATCCGCACAGAAGCTGATTGAAGAGCGAGGAGCAGTCGACGCACTCGCTGCTGCTCTCGCACACATTTCTGGAGCCACAAGTCTAGAGCAGAGGTCACTGCTCAACTCTGATGTGGTGAGTTGTAAACACACACACACACACACACAAATGAAATGTTTTATGCCCTCTGAATGCAGTTAGTTTTAATAGTAATTCTACTAATGTAGTTCTCTATTTAGATTCCTTCATAACCTTGTGCGTTTAAGTAATGTAAACAAGCCTGACACTGGTGCTATCAGTGCTATTTTTTTTCCAAGTATCACCCATGTGTGCAGCACTAATTGCACCTCTCATATTGTTCCTGTATGTTTTTTTTTTTTCTGCAGGGTTACACCACTATGCAGTTGGTGTGTTCCCAGGAGCTGCATAATATGGGTTACGCCTGGAGAGGCATCAAAGAACAGCTCGGAGAAGATATAGAGAACCACATTCGCGGAATGACCTTCCTCAAGGGCAAAACAGTACGTACTCAATTGTTTCATGATTTTTCAAGTCTAGATTGTATTTTATTCATTTGGCCATTAGGAAATGTCTGTTTAGCGTGTCAGATTCTCCTGTAACTACTGCATATGTTAAATAGTTGTATGAAGCCATTTGTGCCACTAGAGAGAGCTGTGAGATAACTTTAGACATGTCAGTGATAAATGACCATTTAAAAAACACAGGGATGTGTGGCATACGTGAGATTTCTGCACCTTCTATAGATCCCTTCTGAGGCCACATTAGCATAATATACCACATCTCTGATCAAACTGCCAGCAACGGAGTTACATTGTGGGTAAAGTAGGAGCCAGGATGTGACACGGAAGAAGAATATGAATAAAGTCAAGATCTCTATTCCTGCATAGATTTTAATACTTAATAGACACTTGCTATCAAGTGGCAATGATTTAGAATTGCATTGCTGAATTAATGGAGTACACCTTTTTTAATTGAGATTTTGAATCTCTCTTTTATAAAGTATGTATGATGATGTGTATACAGTTTTGGAAAATGTAGTTTCACGTTATTGGGCCGGAATAACAGCCAATGAGTGTTCTTGTTAGATCGCACTGAAATTAGTTGTTGTGCCACCAAAGACCTCTCGACCCTAGAATGCAACATAAATAAACAATGATGATAGAGTTGGCAAATGGAAAAGTAAATGGGGGGAAAAAATCACTGGTGAATCAAAATGCAAATTGAGGAAGGAGTCCTTGTAATTTCTTCTTTAAAACACGGCTATAAAAACTGCCAGGTATGTGAATACAGCTGCAACCGCCACACTCAGTACAAGTACATGATTAATTATTCACAGCAAAACATCTTTTAGCAAGAAGTGGGTGAAATGTGTATTTGGGTGTGACCATGCCTGTTGTGGCTCTTATTCTGATAGACTGTGCTTTGGTGGTATCTACTTCTTACGGTACACCAGGTTATTAAGAAATTCAGATCAGATGATGTTAATTCCATCAAAAACACAGATGTTCTTTCTCTGAGAATAGATAATCCATTTTAAAATCAGCCCCACCTTAAGAGCCTGGACTGGAGTTGTCACTAACCAATAATTCTGTTGCTGACCCTCATCATTTTAGCTCTTGAAGAGTTGCAGCATTTAATCACTGCCAAATAGCATAAACTGTAACATGACACACACAGCCAGTGTACTGCTACAGCCACAGCTATGACCTTTCAGCTTAATGCATGTGGCAAATGTATGTTCCCCCCCCTCACTTTTTATATTTGAATTTTCCTCATATGTTTAAAAAAAACTCAGGCTGCATCACTCACCATGTTTTTGCTGTTTCTAACAGGGAGTTTGCTTTGACGTCCCAGTTGACAAACACAAGGAGATTCAGGTAAGACCAACAGCAAAGACTCGGGTCTAGTAAATATGTGTGGTGAACTTTGTTTAGATCACTTCTAAACTTCGCAAATCCCTCTCACACCACTCGGTCCTTCCAACAGGAGAACTGGAAGGACGGTCGCCGGTGGCAACTGACCGTCGCCACGGAGCTCCCGGAGCTGGAGGAGAAACAGATCAGTAACCGCGGTGATAGAGGTTTCGGTGGCGGCAACAGAGGGGGAGGCTTCCGAGGCGGTAGAGGCCGGAGTTTCGGGGGAAACGGCGGCCGCGGTAACGGCGGCCGTGGCAACGGTTCCCGGAATGGTGGCGGTGGCTATGGCAACCGAGGGGGAAACAAACGCAGCTTCAGTCAAGCTTTCGATTACTGAAGTGCCAACACGTGGACTAAAAAGACTGGCTGCCAGTATATGACTGTTTCCATCATGATGCGAGCTAAATTGTAACCTGTCAAGTATTCATAATTGTATTATATAGTGCTAATTTTGAATCTTCCCCATATAGCATGAACCAAACATTATTTCTGAGGAATGAATTATGGTTCCAAATAACCATTTCCCAAATGTCTAAGATCAAATTTACGGAGTACAATTCTACTGGCAGCCATTGTGTAATGCCTTTAAGGGGATGCATTAGGTGAAACTCATTAATGACATATTCTCAACAGCTGAATTTTAACTCTACACATTAGTACTTGTCTTAAAGGGCATAGACTCGAAAAAAACATTGGCTAATTAATCTTAAGTCAAAGTTCAGCTGGATGTAATGAAAACTTGAATATGTTGTCTGAGTTTTAAGTAATGTAGCTTTTTTTCATTTTTTAAATACTGGGTGTTTGGGGAGCAATGGCAGCAAACAGACCAAAGCCTTGGTTTCAATATTAAAGGTATCGTATTCTGACATAACCAATAAACATGCGGTTCGTCATGTGACCATATGAGGTGGACCACACTGCACTACAGACAACGTTATGGGAGCGTGACGGAAAAACGGCGATCGACCTTTAACGCCTGTCAGTTTGCTGCCTTGCCTCAGCTGAAACCTTTGTCCCCAAAAAAATCGGATGATTGCTTTGCAATTGCCTCTATTTAATAACTGTCTACTGCTTCATTCATTTGAATGAAATGACGTGTTCAATAAAAATGGTCAACTAAGTCAGGTTGTTTTTATTGAAGAATTAAAAAGCATGTCAGGATTTTAATGAGTTGGTTATATGTGAATGAATAGATCGCTGAAAACATACATAATCCACAAGGTTTTTACATTGTAATTTTAGAAGCACTTCTGTGAATATCTTTGAATTTAATGAGGAGCAACCATTGCACCAAACCCTACAGGAAACTACTAAGATCACTGGATAAAAAACTTATTATCAGATAAGGAGCAGTTGGTTCCATCCCAGTATGTTTTAATGCCTCCATGAGCCAACATTCTGTTAAAACTAAGTTAAAGTATGGCCACAACCAATTAAATCAAAATCACCTACTTGCATTAATAACTAGAAAATTCACTCTTGAGAATGCAGGCCTCCGCTGAGCACATTGTGACTTCTACTCAATGTTACTGTTCTAGGTGCAGGTGATGTCCTCTGGTGAAGTGTGAAGAAAACTGGTGCAACATATCACCACCAGAAGGCCGCAAATGAAAAGTGTGATGCTTCATTTACCACAATGTTACTAAGCAACAAAAAAGTGATCCAGAAATCAGAATGTCTTCTGGGTTATTACCAACATGTAATCATTTGTCACTGTTACCATTCCCAAAATCCACTGAAAATTTGACAAAAATCTAGCCGAAACTTTTTAAGGTATTTTGCTAGCAACAGACAAATGCTAGCTAAGACATGACTGTGGAGGAGGTAAAATGTATGTGGTACATACTTGGATACACTGTTGGCTTCATTTCTTATACAAGCACACCTTTATTTGTGGCATATGTAAAATATATTAGGCACACATTATTCCATACATGTTTTTAAATACTTCATTAATTTTCCTGACAGTTTTCCCTTATGAAAAAATCTGATGATAGAATCTAGACAAAATATTAACAGTGAATTACACCATAACATGCAGCAACACACAGCACAATGTTTTAAAATGGGATGTACGATGTACATCATGTATAAATATTGCAGTATTGCATAATTCTGGTTAATGGATGTTAGGCTGTGGAGAGTTCTGGGAGCAAAGGGTTCAAGAAGGCTTCATCCAGGAGCTTAAATATACATTTTTCTTAAACATAGGCAGAAATGTTTTGGATCCATCCTGATGTGATTTCTTGAAAAAAAATAATTACTAGATTACACAGATTTTTATAAACTATTTCTGACAATTATTCGAGTTGTATTTTCTCCAAAGCAACTCTTGTTTCAAATTACAGAGGTTTTTAATTGACCCTTTTTATAAAATGATTGATTACATTATCTTTTTTTTTAAATAATGTGCAAGGGGACATATTAAATCCCAGATTATCCTCTTACCAAAATGAAGTGATTAGGATGAGGATAAAGACAATGTAATAAAGCAAAACAGTTTTAAGAACAAGTACATCCACCCACCTGATCTTAAATTTTAATAATTCATTATTTTTCTACTTTGTCACATGAACCTATTTAGATCCGTCACAACTGATTCCCGCTTGTGCCTTTTGCCTCCCCAGCTTGGATTAACTCTCAGTCCTACACTTGCTGGGAAGCACACCAGCTGTTGCAGAATAACTAAAGACTACATTTACTGTGAAGTCAAGATTAAGACATGGTCTGTCTACAGAGAGTGACAGGCTGCCATTATTAACATGTATTTAGTGCAATCGAAAAACAATGATTTGAAACCCTCGCTGGATCATATAGCCCCTGCAGTGGTAAAAGCGACAGATTACAAGTCATCACTGGTCATGTAAAGGCCATTGGCAGTGGGGTTCCTTATAGTCATGCCTTCGTCATCTTCAACGTCACTCTCATCCTAGAGAGAAGCACACACACACACAAAACTGTCTCATGGGCTGCATTGAAACAAAATGCACACTTTCCTTGACTAAACAGTTAATAGAATAAGGATTATTATTGCCTATATTTTTTGTTCTAACCAACGCACATTTAGGTTAGCTACAGGTAACACACGTTATTAAAAAAACACACACACTTTATAGAAAATCTTTAGGTCACAAGAGAGGCTCATGGTTCAAAGTTAAAAAAGATTGAATCATTTTGTGATTTTACATTTAAATGTCCTTTGTTACAAGCTTCAATCTTAAATATCATTAATAATCATATTTACTCAAAAAGAAAGTATGCAATTAATATGATAATTCTTTTTTGGGTGATTGTATATATGTTTTACTTACATTTCTCTGTTTGTAGTCTTTCTCTGTACTGCGATATGACACCACATGGATCAGAGTGTAGATCCTATGAGCAGAGAGTAGAAATTGTTAATGTATGGAAGTGATGGAATAGATGCACAATAGTTCTATGAACTACACATACTTAATGATAACTCAATTTTTCCTATAGAAGACATTCATTTGTTAACCAAAATGGCATATTTGGTACCTGTTACTGCATCACACTAGTATCTGAAAGCTATTCTTTTTTCCTGCTTAATTTTTAAAGTCATTCTAGTTATATTGTTTGATATAATCTTGACTGTTCCTCAGGAAATTTGTTTTGACAACAGACACATCCAGATAGACACTCTGCATCATGCTGATATCCATAAACACATAACATTCACTCCCTGCCTGTATAAGTATTTGCACCATTGGCTATAGATAAAGATATAACACATAAAGATAAGAGTCTATGATTCGACATGAACATGCACCCTTAGTCTAAGTCTGGATCCATGGGTGTGGTGATACTTATTAAGCTACTTGTGGATAGTTATATATTTATATTATATTATAATATTAAATATTATATTTAGATACTTATTAGGTTTATTTGTGTAAACAGTGATGCTGTCTGATATGAGTGTCATTATAATGCTGGAGAAAAAAAACACACACATTTAATATAAATACACAGGTGAATGTCTGTATGTATTTCTATTTGATTAGAATGGCTTAAAATTTAAGTTCATTATATGTTCTTCTGTCCTCATCACAATGAATATAAATTTAGACAATGTTTTTTTGAGAAAGTGAGTAGGTTTTCCTTGTAAAACCTGGGGAAAGAGGAAAACTATCTATCTATCTATCTATCTATCTATCTATCTATCTATCTATCTATCTATCTATCTATCTATCTATCTGTGTGTGTGTGTGTGTGTTTGTACCTGTGATACAGCATGGCTAGGAACTGCACGAGTAGAAGAACAGCAAAAGACAAGAGGAACATCAAACTGAGAGGTTCCACCTGTCAACACAGCAACAACAGATATGATGAGTAGAGACATTCATAATGTATCATGTTTCATCATACAGATTTTATGGTTCTCCTCTAACTATCTCTCCATCTCTGTCCGTGTGTTGGGTGTCCCAACCTTGAGGTAGTCTTCAGCTATGGATCCATTCGGATAGTATTTAGGGATCTTAATGCTGATGACGTCGTTTCCGATGGCCTGCAGGAAGAAGGTGGCGACCACCCACAGCACGTTGATGATGAAATAGAGGAAGACTGCCTGTGGGGGGAATAGAAAACTGAATTCTTTATGTCCATCACAGAAATGTTACCTGAGATGATTGCCCTCGAAAGATCTAAAATGTCAAAAGATTATTTGCTTCATTTTCGGTCTATTTCAAAAGAACCTTTGCTCTGAAGAAGCATGTTTTCTGGATTCAATGCTTAATTAGAGAAGTGATGAGTTGTTGGGTGAATATTATAAGATATTTGCTTATCACTGATACAGTATACCTATACTGAAATGCTACAAATATGTTGAACTGGTTTGGAAACAGTGTTGTGATTACACTTTTTGCCCTCCAGGCCAGGGAGACCTTACTAATGAGTGTATTTTTCCAACAGCAAAATGAGTTTCTCAGAACATATCGTGATGACAAATGTTTAATAACCAAATTTAAGTGGTCCATAGCATAAATGTTTAATGTTATGTGTTAAAGCCAAAAGCAAAAAACACACTAGTGTATCATTAGCAAGTTTTGTAACTCAAATATTGATATTGGTACTGGCTTTTGAATCTAGTGGCCTCTGTGGCTCTTTTATATGTTTTTAGCAAAGCAAAAGAGCTGAACTGAAAGAAACAAAGCTTATATATATATATATATATATATATATATATATATATATATATATATATATATATATATATATATATAAATGTTTTCTTTTCTGCTTTTCTGTGTTTATATAAATACGGTAATATATATAGTAAAAACTTTTCCTCAGGACTTCTAAAAGAAGTATAATAATAAATTGGAATTACAATATAATAAACATTTTCCCAAAATAACAAACACACACACACAAAGATTAAATGCTGTTAACTGACCTTGTTGCGCAGTGACTTCAGTTCTTTGGTGACCTCCTCTGTATGTGCTTTAGTGTCAACAATAGGCTTCAAGTAGCGGTCGAGTAACTTGATCCAGAAATCATTCTCACCCTACACACATATGCCCACACACACGCAGGCACACACACACAATCAAGATTAAAATTATTATTTTTCTCTCACTGAGGCCAGCACAAAATTGATCATGACATTTTTTGCTACGATTTTATTGAGTAGCTCTATTACTGTAACCAAATCATTAAGAAGAAAAAAATTAAAAGGAGACCAAACTAAAATATTCCCCTTTACCTTACCTCATCTAGTTTTTGCACCTGCGGGGCGGTGAGTGTTTTCTGGATGGCTGCCCTTACTCTCTTCTCTAATTTATCTGCACGACTAGTTTTAAGGATGCGGCGGGCCTGAGAGACAGAAAAAGTCAATTACTCAGTGATTCAATCATGCTTCTTCTGCAGGAGCTTTTAAAGATGCAAAATATAAGAACCAACCACCTGAGTCAAATAGGGACCAAGATGTGTGTGTGTGTGTGTGTGTGTGAGTGACATTCTGAATATAACCTATAAAGCTTTCTGTTTACAGTGAAGAGAGAGAGAGAGAGAGAGAGAGGCACAACACGTCTTTAAAATGCAAATGTAATTTCAGTAAAACGTGTATATCTGCTGATTGCTAAGTCAAAAAACAAACAAACAGTGAACATTTTTATTGTCTGGATCATAATTGTCTAATGCACAAAGCATTTTCCTCACAAAGCGTGCATTTTACCTTCGCTGAGGCGTGAACTCACAACCTTGGACAAGATCAGCTACTATCTCACTGAGCTAATTACCATAACATGTCTGGTTACACATTGACTGAACTAGTCACCAGGGTGCAGGACAGCAGCTGCTTATCCATCCAAACATGGCAGGGTTAGGAATGGAGCACGTGCCCATAAGCCCTTGATGATCAAGGGCACTTTGAAAATTATAGATTTTATCTTTTTACACAATTATAAACAAAAAACATATATTGGGGCTTTATTTTTAAGGTATCAAAATATTTCTGACTGAAAGGACAGTTAATAAAAATTATAAATTAAACGCTGTCATTATCTTACTTGACCTGTTACCTGCCTGGCGAGTGCGCGGCGCGCCACGCTCAAGGTGACGTCAAATTCAGGTGAGGAAGCGAACAGTTCGTGCAGATATAGGCGTGAATGAATGCTGTTAAAACAACTTTAAACGGAGGAGCAAAATAGAAAAACATTTTTTTTTTTTTTTTTTTTTTCATTTACTTTTTATTGATTCCATTCAGCATTATTCCATTCACATACAAGTAGAACCTACAAATGCTTCACACCAGGGCTCATAAATCTAAACAGACTGAAATAAAAATAAAACATAAATCGGTATATTACATATGAGAACATTTTTCTCTCTACCATCCTCACTCTTATTCCCCCCCTGTAAAGACTGTTCACTCCTGATGAAGGAAAATGCCGAATACAATCCTGTATACATTGAACATTTAACATGTGTAGCCAGAACCAAGGGGGTCCATAGGATACATTGTTCTTACCAAATGAAATCAGTTCTAAATGGTGTTACAAAATCCACCCAGTTATTCCATAAAACCTTGAATTTTCCTGATTGTAATCTAACTGAGAAAGTCAACTTTTCCATTATAAAAATATTATGCATCACTTCAACCCAGTCCTCAATTTTAGGTACCTCCGTTTTTAGCCACTTCCTGGTGATGGCTTTTTTACCCGCCACTAACATCGTCCTGAATAAATATTTATCCCCTGAGCTTGTTATTCTCTGGTTCCCTGTTCCCAAGTACAAACCCACAAATGTAAACGGAAGGTCCACTTTCAGAATTTTCTCCATGCTTTTCTTTAACTCTTGCCAATAAGGTATGATAGAGGCGCACTCCCAGAAAATATGAAAATGATTTGCCCGATCTTCTCCACATAGTCTCCAACATCTCGTATCTATAGATTTGTGTTGTGCTGGTGTACTAAAGTATCTGACTATATTTTTCCAGCCATATTCTCTCCATGAGAGGGAACAGGTTGTCTTCCATTGCTGTTCATTGATCTCTTCCCACTCCTCTTCTGATAACCTCTCTCCCCCCTCCCTCTCCCACTTCTCTTTTATATAGAATGTATTATAGCCCTTTAAATTCTCCACTTCTTTATACAATTTTGAGATTAATTTCTTGCCCTGATCCGATTCATATGCTAAAACAAATATTTTAATAATTCCTGATTCCACCTCATCCACACTAGACTTTTTTATAGTCTTCTCCATATAATGCCGCATCTGTAAATATCTGTAAAAATCCTGTTTTTTCAAGCCAAACTGATTCTTTAGGTCTTGAAAACTTTTAATCGTCTTCTTCTTAAGAAGCTCCCAAAATATTTTTGGACCCCGTCCCCATCTATTGAAGCTCCCATCTAATGTATTAGGTGTAAAATCCGAATCATGTGCAATCCATCGCAGTAGCCTGCTCTGCTCTGTCAGGTTATTCTTTGATATAATCTCAAGCCAAATATTAAGAGATACTCCTAACCATGGATTTAGCTCCTCATTAAGATGTTTTCTCAGTTTTTTGTCATTTATTATAGCTTGTATTGGAATACTGGATGTGTGGCCTTCAATGTCTTTCCATCTCGCCCTGTAGGCAGGATTACACAAGGTCCACATAGTTTTTAGTTGGGCAGCCTGATAATAGCTCTTAAGGCAGGGTAGGGCTAGTCCTCCTTTAACTCTGGGAAGTTGAAGAGTTGTGTATCTTATCCGTGGTCTTTTTCCTTGCCAAATGTAACGAGAGATGATTTTGTCCCATTCTATAAATTCTTTATCTGTTACTTTTACTGGCAGACTTTGGAATAAATACAATAACCTTGGGAGAACATTCATTTTGATCACCTCTACCCTTGAAATTAGACTTGTGAACGGGATTAAGTTCCATCTTACAATATCTGATTTTATTTTTGAAATTAATGGATCATAGTTTATAGACTTCAGTTGATCTAAGTCCTGAGGTAGATTCACTCCCAAATATTTCATGGATTTTGAATCCCACTTTAGTTTGAAGCGTTCTCTAATAATTTGGTCTGGAGCATAGTTAAAAGTGAGGACCTGTGTCTTTTTCACATTCAGTTTATAGCCTGATAATAGGCCAAAGTCCTCAAGAGTTGACATGAGTGCTGGGAGAGATTCAGTGGGTTGCGTCAGATATATTAATACATCATCTGCGAATAGTGCTATTTTCTGTTCATCCCCCTCTATGTCTATCCCTTTTATTTCTTCGTTTTGTTTTATCCATTGGCTCAGAGGCTCTAAGTAAATTGCAAAGAGGAGAGGGCTAATTGAGCAGCCTTGACGACATCCGCGTTCTAGTGTGAAAGAGTTTGATAGGTTGCCATTTATCTTTATCCTAGCTGTGGGTTTATTATATAGAGATTGAATAGTTTTAATAAATACTTCATGAAAACCAAATTGTTCCAGCACGACATACAGAAAATCCCACCTGACAGAATCGAATGCCTTTTCTGCGTCTAATCCCACCACTATTGCTTCTAAATTTTTTTTTATGATGTTTTGCATTACATGTAATGTGCGCCGGATATTGTCCTGTGTCTGCCTATGTTTTATAAATCCTGTCTGGTCTTGATGAATTATATCTGGTAAAATAGTTTCTAATCGTCGGGCTAAGATGGCGGTGAAAAGTCTGTAATCTTGATTAAGCACGCTCACTGGTCTATAATTAGAACATTCCAATTTGTCTTTTCCTTCTTTTGGAATAACTGAAATGAAAGCTTCCCTCCAGGAGTATGGAATTTCTCCTTTTTTTAGCACCCAGTTAAATGTATTTTTTAGCAGGGGGATCAATGATTCCCTAAATATTTTGTAGAACTCTGATGTGTATCCATCCGTGCCCGGTGCCTTATTTGTCTTCAGCTTTGAAATTGCTGAGCTAATTTCTTCTGTTGAGATTTCCTTTGTCAGAGCTGAGTTATGATCTTCAGTTACCTTTGGTAAATTTAAAGAGTCCAACAGTGAGATTATCTGGTTCTTATTATCTATGTCTGGTTGGGAGTAGAGATTCTTGTAGTACCTTTCAAAACATGCATGTATCTCTTCTGTCTTATATTTCATCGAATTAGTGACAGAATCCCTAATTTTATATATATTATTAATTGCCCTTTGCTTTTTTAATTTATAGGCCAGCAGCTTTGTAGATTTACTTCCTGCTTCGTAGTACCTCTGTTTCAAATACATCAACTTTTTTTGAATCTCCTGTGCTAGGATGTCATTAATCTCTGTTTTAACCCTTTTGATTGCTAGGCTAATTTTCTCATCTACTCTATTTTTTTGTTGCTCTTCTAGTTTCTTAAGCTCTGCTTCTAGTTTATTACGTCTATCCTGTTTTTGCCTTTTCAGATATGCTGATTTAGCTATTAATTTCCCTCTAATTACCGCTTTACATGCATCCCACAGCACGGATGGAGACACCTCACCATTATCATTTTCCCTTACGTATGTCTGAATTTCTTTAACAAACTCCTCCTTCATTTGTCCTTTCAAAACATTTATGTTCAGCCTCCATAGTGTTGTTTTTATTTCTCTTGACATAACTAACGTCATATATATCGGACTATGGTCTGATAAGTCCCTTATTCCAATTTCACATTTTTCAATCCTGTAACTGTCCTTCTTATATATAAAAAAATAATCTATCCTTGAATATGTTGAGTGAGGGGATGAGAAAAATGTGTAATCTTTTCCTTTCGGATTTAATTCTCTCCATACATCAATTACTCCTAACTCTGCCATTAGCCCCCTGAACTTCTTGCCAATTGTGGACCTCTGTATGCCGCTTGCTGAGCTGTCGAGTTGTGGATTTAGTCTGAGATTTAGGTCTCCTCCCCAAATCAAAATACCCTCCCCCTCTGTTGCCATCAAGTCGAATATTTGCCTGTAAAATAACCAGTCTGCCCCAGGGGGTGCATATACATTTAGAATAGTGACTAATTCTCCCTCTAACCTCCCCTTAATTAATATAAACCTTCCCTGTTTATCCGATACTTCTGAGAGTTTTTCAAAAATAGTTTTCCCTGATATTACAATGGCCACTCCTCTTCTATGACCTGTTCTATAGGAAGAAGAAAATACCTGATTAAAACCATTTCTTTTAAGCTTTTCATGCTCCCTCTCAGACAGGTGAGTCTCCTGCAGCAGAACCACTCCCACCCCTTCTTTCTTCATTTTACCTAATATTTTGGACCTTTTCATTGGGTTGAGTATCCCATTTACATTATATGACGCAATCTTTAATAATTTTTTCTTCTGGGTTGCCATGTTCATTGATTTTCCAGCTCCTCCTCCTCTGCTTCCCCCTTATGCTACACAGCTGGCAAACTGCCATAAACATTAAGTAACCAAACACAGAAACAAAAACATTTACTGATGAACTAGTGATTAACAAGAGAACTTCCTTGCATGGGGTCTGCATTCTGACCCTAGCTGGGTCCTGATGACAGGTCCACTCTGAGGGATATGCCCTTCCACCTAGGGGAAGTGGGCCCTCTACGCTGTGGTCATTGTCCATGTGTCCAACAGCTCAATGAAAAAACAGTCTTAAAAAGAAAGAAACTAAAGCTCTATAGAAAAATAAAAGCCTCCCCGACTTTTTTTTTTTTTTTTTTTTACGCCATGTAGAGGAAAACACCCCTAGACAATGGACAAATAAAACTTAAATATAAGATTGCCTATTTCTCACCTTGCACTTGTGCAGAACCTATTCCAAGTTTACTTAAACTAATGAAACCCAGTCCTTTAACCAAATTCCGTCCGATTTCGTCCTAGTTCCTCCTAACGGTGTTTCCCGCGGCTGGCCTGCCAAGTTAGGCGCTTGATCTTCTCTGGTCCGCTCTCCGTAGGTTTCACCACCGTCACCTGTAGCCCTCTTTTTGCCATGTCCTTAGTCGCGTCCGCCGCCGTATTGTACACACAGATCTCTCCCTCGTAGAAAACCCGTAACTTCGCCGGGAACGGAGTCTGGAAGCGTATTTTCTTCTCCCTCAAAACTCTCTTTGCCTCCGTGTACTCCTTCCGCTTTCTCAGTACCTCCGGAGCGTAGTCATGATCCAGAAACACCTTCTTCCCCTCGTACATAAAGCCCCGTTTCTGCCATGCTATCTTTATGATTTCTTCTTTGTTTCTGAAACTCATGAACCTTACCACGATGGATCTCGGTGGAGAGTCCGGAGGGGGGCGCGATGTTAGCGCCCGGTGCGCTCTCTGGATCTGGAGCTGAAGTGACGGAGGCAGCGCTAGCTTTTCTCTCAAAAGATTCTCAATAAAATCAATCATCGACTCGGCGCTGTCCTCCGCTCCCTCCTTCACCCCGTATATCCTGATATTCTCTCTCCTCGCGCGTCCCTCCTGGTCCACCACTCTGTCCTCGAGCCGTTTCTGTAGTTCCAGGAGTTCAAGTGTAACATCCTCAACCCGCTGCAAGCGCTCCTCAGCTTCCATTATCCGCCGCTCCGCCTCGTCTATCCTGTTATTCGCCGCTTTGATGTCCTCCTTAATTTCGTTTAGAGTCACCGAATTTTCACGACGAAACTCTCGCAGTTCCCGGAGTATGGTCTCCAGGCTTGCCATGCTTTGATTTACCGGGGTTTCTTCCCTCTCGTTCGGACTCGCTGGCTCTGCTAGCTCACTCGGATCTGTTAGCTCTGATGCTAACGAATCTTGATCGTCGCTTCCACTGGCAATTAACTCGGGTTTTTGACGCTTTCGTCCTATTTTTCCTTTTGGCATATTCCTCGCCCTTGCTGGTTTATTTTTGGTATATATGCCCGTCGCTTGTTGACATATGAATAGGGCGTTGAAAAAGTTCGAGTCGGGGAGCTTACTTTTTATGCTGCTGCCATAATGGAGGCGCACCGGAAGTCCCAATGTCAGAAAAACATTTTTGAAAAACTAGAGAAGGGAAGCATTGGTAGTAATTACTACTGCTTTTTACGAAAAGGCTACGCCGAACTTCAAGCGAGGAAAAAAACTCTCCTAGCCGGCTAGCCTAGCCGCTAACTTTAGCCGCGGCTCGCTACGGACTGAACATTTTGCCAAAGTAGCAAAACTCAGGAGAACCATGCCTTGAAATGATGATATGTCCAACAATAACACGGAGGACGGAGCAAGAGGAAGATGTTGAAGAAATTCCTGGCACAAGTAACGGAGAGCCCATGCCCGAACCAGCAGCACGACGGGGGCAGAAGCCCCGCAGCGACCCTGCCTTGTGAGGAGCTGGTGGCGATAACTTCCGCGAAAAGGTGCTCTCGCTTTTAACAAACCAACAACAAAAAACACTATATCTAGCATCAAGCCGGAGTGAACCGGTGTTTCGGTAAAAAAAGTGACCATGTTATTTGGTGACTTTCGGCACAAGTGAAGAAATGGTGATTTTTAATATTTTTTCATTTTATTTAACTAATGAAGCGTCAAGACAAACACGACCACATACACATATAAACTGTGCGGAACATTTACTTTAATAATATTTAATACTATCTCAGTTGGTCGAGTTTTCAACAGCTGCCGTCACCATGACAACCACAGAAAGTCATGGCTGCCCATACTTCTGTGTCATTGGGAGGGCAGTTCCAGAACTCTTATTCTATTCTACTTCTTCCCACAGAACTGGCAGTGGGAGTGGATAGTGACAACAAAATTATGGATAGCCGGGCTCACAAAGCGTCTGGAGACCTACAAAGAACTAAATGTGGTATGTTATTATAATGTCCTCTTTGACATGAATTGAGCTCCGAACATCTGCTGACGCTTTCTGACTGTTGTATCCTACAGGCTTCGATAAGACTGACTTGGCTCCGGTTTCGAGGTTATATGAGCACAGAGTTGGAAGCTTGCACAAGTTCTGCCACCTTACTCCAAGCTCTCTTGAAAAGTGGGCTGCAAACGACTTTCCTCAACCTCTATGTTGTTCCCAGTTTTTTTTTCCCCTTCCTACCTGTGTCAAACTGTGAGAGAGCAGAACTTCTAAAGGTAGGTTGGTTATTATTACTGCTGCTTTCTCCTCTTTTGTGTGTGTCAAAATTGATATGCATGCCCACACTTGATTTTGACACAAAAAAAATCCTATCGGTCTTTCTCTCTCACACACACCAGTTGCAGTTAATTTGATATGTTGGATACAAACATCTTATTAAGAGAGAGAGAGTGAGTTTTCATTGCAACCAAACATTGTGTACTCCTGTTGACGTGTATGCTATACATGTCAACTCCTGTTGACATTTATGGCTGTTGAACTCTTGTTGAACTCTGTGCATGTGAGCAAGGGATAGAGGGGGAAAAAAGAGGCGGAATTAATTTGTTGCGCTCGGGTTTCACCACAGATTGGTCAATGTGTGGTAAACACTGCCCATCTTTTGGTGAATTGCTTTACCAATGCAAATGACACCCTTCTAGTCACTTGTAATGTGTCTCGGGACTGTCACACAGTGGGCGGAAAATATATCCTGTCAGTGCAAATATGTTTTTTGGCAACCATCCCCAGTCATGTTGTTTTCAAAACCTGCTCTAAAGAGAAAAGTTGGCGATCAGCAAAGACAATTTCAGAAGAAGTGGGTAACGGGGATATTCTGATGTCTTATAGGAAAAAATATATGCCATCAGATGCAATTTCTCAAGTAGACACGATAAGAAGTATGTAAATTACCAGGGAAATGAGCAGGAGATTTAGAGACGGCAAGTTCATCAAACAGTGATATTCACGATTAACTGCATGAGAAAGCTAAATATTTACATTCATACTCAGTCGCTCTTGATGAGAACACAGGCGTCACTGACAATGCACAGATGACAAAAAATATGTCTGTGGTGTTGATGACAATTATGAAGTGATGAAAAAATTGCTAACAATGATTCCAATGCATGTCAAGACCATTGGTCAAGGAGATATTTTGCCATCTGTGTTATTCTATTGTGGATGCCAGCTTACTATTGAAGAGTTTTGCTGGAGTAACAACCAACGATGTGCCATCAATGTCAGGGAGCATAAATTGACTAGTGGCATTTGTTCAAAGAAAACTGTAAGAGGAGTGTGTGGAAGAGGCCAATGCTCTACACTGCATTATCCATCAGCCGGCCCTTTGCAGCAAATGCCTGATGGTGGAAAATGAGATGTCTGACGTTGTGAAATGCATCAACCATATTAGATTCAGGGGATTAAATCACCAGCAGTTCTCCACATTTTTAGAGGAAATAGAGTCAGCATATGGGGATGTGCTCTACTTGTCTAAGTATAGTTGGCATAGCAGGGAGATGGCCTTGAAGAGGTGTTTTTGATCTGAGAACTGAAGTGAAAGCCTTCATGTAGAAGAATGGGATGGCTGAGAGGATTCCAAATGGTAAATGGAATTAGCTGTTTTTGGGGACATCACAGAGGAGCTGAATGTATTGAACAAGAAGCTACAAGGCCAGGGCCAGCTTGCCAAAGCTGCATTACGACAATGTCAGGGCATACAAAAAAATTGTATTATGGAAAGCCCTGCTTTCCCAGACAAACCTCTTACTCAGCATGAAGGCACTCATGGATTCAGACATACCATTCAGTGGTATCCTGATACCAGTGTAAAGCCGCAGAAAGAATTTGGTCACAGGTTTGCAGACTTCAAGACAGTCACTTTTGCTCTGCATTAGAGCTAGAGGTAAATTATGAATGCACATATCAGTTTATCTGATTATGCAGCTTAGATAATCATCTGTGTCTCAGCAAGAAAATGTCCATGCATTTCCACTTGGATACTATTTCTAATACTTGGATAAACTGACTGACCAAAGTTTCCTGCCTGAAAATATATTCAAACTTAATATTATTGACAATTTACGGTAAAAATTACATCAGTTTAAACCATCTTTGCTGTTGGTGGAGCGGGGCAATGCTGCTGCTTCTTTCTCTCATTGATAGCAGACTAGATGTTACAGTGAATCCCTGAGGTTCAAAGTGGCATTATGGCCATTTCAGTAGATATTGTTACAACACAATACATATAAATGTAAGCCTTTGACATATGAAAGCCTTTTTTTCTTCACATTTTTGATCATTTTGATCATCATGTTTCTAATAATAATAACAATAATAATTTTAAGATAAAATTCTTTATAATTCACCTTTTAGGTTTGCTCATCATAAAATAAAAAGCCTTTGTTTATAGTTCACATGTTATATGTAAGGGAAGTTAAAATGACAAAAATGTAAACCAAACCAAATCCTTGCATATTATTACCATTATTTTTATTATTACCTGCTCTGACAGTGAATCCTGTAGGTTCTCCAGGCTTTCTTCTGGCAGAATGTCTTCGGGCCCCACTTTACTCAGCTCTCCATTGAGAGTGTCTGTTAACATTAACACCAGTTCCTCACACAAATCATCCTCTGCTTTTTTGTCGAGTGCATACCTGAGGAAATATAAACACATATAATGAATATCACACAGTACGCTAATGTTACATGCTTTACTCTATTTAGTTAATTGTTTTTCAGTGATATTTATCTATAATGCAAGGAGTGTTTGTCAGTCTGTGTATCTGTGGCTTGCAAATTTGTCAGAATAACCTCAATGTTCGGTTTGCTCATGGCACGACGGGGTGTATCCTCTCTGGTGAAATATTTTAGATGTATATTTGTATCCCTTTTGTTTGTTTTTTTCAGATGGATGGTCACTGTTATATAATTATAAGCAGCATAGACACATGTTGGAGTCCTAGCTGAGCCATTTCTTTGTGTCTATGCCACAAAATATATGTATGAAAAAAGTTGCATGTATCACACCGCTGTTCTGCATTGTTTTTTGTTAGTGTTTCAATCCTGCATCCTGATGACGATTACATCCCATTACTTTTGTTACCGTTCCAACTTCAATTGTCTCTCTATGTACAGCCAACGTAGTGAAAGTACATTCGTACTTTATTTCTCACAGTAACACAGGCTACAGTGGCCGTAGAAAACGCCAAAACAAGAAACTTTGTTAGAAAACTTCATGTACTTTTGACTTTTCTTTTTTTCTAGACTACACTGAAAATCCAAGATGCGTTCACGGACCAACAGGAAATTTGACACTATTGTTTTATGTATGGATGGATAGATCGATAAGTTGTGGTGAATATTAAAACAATAAAAAACAAAACAATTAACATTTCACTATTTACTACACATACTGTGGTTAGCAGAGTAGTGTGTGGGACATGCAAAAAACGGTCCGATTTATCTACTTTTCTATAGGAACACTATAGGAACACACTTCTATATCACATTACTTTCTACAGATACTGCAGTAGTTGTTTGTAAAACAGGCAAAGGTGAGGTGCATAAAAAAGTACTTCCCTATATAATGATAGGACCACTTACCGTATTTGTGCTTCTAAGTTTCTCTTCATGTTGGCGTAAGTCAACTTCTTCAAAAACTCATTTTTTACTGGTTCCACCCAGTCTGTGTACACATAAACAGACACACACATTGCTCACCAACAACATAATGATAGTATATTGTGCACCCTGCGTTACTTATTACACTACTCTGGAAAAGTAAGCAGTTAAAGTGCTTGTCACCTTTGACAGGAAGCTCCTCTGTCTCCTCCCTGTTGCTGATCCTGTCATCGTCATCCTCATCGAAATCTTCATCAGTCCCACTCAATGATATGCTTTTCTTTTCAAAGCTGTCGTCACTGCACACATACAGGCGCTCAGTTTTGTACAGGTTGACATAATATTAAATTCACATTTCCATTGTGTGTGTGTGTGTGTGTGTGTGTGTGTATGTGTGTGTGTGGCCTTCTGCAATGATAGAGGACAAAAGGCCTAAAACATATATTTTCAAGTTGGAAATTGGACTGTACTATGTTGATTTCAGCATTAGGTATGAGGTTTGTGTGCATGGGTGTTTATGTTCTCTGCGTGAAATTGACTTCTTGTAATGATTCACTTACAGTCACGACAGACCAGATTCTTTGGAATAATTGGTGATTAAATATATTCATCATAAAAAGACGGAAGAGAAGACAGACTCATACCTGCCTCTGGACAGAATATCAGTATTTTTTGTCTTCTCTTTCTTCTCATCATCTGAATTTTTCTTGTCGCTGTCCTTGGCTTCTTCTTTGGTGGTGTCTAGTCTCGGTTGTGGCTCTGGCTTTGCGGCCTCCACCTGTTCCTTTATTTCCTCGTTGGTGATTGGAAGGGGAGGGGCTTGCTGTACACTCTGACCTGTGATTTGTTGAATCATCCGATTGTCTGTTTCCTGGGTTATCTATGGATAAACAGCATACAGTTCATTCAGTCATCCATCCACTCCATTAATAAATAACCATCCAATGGTAGAGAGCTGGTAGCTGTTTTTTTGTTTCAGTATTACACAGTACCTGTAACTTCATGTCCCAGCAGCAGATTCTACAGGTCCTGTCACACAGAGTATTATGGTTCTTCTTTACCTCTCCTTCTCCCCTGAAAGGCAGAAAGACGGGCAGACATGTGGTAACACAACATACACAAACACACAAGTTTACAGGCAGACTGTGATTATTTGGCATCCAAATTGACATCAAAGCACATTAATTGATTGCAAATTTATGTCCACCAAAATCAGCCCAATCTTAGTTAGCGACCATGCACCTGCAACAATTACACACACCACGCCATACATGGCGAGTTAGTACATCACTTCTTCTCCAAAAACCTCTCCCAACATTAGAGGGTAACTATCCTATACTTCCCTCATAAGAAAAAAGGGGAAAAAAACTATGAACATAACTGTGCAAACAAGCCCACAGGGCACACTTTGGATGAATTGCAGACCCTCAAGTTTCAATTTGAATAGAATCCTGACAAAAAAATTGCTAGCAAATCCACTAAGACACAATAAAGAGAAATCCCTCATATCAACAGTCAGGAGTTCAGCAGGGAGTTAAATGCAATTTCCTCAAGCCATAAATTGTACTTTCTGATCTTTTTATAGCAATCTGTATTGCCCTGATTGTATCCGCATCTAACAACTATTCACTTCTGCCATCCACAGATCAGGGAGGTGTGTTTGAGGCTCCATTAACATTTTTTGAACTACACGCTGCTCTTACAAATGTCTAATAATAAAGCAGTACCATATGGATTCCCAGCGGAATTCCTTAAAAATGTCTGCCGATGCTGAACAAATTTTTCTTTGAGATGGAAGCTGAAGACCAAAAATGCCCCTCCCCCTATCAGATTTGGATCCATTCATCCTGATTGTAAAGCCTAGAAGACGATTTAATTATTTTAACCCTGTTTAAGCTAGCTGGAGGGTTAAAGCAGAGGAAGTCTCTCGTGTGCATGATGGTGCAAAGTTTGTCCTTAAATGGATCCATTCTACCCTAGCTCATATATAGGTTAGATTAAACTAAGCAAAATGCAACAAAAATAAATCCCACATTTTCTTTGATTTACTCTTCAACAGCTTTACATTAAATATCATAATTGCTTCAAAAGCCCACTCATTTCTACAATCAATTCTCCATAGAACACACATTATTCGAGACAAGTATTTATGTCAATGTATTAGTGATCATAATGAGGATCATTGCATAGTGGCTACTTAAAAGATAAGAATTGATGCTGCTGGTAAAATACTGAACTGACTATCATTACCTTTTCCATTTAAATATCTTATTTTAGCACTATAATTCGCTTAAACCAGTTATATTTGCTGATTTTACTAATTTAATCAATGAACATACTTTCTGCAGACTAATTATTGATTTGTTTCTCAAATGTGTTGATTTGCTGTTTCTTTTTGATAATTGTCAATTAAAAATGGAGCAATCAATGGATGAATTAATTGGTTTACTGCTCCTAATAGTGGTGATCAGTTCATTACTTGTTGGATTCCCTTGTGCCCCAAGAGACAACGTGCATGTTAACCAGTGAGTAGATGGTCAATAGAAGGTATCCACTGGGGATACAGATGAAATACATCAGACCATAGACAATCATCCCTGGAGGAGAGAATACAATACATTTAAAAGATAATGCAACGAAACATGACAAAAACAAATCTACAGAATGTTTACAATAATCTATTGTGATCATACCAAACTCCTCTGGGTGCAATACAGCCGTCACCATGTACATGATTGACATAGAAACCAAAAACAAGCCAGTGGGGGTCAGGAAAGTTCCCTGCATCACCATGTCACCTAAAGAAGGAAGGTGGTGCGTGTATACACATTTGGATGTTTAAGATAAATGCATTCAAATCATAATTTGACATGAAGTCATATAAAGTTACAGAGTTTTTACTTACCGATGATAGAGAAGAAGGATGCAGTCATGAGGAATGCATACAGAATACTCATAATGGCCGCGATGGTTATTTGAGTATTTGCCTTGCATATAAAACAAATGATGATGTATAACACAGGAGGAATGCATGCAACAGCGATGGATATTGTACCAGCCATTTGGAAAATGAACTGGAAAGCACCTGGCAGGAAAAGACAGAGAAATACATTCAGGACAGACACATGTAGATAAACATGCAATGAATAATACACACTAAACAATGGACACTGCTGTTATATTATGATTTGGATATGGAAAAAAATACCCAAATATTTCAGTTATTTTATGTGAGAATATTTAGGTGTCTGCTTTTCTTGCTAATACATTAACTTTAAAATAAGAGTGCCCACTCATTTCATTGTGTTCTGGCCTCCTCTGTGGTGTTGCTGTAACATGTTAATCATGTTACAGAAGACGTTCTGGAGTGCTTGTATTTAACTTGTGTTTCTCCGACAGACCCAAGCTCTCTCTCTCATTTACTAGGCCAATCACAAAATAGTGGGTGTTTCGGTAGAGAGGGGATGGGGGAAATTGAGTTTTTCAGAGCAAATGTATGAGAAGGCAACTGCAGTGCCACCACAGGTCTATCTAGGTACTTTTGGACCATAAAAAATGCATTTTTTTTAACAAATAAACCATTAGTATAATAATATAACAATAAACTGTTAAAATGGCACAATATGGCCCCTTTAAGAACATATTAGCCCCCTGCAGCCATTAGATGCCCCAAATAATGGGCTTCTAGAGGTTTAGACAAGATCTGAACATACCAGCGATCATGAGAGTTACAGAGGCCGGTCCGAGGATAGAGGAACCAACAGTGAACATCTGGTAGAGGATATAAAGCCTGGATATGGAGGAGTTTCTCTTCACAGTCTCTGAGCCGCTGCAATTTAAATCACAACCACAAATATAATTCATATTAGCCTGTAGATATGACTCACAAAAATTAGAATTCATATCGTAGTAAAAGTTACTAAATTGAATCAGATCGTGTTGTTCTTAATTGAACAACACAAACAGAAGTTCACGGGGGCAGTAAAACAAACAAACAATAAACTCTAAATGAACCGAACTCTGATAAATCACACTGACCTGTGCAGCAGGTCCAGTGTATTAGCCAGTGTGGAGGGTCCCCATCGTCTCCTCTGGTTGTAAAACTCCTTGAACTCCTCAGGCGAGTTGGTGTATGCATCCGATGCAGCGTTGTACTCCACGCGCCACCCTTGCTGCAGTAACAAAGTACACAGCCAACGATCCTCCCCTAGATGAGCATACAAGACACAAGAAATTAAAGTCTGATAGGACCAGACAAATAGCACAAATATGTCATTACCTCACGTAGAGATTTTAGATGTCTATACTTTACTGCAGTAAATTATTTTCAGCAAACGTTTTACTTCTCCTCCTTACACTTTCTGTACTTTTTACTCCTTACATTATTAAATATTCTTGTAATTCTTATTTCATTCCGGCTTGTTTCACAACAACTGTCAAACCAAAAAGTGATTATCTGGTTGATTTTTTTTTTTCCTTAGGACCTGCTCTGCACGACAAATTTGAACCAAATACAGTCCTTTTTGCATTGGTAAATAACTTTACAAGGATAATATAATGCATAAAATGCTTTCTTTTTCCAAAGAACTGATGAAAGCTCATACGCTGGTAGTTAAAAACCACTTGTTCTCATTCTTGAGTGGTTTATTTAATAGAATTTAGCTCACTTACTCGCTATTACCTGTTCATATACTTTTAAAAGAAAAATACAACACATACTCTCTATTACCTGTTCAGATACTTTTGAAAGAAAAATACAACACATACCATAAAATACTAAATAATTGCCTGGGCTCTTATTTGATGTCACTTAACAGATTAGGCAATTAATAATTAATTAATACTTTACATATAAAAAATAATGCTCAGCAAAGTTGAAAAAAAAATCTAATTCCGCAAATTATTGTATTAAACTAGTATGGCTACCATATAAAGTTAGATTAGATTCTCTAGAGTTTTCCTCTTTATATTTTACAACAGAAAGTTTTAAATTTCATGTCATGCTTTGTATGTATTTTGATTTTTTCACTGCACTGTATTTAATCAATATTACCAGACAATTAATCAGCATTATCAGAGAGAGTTCTTTACCATCATTTGAACACAACAGTAATGAGGTCGGAACTGAGGCACTAAAGTGAAAAAAAGGCGACCGCATTCAGACGGCGTTAGAGCATATGCGATTCAGGGTGGTGCGTGAGTGGCCAGAGGTGTGTGTGCATTCACACCAGGTTTGACTATAGCGCTGTGCACAGCTTTTGGTTTAGATGCAGCCGTGCAGTGTCAGTAGTCACATCTTCTCTGTTTACCGGTGGTTATTTATCAAGATATACGCCTGCACCCAGCATTTAAAGGAGGCTGGTGGCTAATTGAAACCAGGCTATTATTTGTTATTTTACGGTAAATTGCATTATCTCTTGCCAAAAAGTAATTACGCTCATATATTTTGACTGACAGGCAACTGATTTTTTCATCTACTTTTATACTTTAATTAGTTTTGGAACCGGTGCTTTTACAATTTTACTAAGTAAAAAGCTTGACTTAATAGTTCAGGTATTACAGAAGTATTTTTAAATCCTATCTGTGTAATGAACACCCCTGGATAAGACTTACAGGAAAGGTAAAGACAATCAACTTGAATAGGTAAGAACGGTTAATGCATTTGCGCGTCTGCCTACCTTGGTCATATTGCACATATTCCGAAGCTCTCGTTGCAGTTGTTGTGTATCTCTTCATGACGTTGTCATCCATTAAGGCTGAGCCCCTAAACAGACTGAAGCATCCCGGACTGCACAGCACGGAGCCAAACACGTGCTCTGCTGTCTTCTGTAGCCAGTGACCCACTGCATACTCGAACTTCTGGTACCACACCATAGGACCTGGGATGGCAGGCCAGTGAGCAGAGAGTTACAGGGAGAGATTAATAAAGAAACAATAACAAAATAATGAGGAAATGTTAGGATCTATAGCAAAATGGCTGGTATAGCCTGGCATACACTGAACTGTCTTTAGCTGTCTTGCCCTGCAGAATCTAACCACAGGAACTATGTGTACTATGTGTACTATGTGTAAAACAAATGTACTTAAAATTCCTGACTATTCAGCCAAATGTGTTGTAGGTAAACTAGTGGTAGCCCACTGTGAACATGTATTAATGAAGTAATATTAATAAACCATGACCACCGTTTTGACCCATGGCCCCCAAAATGCAGAAGCTCGGCTCAGTAACTACAATGTTTTGTTTACTATATTTGCTTCTATTTTTGTGTACTGTGATTTTGAAGTTACTGCAATTCTTTTCCACTTTTCTCTAAAATAGTGCACAAAATAGTGATCCCTGAAACAGAAATTGAAAAGCTCAATTTCATTTTTTTTTTTGCGAATTTTTTTTATTGTTGCTGTGGTTACTTCTGCAGAGGGCCAATCTGAATTTCTGAAGTTTACTTACCCATTCCAGTAGGATGGATTCTACCACAGGCTGCACCTACGTTTTCATACATTCTCAACCTGCAAATCACAATGCATGTTTTGAATACTGACTATTTATTAACTGGCTGAATATCACATTAGCTACATCATTTCTTTCCAAGCTCTAATATTTATGCTGAAAAATGAGAATAATACATCTATTCAGTGTTTTGATGAATTTGTCTGCATGACTAAAAACCAACCTGTCTACAAGCAGAATCACAGCTTTAGGCTGGAAGTCAGTGTCTCCATCCAGAGCCAGAATGTACGTGTTGTCATCGGAGATGAATTTTCTCTTGTTGTCATTGTCATATTGGGGCAACATGTAAAGCTCACCATACATTGAGATCAAACTCTCTCTGCATGGGTTATTTTGACGCTGGACAAAAGAGGTCATGTATATATATTAAAAAAAGGTATACCCATGCAGTCAAAAAATAATTATATCTCTGCTTTTTCTAATCTTAATATAGGCAGAAAAGTCTTACAGTGCTGATCCTCTGTGGGTTCTTGACAATGTAGCCCTTCCAGCCGAGTAGATAATACAGATACATAATCTGAAGACATATCAAAATGTATCTTGTAAAATATGTGATTTAAAGGAACATGATACACAGTAGAAAAGACAATATAATTACATTGATGGTATCATTTGTCATAATTCATAGTGGATCCTGGAACGCTAACACTACTCCATACCTGGGACCATCTTTTCTTGTTCCTGATCAGAGTTTTGTCTTTTAGGTGAACATAGAGCATGTTGCCCTCTGGCATAACAAACATCATCCTGCCACCATAGGGGGCCTCGATGATCGACACATCATCCGGTTCTTTGTTAGTAAAAACCCTGAAGTGATGGATGGATAGATAGAGGGATAGAGGAATGGTTGGTTAGAAAGATGCACATGTATAGAAAAATGGATATATATATATATACACAGTATGAATGGAGAAATTGACAATCTCAATATTCACCTATAAACCTCTATGACAACATGGACCAAGTCGTTCACGTAAGAATTAACCAGCCTTTTTCCTGTTTCTTTTTCAGTCATGAAGGCATCATCCACAAAAATATGACATTCAAAGTCAAAACAGTCCTTATGCTCCTCCTTTGGATCGCCTCTATAACGGTCCAACCTGAAAAAAGTAACAAGCCAGTATCAGTACTGTTAAGCAATACTGTAAAGCAAAAGACAATTCACTTAAAACTAATTACTACTATTATTTTTTATATTTTGCAATTTAAATTTGATTTAGGAGTAACTTCATATCAGGATGCCAAGCAGGGTTTTGCTGGTCTTTCTGATTTCTAGCATTGTTGAACCACTAGAGGTCAGCAAAGAGTGTTAATGGCTCTTAAAAGACTCATATCTTGCAAATAGATATACACTTTCATGTTAGTTTTTACAGCTCACCTGCCCCCCTATGAAAGACCTTTTTCAGTCTTCTAAGTAAAAATCAGATGAGAGGCTCATGAATATTTATGAGACAGACCGAAAATAACCCGTGCTTTCTGGGGTTCTATACCACCCACTAAAAGTAACGGAGTTGAATTTTTGGTGATGTAAAAATAAATTAAACCTGACCTGAACATGGAGGTCAGAATCTTCAGCATTTCATCATAGGTCTCGTGCCACATGGTGGCACAAAGATAGATCACACAGTTCTGCAGGTCATCATTGCTGTAGAGAAGAGAGTGAAGTGAACAGAAGATCATAAGCGTAAATTTTAAGAATGCACATCTCCTCTAAGTCTTGGAAATTAACTTAAAGCTATGGAATATGTCATATGTCAATATGTCATTGCAATAAGGTGACTGGTGCTATCACATGTTGTCAATGAAGATTACATATACATATACAACAATTTGGCAGGGTATACCCACTGTTTTTTTTCATCTTTTTCATAGTTCTGCAAAACATTTCAAAATGTTTCCTATTGTATGGCCACGCTAAAATGAAATAAAAGGGAAACGCTCATCTTAGAATCCACTCACCTCTCTTGGTTCCGGGCTCGTGGCACTTTCATCTTGGTGTTGAGCAGCAGAGAGAGGTCAATGAAAGCAGATTCATAGAGACGACGAACAAAGAGCTGAGAGGTTCTTTCTATACGCTGGACCTGAGGGATAGAAAGACATGTTGTATGTCTATGTTTGATGTTAGTTTAAGAGGCCCTTGACACTAGACCTAATCTTTATAAAACAGGTCTACTGGTTATACCATGACATGTGTGTGCCATGTATTTAGGTTTACTATCCTGCAGGTTTAGAGTTGAGTGGATGTTGGAAAGCAACTCAGAAGATGGTTTTTAAAGGTAAATATGTTTACTTATATATCCGTATTGGTGTCTTGCTATGCAGATAGTTTTTGTATCATTTGTTTTGTGGATGTTTGTTTATGGTGCTTATACACTCTAAAAACAACATTTTAGAAGACAGTTTCCTAGTTAATCTGTGTAATCCACAGACCTTTTAGAACATGTTTTTCAATGGTGTGAAGATCATAAAGACAATTACTATATGCTCACCTTCAGTATAGTCATGGGAGCGAGCATTCCAGAGAGATATACTGGAAAGATCAATTTGGTTGATGCATCCCTTTAACAAGATTGTAAATAGAGGGCATAGAGATGTGTGTGTGTGTGTGTGTGTGTGTGTGTGTGTGCGTGTGTGTGTGCGCGTGTTATTGATACCTTGATCTTCCATACATAGTAGGTACACGTGACGAAGCCTGACCACATGCACACTCCCTCGAGTGCAAGCATGCTAAAAGGCCATTCCATGTAGTAGCTGTCAATTGAAAAATGTATCAGTATGCATAGATAATATATATATATATATATATATATATATATATATATACAGATACTTGTACATACCTGTATGCACATTATTTAATATATGTATATAAAGTATACAGAATACATGTACATTTTAACCACATTTGTGAACTATTGAGGGTGCATACATTATTAGTGGCACACCTGCTGCTTAAATACAATGAGCAAACTGCACATTCTTACTTAAAGACATTTAAACCTACATATACACACTTTGACACATAAATACATATATACTTATTAAGTGAAGTCCGACAGATGCTCCTCGTGACTTCCAGTAAGACCACAGGTGTTGTGTTCTTTTGGCTCACATGCACCAAGTTTTCACAAAACTCTAGGATGTAAAATTAGGAAAAAGTTTTAAGACATTTTTAAAGTGCACTTCAAACAGAATATACCAATATAGAACAGATGGTTAAATCATTTTGCTTTCCAAAGTAATAGTTACCTAAAACTACTCACATTAAACACTTAAGGTGTTAGAAGTTATCTGGTTGTTTATTGACAAACTGGGAAATGCATAAATAAATAAAGTAAAGTAAACTAAATTGGATTAAAGAATAAAAATACTGAAAATATGAAATCTTAAGGTCTCATAAAAATGGATATTTTAATTGTTGTTTTGATTATAAGAAGGCATTGGTGTTATTGAAATGTTAAAAAGCTTAATCCGCAGAGCCAGTATTCACAGACTGTGCCTTAAAATAAGCCATCGGGACTTCCCTGAAATTGTCACTGCCTGCTCCCATTGAGTATAGTGCAAGATCATCAGTTCTATTCCTAGCTCCTGCAGTCTGTCTGTATCCTTAACGTAATAATGCCACCAACCCTGGTCCTGGAGGGGTGCTGTGGGTGCAGGTTTATGTTCCAACAGTAACACACATGCTTGGTTGGAACAAAAACTTGCACCCACAGTGGCTCCAGGACCAGGGCTGGTGGCCCCTGGGTTAGATTAATGATTATGTCTGGCATCTTTTATGGCAACCACCACCATGGGTGTATAAATGTGTTTGAATGAGTAAATGTACATTTGAAGGCATTTTAATTGGTCTGAAGACTAGAAAGGTGCTATATAAATGCATCCATCTACCAAACATATCTAAACAATGTCAGAAGACATCAAATCTTAAAATATAAATAAAACTCACTTGTGAAGTTCCCGCGGTCTAATTCGTGCAATTCTTCTGCCTGGGTTATGAAAAGGATCAGTCCCAACAGGAGAACGGCAGGTCCTGTGCAGCATACTGGCAGCGCAAAACTCATCCTGACAGAATGAATTTTACAAGCCACCACACCAAACCAGTGACAGGCTGCTGAGCAAAGGGCCTGCACACGGAGACAAGGGACCAATTAATGTCAGGGATGTCAAATTAAGTTTTTCAATTAAACAGTAGCACTAGTCACTGCTGAATCCATATCTGATTTGTTTGTAGTGCCACTAAATAGGATCTTTAGTCAGCTGTTTAAGACACATTTTGTATCCCGCAAGAAATACAAATTAATTGCATGTTATGCCACTGACTTGGAATATTGGTGGAAGAGAAGATATATTTGAAAGTAAAATGATGAATTCTTCCTGCAATAGGAAACCTGTTTGAGGAAATGTTAGGAACGGTGGGAAATGAGAGACAATCACCATTAAGAAATAAGAAATATTAGTTTAAATGGACTATTTAGTTAATACAACACAAGATCATGAACAGAAGAAAAACTACATTCAATTGGCTGCTTTTATTTAGATGCGACCTATTGTGAGGCATTAAAACTAAAATAGTAAAGGAATAATGTTCAGTTAAGGCATAGAGAGAAAGTTGAAAAAAAAATGTACTGCATTTCAATTCTGATTTTACATCTGTCTCATCAATATTATTCCTGCTCAGATTTCTTTCCGATAGCAATTTAAATTCAATCAACTTGTTCCTTTTTTTTGCACATGCTGCTCATAGGCATTTTTCTGTTGAACTTGGTGACCTAAGTTTTTATCTGTACACCAAATTGTGGTGTATGTCAAGAATCAGGCCTTATTCTTTTTTTCTATTTACACATTTCCTCTTAGTCATACAATTATTACTCACTATACAGTATTGTGTAAGTTTTATACAGATGATACAGACATATTTTTTCCTGTCAACTCCATTAAAAAACTCCATTTGATTCATATAGTTTTGTTGCCTTTGTGTTCTCCTAAATACCAAAAGAAACAGAGTTGGTTTCTGGCCATGGCAGCAGTGCTGGACGATATAATGATACATACTGTGGGCATGATAGAAATGTCTCTATCGTGCCGTTTCTCCTCTATCATTTTTATGAATTCCAGGGGTCAGAGTGAGCGGGAAATGATTAGAACGCTGTTCTGTAAAACCTCAGGACCAGAACGCAGTTCCCCAAAGAGGCAAAGTCAAAATCCTGTATTACATAACCTGTCACAAACACATTGCACGAACAAAACAATCTACTGACATCAAATTAAAATACACAAGTGTGGCCCTCTATTTACGTTCATTATTTAAGTGGTTCATTATTGTTTACAGTCTTTAGTGTCACTGTAGTTTTGCAGTTTGTGTTTTGCTGTGTTGACATGGAGGGACTCGCGCTACGTGTCCATTTCTGCAACGCGAAAGTATCAAAGCAAATAGGATCAATATGTTTCTGATTGGCTGACAGTGCCAGATGGGCATGCACCAGCATCTTTAGTTCAGATTTGAATCAAATCAACATGGAAGGCGGAAAAAAAAGAAAAAAGGAGAGGATGGTGGAATTTGTTAGCACGATGCAATGTCAAATAATAATTTTTATTCTGATAATTTTGCCTGAAAAATTGAGAGAGCTGATGCCATTAAAAAAAGTTAACAATGGCCCCAACAGATGATCCAGGGCATTTGGAGGTTGAGTGGGGGGCAGGTGGTAAAGGGACAAGGATAAAGCTGAGCTACTTATATTTTACCAAACCAGCCTAGAAGACCTGGCTTTAGACCAACCAGCACCAAGGCGTCTGCCAGAAATTTTCTATTTTTTCTGTGAAATATTAAGTCATATGTTATTGTATTTTTAAGCTAAGATTTTTAAATCTTAGCTCCCCTGCGGAGCAGCAAGGCAATAATTTCATTGTATAGGGAACATGCTCCCACTGTACATATGAAGATAATCACTTTACTTTAAACGTGAACTTTAAAAATCATGTACAAGGGACTTATCCTGCCTTGTTTTTTCCTCATCTTGTTTCTTCTCACCTGTAAGGAAAACAGCGCCAGTCCTACTTGCAGTAGTTCCCAATCATCGTCCCCTAGATTGAAGTCATCCCAGATAATTGACTTCTGAATAAGGACTTGGTAGAACAGGTATACCCCTCCTACAAAACAATAAGTATTACTGCTGTAAAATTAGCGTGTAAATTACAGCATCAAAACATAATGTTAATAAAATCATATAAAGTATGATACAATATAAAAAAGCACAATACATTAGAATAGGTAGACATGAAATTGATTTGAGTCAATAAAATTGAGGGTTAGATATAGACTGGTACAGAGTGGCATAAATGGAACCATATTGTTGGAAAGAGTATGCATCTAAAATCACCAGTCCTGGTTCTGGAGAGCCACTGTGGGTAGGTTTTTGTTCCAACCAGGCAGTAACACACACCTGCTGCTTGGCAACCTGCACCCACAGTGGCTCTGCTGACCCCTGATCTAAAGCATGGTTTTGTAAAATCAAAAAACTGGACAGCTGTACAACATCCCCTGCATGTGAGAACATGAGATTTGGGTTAGAGTTTTACATTCTAAGCAAAACACATTGTTGATAAGAAAATGTGTAATTTTATCAGCATATCAGCATTTGTTTGAAGTGGTGAATATTGGTGCAGACAGGGATGGCAGATAATTACCTATCACAAGTATCCTCAGTATACTGCTGATGACAAACACAAAGTCCCTGAAACCATCCAATTCTGACAATGTTTCCTGTGGGGAGGCAGACGCAGAGAAAGAGGCGATCAGACATATACTCACAGTACGCCTGTTGTATTTGCACACTGCACACACACAGGATCAAACACTCCTTAATTTGGTCTCCTTCCCTTCACTGAATTTATATCAAAATTTATATCTAGACGATGGAAGATCTCATCCTTTTTATGTCCTATAGTAGCTGATAAAGAAATTGTTTCCTAGTTTTGGATGTTACTCCAGGTAATATAGAAAAATAGGAACACATCATAGAAAACATCATACCTGCATACGGTTTGTAGCTTGCAGTGGATTTTCCCACCAGCAGACGGACACAAGGAGGGAAGCGAAAATACCAAGTCCTACATAGATGAAGCAGTCCCAATCCTGTGTATCCACATATGTTGTTACACGTACATAGTAGTCAGCTCCCAGAAGGCAGTAACCTGTTAGCAAGTTTGTTAAATAAGCAGTTAGTAAAAGTATGTTGATTGAAAAACAAATTAAATACAAACCATTCAGTCATTTACACAGACCCTCTGGCTACCTAATGATCACCTATGTCAATAAGTGACATTACTTTTTTGTTCTGATGTCCTTCATATTGCTGCAAAAAGTGTGTTTTTATTTTCAAGCTTACCATCTACATGTAACTTATGTTTCAATGGTTAAATTACAACTTGTCAGTGTCTTTACACTCAGTTATCTCCCATCTGAGACAGTTGTCATAATTAGTGTGGCACTTTTACTGAAAGCATGTAAAAGCACCGCAATAGGAAGAAAGTGAAAGAGCTGCCTTGAATGATAATTAGAGAGACACCTCAGTTCATTAAAAGCCTAAAGACACTTAAGACATAAAAAAACACTGAGATATGCTCAAAACGAGTGAGGAAAACAGAGCCGACTATTTGTAGGATGAACAAAACTGTCTTGGTTAAATAGAAACTTTCAAATCTACATTTTATGTAGCTGTGATTTGTTCAGTCTACTAAGTAAAGAGGTTTGATAATCTGATTTTCTTTTTTTTTTTCATTTTGAGATAACCTGTATTGATTCGCTTCTTGTGGCTATTTTGGAGTCATACTAATATAATGAATGACATGACAAAGATAGACAGACAGAACTGCAGATATGGTAAATAAGAAGGCAGTTTACCAGCAACTGTGAGAATGAGGGAGCAGATTGGGAACAGGATGATCCAGGTGTCTTTTTGTAGTCTGTATACAATCTGCAGAATTGCAGACGTAATGCAGACGCCGCCACTGATGAAGAGGTTTGTCAACACGTCAAACTGAGGCATGACAACCAGCACTAGGATTGACGTACCAAGAGACACCAGACACTCAATGCCAAAAATCTGGAAATGAGATACATACAGACAATGTTATGTTCACAAATTTCTGTGAAAATGTCAAATTTAAGCAATTTTAAAATTAAATATAGATATAATGCCTTTTGATACAGATGATGAAATAGTGAAATGATACAGCTTTAACCCAAATGACCGACACCAGTTTTGATTAAAGTTTTTTAAACCACACTACTACAGTTTTATTAATGCATCTCTACCTGGGATTGGCTCAGCAGTTGAGGAAAATGAAATACTTGTATTCTCTCATGTTATTTTGTTTAGTTTGATTAATATTCTGTAGAAGCTCTAAGGCATTAGTGCAGAGTTATGAAAACTATCAGAAACATACATCTAAATGTGCACAAAACGACACATTTTGTGTAATAAATAGGAGTATGTTCAGAAACATGAAAAATATAATTCATGAATGCACATACACTTGAAATGTGTCATTTTATTTAGAAAATAAAGTTTTAAGGTTAAAAAGTTATTTTCTTATTAGGTTGTGTAGGTCATAAACATTTGGAGTCTGCACAGAAGAACAGTTATAAATAATGGATGACAAAAATCTGAAAAAATATAGCTGTAATTTCTTACTGTGGGATATTGGAAATAGGGAATTGTGATATAGGTTCTACTATCTGATTTGTTATATTTACATGCCATTTTACATGATAAATGAGTACAATTCAGGAAGACCTACAAATAGCATGGTCTTCATGTTGGGTTGCACGAAACTCTTGAAGGCACATCTCCACAGTGATTTTATGAACACCAGGAAGTTGGGACAGATGAGGCAGAACACCAGCATCAACATGTAGAACTGTTTTTCCTTTGGGGTGCGCATAGAGGTTGGGCTGGACATCGTTGACAGCACCAAGAGAGAGCCCTGCTTGGACAAAAACCAAAAGTTAAAGACAAACGGGCAGAATTAACGCTAATCACAGTATACAACTGATATGCATTTCTTTTTTTAATTATTATAAAGCGGAGTTTTCACTTTCAATTTAGTTCAAGGGCCACACACAGCACAATTTGATATCAAGTGGGCCAGACCAGTAAGAATAAAAACATCCACAATTTTCCCTCCTTTTTATGTAAGAAAACCATTTAAATATTTGTATGATCAATTAAACATAAATTAATAAACAAAACAGGAGACAAGGCATAAGAAAAAAAGTGCAATTTCAAAAATATGATGTCTCAGTTACTTCATTCACATGTTAGGATTTCATTGTTTTTGTCACACTTTGCATAGTCATGCAGTGGGCCGGATTGGACTGTTTAGGGGGCTGGTTCTGGCCCCCGGGCTGCCTGTTTGACACTTGTACCCTAAAGGAAGACATTCCTCATTCAGTTTGAGTGCAGCTATAAAGTCTTGGGTGTCACACTGTCTCCACTAAAACATTAAGATGACAATTTACTGGAAACCTCTTCCTGCTTAGTGTTATTGCGTTACTGCTTTAATTGACCATCACACTAATAAAGATGTTCCTCGGGTTAAACTTTATCACGTTTCTTTGATAATGAGATGACAACGGTGACAGTAACATTTCGGAAACGCATTGTTTTATGACTTAGAGTGATCCCGTGATGATATCCAGAAAGAGAAATAGAATACCAAAATGAGGAAAATGATAAATTGCAAGGAGAAGTAGAAGCAGAGGGACATATAATGCAAACACTTGCACATACTGCAGAGGTAGAGATCGATAGAGAGAAGATTAAATGATACTTGCGAAGAGGGAGACAGGGATACACACAGAGAAGACTGAGCTACACAGAGGGAATTGGGTACTAAGGGATCAAGTATTGCCAGCCCTGCCCTATCATAAACAGCAGGAACCTTGTTCACGTTGCCTTGAGAACAAAGAGATAAGAAGTTTTTGCTAATTTAACAAACAAAATTATTTGAATCAAAAAATGACAATTATTCTTACATATTGTCATACAGATAAATTAGTCGTTAATTTAATTAACTTGTGTGTATTTTGTGGGTAAATTCAATGTACAGTATAGTATTCAGTCTTATAATGAACACAATTTATTTATGTACCTCATGAGAACAATTTTCAGATCTATACTGTACAGGCAGTGTATCACTGAAAATCAAAAGCCATCTATTACGCTTCAGCATTTTGTTAATTTAAAAAGACAATCTATCTCAAAAGCTTGGACAATCACAGTGTTCTCATTTCTTATCTGCCAAAATGTTATCTTATCTTGGCACAATTGTAAACATGTTAGCTGGATAGAAAGACCATTATTTGACAAAAGAAAATTATTATTATTATTATTATTATTCCTAACCTCATCACTGCCTTGACTGCAAGTCATGTGTTAAATAAAAGTGTGACCTTTCATGGAAAACACATAATTGTATGCGTGACCCCAAACATTTCAATGGTAGTGTAGATCGGAGAGTTGTTCCTGTAAAATGTATAACTAAACCTTGGTCATTAGAAAATAGAACACAGCACTGCATACTGAATACAAATGTGTTACAAAATAATAAACCAGTTCTGAACAGCCAGAACTAATAATTTGTATGTGAATATTTTAAATTAGTTTTAATTGGTATTTTTGCATTTTGAAAATGTACAGCAAGAAGGTCACAGGTTCTAGTCCTTGGGTTGGGACCATTCTGGAGTTTGCCTGTTCTCCCCCCTATGTCTGCATGTGTGTGTGAGTGAATGGTGTGTGTTCCCTAACCTTTCCTGGGTGTATCCCTGCCTTTCATCTGTAATGCGCTGGGCCTGGCTCCAGCAGACCCCTGTGAGCCTAATGAGGTGTAAGCGGGTATAGAAACTGACTGATAAATATTTAACATTGTGTGAAGCAAACAGAGGAATTGGGAAGTGATAAAGTACCAATAATACTGTTTGAGGGACCAGTGGTCAAATCAAGTAATTCAAACCACTGTCATTTTAAAAAGTGCATTGCAAAATAAATGCTTCACAAAAAATTACAAAAATAAATTATAATACTTTTGGAAAGGCTTTCTTGGGTAGAGCAGATAATAAAACAGAAAATAGCCTATTGCAACAGAGGTCTGAATCTTTTTTCTTTAACTTTCATCAAAGATGATTGAAGGTGATATCATTGGTGTTTAACCTGCACGCATTGCAAATGAAATCTGAATCAAAAGTTACTCCCAGGCATTTAGCAAGAAATTTAGTGCCATGAGCTGTAAGGCGATGCTCTGATCCTCAACACCAGTATTATGTTGGATGATAAATCAGTCAGTCAGTCATTTTCTATACCTGCTTATTCCTTACTAGGGTCACAGGGGTCAGCTGGAGCCAATCCTAGCGTATTACACATGAGACACAGAAATATACCCCAGACAGGTCGCCAGCGTATTGTGGGACACACACACTATTCACATCTACAGGCAATTTAGAGTCTCCATCTAAACACAGCATTTTTTGGACTGTGGGAGGTAGCTGGAGAACCCAAAGTGAACCCACACAGACATGGGGGGAACATGCCAACTTTACAGAAACGTCCCAGCTCAAGACCTCGAACCTGCCACCCTCACCCGTCCTATATTGTAAGATAAATGATGTTAGCCATAGATTTATGGAGGGGTAGATAGATACAGTAGAGTGACAGGTAGCTATGTTTTCATACCTTAGCCAGAATGGCACTGGTCAAGACAGCCAACCCCACAATAACAGCCACCAGGTACTGGGCCAGTTGGAAACATCTTCTCTTACTTTCCTTCTCAGCTCCTATTGGGTTCAGCTGGAATGGATCCCATGTATCTCTGACACACACACAAACACACATTGATTAACTTCAGCTTATGTATCATCCCAATTAAGCTAGCCAGGTTAATTAGAATGTCAGCATGATAAATGGCTATGAAAATGTCAGCTGAATGATCTAAAAAAAACTCACTCAGTGGTCAACTCATTTGAAGATGGCAGAATGCCAACCTTTAAGAACCATTAATATGATGAAGCTTGGGCAAATATATTTATTTATAAACAAATATATTACCGAATATCAAATGCTATATGCTAACTATATATTGATTATATACCAACTTTTACTTTACTCAAGCAATCTCCCTCCCTCTTAGCAACTTCTGCTGTAGGTTTGGAGGTGCTTCTTAATAAATTAGAATAACAAGGAAAAGTTTATTTATGTCAGTAACTTATTCAAATAGGGAAAATAATACATCCATTATACCTGCAGAATGAAATATTTCATGGCAGTATTTACTCCCTTTTATTCGTAATTTTGGTATATTCATATGTGCCTGCATAAATATATTATGCCTGTACATGGCAGAGTTACCTATTTAAACCAACCATTTCAAATACATTGCACACTTGTATCTGAGTCTAAGTAAGAAAACACTGTCCTCCTGAATTAGCTTGTCTGCTAGTTAGCTTTCTTTCATTTTACAATAGAATGGTATTTATTGTGGCAATTTATGGATGCACCTGTAAAATTGTAAAGATTGGGAGCAGACAGCCGGTCATCTGACATGTGTAGGGTCGAAGATGCATCTCAAGGTGTTTATTAGCAACAGGTGAGGAGATTCATTGCTATAGTAACGGTATCAGCTGATTGTTACTGTGCGTCTGTTTCCAACTCCGAAGCAGCGACAGTATGTCGCTGGGCCCGAGACATGTCCTGACCTGCCAGCAGAGTCAGTGATCAGCTCTGATGACTAATCGAGGCGGAGGCAACATGAAGATAAAGTCTTGATACAGAATCATAGAGAATGAAAAGGATTCTTACATGAATCAAATTTTTTTCCCACCCCTAGCATCCACTTCTCTCTTGTACTCATAATGTGTGTCACACACTACTATTCGGTCTCGCTTTAAACTCGCTAGAACTGAAGGCTGAATGTGGCATTTTTTTTGCAATATGAATATATTTAGTTACCAATTTCTTGTATTTGTCTACTTTATTGTAGTCAGTTTGAATTGAAAATGGAACGGCTTCATGCTGACCCAGGACCCATACCTCCTATAACCCGTGTGTTTAAGCTCTTAGCATTTGTGTCACATTTCTCTCTCTCTCCTCCATCGCCGACTGATCAACATGACTTCATAGTTATTAGCAGGGTGTGGGTTACCTACCCTGATTTGATTTTGTGACCTTTGCTACAGCACGTGCAGGTGGACATACCCTGCAGTATGACAGCAGGTGTGTCTGGGAGATGACAGTATAAGTGCGTGCGTAGTGACACACTGTTTTTCTTGAATAATGCATCAGAATGGATCATTACATAATTCGTCATAATGGGCCATTGATTGAAAGTCTTAGGAACTTGTTTTTTTGTGTCTAGTTTTGCTTTTCATACCACAAAACAGTTCACTAGACGTTCTGGCACCATAATGGTGCTGGTATTATTTTGCTCTCTGGCTACAGTCATTTGTCTACCTTGCTTTACAAAAAGATTTGTTATAGCTGTCAGCTGCTGTAAATGTGTTTTGGAACACAAGAAAGCTTAGTAAAGATAATTCTTATTCCATATCAAATATATAACACCAATCTGACTGTAGTACTGCCATTTGTTTATTATGAAATGTGTATTAGTCTTCTCTTGGCTCCTGTACAGTTCAGATCATTGAACAAATTATTCTTAGGCTTCTAGAAGTTTTAACATCACAGTGTTGAAAAAGTAAGTTGTGTTTCCGAATAAACTTTCCTCTCATTATATAGAACATATAGCACAAAATAATATGAAAAAAAGTTTTTTAAGATATTCTGAACCTAAAAAACAGACTGATATATTTGACCATAGGGTATCGATTAATTAAAATTCTAGTATGTATTTAACAATTTAAATGGAGCAGCACTCCCCTAACAGCAGTGTGTGTCTACAGGGATGTAATCAGCCATGGCAATAAAGAGAGGAACAGTAGTGCACAAGGGAAATTAACTGTTTCCTCAAACTGTGAATTATACCAAATAGAAACCTGGTAATACAATATTTTTATGATACATCACTCAGTGGATAATTTAATAATAATATCATTTGCCAATATCCGTCCTGCAAACAATTAACCTCCTAACAATGATGAAAAGAATAATAAACTGTGACTGCATGGAATTAAGAGCCGTCTACTTCATAGCTACATAGCGTGCTCAATCTGTTTGTTTTTTACAGCCAATTCCATTCAATGTTTAACCCTTGAAGCCTTGCTAGATAAAGGAAAATTTGTAGCTTCCTTAAATAAATAAGTAAATTCACAGTCCAGTAAGTTGCTGTGGTTCATACCAAATTCTAGCCAAGTTGTAAATTTTGACCTTTGCCCCTCTCTCTCTCTCTCTCTCTCTCTCTCAAACACATATACACACACGCACACATTTTTTCCCATCATATATATCCACAGTAAATTACTACATAAAGATATCACGTGTCCGCAGCACAGAACCAATTTGAACAATTCTCACAAAGACAGCGCAGGCCACAAGAATAAAATAACCCCCTAGAGAAGAAGATGGATTCCTGACACCAGAAAAAATGACAGCAAATCCATGTATTTGTTCAAACAGGCTAATTAAGATCAAACTGTGGTAGCTGAGCTCAGCAGGCCACCGTCCTCATGAATGTTATACGAATTTAAATTCAACCAACGATACATGCGTCTCGATTCCATAGCATCACCTGCCTTAAAAACAGCAGAAATGGAAGGGCTTAACTTGAAGAAGCAGCACATACTGTAGATCAGCTCTTACCTGTGTCTTCCCTCTCTCTGCTTTCCTCGGTTTTTCAGTTCTTCCATCTTGCTCGTCTATGCCGCTTTTGCCTTATTGTGGCCTAGTCTGTGTCAATGAGGAAAAAATAGTTGAACAATAGCTGAAGATAACTAAAAAAAAAATAGACCTAATGGAAACATGACTTGAATTCCTTTTGCTTATTATATTATTTAAATCAACACAACTTGAAATGATAGAAAACAAACGAAACTAAAAGAAAACTACTGTACTTTGTTATAGTATACTGATACTTACAGATCAGATAATTCTCCTGAAGTCTTCAGCGATCAGCTTGTCGGTTTGTATCTTTTCACAAATTCGGCCACAACTTAGAAAATCTCTTCCCAATTCATGGTTTTTCTGAATTAAGGAAAGTTTTTTTTTTTTTAATCCAATGGGAAATAGAGTGCGTTAGAGTCTTTGGTAATGTGTTCGACTGTTTGGCCTTTGCTCCTCTGCTGTGCTTTTGCCTGTGTTATCACTCGTTTATGAACCAACCACCCATATAAACAGTCAGGTTCAGCCCCCTCAGGTATGTGCCTGACTGACGGTAACCAACAGCATGAGATAGCACGAAACGCTGGACCACACCACTCCCAGAATGATTCAGATGTGTTTGGGCACAAATCAAAGATTGTCAGTGGCCAGAAATATTCAAGATATCTATCCAGTTTTTACAGGGGGCCATAAAAAGGTGCAAGGATCATTTACAACAAGACACAGATGCAGACAAACGTCACTGCTGCACACAACTGCTTGCACCTTGAGACACACACACACTGTTTCCTGTGGGATCTACATATTATAAACATGTAAAAGATCATTTTAGCTTTGATTAAATAGATTTGAGTGCTGACCTGGACGGCCAGTACAGATTTAGTATGTGACTATTACCACTCGGTGTCAGTATTGGGCTTTGGTTCTAGCCCGCATCTGTGCCTGAATTATTTTCCACAGGTTTCCGTAATGAGTGTGAGTGTGTGTGTGTGTGTGTGTGTGTGTGTGTGTGTGTGTGTGTGTTTGCTCGTGTGAAGGATACGGACTCTGCACAAGAACTTTTGGCTGTGTGTATGTGCATCTCATCTCCGCATGTGTGTGTTTTTGCATCGATGAAGCCATGTGCCTGCATGTTAATGAGTGTGTGTGCATTCGTGTTGGTGTGTGTGCGTGGTGTGGGGCTCAAAAGAATGTCTCTGTCAAGTTGTGGACTCTCATTAAGATGCTCTGCCAGCGCATAATGAGTCAGCCATATGGTCGCCATGGTGGTGTTACACCCCCACCCCCCACACACACACACACATACACACACAAGTTCAGGTGGTTGAGTTTGAGAACAGTCCCACAATATTAACACACAGCAGCCAGGTGGGGGTAAGAGAGAGAGTTAGAGAGAGAGATTTTATGGCCTTAATTTGTGAAAAAGCAGGAGCTGGGAGTTAAAACATTCAACACAAAATCTTTCATTCATGCCGCCTTATTTTTTATTCGTAGGCAGGCAGGTTAACAAACCACAAGAATTTGTGTCAGACAGGAGTTTTTTTCTGTCATCTCAGTAGCAGTCATCTCAGTTTTCACAGTCCTGCTCCGTGATCTGTAAAAATGTTGCTCACATCACAATGGTAATGTCACCGAGGGCATTGTTACCGCTATTCACAGCTGAGGCCTCTCAGATCTGCAGAAAGGTCAGTAACACAGTAGCCATCCCCGGCTCTGATTTGGACACATTGAACTGTTCAATGCCAAACTATAATTAGTAGCCATATGCACTCGGTGTTGAGAATAACTCCTGCCGCAAATACACATCACAAAGGCTATGTTGACTCACTATTTATCTGCTGTTCAGAAGCTGTAAAATTGTGAGGAATTTAAAGGAAAAAAATTCATTGACACTCCCTAGATGTGGCTGGGAATGTTCTCTTCATTCTCTTCAAGCAGCTAAAACACACCACTCAGATGAACTGAAGCCTTGTTTCCCCTCGCAGTGCCTGATCCTGCGTGGATCGGGGCTAAGGAGCTCTCTTTATGATATAAGACCGCTAGCAGCTGCTCCCAGCTTCTCTTCTTCGCACTCTCCGATTGTGAAATACTTGTCCGGAGTGAAATGGTGGACAGCTGCTGTGAATGAGGGGCGGATCAAAAGACAAACACATTCAGCATAGAGTAGATATGTTTCTCATGTGTTGGTTCACTAACCTAACATTGAAATGCTGCCAGAGAAAAAGAATACAAATTTATGAGACTAAATTCACATTATAAGTGTACATCTTTTTAAGAAGGCTCCAATGCAGAGGTGATTCTAGGATGAGATTTTTGAGTGGGCTGAGCACCCAGAGACCAAACCAGACTGACCCAGCATGATAAGTTACACTGTTTTGTCCAATTTAATGCACATTTGTGAAAGACAAGCATTCTGTTTTGTTTGGGAAAGTCTGCAACTAAAACCATAAATTGGATAATGGTAATTTAAATGTTGAGCCACAGCAAAAGTGGATTGGATCTGAAACCTAAAAGAAACATATGTTATTCCTAATTTTAGTACAGGACTTTTATGTGAAATGCAATGCACATAATGTAAAAAACGGAAATTTACAGTGTTTGTCTTGATAATAAAAAAAAATAAACGACGTGCTTGAAATCTATAAGCTGGTAAAAGATTATGTTTCAACCAAGTAATGTACTCTTTTGACACGCTTTTGCTTCAATGTGAAGTCCTTGTCACTCTGTTTTTGTTTGATATACAAGTAGTTGGGCAATTTTCTTTTTCCATAATATTTGGATGTATATCTAAATTTCTGACTGTGAGTTTGTTCTGCTATAAACTACCATTGATGTGCAAAAGGGAAAACACATTTATCCTCCAAATGTTCCAGCAGATACTACACATCTAGAAGGATATTGTAACGTCACTGATGGGGGATAAAAGTGACAGGAAGCACCGCTGATCAAAAAAGAATCATCAGTGAAAAATAGACCGAGGGAAAAGCTTTTTAAAATGATGCTCAGCAAGAGATTTATACATGCCTGAGGTCAGTGACCAGCCCGGATTGTGCTGAAAGGAGATATTAAGGTTCGGTGTAGTAAGGCCACGCTATTGAATGCACACACACACACACTCACACACGCACACACACACACGCACAAACACACAGTCGATGTTTCCATTGGCCACTCCTGCATCTGAGTTTAAAGGAAGTCACATCAAACCTCTGACAAACGGGGCCGCTAATTGCTTTCTTTTGAAATTATTCTGTGGTCAAGAATATCAGGAGCTAAAAAGTTATAGACGGTTTTCACAGCAGACATATTGCCATGAAATAGTAGGTTAAACACAGCTTCTGCTAACTTTCTGGGACCCTACAAGTTCATGTCAATATAGCTGCTATTAAAAAGGTCTATACTGACCTTTTCTGTTGATGTACACAGCAATATAAAACCCCAGATCTGGGGCCTGCATGCATACCACCCAACATACAAGTTTGAAGTGATAAGGCCGGCAGTGTGCATCCTTCCATTCAAGTTAAGTTAGTCTTTTGGAGGCAAAGGAGGAGTTGGCTTTATTTATGAGATGACACAACTTGCAAGCATGGATCACTTCATAGTCAAGGTAACATATAAACCGAGATAAAATGAATATGAGCTGATCAAACCAAGTAGTTTTTTTTAGTAGTGGGTGTCATTTCTAGCTGAGTCTATGTTGCAGGTGTGTACAAATAAAAGAATATTTTTCACATTTCGTTTCGTTTATAAAAATGCTTTATCTTTGCAAAATATCTGACCCATCATGGATTTTAGATCTCACTTGTACTGGTGCACTCAGGCATGTATAAGGTCAATTTGTTATTTTTGGGGCAAAATAGTTTCATATAGTTTAGTTTTGCAGTCAGGTCCAGGTGGATCAGGGAAGCATCATTAGGATTTTTTCGAAATCTGTTCCATCATTTTGGACCTGTGAAGACCTCAAGCTAGTGATGTGTTTCGATCCAGTCCCCATTAAAATTCAGGCTGGTATTGCCAATACTGAGCTGATGCTGATACACAAACTAATGTGGAAGTTCCATTCCATGATGCTTCACCTTCATACAGCCACATTACCACAGGACTATGACGGGCAGAACAGGAAATACTTCCTCCTGAGTAGCATTTGGATGAGATCTCATTAGTATGGTTACTTTCCATTGTGTTCCTGTAAATGATGAACTACACATTTACCCACATTGCTACAATATCAATATTTTAATATGAGATTTAATTCTAGAACACACTTATTTGGTATTGGAAGTATAGATATTCCAGTATTGATCTGTACACCACTACATCTAGTACGTAGGTGTTATGCAATATGCAGTTTGATGTCTTAGGCCTGCTGAAACAATAGAAGAGCAGCTATATATAGTCTTCTTATTACTATAGGGCACAAAGAAGCTTTTCTCAGCAGCATCAAAGCATTCATTCTGCAAATGTACTGCACTAGAACAAAATCAGGACTAGGACTCCTTTCGGAAAGAAGAAGAAAGATGTATTTCATCTGGCTTTACTTTACTATATCCAATCTAAGTCTGAAATACCAAAGATAAATAGATTGATACAACACAATTTTCACAATCCCAATAATAGAAAAAAGCGACAAAACGATGCAGTGAAAATCTTCATTACACAATGCTTTTTCCTGTGTGATTTATTGGATGTAGACTTGGAGACCGGGGAGTAAAATTACATGGAATGAGATGACAGAAAATGAAGAATGATTCCTACACATAGTGCAGCACAGTGGTTCTTCAACCTGACGCATGAAGATGATTCTGTTGGCAGAATTTCCGGAATGCATACTGTTTGTTTTTAAAGTGTAGAAAATAGAGTAGAAATAGAAAGGGCAGCAACACATAATGAACACAAGTTCAAGCAACTGTGTACAACATAATGTAATAATGTGCAAAGAGCTTGACAATAGGGAGCTGCAGAGATGACCCAGGAGTAAACACTGCCCCTTTTTTCCTCATCAAAAAGGCTGTGGGATTTTTTTTCATTCGATTTAGGATCATTCCAGGAAATAGGCTCTGTGGCCAATAAAAACATTATACTTACTCACATGTTTGCCACATAATCTTCACGACGGAATGCAGCGTTTGTGATTTTCAGAAGTTTAAATGCAATCACAGAAGTAAAACGTTAATCTACATCACAGTCAGTTCAACATATGTTTATTATCTGATTATTATCCTGACACCTTTTTAAGACAGGCAAATACATAATTATTGAGTGAGGTATTTAATGATTTATTATGTCATAGAGAAAAAACATTAACACAAGTTTGTCCTTATCACACGCTTTATTTCGGGTATTTAAAGACTGTAGTACAGGGACACAGTGGTACAGCGGGTTGCGCTGTTGCCTCACAGCAGGGAGGTCACAGGTGAAAACCCTTGAGCTGGGGCCTTGCTGTGTGGTAACTTGTCTGTGTGGACTTACTCCCACAGTCCAAAACCATGCTTAGGTAATTGGAGACCCTAAATTGCCCATAGATGTGAATGGGGGATGAATGGTGTGTGATGTGCCGCATGATAGAGTGGCGATCTGTCTGTAGTCTGTAGTGTATGCCTGCCTCTCACCCAAAGGATGCTGGGATTGGCTCCAGCGGACCCCTGTGACCCAGGTCTAGAAAATGAATGGATAGAATTTACAGTACACATAACTGTAAACATGAACATTCTAAGGTAGTTTGTAAGTTGTTTTGCTGACAGTTTGTGGACAAATAGTGGTCCTGTTGTCATGATCCCTGTGTGTGCTAAAAAATACATACTGAATCACTGTGGAAAAGTATTATTTGATTTAAAAGGCTCATCCATTATTAGATACACTTACAATACAATACAATACAATATAGCCCAATACAGCACCATCACAAATTGCAGCCCCAAAAAATCATCATAGGAATAAATCAACAGCTCCTTGACAGAGTCAACAAAAACTGAATGTGATTCATCACTGCGGGTCTTACCTGGATTTCTGTTTTTCAGAGGGTATATTTTTCATGTGCTCTTTAATTGAGGATGCTGAAAGGAAATGTTAAGGTGAGCGACTGTAGAACTTTCTGTTGCAGTGAGACAGCCAGCGCTGTGGCTCTGTAATTCACCTTGACCAAGGCCCAAAATACACATGATTGAATTTATCCACTCTATGGCGCACTAGACAGTGTTTTTCCCCTTCTATGATATAATTTCACAGTCAGGAGCGAAAAGGGGAGTCTAATTCTCTGAGAGACCATAAATCAACATCACGAAATAGGCTCTTAACCAGAGCAGGAAACTGACCCTGTTATTCCCCTGCTAGTTGCTGATGGCTCACAAAGTCTAGGCACTGTTATTATTTTACCAGTCAGAATGCATTTTAGAATGGATATTCATTTGACTGTTTAGTAGAGATAAACAAAGGCAAGTTTTATTGCAGTCTCAACCTTGGTGCCTCACTTTAAATGTCCCATGTTGTTGAAAAGGGAGATTTTTATAGCTTCATGAGAAATATCCAAGTGTTATACAAATACTGTCTCATGTTTCCATAAGGCTCACTCCTTGGAGAAATACACACAGCCCATGCTGAGAAATGGTGCCTTTAAAATAAGCTGCTAGGACTTCTCTAAGGTTTGTGATGTCACAACCAGCACAAAAGAGACAAAACTGCAGTGTGAACCACTTTTCAGGAGGAAATTACTATATTTACAGCATATTTCAGTAAAGATTAACACATGATTTGGATTGTTTGCTGTTGTGTTTTATTATTTAAATGTCTGTTACTTTATTATTTATTTATATTTCATTGCTTACTTTATAATACCAAAGATGGCTACTATAAGCTACTGATGTCTATTTTTTATTTTTCATTTAGCCTGTTGAAGTAAACAGCCCTTGTTAAACACTTATTCATCAGTCCCTATTACAATTCCTATGTTGACAACAGTTAAATTCAATGTACTTTAATGTTTGCCTATAATTGCATTTTGGGAAAGTGGCAGTGTGGCAAGGTAATCAGTTTTTCTGTGTTTAATTTTGGAGGGAAGGGGGGGCTATTGACCTCATGTAGAAACAATCAAACAATGTCATTGCAGGACCATCTCTGATATTTTTAAATTTTGTCAAAACCATACATGGGTCTCCAACGCCTGTACAATACAATCATTTAAAATGGTCCCTAGTGAGGTAAAGTAGTTCATATGGTCTTGTACATGAAGGTAAATTAAACACCATAATTTAAAAGAAATATCTTTTGAATCCATCGCATTCATACGCTGCTATTGGGAAATGTTAATTGGATTTTGTGGTTGATTCTATTTGGGTTTACAAGGCCATTCCTCACCTTCTCACTCCATTCTTCATTGTACAGTCTGCAAGGTCAGGTGGTACAGTTGGTCATTCAGAACCATTGTCTGGTGGTTCAGTCCCTGACTTCTGACTTTGGATCCAAGTGTTTGTGAGTAAGGATATGTGGCCCTAACTACTGAGAATGAGTAGGCCATTGCTATTAACATTTCATTAGGGAGAGATTTGCTCACTTATGACATGACAGGAAACATGGCACATTATGTGCGTACAACACATATGATCCAATCAAGCTGCTATGCAAATCATAATTTTCAACAGATTTCTCTGATAGAATTTTCCAAATCATCAAAAAAGCCTTTTAGTCAATTCCATATGCAACACACTTCTGTGGCCTGTTGATCAAATGCTGCAATCACGTCTCACTCAGACTCCACCGTAAACATGAAAACTACCACTGCGAAATGGATACTCTTTCAATTAGTTCTGTATTGAGTTATACAAATAAAACCACCTGGCTGATATATTGGTTGATATTAGCCTAGTGTGCATATACTGATGCTGTAATTTGTAACAACTTACTGCGTTATACACACGCCAATTCAGGTTTGAAGTAACTTAGAAATGGTGGCAGCATTACATAGTTACAAAGTTTTCAAACTTCATTGAACTACGATCATTTTATAATATTCATTATAGGCTATATACACATCATACTTGACTCTATCATCACAATCACTGAACTAGAAAACAATTTATAAATTAAATTCAAATCAAAGTACAGGCCCCTGTGGTCATTTTTATGTAGCCTTTACTTTGAAGTAGTCATTTCTAAGCAGTGAGACATGAACATCCTCAGGAAAATGTACAGAAATATATTTCTGTTTTGTCTCCTAAAGGTAGAGTCCATGGCTGAATGGGGAAAGACTGATGATATTTTAACTAAACACCAACACCAACACACCCCTCCCTTCACACAAATCTCTTTTACAGTCTAATATAAAGGACTTTCTGGATGCACCTGATTGGACAATCGCTGTACCTCTTGGTTGGGCTGCTCACAGACCTGCTGCAATCTTGCTAGGCTATTTTCAGATTTATTATTATTAAAAATGTACACTGAAATGTGTTTCCTAAAAAAACATTTTAGGTGAGGAAAAGAGCTCAATTGTTGAATTAGTGTTTAGTAAGTTCAGTATTGAAAGATTACGGTTCTGATTCCTTGTTTCGATTCTGGTCCCTAACATTTCTTGATTCTGAATCTTTTAGCAAATAAGTTCACAGAACATTTACAGCAAGATATTTGCATGATGGAAGCAGATTACAATTTGCTAAATGTGACAGAAACATACTTGGAGTGTAAAAAACACGATGTTCCTTGTCATTTATCATACAATTGTGGATGAGGAGAACCACACACCTCAGGTTAATAGGAGTTGTTATGTGTAGTCAGCACAGCGTGTGTGGTTGATTCCTTTATTCACGGTACGAATGCTCAGACAAATCAACCTCGTTCTGACAGAAAAAGTGACATTGATTTTTCACCCCGTAATGTTGTACGTGAAAGTAATCGCAACATAAACAAAAGAATATATATCGACCCGTGAAGCAATCACACACACACACACACACACACACACACACACAAAACTAAACACCTTTGGTGGTAAAAATGTGTCTGTAATGAGATGTTGATGCATCCTTTTAAATTGTGATGTCAATGCTAACGGATCAGTAACAGGTGTGAGCTGCGTGTGTATGAGGCTGTATCTGAAACATGTATCGAACTTACCTTGAGAAAGAAAGTGCAATCAATGTCTAAAACCTTGTTCGTATTCACTTTGATCCGTGCCATAACACAGAGATTCTGGTCTGCATTCACCAGAAAATTCGTCCTGCCCCACTCAACATGCGCTTTGATTCGCGCACACACACACACACACACACACACACACACACACACACACACACACACACACACACACACACAGACACAAACACACACACATAATCTAAGGGATGATTATATTTCAAATGTAGTATTGGGATTCTTTTGCTTCAATAAATCCTGCATTGTTTGCGCTATATTCTCAAGAAATGCGATGGGGTGGCTTTCACCCACCAAAACTTCTAGTGCTGCTATAATTCAAAAATGATTTAAGTTGTTTGTTTATCCACTGATATTTATTATACCAATATTATCATCAACTATATAGTAAATAAACATATAATATTAACAATTACATTTTGAGAGACTTTGTTTCTGCTAAAACTGACATATACTGTAAAACCTTTCACTGTTCATTGTCAGTAATTTACTGGCAGCAGCTTTGTTGTATACAATTTAAGAGTGTCTTTCTTTATTTCAACAATACAGTATATGCTACATACTCAATATGACTAATTACTGTAAACTCGTTACAGACTCACACTCACAATTTTTCCAATTATAATAATAACAAAATAAGTCCCAACATGTTCACATCAAAAATCTTATTTTTTTTCCGAGTGCAAATGTTTTTGTACTGACTTCAATTTGACCAGAACAGAGGTAGAGGCAAACCAATGAAACATTTTCTTGCACAAAACTGGCCAAAAGAGAAAAACCTCTACAATACAGTGTTCAGGTCATTTCAACTCCCATTTCCTCCACCAGGAATGTGAGCAAAAGATTCGGTTGTCAGATGTCCTTGGAACTAATAATTGGGGAGAGTCAGACACACATGTGGAAGAAGAGGATGTTTTAGAGTATGAAGATGATGACTAAATAAGTTTGGAATTTTCTGATTCTGAAATTGTATGTGAAGATTTGAAGACTTCACTCAGAACATGAAGCACAAGATTTCCCAGAGCATCCCCACAAAAACCAAAACCAGTTCCATTGTTAAATGTGATGTAGCAGAGAATACTTCCAATGCCTATATATAAGTTAATTTTAGTTTTGAAGATGCAGATTCGACTTCCCATTCTTCTTGCATTGGCTCAAATTTGCAGCCTTCTCAGGGTTCATTTCACGGTTGGGAAAAAAATATAGAATGGCAGAAACATTCTTATTTCAGGTGACATCAAGCTTTAAATGTGACGTATCAAACAGAATATTTAGTACAAAGTAGGGTGCAGAATATTGGAACATACGATGGTCACAGCTCCCTGGGTAAGGATGTATCAATTCACACCAATGATCTGGGTTTGAACAAGAATATGATGGATAGGAAATATTATCAGCCCTGACATCCAAAAAGATTACAGATTAGGATCAAATAGAAGTCAATAGAAATGGCAAAGAAAAATAAAATCAATATCTTCTGATTGATTGTTTGTATGACAAAATCAGTTACTTCCGATTTAAGTTAAAATATACCACTAGTATTACTCTAATAACAAAACAGTGTAAGACCGAGAGAGAAGAGAATGAAATATTACAGTCCAAACTGTAAATAAAACAATACAAATTCAAGAATAAATTGTTGCTTTTTGTTGCTGCTTTTATTTTTTCTGCATTGGTGACAATATTAATTTAGATCCCATCTGCTTTCTAAACATGTTCAAGGTAAAGTAAATGCAAACATACAAATTAGTTTAAAAATGCGACAATAATTTACTACCTTAGTGTTTAGCTGCATTTGCTTTTTTCGCCTAGTAAAACTTGAAGTGTCCAGAGTTTCCATTATGTCTAATTTGTGGGCTCAGACAGCCACTTTGTAAACAAAAGCGTTGCCGTGCCTGTTTTATTCATGATGAAAACTGCATGCTTACGATGCATAATCAGCGGTCAACTGACAAAATAGCTGTTGTGGCAGACGCCTTAAAAAAAGTGTTGAAACTGAACCAGTGATTAAACCTTGCAGATGCAGGCAGAACTCAATTTTTTAGCCAGAATGGAAAGCACAAAGCATTAGATTAAATTTCTTATCTTCAACAACTTTGTTGCAATACAACTTTGTTATGACACTGTTCAACATTGTAGAAATCCAGCACGAAATCCAATTTTTTCTTGCATTCCCTGAATCCTCAGGATCAAGCTCAATGGTTTAGTGTCTGACTGGGAGATTGTGGGATCAAACCCTGCTCATGTTTATTTCCCTCCAAGATTGCATTGCAGTTAACATGACAATGTATGACTGCAGCAAAAATAAAGCTCAGATTTAGCTGTAAATTTGCATCAATGTTTTACATACATACAGACTTTTTGTGCCATCAAAAATGTAATACTAAATTTAATGGCAAAGATTAAGGGCAGGCTTAATCATTTTTTTTCATGGCGCTTAATATTTTTCCTTGCTAATCAAACACTAATGAAATATTGTACTGGAGAGCTCGGACATAAAGGCCGTGATAAAGAGAGACAGAATTCTATTTATTTACCTTTATATAAGGGCGCAGTCTGACATTTAATTTCAGAGGCAAACATAAAGCAAATATTTCACGTTAAATGAAAGAAGCTCTCGGAGATGAGAGGCAAGGCGGGAGATGAATTGAAATGAGGATAATTTGATATACACAAATTCTCGTCTCTTTTCGTCTTCTTCTTCACAAAAAGTACCTTTCAATCGTTGATTTATCTTGTATAGTCCAAAATCACATATCAGATTTTCCATGGGGGACATCCCCTGTCCAAAGAACATCACATTATCTAAGGAAAAACTCACGAAAAGAACCTTTAATTGGGGGAAAAAGAAAAAGCGGAAGAAACCTTACCAGGAGAAAATATCTTGTATTGTTTTTGCAGTGTGCAGCATTGAGTAGAAAGACAGAATTTTAAGGATTCATCTATCTATAAATCAATGAGCGTGTGTCAGTCTGTGGTTCGCATATCTCTCTGTTTGTCGGATCAACCTCAACTTTTGGATATATGCGCACATATAGCATGGTGTGTATTTTTTTTCTGTTAAATTTTTGAGATGATATTTATATCCTTTTTGGTGATTTATTTGAATGGATAGAAAAAACATAACAATATTATTATCTTTAAAACTATATGTCCTATAGGTGTGCTGTGGGGGTGGAGGGGGTTGTGCACTTACCTCATAGGCAGCAGACCCATGTTTAAGTCATAGCTGAAGCATTCCTTTGCGTCGATGCCACATAATATATATTTAAGTAAAAGTTAAAAACCCATGCCATTATTACACTGCTATCCTGCAGCAGTGCTTTTTTTTCCAGTGTTACAGCTCCGTATCATGATGACGATTACATCCCGCCCCCAACGCAGTGAAAGTAGTTGCCCGGCGTAGATGGTACTTTACTCCTCATGCTAACACAGGCTACTGTGGCTTTCCATTGTACTTCTGGAGACTCTTGGAACTTCTGGGAATGCATTGTTCTCATTGGGTGATAAGGATTTATTTGCTCTTTAAGGTTTGAGGAGGATTTGGATTTCTATTATTTTATTTATTTTTTTTTTATAAAATATTGATTTATAATTAACAAAAAATACTATATTTGTATCAAATGACAAAGTTATAGACCCCCCCACCATCTCACTGCCTTAATTCAGTACTCCTCATGGTCTCTTCAACTTGTTCTAAATGTATACAGTAGTTACTATTGCTTCAGTGATCCGTTCCTACTCAGATAGAGCCTCTGAGCAAATCTAGTGGTTCATAAGTACTTTTTTAGTGATCATTTTTGGCAGTCCCAAAGTAAGGGAAACAAATTCTCATCAGCACTGCCACATTTTAAACATTAACTCTTTTTTTTTTACGCCCATTTTAAACTGTTTTGATGGTGTGCATTATTGCTTGTTGAGTATTTTTTTATAACTCACTAGTTATACCATATTTTCCTATTTCGCTTGAGTTGTAGCTGCTTCTGATAGTTATGGAATTGTATTGTGTCAACTGCAGGCACGATCTCTGTGTGAGCACTCACTATTAATGTTTTCATCATATTTTATCTGAGATCACATATATGTGGACCGCTATGCTGTTTCTACACTATTTGAGGTTTATTAGAGGGTACACCAGTAATAGCAATAGAGAACACTGTAATATGCGCAAAAAAAGAAAAAAAAAACATTGACAAAAAATGAATATAAAATGAGGGGTGGGTGATATGGCCTAAAATTTATATTGCGGTGTAATTTGTACCATAGAGAGTAGATGATAAATATCACGGTATACTTTGCTATGTTAATTATAGCCTAACAGATTCTTAATGGTTACCATAGCGCATCGTAAAAGCATTCAAGCAAGAAGTTATTTTTTTTAAGTATTAAATAAAATAAAAGTAATAAAACATATTACTGTGTAAAAGTTTATAGCCTATACAGTCTTACATTATATTTCCCTGGAGGACTTGATTTTTCATTTTTAATGAACTTTTCAAATCTGCCTCATCTGCAATAGTTTGTATATTACCTGTGATTTCAGCTTGGCTTTGGTGTATATATAATATATAGTTATTATGAGACAAATCCGGACATTACACTTTTAAGAAATATGAATTGCAGCGGGCAAGCTGTAATACTACAAAGAAATATTGCAAAGTGTAAGTTTATAAACCTTTTCTTACCAGGCGCGAGTGACTCTCGTTTTATGGATTTCAGTGGACAGAGGATAATTGACATTCCATTTTTACAAATCAAACTGGGTACCATTAACCAAAATGATCTCTATTGTCCACCATAGATGTCTGTGACGAAATGAACTGCCATGATACTACCATCAATAATGACACCTACAGAAAAGAAAGTGTGCCTGCCAAGTTGACAAGTCAAAGACCACAAAAAAGTGGTATCAATACTGCTCCAAGGCTGGTCTTGAGAACTACACCTGCAACGTACAGTTGGTGAACTTTTCTGATTGAATCAGAACGAGCTCGAGTGCGTCTGTGGTCTGTTTCTGTCGACTCCAAATGTTATTTGCAATTCTATCAAGTCCCAATGTCACATTCCACATTTCTGTTCGTCTCAGGACAGAATCACATTAAAATATTGTTGATGTCCTGCAGAGAGAGAGAGATGATGGGGGTCTATTCAAAGTCTGTGTGTGTGTGTGTGTGTGTGTGTGCGTGCACACATGTGTGTAACAGCTGTAATGAAATCCAGATGGCATCAGCTTCTTTGTTCTCTTGTTCGCTCACTCCTCTGTTTCTGTTTGTCTTTGACTTTGGAATCAGGTATTATCAGAGTATTTGGTGCATATATTTCATTGTAGCTTCTTTTTGAAGAGTTTGAATGATTGATTTCACAGGAATTATGATTTAAATAAAACAAAAAACAAAACAAGGATATTCACATTGCACGCTCTGTTCTAGTCAAGCTTTTACTAGCAATTTATCTGTTTAACACTTTATTCCTGTTTTTTTTAGTTTCTCTGTCTTTCTGACACAAATTAACATAATGACAAATATAATTGAAAACATGAATGTAAAAGCTAACAAACTCCCAATCCCAGAAAGCTTTCACTTCTGCATAATGCTGGTCAAATGTTGCTTGTGGATTTGTCATATAATTCTTACAAGGCTCAAACGGTTGCATTCATACATCACCACAAACGTATTAGGACTCTGCAGAGTCAGCATAATGTGTTCATAGGTCAGTAGAGCTCGATTTTAAGTGACATTTTATAGACTGATCAGCAGACAATAGAAATTATCGACACTTGATCTGTAAGTGAATCGGGTCATCCCCTTTTGTAAACACACCAGGACGTCTGTTAACCAAGAATTCACATTTTCCATCTTCCTTTTAATGAACTTCTCATCTTCCCTTTCAACCTATTTCCTCCCTTCACCTCTTTTTTTCATTCTCATAAACAAACAGTCATTACTCAGATTTGTGTTGCTGCACCAATTACCTGCTTCAGTCAAGTGCGAATCTTGCAAATGATTATTCCTGGTTGTCATTTTCATCCGAGCAGCTGCATCAGGAAAAAGGTGCTGACATGTGTCCCAACCTATACACATATATTACAACTGTTTCATTATTACTACAACTCTTAACACATTTCATTTAATCTTTTTTTTAATATTAACTAATTGTTGCTAATCCTTAGCTTGCTTTTTATCAGTATTTGTACAATGAAATGAACTGACATTTCAGTGAAATTACTTTATCACATGTGACAAATACTGAATGACTAAAAATCTTATTTTTTCCTATTGAACTATTTCAACTACTTCCAGTGTTAATCATGTTTTATTATTAATACCTATTTGTAAAATAATTTCAATATTGTGTTCATATGAAATAATTATTACTAATCATTAGTTTGCATTGCACAACCTAAGGAACTGATATGATTACATTTGGCTATGATGACTTTGTTGACAAATGATGATCGATTGAGACAGATTTTTTTCCCCTCTCCCTCTATTTCCTGTATCACACATGTTTTACTTGAACTGCATGACTGCATGAGGCAGATATCACGCTGATGGATAAAAACAGTAGTCAAACCAAAGTCAAAGTCAAATCCCAGTGTAATATAAATAATATACAAACTACTTTATTTATATAGCTCCTCTTCAAAACAAGTGTATGACACTTTGAGGTTTCCAGGTATGATAAAAACATGCAAATTTCCAAGCGCTGTTGCAGTCTTGAGGGAGTTTGTGGCTTGTTTTTTTTTTACCTTTTCTGTCCCCAGGTGACTACATAACCAATTTAAAAAAACAACAATCCTAAAATAAGTCATATCTTTGTGACGCTTACAATGTTAATTCTTAGTTGACACTGGGTCAACAAGGAGTTCATTTATGTGCTTTATATTAAACTGTGTCAGTAATGTTTTGTCCACCTTCATTTACAGCACCAGTCAAAAGTTTGGACACACTTCCTCTGCTACTGCAGGGGAACTGAATATTATAAACACCTCGATTTAATGGACTTGGACTGCATGTAGTTATAAAACATTTACATTTTGTCGGAGGTCTACATTTGTTATATGAATGATTTTTTAATCAAATTCAGTCAAAATGCATTTTACTGGTTCGAATTAATGCATGCAATCTCGGAGCCTTCACATTATAAACTAGCTCAGGGAGTAATATCCATTCATTATACCATCGCCTGTTCCAGCACGCGTTGGGAAAAGAGGTAGGGTCCACCTCAGTCATCAGTCTCTAACACAGACAGATTCACATTGATGAGCAATTCAGCGTGTCTGGTTCACCTAACATGCATGCTGCTGGTCTGTTTGATAGAAAATGCAAATTCCACACTGGAGGGCCTCAGGATTCTCAGCTATGAAGTGACAGTGATAATCATTAAGCCACTGTGCTGCCCGGGAGCAATATTGGATTTAGAGAAAAAAAAAGTTTGAATTTTTTTTTTTTTTTTTTTTACTTTTTATTACTTGAGGTTTGCTTTGTTTTAGAAAACCAAACTCAGCGGAGAATTAAAAAAGGAAGAAACGAGTGGTCGGATGACAGAGCAATGATGTGCACATATAGTAAATCATATCAGGCAGGTAGTGAGTGAGTTAGGGGAGATAGATGCAAAAGAGAGAATGAGGAGGAGAGAATGATAATGAGGTGAAGGAACGAGATGAGAGGGGAAAAATTCTGCCAGCAAACGGTGAAAAATAAAATGGGGTAAATTAAAAAAGAAAAAAAAGGGAGTGAGAATTGAAGGTTCATCCTTTCAATTCTTCAAGGGAGAGACAAAGGAATTAAGGGCAGTTGATAAGGAAAAGAACAGGAGGACTAATTGAAAGCAAGTGAGGGAGAAAAAAGTCCGGACTTGGGAAAATGAAACAAAGTTTGAGAGACAAAGAGCGACAGAGAAAGGGAGAGAAAGAGATGGAGGGAGACAGACAGAGAGGGAGAGATAGGGTAGCAAAACAAATTAAGAGAGGAGGGCAAAAAGAAGCGGGAGGCTGAGAGAGTGATGGAATGAAAGAGTGAAATCAGATGGAAGGGCCTCTCCTGTTCATCCAGGCTGAAAGTTGAATCGCAGCTTATGAGCTTCTGGCTTCTGACCAACGTGTTTTGTACGTTGCATGTGTGTTTTTCATTAGGCAACGATACAGGAACATTGGCATCGTACCATATGTTTCATATTGTTCCCGTCTTGTACTTGACTGGCTTAAACCCAAATCCACATCATTTCTTGGCCCAAATTCTACATATATTCCTGAAAGAATCTGGCGAGTGTGCAAAGTAACACTTACATCATTGCCGTAATTACAAAATAACTTTGTGTAAATGAAATAGTTGCTAAGATGTGATTAAGGGCCTGATTTACTGAAGCTTTGTGTGTGTATAAAAACATGAAAACCCGATTGCACACTGAAGACTGCATCTTTTCAAATGTGGAAAATAGCACATTTTATCTTTTGGCTCAACGAATATGCAAGACGGGGCAAGTCTGCACAATACTGGGAGGAGAAGATGCAAATAGATTAAAGGACCACATGCACTGTGATCTACCAGGCCGGAACACAATTCCTGTGATGGTCACTGCGTTTGGATTTAACACGTTTCAATGGCTGCGTGTAATCAACGTGCAAAGCAGGAAAAGTCAGTAAATCAGTCTGCATTGATCTATAAATGAATGTGGGTGATGCCGCTGTCCACAGTCTCTTTATACCGTATGAAAAGCTTGTGTTGCAGCGCGTGACTGATACGTCGACAGATCAGCTGAAGCCAGGGAGCCGTTACACACAGGCTGTTTACTATTAACCTTCATTAAATTACTCAAACGACTCACATGAACTCGCACACACGCAGTGGACCAGTCGGTTATAGCTTCATATTTTAATGAAGAAGACATCGGGTCAGCCATTTTTAGCTAACTTAATTTCTAACAAAAGGAGCATTTTTTTTTAAATCCTTGAAACACATTGCAGTGCATAGCTGTTGTGTAACATAAAATTTTAATTTGTGCGACCACGCACAAATCGAGATACATTAAAATTATCGCCAAAGTAGTGTTGGTCCAATATAATTACACAAACAGCTTTAACAAATCAATTTATTTTTATTTCCTTGTTTTATTAACCTCTGAACCATCCAGACGTTATTTAACGATATAGGTTCATTGCGTGTGTGTGTAAACACACAACTGTTGCCTGTATTTTTCATTTGGGATCTTAGTAGATGAGTTCCTGAATGTCTTGTTCCTGCTACAGGACATAAATGTATAGTAATCAGATGAGGACATACAGTGCATAGGGAGGGAGGGAGCTCTGCTGCAGCTTAATTATTCCGGAACCTCTCTGTATCACATAATTCATTTCTGACCACTTGCAGTCACGTGACACGGCACTTGCATTTGCAAATTATCTCATCTGTCATAATGATTCTTACAGAAAGCCACAATGAGGTGTCAGGGAGTGATATATAGGACAGGGCATAGGTCCGCAACGAGAGCTGAGACGGGAGACCGTGCACCATGCAGCCGGCCAGATGTCCACTCCGAGCACCAGGCACGGTACATCTGCAGTGTTTCTGTGAAGTGAGAAATGTCAACAGGTTTTAGAGCCATATCAGTTCTGACACATTGAGCTTACAAGGAAACCAGGTGGAGGAAATGGGATCCAGATGTAAATGTTCTGCAGTAGAATATGATTTGTGTTTATCCATTCAGCTGAAATAAAGCGCTGTGTAGGAAGCGAATATTGCAAAGAAGTGGGGGATGCTACAGTTTGATTTGACAATTGAAGCCAAGCACAATGTAATAAACACGACTGAAAAAAATAAAGGCTGAAGCATTCGTTTGAAGTAAATTTTTTAAATGCCTAAATTTGTCAAATAATTCGGAGCCCACATCCACCCTCTTGAATGGAAAAACCCATATTCAGTTTTTTATGATTATCTTATAATTATAAGGAAATGGACATTCAATACAATAAATTATTTAAATAAATATATATCTTAAATAATATATACATTTTAAAAAAGTGTACATGTGTTTAACTATTTTAATTTAGGATAGTTTAATCTTCTAAAGTTAGTCCTTCTCCTGTTGCAAAAAGTAAATTCTTTTATTTCAAAGTCTTTCAAATGTGTTGCTAGCATAAGGAAAGTGTATTTTCTCCCCTCTTTGTGAGTTCTGTTATTTGTGTGCGGTTTTAAAGTTTATTACAGTAATACGCCACACTTTTTTTGATGGTAATGGTAACAGTGCTATGATGAAGATTATGTGTTACTGAAAAAAGTAACACCTTTAGTAATGGCATAATTTAGAATTATTCCCATCACTGGTATCAATGTTTGAACCAGATTATCTGGTAATATGAATATTTTACATATCTAATCATAAAATGAGCAGCTTGTACAGTCATTACAACCACTCTGAATATTTTCAAATGCTTTTGATAAAATGATTTTGATGATTATGCTGCTACTTTATGTTCGGGGCACCAATAGCTGATGAGAGATTTGAGCGAACACAGAAGACTTAAATAAATAAAAGACGGACTCCACAACAGCTGATGGTGCAGCTCGTGGTAAAGATTCTAACTCTAATGTTAGCTCACATACCACTGTTGACAGCTATTAAAAGTGACTTAACTTGACTTGTGTTGACCCAAATATGTTTTCATCCACACTCTTTTTTCTATCTGCTTTTGTTTTTTTCTTAACGCAAAGCAAAGCTAAAGCAAGTTTTTGCAGAATGCCACTCTCCGCTTTGTTTAAATCTCCATCCTTATGAGACCACAGGAGATCATGCAATATCATGTGAGATCATCTGGTAAATTGCTCCCTCTGGCATGGTAATCTCAATAATATCCCGTAATAGGGGATGTGCCATTATTTTAAAATTGAGTGTGTGCTTGTCTGAGTTTTAATGAGTTCTGGAGTAGGTTTTATAGGTTTAAAATGATGTGAATTAGAGCCTTAGTTTTCATTTATTTACTATTTATTTTTCAGTTGAATTATTTAAAAGGAAATCCACTAAGTTCAAAGAAGAATTATGTAAAATTATCACGTCAAATGTCAAATTTAATCCAAAATGATGATCTTTTTTATGAATTTATCATAATCGAGTAGTTGATCTGAGAGCTGTTGCACTATAGATTTATTTGTAGTGGTGATGGTCTTTGAAAAGTCTTATTTATTTGATATATGTGAATAATTATATGTATATATGTAATTATATGTATTTGAAATTAACTTAGGTTAATATTAATCATGTGGTGTCATGAATCAGCCCCTTGAAGAAAAGAGAGGGATCGTTTTTTGTCTGTTGTTTCAGGATTAAACCCCAGTACTTACCTCAATGTGAAATCAAATCAGTCACTTTTCCAGCATGTCAGTTGTATATTGCCGTCCAGTGTTAACAGTAAGCAATCTCTCCATAGGGAACTCCATCTCTGTCATCCTGTCTTCCTCTTTCCAAGAAAGAGCTGTCAATATTAAGATGAACGACGCAACAGAAACGTGACGAACGATGAAGATGACTGGATAATGATAAAGATGACAGAAGGATGAAGCATGGCTCGGGGCAGAGTTTGGTCAAGGTCTTTTGTGATATTTTTGGGAAGCGGCGGCACAGGTGCAAAGTGCAGTCAACCGCAGAGATCAACGCAGGGTACTGGCGTGTGTGTCTGTTATTTCTGCAGCGAGGAGGCATGTGGTTCACCTGCGAAGCAGTCAGAAACTAAGTGGGGTTTAGAGATATAAATTTGGCACTCGGTGTGTTAGGGACTGGCATTAATCCATCTCCTTCTATCCCTTTTCAAAGCGATACTCTCCAAACCATGAGGCAACGACTGTTCTTTTTAGTTGACTTCACTTTTTCTGACAAATTTAGGATCTAATTGAACAGACAGGCATAACATACATGAATCATACATAAAAGGGCTTTGCGCACAAGGCTTCAGGATTTGAAGGAAGGTGTTTTCGTTTGAAATTTTCAGACTGAAAAAAAAAAGTCACAAATGTAGGGCATGCTTTCCCTATTTCAATCATTTTATTGATCAGTAAATAATATAGTTTGAAAAAAATCCAACTTCGATTTCCACATGCTCTGAAATCTGTCTTCACCTCTTTACTTTCTGTCTCCTTTTCTCTGAGGTAGTCACAGAATAATTGAGTTGTGGTCTGCTAACTGTCTTTCACAGTGTAATTCAATCTGAGTGCAGTCAAATTACAAAAATTGGTAATTTGATTCTGGCTACAATAAGACACGATCCGATTACACTTTGGGGGATATAAACTTATTATTACAGTAATGCAACACCTGGAAGTCTTTTGTGTTTGTGTGTGTAAGTGTGTGTGTGTGTTTGAGAGAGAGAGAGGCAGAATGCAGTCAGTGAAAAAGCAAGAGAGTTTTGTACCAGCAAAGGAGAACTTGATGCATTTCATTGAACCTGATTCCCCCCATCCACCCCTTGAACAATTCCAGTGTAATTGTGTCCTGTAGCTACTTATACAGGACATGTGACATTGGCTGGGCACTGAAAAAAAAAACGGATAGAAATTTTTTTTTTAGAGATATAGCTGATATAGCTATATACTGATTGAAATATAAAAAAATATCTAATATCAGAGGATAACAATCATTATAAATTCATTATTATCTATTTTTAATTATGACCAGAAAAAATCCTGAATGTGACCACTTCAAATTAAATTAGATTTGGCATTTGTTAAATCACCATCTGTTTGATTCAGTTATTATTCCATTATCAAGGGAAATATGATGTTTAGGATGCAAGCAGCATTTTTCTTTACTTAAACCTAGAGTGAAACTCATCCAATCATCATCATCCAATGCAATCACATGGTAGGATCATACTGGATTTCGCCAAATTCAATGTTGTAATTTGGAGGGTACACGTGTAGTTTGTTTATGTTAGATAATGCTCAGCGACCTGGCTGACTCTGACACGCAGAGACAGTGGTGCTGTAGCTCTTTTAACAAGTGGTGGTACAACTACTTCTGGTTGAAGTGAATGATGAACTCCGAATTGTCGATATTTTTGAAGCCATGGTATTGGACTTTTCAACCTTTTGTCTTCACTTCCAGGTAAAATCCCTGGCACAAATTCTTGTGCTTGGACAGGACGTTAATATGATATGATGCTGTACACAAACGAAGCCAGTCCCTAAATGGTCGTTAGCCTGTGCACATCAAAGTGATACGTTTTAAATGCTTTTATTATCCGATAAAACTTGTCCATGTGCACGCAGTGAATATTTTATTGAACTGATGTTGAACTTGCTCATTCCTCATTCTTTCACTCTCTTTGCAACTTTCTCAATTTTTGACTCTGGCTCCCGTTCTGGAAAAACTGCTGGAACATTTACAGGAAGTGTTGCATGCACGAACAGGGCCTCATGTTTTTCTTCGTGTGTTTTTGTTTGTCCTGCCTGATACTGTCTATTCCGTCACTAGCCAATAGGTCAAAGCTTGGGTCAAGGTGACTTAGTGGATCGAAACAAGCTAATTAGCCACTAACCTAATTAGCTTGTCTAACAACGCGGGTAGAAAAAGGGGAAGGGAAGAAAAGGGGAAACATTCCTCCCCCCCTCATCCTTTAATGAAATATGTCTCCTCTCCTTTCTTCTCCTTATCATAATCAGTCTCTTCTGGGCATAGACTCAGAGTTTAACCTCCTCAAAGTCAATTTACCTTCCTACCTCTCTCTCTTTCCTCTTTGTTTTTACTCTCTCTATTCCTGTCGTCTGTCTAATCCCCCCCCCACCCCCTACATTCTTCTCTCTCACTTTTTTTCCCCTCTTTGCATCTTCCACTGCCCTCTGTTTGTCTCAGCGGGGGGGCGGCTCTCCTCCTGGGGGCCCAGGTGGAGGTGATATGATGCTAAATCTCTCCTCCTACGTTTCCCCTGTAGACCTGCTGCTGTAGTTCAAACCTTCAAGAAGAGATTTGAACACCTCCCAGGCATTAGTATGTAATCCAGAGCTCAAGGACTTTTAAACAAACACAAACGCACTTGATATGTATTTCCTGAGTAGCTGCAGATCAGTAATGGGCCCTGTGATTTATGAAGCCTGTGTTTGTAAGCATAATGACAAAAAAACATATGTAATACCCCTCCCACCACGATGTGGGTTGCGATGGTAGCGTGGCACTGTCTGCATTCCCATTGATTCTAGCTTGACAGTGACATTTCACTAATAGCCAGCTCTCACTTTTTCTGCATTTATCCTGTCTCTTTACAGATCGATTAGTTCTTAGAATATGTTTTCCATTGTTTTTTTTGTTGTGGTTTTTAAGAAAACTACTGCGCATATCAGCCTGCACGCTTAGATGCATTCCACATAATCTCAACATTTGTGGTTGGATTCTGGCCATTTCTAGTAAAGTCTGGCCAAAGTTGACTGATATTTAACATAAAGTATTGTTTTGTTACATTGGTAAAAAATACTGTATTGGCCAGTCTTGATTGATTGATAACATGTATGGACTATAAAGTTGCTTTAATTGGCTAATAATTGAATAGGAACAGTGATGTCTATCCCCACAAAAAGTCAAACTTTCAGTCACTCCTGGTCTGTGAATGGAAGTCAGTGAAGAGATATTTATTTGTGATCAATTTATTTTATTCCCACACTCTGGTAAGTGCGACAGAGCGGAAAAAGTTTGCTAGAGCCATACTTTGGTCTGTAAAATAGTTCCAGAATGTACCTAGCTCACTTCCCATTTGGGAAGCTAAAAAACTGAAAATCTGTGCAATTATATTTAAAATCCAGAGTTGGAGGGAAATGGCTTTAGATTTGTTTCATGTTAGCGATGTGGAAAATGGGGCTAGAAGTCCATAATGCTAGTCTGTCTTGTTGATGGATACTTGATGCTGCTTAAAGTTAAACAAGCAAACAAAATGCCGTTCTGTGTCATTATGGAATATGTAGTTTCTGGCTCCATCTACTGGAGTTAACCAACCTTCTACCTCAAGCAATAGGGAGAAGTTAACCGAAACATTTCGAAAAGCTTTCTGCAGAACTTGGTTTGTCCCTTCTAGCAACATGGCAAGCTTCATGGAGGGAGACCTACTCCCTGTGGACATGAAAAATAGCTCAATCTAGATTGAAATATATACTATTCAAAGCTTCAATATTCTATTTCTGCCAAGTCTGTTCTGCTAAGTCACTTATTTTTACACATTGTAACTTTAAATATTTAGTCAATCAAATGGCTTTATTTTTTTTACTCTCTGGAAGTACCTACATGATGGGCTAGAAACGATTTCACTACACTAAAAATATGATGATCCTGTGATAAATTACTTGTTCCGTAATACTGAATAGTCAAGTCAGGTCAAACGAATTAGATGAGCTGCCAGGCAGGCTTATAATAGATGTTGTGTTTACAGCCTTCTACAAAACAACTTTGTTTTCTTATTTTATTTTCATTCTCTCTACAAAAAAGACATAACAACCAATAAATTGCGACTTTTTGCTTTTCGTTTTTATGAAGTGCTCCTCGCTTCGAGTAAATTTTCAAATGTGTATACATTGAACATGTCTGTGTCAGCAGACGCCGGTGTGTATTGTAAAACCGATTAGGCAGGCTGCCCACCAGACTGTATGGAGACTATGGAGGATGGAGTCAGGGCCCAGCAAGCAGCAGCTCAAATCTAATTGTCAGACAGAATCAGATGGCTGACCAAACAGTAACCTATTATTGTGATTAAACAATAATATCTCGAACGTGGGGTTGGGGATGAAATTGGATTTTTTTAAAGTGGCCAGTGGAAATTCTGCCCCAGTTTATTTGGTTTTCGGTTCATTGTTTAGCTGCCTGTCTGCAACTTTACCATTGCAGATCATTCTCACAGATGTGTTTTCGGTCACAGCAGGCATCTGTTTTTAGACACAAAGCTTTAAAAACCCTCCGTACAATACCTGCCCAGTGGAAACTGCAACAGCTTGTGATCACAGTGGAGCATTTAGCAGCTCAGAGCCAGAGATCTTCACCACAGACGGTTCCCCAAGACCTGTAAATGAGAGTGAATATTGGATTTCCATTCACCAGGTGGACAGAAACACGGTTCAAAACGAAGGACGATGTTGCTCCGTCACTGCCGGACATGTAAATAAGCAGCTTTTCCGGTCGGGCGGTGGAGCGGGTTCTCCATCAATTGTAAAATCGGCGGTTCAGTTTTGATTGCACGTCAAAGCGTCCTTTAGCAAGACTCACCCCCCAATTGCTGCTGTGTGAATGATTAGAATAACCCCTCATGTTCACAATTTGGTTTCACTGCTCAAAAATATTGATCACAGACCATCAAAAATTATAATGAGACAGCTGAAGCCAATTGAGATGAGTATAGTAAAGTCTGATATTTTATCTCTCTCTTCATACCGTTCAATCAGCTAGACTAGTAGAATTCTCATATTAAATCCAGCTCTGGCATTAAATATGGATTTAACATTTTGTTCATTAAAATGAGGCAAATTTGATATTTCGAATTCAGCTTACGAACAACAAATCTAATTGGAAGCATGTAATTTATTCTAGCAAAATTTACCTGGAAGTTTCATGCAATAAGGTTATTTAATAGCTCAAGGAAGAAGTTCTACGATGTTTAATATACAGCATTTTAGTTCTTTAAGCAGCAACACAGCATCCAATAAAGTCTCAGCTGACATTATAATGGCAGCTTTTTATTATCTTAGATTATATGTATTACTATACTTATATAGACATTTTATGTACACATGTGAAATTGAGTGAGATACGAAGAGAGATGAGGAAAGACAAGCAGGAAGAAAAAGAGAATGGGGGGGGGGGAAGCAAGGCAAATTGGTTTGAATGTGAAATTAACCAGCCTGAAGTGCCAATATAAGAACGGTTGAGTCTGGATTTCAGGGAGAAGTGAATAGATATTGGAGATCTTATAAATACCTGTGCTGCGCTTCATTAATCTCTATTATTGTTGTTACCAACAGCTCTTTGTAATCTATTTTGTAATTTTAGAGAGGTTCAAATGAAGGTCTTTGGTGACACCAGTAAACCTAGGAAGGTGGTTCACCTGATCGTTCAATTCTGCAGCACATATGGAATGTTGTAGTCATTACCTGGGATAGGTATTGACAAGATTTTATCAATAGGTTATATTTATCAATACTCAGTTTAGGATTTGTAACAAACCAAACACGTTTTTTGTTTTGGATCTTTGCAGCAATTTTCTAATAGCTGAGACGGTGCTGAGTGCTTATGTAACACGTCTCAGCTGTGGATGAGAGACTGAGCAGACACAGCAGATTGAAATATCCATTTTCTACATGTTTTGCGCTCGATGAACAGGTACATTTATGAAGCAAGTGCCTTTTTATTGGCCAAGGTGTAATTGCGCTCACATAACATGTATGTAGTTGTCATAAATTTGAGTAATCTTTGATTAATCTTCCAGTTATTCTCACTTCACTTGTTTAACTATCTCCACTGCAGCCTACAGTATGTGTGAGTGTGTATGTGATCTCAATCAAAAACTACAGTAAAGAACACGTATTCTCTGGTCTTAATAATACTAAGTTCTTTAATAATTTAGTCAGTTACTTTTTCCTACTCATTATTTAAGTGAACATAATACCCCTTGATTTTTCAATGTTGTTAGCAAAGCAACAATATTATTCCCAGAGGAGGAATTTCTTGACTTTTCCACTAGTGCTTTCTGTTAGGTTGACATGTTTTCTTGACAACTACTGGTTGGATAGCCCTAGAATTTGATAAATATATCCATGTTGCAGAGAAGATGTAGTGCAGTAACCTTGAGGATACTTGGGGACTTTTTCAGTGGCGCCACCAGCAAGTCAAAGTTTTGACTTATCTTGCGAAATAGTCATCTAATGGGATTAATCGTTTCACAGTTTTGCCCTCACTTTTTGTTCATTGCCAACATGAGGTTTACATTCGTGGTTGAGGAGTGAAACGTCCCAACAATTATCGGATGGATTGCCGCGTAATACGCTGCAGACATTCATTTCCCTCTCCGGATGAATAGTAATAACTTTGATGTTGATTTTTCATCCAGGGCCATCTTCAGGTCAAACTTTTCAATTTGTCCAATACTTTAATTTATGTCTTAAAATACCTGCAAATCCAATGGCTTTCTCATCAGACTCAGCTGTACTATGTGTTTAGTGCTAAAAATCTTCACGAGTAGAACATATAAAGAGGAAAAAAAGTCAGAATAATTTACCATCCAGCATTAATGCATTTCTATCACAGACAGGGTATTAAGATCAGCTCAGAGATGTCTCCTGGATAAGCCCTGTCACATATTGCTTCCCTGCCCTTTCCTCTTCGTCTAACAGCTGAACAAGTCGATGGCGCGTGTCACGCTGCCATCCAGATGACATCTGCATGTTTCCTGCCCCCCCGTCAATCTGGTCTACCTGCCCGCCACTCTCACCTGTTTCTAGTCTGCATTCCAGCACCTTTTTTCCAGCTTCCAGTGTTACAACCCCGCCCTGAACTTTACTCTCTGCCACATCCTTTCTCAGGCAACACGGTTCATTTTTGCAGAGAATCTGTACTTTTGATGTCTGTCTAGTTCTTGGATTTTCGCATTTTCTGATTCCTTTTGTGCCACTCCTCTCAGCCATCCTCCCCACTATTCCACCTTTTCCAGGATCACAAATATTATTCCATAAATATTGCTGTCTCCTTTCCACCGTGCCTGCGTCTGCGTTAGGGTTCACCTGCAGAGCGTGACAGTACGATCCGGTCGTGCAGAATCCAGCGGACGTGGGCGGACGTGGCTCAGGTTTGCCAGGCTGTCTCCTGGGACAGCACATCCAGGCTCTGGAGGTGGTCATGGAAACACTCCAAGACCTTCCAATAAATGTGTCAGCCATTCGGGATCAAATAAAACAACCACTGAGACCCCCTAGCCACACACCCTCTCTAGAAACCCCTGCCCCTTTTGCTTTCAGTGAGGGAACCATGGGTTCCAGCTCCACACCGCTATAAGGGTAATTTAGGGTTATGTTGGTTCTTCCAATTTCTGTATGACCTTGCGTTTACCCAGCAACCGCAGACCTCGGTCAAAGGGCTTGGACGAGTCTATGTACTGATTTAGCCTGGGCTACTGCCATGTGTGGAAAAAAGTGAAGGGTTGATACCTAAGACATCTGGGTGAGAGGAGTTCTGTCGCAACGCTCTGCTAAGGACAATAAGTTGAAACCCATAAACAGCATCTGAAAAGGAATTATGATTTAGGGAAGCATGAGCTCCTGGCAGTAAAGATGGCACTAGGAGAGTGGTGGCACTGGCCCTTTACAGGTTTGACTGTCCATAAGAACCTGGCCTACATCCCGACAGCGAGGAGGCTAAACCCTCTTCAAACCAGGTGGGCTCTCTTCTTTTTCAGGTGCTTTAACTGTCATGTGAGGGACAGCAGGAACCACACATACCAGCCAATGTAGGCTTTTTGTATTTGATGTTTTTTTATGTATATGAAACTTTAAGATTCCTTTTTAGGCCAAGAAGGCACATCTCTGAGGCAGGACAAAGGGTTTAATTCAGAAGGCTATCATACTTCAACTCAATCGAGCAGAGACTTTTAAAGGCCCCTTTTAAATGTTTTATAACTAGCTAAGAGCCTATGAAAGATCAAGGAGACAGCTACAGACGGTGCTTTGAAATTATTTACAGGAAATAGCAATTGCTATTGATTACATCATTACACATTTCATGGACATAAGATGGTGAGATTTTTACTTTTTGTTTTTCAACTTTTTTCGTGTCTGAGGCAGCTTGAAGTCAATGTCAACTAGCTCCATGCTGCTGTAAACATGTACTGAAACGCTGCCACCACTGCATGATAATATCTTTCCATTCAGCTAACAGTGCTAACCTGTAAAAGGGTCAATACACCATTACAACCCTTCAAATGCTTTGAAGCACTGTCCTTTTCCATATTGTGGAAATATACCTCTTATCGTCTCGCTGAAAGCCATATGGTACGACCTTGTGCATCATTACATTAGTGACTTTTTGCCCATTGACTATCCATTTCATATGAGAGTGTAAATTGCTTTCTAATGAATAGAAAAAGATCAGATAGGAACATGATTGTAGTGTGCTCCAAAGGAGGTTAAGGAGGTTACTTAGGCGTGTCTCATATTGATTGGTATGATGGTGTATCGACCCGTGTTAGATTATACTTTTTAATCTGTTTAAAGACTGTTTTTCAGCTCTGCTGTAACCCATGTCTCCTCATCTGGTCTCGCTAGACCTAGCTATGGGTGGCAGGAACAATAAGCGTCAAAGATAATCATGGCTCAGTAAAAACTATCATGCTGAATATTCAATGTCAGCGTGATGCTGGGAGAACAATGAAGCGCCTGCATGACTAATTTAATACTTTTTATTGAATCAGATTTGTTTGTTGAATTTAGTTTATTTCATTTGCCACTACTCAGTGGTGCTGTTTCCAAATTAGATTATCCTAATGCAGGTTCAGTGTCTAATAGCCAATGCTATCTCAGATTGCTGGATCCAACAGTGTTCCTAATACATGCTTTTTCATTGAAATACATATTTTGTATCAAGGTTATCAAAAGTATATAGTTAGTTAGTCATTTAAAGTTTCACTCCAGACATGTTTTAAATTATGTAGAAACGCTCTCCTTTGATTTATTCGTTGGTTAACATGGTTTTGACCCGTAAAAAGAGGCTCCCATTGACATGGTAAGAAAATTGTGGCTTCCACAGAATAAAGAGACCACATGTAACGAGCAAATGATTCGGTCTGGGTGGGGAACAGACGATTAGTTCTTAGAATATCATGGTTTCCGCCATGATGTGCTGCTCATACTTGTGTGAGCCAGTAGATTTGGAATGGCCAGGGATATTCACCTTGAACAACATGAACAATAATTTATGTAACATTTGTAAAACACGTTTCATTTGGTTACAACAACTTTCAGTAGACAAAGGTCTCTAGTGGCACATTTTGCACATACAGGCTACATGTCAGTATAGTTAACGTAAGACTTTTTAGGGAACATTAACATAAATATTTTCATAAATGTAATGTAAAGAGTTGTGGATTCAACGGCATAAACATATAATTGAGAATTTTTATTATTGAATGCCAAATAACTATATAAGCAAGATGAATCAAAAAAATATCTATATACATTTACAAAGCTGTTTTTCAAAGAGACCAGACGCTTCATGTTTCAAAAACTGAGCAGCTATCATCAAATGTAAAAAGCACATACACATTGTGGTCCACATGTATTAAACTGCTGAGACCAGTTCCTTCAACTAAAAATAGAGGAGTCTGGCCTTGTAAACCGAGTTGAGACTGGAATAGTGGACATAATTTTGTTTTTTCATGGGCTGCTTCACAGATATTGCACAGTGATTGGGGTGAAGACATTGCCTGCACCTGTAATATTCAGCAATTTTGTGTGGTTCAAATTTTTGCCACCTGACAGAGCCAGGAAAGTTTTGCCAAACCCTGCACACCCTGTTCTGCCACCGCTATGCAGCTTGCGACACGGCACAGCAAGTGGGCTTTCATACGTGCCACTGTAATACTGTAGCGTTGAAGGGACGTAACATGCTGGAATATCTTTTACCTTTCATGTTCCAGAGTTTGTTCCAGAATTTTGTATTTATCCTATAGGGGACCTTTATGCAGGCCTTCATGTTTAATGTTTGAGCCTGAAGCTGATTGGAAATATGAGAGCAAACAAATTGAATCTTTATTCCTGCACCAATCGTGTAGACAACTTAATTAATGATTGAACGAACACTTCTTGAAAACCAAACGCTAAGACGTTAGCTGGTTTAGCTGCTAATTTATTTCTCGCTAACACAGGCTACTGTGGGCTACAGCCATCTTACTCCAAGATGCATTTACAGACCCTCAGGAAATTCCAACACTACCCCATAACAGAACAGAATTTGGGCCTAAACACATTAATTTGTAAACACATATGACAGTTGCATGCCCAGGACATTAAAATATGCAGGAGAAAGTATGAAGTAGGAGATTCATCATAAGTCCAGTTCAATGCAATTTGAAAACTGATATGTAGACTGAAAGCTGCACAAAGATGTACAAAAAAAATTGTAAGATCTTTCTTAAAATGACTGTATGTGTATTGTACTCGATGTACAATTTGTCTATTGTAACAGTCCAGCACGCCCTCATTTGGACAAACATGAAAAATCTACTAAAGCTTCCACTTTTCTATCGGAATACATACTTCCTATGGGCACTGCACCAGTAGGTGTCCAAAAGCTCAGAGAGCAGACAATGCACAAGAGCAAACCTGATGATGAAACTGAAGAGAAGAGGAGACAAATAAAAAAAAAAAGCAGAGGTCAGTTGGAGAATGGCTGGTATAGGATCCAGTCAACAAAACCTATCTACTGTCCATTAAATAATAGACAGGCTGTGGAGAGGACACTGACATTGATTTGTTTGCCGCTTCTCCGTCTGTGCCTTAGTCTGTTTAGTTTTCTTTCTGCCCCGCCTTAGGAAGCTTTACTTTTCACTTCCTACTCTTTTTCCACTCAAACAATGCATTGTATTATGTTTTTTAACTTCCACTGGAATGCTGCTGTGATTGTGTTGCTTGCTTACCTGTCCACTGCTGCTGTCTATTCCCTAGACAATTAGCTGGCTAGTTTAATGTGTTTAATAAGCTGCTTTTTACAAGGCAACCCACATACTCAGCTGTGCTGATCATCCCACAAATGCATGTCCTTACTAATGGGGCATGAATAGGTTTTCCAATGGTATAAAATGTATGGCCAGTAAGCAATGTTACAGGAAAAGTAATCTATCAACACAAACTTCCAAACTTTTTGTTCATTGTTGTTATGGGTGGAGGGTAAGTGTCACACAAACTCCTTAATAGGAGTTATTCTGGGCACCAGGACTCTTTTCACCCATCAGGCAGTAATCAGCCTGGCCAATCTATTAAAAGGGGGCTGGTGTCACCTGTTCATCAGTTGTCGTGCCGGGTGTGAATGTTTATTACCACCAAACTCCAAATTTACCACTCCATTCAAAAGCTATTGGTATCAACCTGGAGTTAGTGTGTCACAACTAGCCACATAAGGACTGTAGGTGCAATCAGATCACAATAGCAGCAATGTTTGTTTCGTAATTACTATCATTACAGTAATTAGAGCATGTCAATGTTGACAGTTTGGCACAGATATTTGGAGTAGGCAGAGTAGAATGATGGAGCCATCTTTTGAGATACTACACACAACTACAACTTACAACCTATCTCATGTGTGGTCGCTTAGCTGGTTGACAGATTCTGGCTTTGCCTGCTCTTGAAGCTCCACTGATTGCGTGCTCACAACCACTTGTCTGTGTGTGTCTACATGTATATGTCTGATGAGTGAGTTGTACTTACAAGTGTCCCAGGCTCTGTATAAGCTCAGCAAAAGTATAAAGTTCTTAGTGGAAGCTGTCACTTCAGTCCTGTTTCATAAACAGGTGTTGATTTTGCCACCTGGCACTATAATTGGTTGCCTCATCATCAGACGCATCAGTTGGCAAACTACTGCTTATCCCTGTGTCAGCTTCCACCAGGGTCCATAAGACAAAGCCACCAAAAGCAAATATGGAGCACAAGTCAGATGAGGAGAACATATCTCTGACTTCAGTAAATGAACTGCTCTCACAACCCAAAAAAAGATGTTGATAGCTCTGGTGCAACAACAGCAGGATCATTTCAAAGGCTTCGTCAAAAATAATCATTGACTCCACATTGGAAGCATTAGCAAGAGAGTTACATGAGATCAAACAAGCCTTCAGTTCACCCAAAAAGAAGTAGATGATTGTATGAAATACATCACAAAACAAACTGAATGTTGTAATCTCATGCAGTCTGACAATTTTTCTAAGCCTGTGACAGTTTACTAGCTACTAACTCTCTTCTTGAAAGTCAGCGATAACTGACATTATTACATTAAAGAACAATTCAATTAAAAAAAAAAAAAAAAAACTTATTGTTAACAGTCAAAATCTCTAATTCATTTGAACAGCAGAAGACATAAGTTGCTTTCAATGGCCATTTAACATATTCACAGTATCTGAAACTGGGATGATGTGTGAAAAGGACGATACATTTTGTAGAATGAGCAATAAAGTCGTATTTGTTTCTAGTGATTTCAATATTGATCTACTAAATCCTGATAAACACACTAAAAAAAGGCCAATTCATCAACACAATGTATAGTATTAAACTAAATCCAGAAATCACTAAACCAACCTGGACAAAGCCACTTATCATAGTGCTGCAATATATTTAGAAAAGACATTGATAATGATGCAATGAGTGGGGCTGCTAATTAATGATATCAGTGATTACCTTCCAGTCTTTTCGATTTATAAGAGTTACATAAAAAAACCTGCATGAAGAGAAAATTCAGTTAGAGGAGTTCGGACAGAAGAGTCCATGGTTGAAATAAATGACCTTTTAGCGGAGAATAGAGAATCAGTATATCATGAAGTAGACAGTGACAAAGCTTATAATCAATTTTTGAGAATATTCAAAAAATGATTTGATAAAAACTGTCTAAATAAATGTTACAACCGAAAATATACATATAATGACAAACAGTGGATCACCAAGGGTTCACAGAATTCCTGTAAAAAGAATAATCCTTTATATAGAGAATTAATTAAACTCAGAACCAAAGATAAAGCTAAAAGCTAAAGAGATAAAGCTAAAGAGACAGATAAGTACAAAAAAATACAAGAATATGTTAACCAACATTATGAAAATACAGTATGTAAGAAGGAATATTACAAGGAATTACTATATGAAAATAAATATGATATCAAGCAAATGTGGAATATATTGAATAGAATAATTAGAAAGTGCTCAAATCGACCTAACTACCCCACATTCTTCACTGATAAAGAAAAAGAGATCAATAATATGGATGAAGTGGTCAACTTCAGATTTTGGACCAAACTTAGCTAGAGAAATTCCAGTGGCCAACAAAAGTAACGGTTTCATTGACTAAAACACAATCTAAATCTATATGAAACCTTTAGGGGAGAAAGAAATTGATATTGTAAAGAAAATCCAAAAATAAAGTATCCTTTGATTTAATGATATCAGCACATCATGAACTCAAATAGTTATAAAAGAGATATCCAATCCAAATGTATCCTTCCAGACTTGTCAATTAACAACAGCATGAATATATCAAAAGTCATAAAACTGTACAAAACTGGGCAAAATAAAAGTTTAGTTTGATAGTAGTAAGCTTTCTCTAAACCTCAGCAAAACAAAAATTATATTTGGAGATGTAGAAACATAAACCAAGCATGGGCACACATAGGCGGTGTTAACATAAAAAGTGTTCATGAAATCGGCTAACAAAAGACTGTGTACTGTTCAATGGTATTACCTTACTCAAATTGTTGCACAGAGGGGGTTACACTTACAACCTCACCTTACAGCCATTATACATCTGACAGAAACAAGCCATAAGAATAACACACAGCCCCGGTTTTCTTGAACACACTAATTTATCCGGTGAGTCACAACACTCAGACATTTTTCATATTAACATAATCTGTGTAAATTTGCATATCAGTATAACTGAAGTGTTTTATTCTGGTTGACATTGATGTTATTGTTAAAATTGTAACAATTATATCTTGACTATGCCCCACGATTGGCTGGCGACCATCTGGGGTGTATCCCTGCCTCTCGCCTTAACGCGCTGGGATAGGCTCCAGCAGACCCCTGCGACCCCGAAAGGGAATAAGCGGGATAGACAATGGATGGATGGATGGATATCTTGACTATTATTGATGTCATTACTATTATTAATAAGAGTAAGTATTAAATTAAGATTATTTTATTGGTATTAATAGTATTCATATGAATGTGGTAGAAGTCCTACTACTTTTTTGTTGTTTTATTTTGGATTTTAATGTTAAACCAAGAAACAGCTAAATTCAATATTTAAAAATATATGCCCAAGATGGCTAAACCCAAATTCTAGGCTTCTTTGGAGCAGCCTCAGAAGCTCTATTAGACCTTTTTACACTACAATCAGAGCCTGTGGTCTCAGAGGAATGATAGACAATCATTTCTCCTTGTTTGTACTAGGAGAAAATAAAAAATACAATCAATCAATCTACTAAAAGCACATCTATAAAACAAATCTAGTTCAAAACATTAAAAAGAAACATCACAAACCTTGTTCATATTTATGTTATGGGTGAAAATCCACTACAGACTCTGCTGCTAAGGGAAAAAATACAATCTACTAAAATGTTTGTAAAAGCTTAGATTTTAAAACCATAATAATAGAATAGAATAAAATTAAAAAAAAAAAAAACACTAATCTTTTTCTTGGAGAGGGTCTGCATCCATCCATCCAGATAGTGGACAATGACAACCTGCTGCGAGAACCAGCGTAATTTTCTCTTTTTTACACAAAGGCTACTTAACAAATCAATTGAAATCAAAGCTGAGTTAATTTAATGTGTTTACATAGTAGAAACTTCCTGTACAGATGTGTATACAGTCAACTGTTATGGTAATGGAGCCATTTGGGCTTGTTGGGACGGACCTAATGAGGCTCACTGTAACGGAGGGCGGAGATCAATATGTTTATTTAATGGTCGATTATGCAACCTCCCAAAGATTACGAGTGATACGGTATGCTGCAGCATTCGATTCACTGTACAAATGAGGTGATGTGAAGCCATTTGGGCATATGCTTTGTTAAACTTCTTTTTTTTTAAATTAAAAACTTTTTGGTTAATGTCTCCACTGTAATATTTTAGCCTCTTTTTCACTAGCCAGCATTAGCACTATCACGGAGGGAAAAAAAAAGGTCTGTACTTACCAAGTGAGCTTGCTACTGCTAGCATTAGGTTAAGGTCAACCCTCTCTGCCAAATATTGGGACTTGTTAAGGTTGACAATGTACCTCCCCAATTGCACCCACAACCCCCAAAAAGCATTATTTCTTAAATAATTAAGTAATTGAAAATCAATATTTGAAAATAATTGATATATAAACCCAAAGTCACAAATGTGTAGCTGGAGAGTAAACGAGCGATGGCCTACAAGTGATACATATATATTTCTTAAGCTATGGTTGTGTCCTACCGCAGATGATTAAAGCGTTGTGATGTTATTATTGATATTCCTGATGCCCAGGAACAAGACAAAGCATCTCCGAAAAATACTCTTAAAAGATATGTTTGTGTTCCCCACCCTGACTAGATGTAATGAACTCTGCACCTTTTCCTCACAGGGACGTTGCAAAGCCTGTAGATACTGCAGAGCTTTTTTCTCTATCTTTATTCAAGAGCGTGCACTTCCAATTTGAGAGCATAATTCATTGATTTTGCGTTGAGATTTTGTACATCTTTCCCACAAACCCCAGACTCAAAAAGCTCCAGCTTGCATTTAAATTTGTTCTCAGACTGAATTCTTGCACTTAGATTTTTCTTGTTGCCGGCACATGTTTCCCATGTTTCCTGCTCCAGCCTCAGACGTACTTGTCATACTCAGGATGCTTCATTCAAAAAAAATACCTTGTTGTTTCATTCTGGCTCATTTTTGTGACAACTGTGGAGCTTACAAGTGATTTTCCTTCTGGGTGCGTTATTAAAGTGCATTATTTGACCTGCTCTGTGCCTTAAATAATAACCAATCCAGCCCTTTTTTCCCGTGGTAACATGCGTATTAAAATGACACCATAACACATAAACACATTTTTCTCTTGCCAAAAAGGAATGGCATCTCATGTAATAGGAGGTAGATTGTTTTTTGCTTAAAAATCACTTGAAATGCATGTGAACATGTATATATTTATACTATAAGTAGTTTCAAAACCAATACTTTTACACTTTCTACTTGATTAAAATTGAAATTAGTTGATACTTCAGCTTGTACATAAGTGTTTTAAACCCTAGCATCTATACCTCTACCAGAGCAGTGAATGTGAATACTTTTGACACCTCTGCAAAACTCCCCAACCAACAGAATGCCAGGTGCAACGTTGACCAATGAAATGATCCCTCTCTGTCTCTTACGGGCGATTACTTTTTAATTGGGTTCATCCGCTCCTGCTCTCCAGAGCTTTGTTACAGTCATCCTCAAATGTTTAAAAACAAAACTGTAACATAACGACCACAACCTGTGACTCACGCGCCATCTCCCTAAACTACTTCTGCTGAGCTATAATCACATTCCTGCTTTCGACACAGGTTTGACTCCTATAAAGCACTTTCCTTTAAAAAAAAAACACAACTATGCACATTTCTCTTTTTGCATTCTTCCTCATTGCCAAATCTTCCATTTCCAAGGTTGTTGTGCCTGTGATGTCAATGAGGTCCTGTGTCAGACAGGAAGCAACGACAGGATGCAGCCTAGTTTGTTTGTTGTTTTTTTACATTACATTTTTCTTTTTTGTTGACTGTACTGGCCTGTTTCTTTTCGTTCTGCCCACATCATTTACATATCCAGCTTGTGTTTGCTGTAATTATAGGCTACAATGTATAGGCATTTGGAAAAAATAAATGCATATTTCTGGTGTTTTTCTATATTTGTGTTTTTTTTATATTTGAGTAAGTACAACAGGAGTAATGTGGAGTAGCACTAAAGCTGAAAAGGCTCCTATATAAGGCATTCATATGGTGGTGTCTCTTTCATAGTGGTGTTTTCTATTCAGCACATCAGAGGCCACTTGTTTCTTAGAAATGTCTGCTTGTGTCATTTGAACACAAAACACCGTTTTTAGGAGACATGACATTATTTTGAAGGCAAAGTAGCATTCTGCAAGGAATATGTTGGGCTTTTCATTTTGTGTGTTTGTGTGTGTGGCTTTTGAATTTGTGTTTAGAGTTTTGATAAAAGGCCCTAACCCCAACCCAACCTTCACAGCCAGAAAGCTGCAGGTTCAAGTCCTTGGGCTGTGAGTGGAGTTTGCATGTTCTCTTTGTGTCTGTGTGGGTTTTCTCCAGGTTCTCTGACATCCTCCTACAGTCCAAAAACACTTAAGTTAATTGGTGGTGTTTGGTAGATATATATATATCTACCAAACATATATATATCTACCAAACCATTCTCATATAATAGTAGTTGAATAGTGGACTGGCCTTTTGTTTTTTTCTGAGGAGAAACTGATGTCCCCTCAGGATTCTGGGAGTCTAATGTTAGTGGTTGATGGCAAAAATCAAGGGTCGTTTTATTGTTGTATTGTAACGGTCCTGATAATAAAGCTATTTCTTTTTTAGTAATATTGTCTTATTTCACCATCCTTCTAGCACAAATATGACTTCATCAATTCGACTTTAAGGAAGTAGTGTCACAGTTCAGTACACACTTTTTTTTTTCAAAACACTTCAGACAGTTCTCTGCATTTGAGACAATTTTAATGACAAATCTTGTTTTTGCAAACGCACACACTGACAGTCCAAATTCTAAAATGAATAGCCCTACAATGGACCTTGACTCTTAACATGGGAACATCTTTCACACAATTTTACCCAATATTCTCCATTCCTCGTTCCTATTGAAGTGTTTTGTGCCAGGAGACAGAAAGGGTTTGGCTGAAATCTGCAAACAGTGTTTTACACTGAGCATATTAGTGTTCAACCTGATTTCTATTCATATGATGGTTTGGTGATAATGATGTGTGTCATTTAAAAAACAAAATGCCATTTTAAGAAGAAGTAACACTGTTTTTGATTTGTGTGTGGCCTTCTGTAAGTATGAGGCATCCTTTCAGAAAATGTGTGTAAACATTCAATTAAACCTCTGAAGGCACCATTCATATAAAGCAACGAAACAAAAAAAAACACATTTCGCTGTCACCTTCACTTTGGTAATCCAGAATTCTGACAGGGTTGTTGCAGAAACACATCTAAGTGCTGAGCGTAGAATCTGAGTACAGCTGTTTCACAAAAGCACAGAAGCAGCCGGAGAACAACAAAGCAGAGCAAATCTAACCAGGAGCTCTTAGAGTTTGAAGGAAATAATTAGAAAATCTGACAGTGGAATCAGATCGCGCTCTTGAAATGAGAAACCATACTTGAATAACAAAATTCCAAAATATACATGCAAAACAGGTATACTGTATGTAATATGATGTACAGTACATTGTATAGGAGGAGTTTGGAATGAAGTATGAAGTCATTTATGTTTAAATACAATTTATGATGCAAAAACAGTCACATTCTGTAAGTACATTCTATTGCTTTATGTCACAGCAAAAAAAAAAATGCATATATAACACTTACAGTGTTTGCCCTTTTTTATGTAAAGAAATACATTATAAATAATTACATGATAAATTATCCTTCAATCTACAAAACAAAAAAGATAACATAATTAAAGTGCATTTTTGGCATCTGAGTTTTTCCATGTTCACTCAGTCTATAGTCACATGCATTTTCAATTCAAAACGTTTTCTAATTGAACAAAATTTCCTTTTTTTTTAAGAAGCTTACAAACCATTTACAAATCAGAACTGTAAAATATTTAAACTCTTGAGCCCTGAAAGATGCTCACTGACTTCAAATTTCTGTGAAAAATTAGGGAAATGGTTGTTTTTTTGTCACAGTTTGTCATCCAGTGGACCGAACTGGACTCTTTAGCGGGTCAGTTCTGGCCTGCCAGCCACATGTTTGACACTTAATCATTCTTACTTTTGTCTTCTGTTGGCCGCATAATCGTCAAAGCCCAAGCCTGCAGGGTTGTTATTACCTCAAAAGAGGTAACTTCAAACTGCCAACGGCTCTTTACTGTTAACATTTCATAGTGTATTCAGATGTTGTGACCCGTCACTTTTATATGAAGTTAGTTTATGAAGTCTGTGTTCATTAAAGGAGGAGCCATTTTTTCGCCTAGATACGCACAGGCCTCCTTATTAGAAAATTCTTGTTTGAAGGTTTTATTTATGACACCCACAGAAAAAGAGGACCCGCGGTTCTGGCAGAAACTTAAACAGAAAAAGTCCACAGAAAAGGACGTCACTGTAGAGTATATCACTGTGCAGCTGATTACTGGGTGATCTAAAGGATTTTCTGGGTGTGAACATCACAGCAATGATATCTTATCACCAGAAATTATGCAAAAAATAGAAAAACACTTTAGATTAGGTAAATACATTCCACCTCCATCACCGGGGGAGTAAGACAATGCGATACTTGCTCAAATCAGGCAGACAGGCCTCGGGGCAGGTAGACAGGTGATCAAAGACACGACTCAGACGAGCATACCGATATTTCTCCATTTCGAAACAAATTAACGGTGTGTGCAACCTCCGCGGAGGGTCAATAGCTCTTCATGCATTGTAAATTGACTTCATTTAATGAGGTGTGCGTGCGTGCGTGTGCGGAGGTGGGCGGGCAGAGACCGTGAGAACACAGGGGGGGTGAAAGGCGAGGCCCCCGGGAGAGACAAAAACAAGCAGCGTGGAGGATAAGGGGAAAAGGGGGACGGAGAGGGGCCTCGACACACTTAGAGGTGGAGGCAACGGGGAGGAAGGATGCGAGATGGAGAGACGGGAGACATGCGAAAAGGGGGAATATTGAAAGAGAGGATGGGGGAGGAGGAGAGGGAGAGACACGGAAGGCAAGACGAGAAGAAAGTGACGGAGATCAATAGAGAGAAGTGGGCAGTGTAGAGGAGGCTGAGGAGATGAAAGGCTGTCTGCTGATTTGTTCCCTAACTGGAGAATTGAAATTGATCTGGGTGTGTGTCTGTGTGTGTGTGTGTGTGTGTGTGTGTGTGTGTGTGTGTGTGTGTTGGTGCCTGTTCAGGATATACAAGCATAGAGGTGCATGATTGTGTATACCTGCATGAACTTTGTGTGGTGTGTGTTCAGGCAGGCGTATAAGAGAGAGAGAGAGAGAGAGAGAGAGAGACGGGACATCAGAGGCGATCGACTCAAACGGCGCATGCACATCTCGACTTTGGTCAGATAACTATTTAATAAGGGTCAAATATTTTCAAATGGCTATTACTATCGGTTCACTGACTTATTTTATAGAGTTTCATATACTTAAACAGCAGGGTCAAATGTTTTCAACTCTGCCCGAATTTAATTTCCCTCGAAAGCGCATCCGCATGAGAGAAAAGGAACTTAATCTGTGTCGCCATCTGCATGTCGAAGTCCTCGGAGTTCAGCACAGTTTTGTTAAAGCTTTAAAGCGTGCGCATGAGTCAGAGCATGTCATAATCCAATATTCTGAGTCATTATCACAAATAAAAATCACAAATTCTCCATTTCATGCAGGGCGAAGTCTTCTTTTTGATTTAATTATAGTACAAATGCCTGGAGGAAAAAAGAAACTGGTAGGTGATGCATTGAAATTAGACATGTGATAGTATCCAACGTCATGTCCTAATGCAGGTAATTTTATATCCAAACAACAATCCACAATATAGCACATTTTCTGTAAATTTTGTAAATCAACACGATTGAATGTTTGCCTGCATCACTGCCGCAGATGAATGCAAATTTTGGATGATGAAAATCTTAAAAAATAAAATGTTAAAATTTAAATCATTTCATACCTAATATGAAATGATACATGTTATTCTACAAAGTTACAATAATATACACTCATAGTCCTAGGTGATATCATACTGGAGATATTAATCGGCATAAAATGGCTTTCAACACAGCATCTGGTGTTTTCTAATGCCTAAATACTTTCAGAGGTAATTATACTAAAGATCCACTCCAGCACATCAGCGTTCACTTTTCCACCTGAGCATTGTAAAATACACATTTGTATGCATCAAAAACACATGCACTAAGATGCATGTTTTGCCAATAGTGGGTTTGATGTTCTTTTGCCATTATATAGGGAACCTCCATTACATTGAATATAAAAGCACTTCAATTCAAAACATGCATTTCACGTCATTAACTAAAAATAAGACAATTGACAATAACTCAAAAACTATTCTTAACTCTGATGTATGATGTGACGCTGAGTAATGTTTGGTTAATCTTAGGCACACAATCCATTCTGTTAGCTCTAGTGAAAGATCATGCTTTGAGTTAAAAATAAATGTAGTGTTTTATCAACTCGTCCACACTCCCTGACCTTCTCATGGCTGCTGCTGCCGATCGGGTACCCTAAGGCAAGGCGAGTTGATTTGTATAGCACATCTCAACAGCATTTCAACAAAATGCTTTGCGTGGAACATTAAAAGCATCAAGAAACTATTACAAGTATTAAAAAAATAGTCAATTAAAGAGAAGAAAATGAAATATGGCATCGTGATCCAGTGCATAGTGCTGTGGCTTTATAGCAGTGGTTCTCAAATAAGAGGGCACGGCTCCCCCAGGGTGGGCCAGAGGCTCCTTCAAGGGGGGTGTTTGACCTCGGGGAACATGCTTTTTTAATTTTCATTTTTTTTTTCTGTCCTAGAATAAAGTGCAATTGCCCCTCCACTACATTAGGGGGCAGAGCCACTTCATTGGCAGGGAGCACACAGCACAGAGTATGACTATGAAGTGTAGACATGAGGTGTAGCAGACCCTCAAGTGACACCATGGAAAAATATTTAACAGGGATGAGAACGCATGCTGAGAGAGACGGAGATAAAGAAGCAAACGAAAGTCTCCCGAAAGCTAAGACGAGGAAATATGACAAAGCGTATGTAGCGCTTGGTTCATGTGAAAGACCGCTGTGTTACTGTGTCTAAAATGTTGGCAGTGGACAGCATGAAGACAAATAAATTAAAGACATTAGACCCTAATCACGCTAATAAGCCGATTTTATGTAGTTATATTTTACTACTTTATCATATGGTTTGACATGGTCAGTCAAAAAATGTTTAATTAAGGATTTAATTTAATTTTTTTTAATTCCAGATGCACTTTAAATCTTTTCTGTTACAGTTAATAAATCTATTCTTTGTTGTAAGTTGGTCCATATTTCTTTCTTTTTTAATTTTCTTATACGTTAATAAGGATACAGTGGTATGCAGAGGTACTAACAACTTTATAGACAAATTATTCTCTTGATAGTGGCACGAGATGTTTTCTTTTTTCATGGGGGGCGAGACAGAAAATAATTGAGAAGCGCTGGCCTACAGTGTAGTGGTTCTCTATGTAGACCGAAGTAGAAACGAGGCTTAACACTGCACAACCTTCTCCAGATGTTAAAACCAATGTCTTATGTTTATTTTGTGTTTTATATTTTAACCCCATTTTGGTCAGAATGTGACACTATATTTGTCTCATTTCGCTGCTGACAGCTCAGTTCAATGCAGGTCCAGGTTCAGATAGGCTGCTAAACATGTTTGTTAGATAACGTTGTCTCAGCTCCACGCAGACATCCGGGGCCGTGAGGTGAGGAAAGGAGGCATTAACTGAGCACCAGTCACTTGAAGCAGCGCATGTTGTGGACACGTTGATCATCATGCTGCCTTTAGCGGAGACAACAGGGCTTATTGTGGTGCTCACAAAAGCCACAAATATTACTTGGACCCTAGCAGCTTTATTCACAGCACTAACTATACCTTTCACATTCATCCAGCATATGTCCAAATCCCTCTTCCAAAAGTTTGTTTTGTTTTGTTTTTGGAGGATTTATATTTGTTAAATGACATAAATTTGTCATTCACACACTTTTAGAAGATTTCTAAAAACAGTGGTGCTGAAATGTTTGTTTGAGAAAAATATGTTTGGCTACCTGATTAATCAAAAACAATTATGATAACTGATTTACACAATGTGAGAATAGCAGTAGTTGTTCTGAAGCTTTTGACCATTGTGGAAAAACATTTCTATTGTATTGTACTTTAACCCAAGGACAAATTACCTTGACAAATTCTTTCAGCAAATCACCTGGTAGAATGTTGAAAAAAGAATTTTTGTGTTCTTGCTTAATAGTTGTTATTTGCTATTTCTGCAATAATGGTACTTATGGCTGTGTTCACTATACTAACATTAATGTTTGTTGCTTTGGCATTCCCCATTGCTGTCACCGGTTAAGCGGTCAACTACAATCCAGTCTTTGATTGGCTGGTTATGCTATCAACTATGTCCACCAGTTTGATGCCTACATGTCACTTACTTAATTACTCTTGACGTGAGAGCTTAAAAAGTTTTGCTTTTGCAGCAAGCAGCAAAAGAATTACTGTAACATGAGGTGTTTTAAGTGAATTTGACCATCACACAACGCTGAAGTACTGTATATCGTGCAACCTTAATACCTTTCAGCTGAGATATTATACCTTATACTCTCCTAAATTTGTTTGACAGTTTTGGTTCCTTAAATTACTTTTCTGATTTTTTTTATTTTGTTTTTATTTATATAAGCTCTTCCACACAAACTGCACAGATAAACACGTTTCACTATTTTTACACTTTTTTGTATTTGGTGATTTCCAGCAGTATATCTGGATATATGGATATGGTATAAATACCAGGCATGCTAGTTCACTAAAATATGTGAAAGAGCTTATAACAACTTTTTATTGGAGAATTAACTAGCTTACACTGGCTCCCTGTTGGGCTCTGAATCAACACTTGACTTTTGTAGATTAATTGAAAGCCATATAAAACAATAGTATGCTAATAAAAAATGTCATAAAACATTCATATACATTTAACTACATGTCCAGTCAGTTTATTTTGTATTATGTGGAGTTGAGTCAAAATGCAGGGATACCCAACAATTCCCTCTAGAGCAAGCATTTTAGCGACAGTGGCAAGGAAAAACTTCTCTTTAATGAGAAGAAACCTTGAGCAGATCCTGGCTCTAGGTGGGTGATCATCTGCCGCGACCAGTTGGGTTGAGAGGGAAAGAGAGAGAGTAACAACAAAACAACAGACCTGTAAAAGAAAGCTTAGAGAATTAAAACAACATTTCTATAGTTTCAAATCCCATGCATGTAGTAAAAAGAAAATAAAAACGCATCCTCCCTAGTGACTTCTCAACACTTGATTGTCAAGTGTTGCCAACTCCCCAGTAAGGAGAGTAGCTATAGTAGTAGTAGAAAAATAGAGTGTCCACCCCACCCTGTAGCTTTGTGCATGCGCAAGTCATCTGCAGGTTGGACGAGGAGGGGTGAACATCTCATGCTTTTCTCTAGTCTGACTGCAGCAAAAGATACAGGAAGGGTCTGGAAACAATAAAGCCACAAAGTCGCCAAGTTAGCAACAATGTGAACATCAAGTTGAGTTTTGAACCTTCTTTTAATTCCTTCACTCCTTTCTTTAATTGGTCATTTTATAAACGGAACCATTAGCCTAACACAATTAAAGTAAGGAAGGAAAGCATGAGCCATTATCTATAGCCATCCCCACAGTTCTAAAACTCAACTCAATGTAAAAAGTGTTGCCAACTCAGCAACTTTGTTGCTATATTTACTAAGTTTTCAGACCCTTTTAGCGACTCCTGCCACAGTCAGACTATTGACATATTAATGGACAAAAATTTCGTAAAAAAAAACCCAAAAAACGTGTCTGTTACATGCATAGGACTTGAAACTATTTAACTATTTAAACACTGTGTACTCTCTTTCTTTCCTGCTCTCATTGCCCATTAGGTTTCCTTTTTTAGGCAAGGACAAAGAAACCTAATGGCCCTGCCGAAGAATCTTCGTATCCTCTTCAGTCGGCTCCTCCTAAGTTTTACAGGGGCATCTTCATCAGGTGAAGGGTCGGCCGCTGTCTCCTCAACTGGTCCATTCAGGTTGTCGTCCTGGTCTTTTGCGCCATCCACAGCTGGTCCTTCTGAAGTTCCTTCTTTAGTTGGACCTGTAGTAGCTTCATCTTCATCCTTACCTCCATCAGTAGCTGGTCCCTCTGTAGCTGATGCTGTCGTGGTTGTGGCTAATTCCTCTTTAGTTGGCCCAGGACTAGCTTCATCTTCATCCTTACCTCCAGCAGTAGCTGGTCCCTCTGTAGCTGATACAGTCGAGGATGTGGCTAATTTCTCTTTAGTTGGACCAGGAATAGCTTCATCTTGGTCACTTGACCCATCAGCAGCTAGTCCCTCTGTTTGTACTTCAACTGAGGCACAATAACTATCAATTCCTACAACATCTGCTCCACTAGTGGCAGGAGGTGTTGTTGAAATGATGTTGTGAGAGGGACTAGAGGATAGGCCTTCACTATTTGAAAAAGCTCGTTCCTCTTCCATACCATCGATTGAACAGACCAGCATTTTACTAAAGGAAGTGAACGCACTAAACAAGACATGACAATCAATTAATGAATCAATAAAAAAACATTTCTTCAATTATTCAATCATTCATCTGTGTAGCCCGGCTGATACCAGACTATTCACTTACTATGAGCTGCTGTCCCTGTCATCAGCCAGATGAGCCATGGAGACATATTGGTGCGTCAGAGCCTCTCCAGGGGTGATTCTCGTTTCAGGATCAGTATCCAGAAGACGTTTCAAGAGGCCCACGAACTCCCTCCGATCGTTTAACTCACTGGAATCCTCCTCTGGGTAAAGCTGGAAACAGAACAAAAGAGTATTCAGGTTATTTACTTCCTGTCTCAGCAACAGACAAAAAATATCCATGAATTTGATGTTTAAAAATATATAAAACCACTTACTGTTATCAAGTCATCCAGACGTTTGAAAGAGTGCTTCCATATTTTGGTGTCTCTGCCAGTAGCAAGCTTATATTCCCTTGGAGTCTGCAAAAACAAAATCATTATTAGAAACTCACTTTTGAACTAGTTAAAAGTCTTTGTAATTATATGATGATTAATGATGTTAACAAAGTTTATATACCTTAAGCCACCACTGTGCATAGTTGAAATGCCTGAAAAGCTTGAAATATTTTGTGCTGTATTCGCCATTGAAGAGGAGGTCGTCAGCTGGCTGGCCCACTAGCTCGACTATGTTCTTCATCTGGAATGACAATAATAGAATCACATTAGCCATTGTCCTTTTTCAAGTCTGTCAATTTGTATGGAGCAGTATGTCAGTGCAATCAAATCTAAATATACTGGGTTGCTTACCATCTGATACTCGCAGGTAGTACAAAATGGCTGTTTTCCAAGGTACATGGTGCAGAGAATACAGCCGAGAGCCCACGTGTCAATGGCCTCAGAGAAGGGGAGGCCCAGGACCACTTCAGGTGCCCTGTTTGGGAGACAAAAGAGTTATTACATGCATTGATCAATTGAGCATTTGTTTGAGCAATTGAAATATAAAACTGTGTAAAAAGATAAGCTTTGTAGATTGAACCTACCTGTAACCCAGAGGCTGGATTTTCATTCCACGTTTCACCTCAGATGTAGTGCGGGATACACCAAAATCTATCAACTTAACCTTAAACGGTTGATATATTTGGTTAACCAGCATGATGTTATCCAGCTTCAGGTCAGAGTGAATAACTCCAATTCCTTTCAGGGCATCAAAAGCTGTGAACAACTGCAAGGACAGAAGAAGAAATGGAGATGGTTCATGTATTTGTTCACAGTTAGCATTATGAATTAATGTATGAGTTTTAAATAATGTAAAATATGTAACACCAAATAATTTTTACCTGCTGTGCAATTGGTCGTATCTCACTGAGAGTCAGTCGCATCTGATGTCGCTCACTGAGCAGCTGAAGGAGACTCCGATCTAACATTTCAAAAGCTAGACAGGTGTGCCCTTCATGCTCGAACGTCTCGAAGAACCTTACAACATTTTTTTTGGCGGGGTCAAGAACACGAACGGCCTCAAGCATGTTGATCTGTAAAGAAAGTGAAGTTGTGACAAAGAATGGTATCAATAGTTAGATTAAATTGAATTATTAAATCTATCCATTCATCCCCATACTGTGGATTCACTCACACACTCATATGTACTGGCAATTTAGAGTCTTCCATTAACCTAAGCATGGTTTTGGACTGTGGGAGGAACATGCAGGTCCCAGCTCAAGGCCTCAAACCTGTGACCTTGTTGCTGTGCTAGTGCACCGCCAAGTCACCCTGACTAAATCTAAGCAAATGAAAAGATGAAAATTATGTACCTCTCTTTCGGTGACCTCTCTATTCTTCCGTTTCAGAATCTTCATGGCCACCTGCTCCTGTGTAGCTAAATTCACACACTTGGCAACTTTTCCAAAGCTTCCTTCACCGTTGAAGTCCAAAACTAAGTAGCGGCTTGTCTTGCTGCACAGGGTGTCGCTCTTGTTGACCTCAAATTTAGTTTTCTTCTCCTTTTTGTCTGTGAGTTTTGAGAGACATGCAGTATAGATTTAGTCAGATGAAGATAAAGACAACAGTGAATTACTTATTATGCAGGTAAATCAAAGAAACATCAAATTAATCAAATTACAGAGATGGCATGTTGATAAAAATACAAAACATTAAATGTTTTTGAGTTGTTGACTGATTACAGTTGATGTTTTAACCAGATAGACAATTTAAATAAGTCATAATTATTTTAAGTATGTAGTATGGTGTAACTGTACTCTGTTACTCTCCATCATGTTGTGTCTTTGTTTTACTTACCGCCTTTATCCGATATCCAGAAGCTTTCTAAGCTTGATGTTGAAGACATTTTCTCAATAATTGGGTTTCTTCTCAATGTAGTACTCTAAACTATGTTAACTTACTCGATTTGTAGAAAGTGAATGATGTAACAATTGATAAGTTGACCGGTTTTATAGCAGCAGCAGCTAGGTGTATCATAGCAACATATTATGACATCAGAACACAGTTGTGACCTCATAGAGGAACAGTCTCAGTCTCAGACAGGTTGTTTTTGTTTAAATTTTATTTTCAAATGTAATCTATTCCTATCCCTTCAATTTTGAAAATAAACAGTTTTAGATATTAAGGAATCTTATTTTATATGTTAATAGAGCAGGTTTATGGCTCTCAAACAATATAGTAATCTAACCTCATTTTGTATATTGTCATTTCTTTGTTTTGTGACACAATTTAAAACATTTATTATTGTATATTTTTTTAATTGCATGGGGTGAGGAATACCTTCAATTAAACAACAGTTCCCTGTTCATCAGAATGTAATTTATAAACACTGATGATACAAATTTACACACAGCAGATACGGGCTTTAATTACTCACCTAAACAATCAATTTATTTTCACATTAATAGTCTATGTCAGTCTAGCATCACCCATGTTCTACTTCGAATGCCTCATGCAGAGCTCTACAATAAACATTTAACCAAATTGGCTAATTACAAACAGACAAACAGTATCCTCATATGGGGTGATGCTAGCATTAGATTTAGGCTTTTCTTTGCAGGCAAACTGTGCATACCCACCTTGAATAAATACTGAACAAATATATAAATGCAATACTTTTGTTTATGCTCAAATTTTTTATGAGTTAAACTTAACTTCAAGATTTAAAACATTTTCTTTATACACAACATAACTTTTTCTCTCAAATATTGCTCACAAATATGTCTAAACCGGTGAGATTCTTCTTTGTCGAGATAATCTCTCCCACCTCATAGATGTGGCATATCATAAGGCTGGTTAGACAACATGATTATTGCACAGGTGTCCTTAGACAGGCTAAAGTAAAAGGCCGTTCTAAAACATGCAGTTTTGTTTTATGGGGGGAGTCTGAGGACTCAGAACCCTAGTCAGTATCTAGTGTGACCACCATGTGCCTCATGCATTACAAAACATTGCCTTCGCATAGAGTTGAGGCGGTTGTGGCTTGTCCTGAAGCATAGACTTATGCTGAGACTTATGAGACTTGTAATAATGCTGACTTGCAAGTTGCAAATTGAGATGGGATAGGGAATCAGTAATGACAAGAGAATCCCCTTTGCATGTGGCAAGCTGTGAGGATACATTTTTTGTGAACAATTGTTTTTATTTTGAAATAGCAAACATATAATAGTACAGAGGTACAGAACATGTTTCCCAAAATCCCCACCCACCCTGTGGTAAACATCCAATTGACAAATCAAATAAGTAGATGTACACGCATACTGTATTGACAGAAAATAAATGAAATAAAACTCAAATACAGACAAACATCTCCCCACAATAAACACAGAAAATGAGAATATGAAAAAATAAATGTATCAACTCAAGGGGGGAGACAGAGATATTAATTGGCTAGATTGCCAGAAATAAAAGTTTTAACTCGGTCAAAAGCAGCACTCCACCTCATCAGTGTCTGAGAACTAGCCCCATGTATCCTAGCGGTTGATAACTCCAAGGAGATGATATCAAGCAAACTTAAAGCCCATATGCGCCTACACATTAAGTGAGGAGGATTCCAGCGGGTAACAAGCAACTTCTTGGCTGCTGTAAAAGCAGCAAGAAGAAGGTTTTTTTGAAAAAGTGAAAGTTCAAGGAGGAGAAGTCACTTAAAAAAACATGCAGGTAGTTAAGGTGATATCTTTGTCCAATAGAACTGAGATATCATTAGCTAACTGACGCCAGAAAGGGTTAAGAGCTGAGCAATCCCAGAAAAAATGAAGAAAGGTGCCTGGTACCCCTTGTGGACATAAATTGCAGTTAGGAGACACAGAAAGGCGCATTTGAAAACGTTTTAAAGGTGTTAAATACATTCTGTGTGCTGATTTCCAATGTATCATCTGATGATTGGGATTTTTGGAAGACATTGTTATTACTTCCCATGTGTGTTCAGAAAAAGTGTTTCGGGCATCAGTTTGTAGGTTCCTAGACCAAGCTGCAACTACTCCCAAAGGTTTATACAAAGATTCAAGGAGAAATGAATATATAGATGAGGCTGAATTAAAAGAAGGGTTGTTGAAGAACCTTAAATTGCGAAGAGGATGTGGAGGCAACTCCGCATCCAAAGGAAGCCCATAGGCACAGAGAGCTGATCTAATACGCAAATACATAAAGAAAGTGTAGGATGGAATGTTATACTGGGCCCTAATATCTTGAAATGTCATTAGGCCTTTATCATTGAACAGGTCCCCAAGAACAGTAATACTGCACTCCACCCACTGAGAGCATCTAAAAGGAGAGTTACCGGATAAAAATGTATTGTTGTTAAACAGAGGAAAGTGATAGTGCCACTTCGGCATGGAACCAGTCTGTGAGGATACATTTTGAATGACTGTTGCATCTGCCCTTTTCTACGTAGTGGTCTGTTGGGGGGCGGATGCACAGATGGGAACAGAAGGAAAATTGACAAACTGGTGCGGAGGTCTAGATCTGTACTGGGATGTCCTCTGGAGTCGGTGGTGGCTGATAAGCTGACATCCATCATGAACAACCCCCATCACCCTCTGCATGGGGTAGTGGGTGCGCTGAGCAGCTCCTTCAGCCAGAGACTCAAACACCCTCGCTGCAAGAAGGAGCGCTTTCGCAGATCATTCATCCCGACAGCAATAAGACTTTATAACATAACATAAACATTAATCTCACTGTAGTCATTTTTTCTCCACTTGTCACTTTACTTTACACACACATCCTGCACTTTAAGTATGCATTAGCTATGTATGTGTACATGTGTGTATGTGCCTAAATGTAAATATGTGTGTATGTGTATGTATGTATGTATATATGCTTTGCTTATGCATACCTTTTTCTGGCTATTTATTAGTATTTTTTCCATTCTAAATATGTCCATAATGCATACTGTGTATGCTGACAAACAATTTCTACGAATTTTGTATATAGTGTTGTGTATTTTTTAAAATTTTTTATAGCCTTTATTTTCTTTTTCTTTACTCTGTACTCTGTACTCTCTCACACCAGTGCTTAGCTGCAGTAGCAAGCAAATTTCCCTGTTGTGGGATCAATAAAGTCCTATCTTATCTCATCTTAATGTATGGTGATGTATCTCATGAAACCCATGTTAAAAATCCCTTAAAAGAATGCCCTCAATAAACCTTGGTCGACAGACAGGTCATAGAGTATGCCTGCTAGTCGTAGAAGCTGGGAGGATTCTAGACCCTGGGTCAGAGTGATGCCCTGGCCGATCAGCAAAGCTGTAATGCTAAACGTGGAGTCGCTCTGCAGAGCAACGAATGAAAATAAAAATTTGCAAAAAGAACATTGGTGTTGAACATGCAGGAACAGTTGGATGGGCGGCAGAGCGTGGAGAAAAAAAATCTTTTGAACAGGCATTTCTGAAATGATAGACTGAGAGGCTGAGAGAGCTGTAAAGATGAGCAGATGTGATCACCCGTTCGACGCTTGACATCCTGGAAATTACCATTACGTTGAGTATCTGTGCATGGGAGCAGAGCAGTAACAATGGTATGGCCTTCCTCATTGAACTTTTGCTAAAATCATTGAAAAGACAGTATTTAAACAGCTGGATAAATTTATGACATTGAACAACTGTTTTGATGTCTTCGAGTCAGGTTTCCAAATGCATCACAGCACTGAGTCAATGACATCCATTTAAACACAGACAATAGCAAAATTTCAGACATGGTTTTACTGTTCCGCAATTGGTTACCTTTCCTTTCCCAGTAGGAGTAAGATTTCTTTTTCAGATTTGTGGTAATTTTCAAACTTATTTCATAATGACAACATTTATTTAGATTGAGTAATTCTCAGAAGATACTTTTGAACACTTTGCTTGAAGGTAAAATGTGTTAAACGAGTGATAATTACAAAAAAAAGAATATTGATGTGTTGGCCAATCAATGAAGAGGGGAGAGGTCATGCAAAGAAGAATGGGACAAAACATAGGAAAAATCATTCTCTTGGAACTGGGACTGAAGAGAAGAAGGCGTGTTTTCTAAAGTTAAAACATTAATGTTCTTCCGGGGACACTAAGTTGCTTACAAGAAGAACATTAATGTTCTGTAAGTGCTTAGTTTACTCTTCACCGGAGAGGACGTGTCTACCTGTAACGGTTTGGGAGCTAAGTCAAACAGCTAACGCGTGAAGCTAGCAGCTCGCTAGCTGGGACTGCTAGCTGTGTTCAAGTGAGCCAGCAGTTAACGGGATTCAGAGAGGGAACTGTTCGCTGAATCCTGTGTGTTACTGATGTTTTCTTCTTCCATAACGGGGGCATGACAGAAAAAGTTTAGGTGTGTGTGCTCCACAGTAGGCTGGTGACCTGTCTGGGGTGTATCATTGCCTCTTGCTCCAGCAGACCCCTGTGACCCTAGTGAGGAATAAACGGGTATTGAAGATGTATGGATGGAAAATAAACATATAAACAAGTTGCACCTGCAGTACAAAAAACAAACAATTGTCCAAATCAAGAACATTAACAAAGACCTTCAATCACTTCCTCACTAGGGCTACAGGAGTCTGCTGGAGACAAGCATGTTCCTTTTGCTGTCATTTAACAATCATTATTTTTGGTGTTATGAGAGTTCACAAAGTTCTTTTAGTTAGACTCAAACCAACTATAATTATAACCAATAGAGCAAGTGTTCTCACTCAACACCTCTTTTCAGGGAAACGTCAACCCTTGCTATCTTAGGAGGGACTCTAACCCTCTAACCTTTTATCACTGGGCTTAAAACCTTGATAAGCCATTTATCTTCTTATAATTCTGTCTTGATTCATTCATAGAGATTAGTTTTAAAAAAAGGAAAAAGGGGGCAAAAGACATTAGGAAGGAAGCTAAAAATTATAAAATAAAATAAACCATCTGTTCAAAGGTTCAGCAGTAAGCAGCAGCAGAGGTCTGGAAGGTTCATGAGAGACCATTTAGCTCTTTATAAATCAATAAAAGGATTCTAACGTTAATTCTTTGGCGGACAGGAAGCCATTGTAGGGACTTCAAAAGTAGACTGATGTGATTATTTTTTTTGTCTTCCTGAGGCCTGGAGCAGTAGAATTTTTAATTAAATTACTGCTATTCAGGATGTCATATCCGAGATGTCAAAGTCCGCTTTTCTCATCTGTCTCTTGACTTCCTGGTTTATTTTGACATCCTTCTCTCCTCTTGTTTCAGCTAACTTTCTCCTTCCCCTAATCACCTAGTGTCTAGTCCTGTCACTGTACCCATTCCATGCCATTCCATTCCATTTGTGCCGTGCCATGCCTTGCTCCATGTCGAGTTTACTGCTAACTTCCATCTGTCCAACTTCCTCAAAACACAGATTTTATTTTCTGGAATAGGCTTGTTTGTATTTATTTGTTACCTTGTCTTGCTTTTCCCGGAGAGAGTGTTTTTTTTTTTTGCTGCATACTTTGCCTGCTGAATCCTGCATTCGGGTTCCGGTCCAAGTCCAGTGGTTGCTCAGGAGACGACAGGTGTGGTTGAGAAAAGCCTTGATAAACATTTCTCTAGTGTCAGCGATGTACCGCTTTGAGATTACCTCTGTTTGATCACTTCTGTCTATAGAGCAAATGTTCTCAATTAAAGCTCCTATTGGCATTCTGCTTTCAAATTCTAAATTGTTTTCAAATATTTATTCTCTGATAGATGTGAGAGATCAACTTTTTTTAATTTAATATTAGTGCTGCTGAGTCAACACACATATAGACATGACATGACATTTATTCTTCTGTCATCTTTTGTGTCTTGTTTTTGGGAAGTGACCTCTTTAAATGTGCATGTGACGCCTGTTCACATCAATGACAAATTAATTAATTTAAATCATTTGTAAACTCCTGGACAATAATAGCGTGTGTTCCAAGCTGTCTGCTAGGCTGGCCAACAAGGGCAAATGTGCTGCATTGACCCACAACATTTGTCTGTCAATTAAAAAATACAGACAAAAAAACAAAACAAACAACAACAATGGAAACATACTTCATATGCAAAAAAAGCTGCAGGAAACCAAAACAAATGCATACAGGAAAATGCAACCATTTAAACAATGCAAAATAAATAAACTGACAAAAAAACTCCCCAAATCAAATGCAATAGTAAAACTCTGAAATGCATTAAGATTTGCAGGTTACACAAGATGCATGATGCAGAGTGAACTGAAATGAACCATGAACCCACACACTAACACATGAACATCTCTACATCCCGACACAATGCAGCTGAATGCTGAAATGAGGATGAAATGAGCATACAAATTCCTCAAATATACCCACGCAAGGCTTCAGAAATGAATAATTACAGAGAACAAGGCATTGTTGTGTTAGTCAAAGTCTAGTGTGCATCAGCTTGGGTTTTTCTGATTGTATCATGCCTGATATATGAAGTGAAGTGGTGTTGAATTGAACTCTGTTTTCCATAATTTATCTGAGTTCAAGGAAAAGTCTTGGTAGATATGAAGTTATCGTATAGTGGTTACCTAGGCCCTGCTGAAGATTTACAGCAACATGTAAAGCTGCCCTTTCAAAACCAATGCCTGCAAAATCACAAAGAGAAGGCAGAGCCTGTGTTTTTCCTGCTATATACTCCTAACCTCTATTTTAATGGACATATATTTAAGAACCTAAATTTATTTATTTATTTTTAATGATGAGTTCAGTTTTATTCATATCTGTAATAGAATAATAGCAACAAGTCAATATAAATTATCATAACAGAATAACAAGATTAAGCTGTTATATAGAATTATTAAGATAGAATAATGATAAATGCTGTTTGGAAAAAAAGTAATTATCAACATCTCAGTGTAAGAAATCAAAGCCAGCCCTTTCTGGCAACTGTTGAAATGAAATACATCACAGCTTGAATGGTGCAGCGTAGGTGTGTTTGTTTCCTTCAATAAAAAATAAGAATGAGAAGTAAGAAGAAGTAAGAAGAAGAAGGAAAAAAGCATGTAACTGTGTAGTGGAAAATTGTGAGTAAATAAAAAGTGTGAAGAAAACACGGAGAAGCAGAGCAGCTCTCGCACTGGCCCGGCGATGTGCTCTGATTTATCGAATTTTAGCTCTCTCCCACTTAAAATACACTGACACACATACTGAGAGCAGAGTGAAACGAGGGTACGAAGGGAGTTTTAATTCTATTTTTTTTTCCTCTCCTCTCACACGGGGCAAGAAAGATTTATTGTTAAAATAAAGTCATAGGAACATTCACCTAAATTAGTTTAAGTTGTTTGATTATGAAGTATAAAACAAGTAAGAATTGTAGAACTGTAGGACTGTTATAAGAACAATATAACAAAGATATATTTATCCATCTGTGTTGGTTTATGTTTTGTGTAGATTAATAATATGTACAGTTATAGGACAAGATGATTGTGGAATTATATGATATTTATGACTTTTAACCTGGAGTTATCTGTGCTGTTATGTGGATTCATGATATAGATGGCCGATGAAAGATATAACCACAAAACTATTATAACACACTTTTGGTTAGAAGACACATACATAGATGAGTAGAGAGTATGTGTGTGTGTGTGTGTGTGTGTGTGTGCGTGTGTGGTTATAATGGAATGCATCAAGAAGGAAAAATGATGACGGTGCAATAGCCCCAGTCAAATTAATGATTAAAAGACATCCAGATTAAAAATGGGACTGACACTAAGCTATACAATGGCCAATGGAGTACGCTTTCCACATTGCCTATTGTGATAAAATGAAAACAGACATCAAGCATGGGGTAGGAGAAAGACAAAAAGAAAGAGAGTTTATGGGATTATTTGTGCAAGAATTAATTGACCAAAACAATTAATAAAAAGAGAGAAATAATAAAAGTTAAAGCCAGGGAAATGAATTAAAAACAAAAAAAACAACAGAAGAGAAAACACCAGGTCTGCTGTTCAACCCGCTGTTATTTCCTGATCATAAAAATCAATTCAGAGCAGGACAAAATGTTGTATGCAACGAAGGAGGAAATGACCAGCAGATGGTGGAGTTTTATGGAGAATTACAAGGACGATTTAAGCTGCAACTAGAAGAGGGAGGACAACCTGCGATGTACACTTCACAAATATCAACCTGCAACACAAATTACACAGCTTGCGCCAGCTGTGCATCAAATGTCACCAGGAGCAGGTGCAGCCTGGAAATCTGCACCAGACAGGTCCCAAAGCAATGACAAACAAGAGGAACTATGCATAGAGCACCCCCAGACGCCTCTACTGGTTAAAAAAAAGGAGGTTTAAATAGGCCCTTGGGATTATCAAGGCTCTAATTATGCTTGTGGCAGGAAAACATGTCACAGAGGACATCTTCGAATCAGTGAAAATGCCAAGCGTGCTAACTGGAAATGTCGCAGACCATCTACCATTTGGACTAGGAATGTTCATAATTAACTGTTTAACCATTGACGGTAAGGATGAAGTTGAAGGAGGAAAGAAGGCGAGCTGATGTAGGCAGTGGTTGAGAAAACCAGCCGCGGTGCAGCTGCTGCCGCCTCCTCCCTCCGACTCACTGGCTGCTCCAGAGTCACTCTGCCGGTGCCCTGTTGGTCCTCTGGAAATAGCAACAGCAGCTTGAAACTTCACCGTGAGCTGAACACAGACTAACAAAACACCAACAGCAGAGAGATGCCAAGCTGGCCAGCGGAGCAGAGAAGAGGATGAGAAGACACCGATTGGTTTGATAATCTGTCCCTCCCCACCCCACTCAAAACACTCGCTACAGCCACTAAATCGTACATTTTAATCCTGTCAGTTAGATGTGCAACCCTGAATTGGACAAGATCTATTGAAAGTGTGGGAAGAGGTAAGAAAGCTGTTCCCAGAGCCAGGGGAAATTGACACATCAAAACTGAGAGGTGATAAGCTGGAGGATGACAAGTCCAAATAAATGTCTGCACACATATTGAAATGTAGATGGAGAGAGGCAACAAGGTAGGCATGAAATTACATATCACAGCCACGGAAAACTACTTCAAAATAATGGCAAAAGACAATAGTGACTTGATAGTGTGGTGGGATTGATTGGGAACATTGATTGGGAACTGTGTTCAGAACACATAATACATCATGTGGGGCACAGAAAAGCAAAACAAACAACTGTTTGTTAGCCTACCTACAATTAGTAAAAAAAAAAAAAAAGTTAAAAAAACATAAAAGCATTCTGAGAGCACAGACCTCCGCCAAGCATACTGCCAAGCTATGCAGGTGCAAGATATTGCCAATAGGTAAGATTAGTACAAATGCATTTGTACCATGTGATCACTAGAGATGTCGCGGATTTAAACAAGTGAGACATTTACTGTTCAATGTTCAACCTACCCCTTAACTGCAGACTTATAACAATAGTTTTTTGGGTGACAAACCCACAAAACTAATCGTTACAAAATCAGTGGAAATTATCGATCCAATTCATATTTTTTTTCAAATGCCCAACAACGTAATCTCTGGGTGTACAATACATACTATTATTGTCATTTGAGACCAATCAATCAGACATAGTCAAAATAGCGTTAGATTAAGACTAATAAATAAAACACTAGTCCAATTCAGCACAGAGCAGCAAGAACACCCTTTAAAAAGAATCACAGGAGAACAGCTGGCATCCCCAAGGAAGGGCAGAAAATCAAATCTGGTGATTGCATGTAAAAGTAATCTAAAATCAACCCATAATGTGAGCTTAGCTGTCCCTATACCTTAGGAACAAGATAAGACAGGTTGGCATCATCTCAATTACTGAAAAACCAGGAAAACATAATAATGACGACAGTCCAGCTCCCAAGTGAAGTAGAACACCTTATACCACTCTAGACAAGTCTCCTGGAGAGGACAAAATTCCAGAGGATTGTAGAACAAACAAAAAAAAGGATCAACAGACCATGATAAAGGGACATTGAGACTATACCAAAAATATATACACAGTATAAATTGACATTGCTAATAGGAGTTATTAGCATAATTGTAGGGCAGAACTCCCTTTATAAAAACACCAGCCATGGAGTTGGAATGTCATATGAATTTGATTGCAAAAAATACCCCTAATAAATAAGCAAATCCATTCAAATAATATTTTTTGAAAAGAAAAAAATAGTATCAGTAATATTAAGAATACTATCAATATCTATCTAATATATAATGTAACTCTAGTGGAATTCAGTTAATCATATTTTATATTAAAATACAGAGCTCAGTTACTTGTACTCTGTTTCTTCAACCCTAAAAATCCATCCATCCCATTTATTTTCTATCTCCAATTATTTCTCACTCAGGTCACAGGGGTCTGGAGCCAATTCCAGCATATTTGGGGTGAGAGGCAGGGATACACACCAGACAGGTCGCCATTCTACTGTCAGGCACACAAACCATTCACTTACACACTCATATCTACAGAGTCCCATTCATCTAAGCATGTTTTTAGACTGGAAAAAAGACACAGAGAGAACATGCAAACTTCACAGCAAGGTCCCAGCCCATGTCCTTGAACCTGCTACCTTCCTGCTGTGAGGCAACACCAACTCTACCCACTTGTGCCACCAACCCAGAAAATAATTGACCCAATTCATGTGTTTTTAAAAAGCTGCTTGTTGATTGATACTATTGTGTCTTTTACGTAAAATCAGTGATGAAGGAGTCTTTGGAGAGTGGAAGATAGATGAATGTGTCCTCATAGAAATAGTTTCCATGCCAAGACCAAGGAGAATTGCAACCTTCATTTGACTGGTCAAGAGATGTGAAGCACGCTGGACAGCATTTTAAGAGAATCTACCTCACTTTGCAAAAACAAGGCCATGATTCAACAATTGGAGAAGACAGTCTTACACACCAGAATATGTTCATAAGGAAATAAGAGAAAAGAAATGTAACCGTCATGTGGAACTTCTCCATATATATTATAGATTACTTAAATATGTATTCCAAGACTGGTTCTAGTCTGCTTCAGGTATATGTTTTTGATTATGTTTGATAAAGATTGAAAAAAAATATTGAGCAATAAACTCATCAACAAAATATGAGTTGATATTTTTATGAATGTAGATTTGTACAGCATTGTTTGAATTTTTATTCGGTTATTTGATAAATTTACAATGCAACACCATGTTCACAAAATGTAAAAAAGAAACACTGAACCCTGTGAAGTTTCCCTCTAAATCTTTTAAAGGAGGTTTGCTCTGTCTTCAGCTTAGGCTACCCTGGTCCTACAGGTTGCAGGTTTTTGTTCCAACCAAGCTGTCACACACCTGATTAACCATTAGAATTCTTGCTGGAGACCTTCATTAGTAGAATCAGGTTTGTGACTGCTTGGTTGGAACAAAAACCTGCACCCACAGCAGGTCTATAAGACCAGGGGTACCTAATCCTGGCTTAAGGTGATAACAATATGGTTAAGAAGGGAATTAGGCACCCCAAACCTGACCAAAAACAGGTTGCGGCAAAACTGCAAAGTTCCAAGGACACAATGAAGATACACTATAGTGCTAGGGAGAACACCAAAGGTCCCTGTGTCTAATGATGCATGAATTGACATACTGCTGTGGTAGCATCTAGTCAGCATGTTTGTGGCAATATGTGGTACCTGGGAGACAGCTAAAACCTAGCAGAGGGGTGCAACAGCCAACCTCGCTCTGAATAGACTGGTGAAAACAACTCTGGTAACCAAAATGGGATCATATTCAGAGGATTGAGAATGGCAGTTATCTGGGGCGGCAGCTGGTTGGGTCACAGAGGTCAGCCACGCTGGACTTAATGTACATGCAGGCCAATTATTAACCAAAACCAAATGAATTAGTAGGCTTTAAAAGTATTACAATTATGATTGGTGTTTTTGCAAAGAAACCACCAAGAAGGATAAGTTAAGGGTTGTCAACCCAGATGAGTCTGAGCCAACTGAGCTAAGGTGTGAGGTTCTGTGCTTTACTCTCCTATGCTGCAATCATAGTAGCTAAGCAGGGGACATTGGGCAGAGGTTTACCGGCTCCTTGCCTCTCAGGGAGCCATCAGTGTTGGAGGCAGTGGGCCAGCTGCAGGGAGCAAAGAGTGACTGGCTCGCTGCCGTTAGCTGTGATTATCCCCATACAGTTGGGAGACACAGCAGTAGCAGAGTCCTACTGTGTGTTTGGCTAATAGAGCCAACACATAAACAAATAGAGCTACGACCTAAGCTAACAAGGCTAGACTCAGGCAGGAAGCACACAACAGTGGTGGGCAGGGCTTCACAATGTTTTGATGAGTTTTCAATGAGGGAGGGAGGGGGAGAATGAATAGAGGTAGTTTCGGCCCTGTTTATGGGGAAAAAATCGTCCTAAATAACATATTAATCACAGTAGAATCGTTTCTACCCAATTTAAAATGTGTTACTCTGAGGAAATGATACCATAGCCCTTTTTACACACTCATTCCACTATAATGGAGCAATGAAGACTCCCCATTATTCTGCCTCTGAGAAATAAATAATGAAGTCTTATTCTCTGTCCTCTGCTTCAGTGCATTTTACACTGCATCAAACAATTGGCACTATGCCGCCTTGTTTTGGGCGTTTAGGCAGCATGTTGTTGTTCTAGAATCAGAGACATGATTGACACGATCTGTGACGCAGCATCAGCCTCTAGTGTGACATATGATACCAATTACATGGGTTAAATCAGCAGATACTTTTGTCAGTTGTAACACACTGATCATCTCATTTACCTGTGAAATCCTTTTTACTGCCTGGCCAGTGAGTATCTGTGAAGTGACAGCTGTCATCATATTGAGTAATACAAATAGACAGACGTACTGTGGGGCCAATCAGAATGAGCTAAATGAGCTAATGGGCACCTACACAGTGACATGTATGGAGTAGGTTGAGAGGTCTCTGGTTAGGCTGTTCAATTTATGAGTTCTAAGTGTTTTCGTCAGCAATTTAGTCAGACACAGTATGTAGAGACACCAAAAATCTCTACACTCAACTTGATGCAGCATGTTTCACGGACGAGTAACATTACAGGCAGATGTAACGTGTGAGGTGATAACCATTTTCACATTTGTTTTGCCACTGAACAAGCGTTCCTTATGTATTTATCATTTGCCATCATACTCTAACGCTCTCCAATGGTATTGATATGCATTTTAGAACATGCATTACCCTCTTTAGTTCAAAACAGAGCTGTGATAGTGAAAAAGGTGCAAATGTGATCTAAATTTGCTAAATGAGCCTGTTAGCAGGCAGCAGCAGCTTTTACAAGCAATTTCTTCAAAAACAGCTTTTTTTAGTTTTATAAGTTATGTTTCCCATGACTAGGTAATAGGCAATAGTGCTGACTAGTGGTTTTTCGTAGACTATATAACCACTGATTTGCTCTTTCTTTACCTGTCCTCAGCTGTATATTCTGTCTCCCTGCCTCTTTACCTTCATTTCTCGATTACGCCTCTCTCCCTCTGGTTCTCTCGCTCTGTCGGTGGAGAAAGTGAGAGAAAGTTATTCTCAATCAGCACAGCAATTCACAGTGCAATCACGGGGAATATGCAATTAACAGGGAAATCCTTCAGTCAATAGCACGTTCTGTGTACTCATACAGCTTGTCTACTCTCTACCCTTCCCTTCTTGCTCACTCTCTCTCCGCCGACACCTTCCCTCCATTCCTCCAGTGACTTCTCCTCCTTTGTTGAGTGCCTTCTCTGCTTTTCGCCTCTCCATTTAAACTCGGATCATCACAGAAAGAGCTCCTTCGCTTCCTGCTCCTTCCCCCCCCTTCCCCATTTTGTAAATCATTTCTCATTTAACCACATCTCATCAACCTTTACCATCATCATTACCACCCTCCCACACTCCCCTGCTTCCCTTTCCATTTCTCCTCTTTACAGTACCTCTCTCCCTCCCGTCAGCCCCGGCACTCACACAGCTTTCATCATTATCATCACCACCTCCTCCCAATCTGTTTACTCTCTCCACCCCCACTTTCTTTCTGCCTCACCCCCCCCCAGCAGCAACTCAGTGGCATCCTAATTCACAAGTTCCTCTCCTGTTCTTCTCCACTTTTCTCCCCCCTCCCCTTGTTTTCCCCGCATGTTCTCCTCAGTGTTGGTGCAAATTGCAAATGTCCCCCAAAACAAATCTCCCGGTGGCCTCTATAAAGTTGGTCATTCATTATTAAGAAAATGGAGCCTGTTCAAAAGTTTGCCACTCACTGACAGGGGAATGTTCTGTTGGTTTCTGTGCTAACAAACTTAGAGTTTGTGTCTCGCCTCCTCTTCTGTGGAGCTTTGTTGAACACCTCCCTCACAGTAAGTACAGTTAATGCAAACATGAGGAATAACTCTGAATATGCCATTGTGGTTCCTTAGAGTGAGAGACTACAGCAACCAGATGATGAGTGGATGGTGAGCTAGAGTAGAGATACTGTTGATTTGATGGAAGGTAGATGTGCAGGCGGAACAGTTGAGAGGAATGAGTTGCAATCAGGAGGGAACCAGAGAGTGTAGAGAAAGGAAGCCACACCCAGACCGAATACACAAGCAGAAGATGCAGGAGAAAAGGGGAAACATGATGGGGTCATGGCCATAGTGTGTTATCTAAAGGGGACCTATTGTGGTAATTTCCAGCAATATAGCTTTGATTTACAGTTTTTAAAACATCCTTATTTGTCTTATACTGAGCCTTTATGCAGCACCACACTTCAGCCTCTGTCTCTTTCTCAGAGTTATGTGCCAGTAAAAAATCCAAGATTTCCTACTTTGGACACTTCATTTTAAAAGCTTTTAAATGTCTAGTCAAGTCAGTTTTATTTTATTGGCCTAAAATCACTAATTCACAGATTCGCTCCATTGGTCTCTACAGTTTGTACAACAGCAACACAACATGCCCTGTCCTTAGCCCCTCATGTCGTGCGGGAGAAACTCCCTAAAAACACTTTATAAGGGGTGGGGGGAGAAACTTCAAAAAGGAGGAACAGAGGAGATCCCTCTTACAGGAGGGACAGGCATGCAACAGATGAAGTGTGCACAGGAAGGAACAATACATTTAGGACAGGAAACGAGTTGAGTATGACATTAATTAGAATAACAGAAATCTATTGATTCGGGGTGTATGTGAAGGATGAGGTGACAGGAATCCGTTGCAGCTTCCAGGTGGCACCAGCACAGCAACAGACCCTCTAACCACAGAAGGCCTCTTTAGTGGCTGCACTGTAGCATGTTCTGTGGATGAGAATACACAGAAAACACAGGACAGGACTCAAGAAACAAAAGGTATTTAAAAGGTATATCAGTGGGTCATGAGTGTTACAGTGTTTTTACAGGAAATGAGAATTTATTGGTAAAAATAAACGGGATCATCACTGAGAGTTGTCCCTCCGCTGCTATTAAGTTTGACATGTTGCATTAATTCATTTTCAATTAGAGGCGAGCGGGCAGATAGGGAGACAAGGGGAATTCCAGCAGGTGAATCAGCAAGCGGGTGAAATTTCATGAAACTGTCGCGGTCATCTACAGTTCATGCACATGCATCAGCTGCAGAATTGACTTGCATTGAACTTGTGTTGACATGATAAAAGGGAGGAATAGTACACAGTGAGATGTTTGATTAAAAGCTGCACAACCGTTAACAACTTGTTTTACTTTACTTCGCCGTCTGTTGGAAAAACATACTGTGCATGTAGAGCAGGGGACCATAGAAAGAAATCTGTCAACTCGAGTTGAAGAAGTTTGTTTTAAAACTAAAAATGATCACAGGGATTCAATTTACATACCTTATTATTTGAAATTTTGACCATGTTTATAATGAACACCCAACACTCTAACATGACATTTGACATAAAATAAAGAAGCGGATAACAACTCCCCTTTGAGTGAATTTACATTGATTGACATTACAGTTTTATTAGATTTAGCAGGTCAGTTTATATTCACACCAAGCCATTGTATTCTCCCAGCTAAACACAGGATGAAATACCAAACCTTCAGACTTTATAAAGTATACCTACAGGGCACCAATAATGCAAAGGCGAGTGTCAGAAAAGGACTAGAACTTTCAAATCTGCTTGTAATACTTTCCTTCACCTAATTAGGGAGTTTATGTCAGATTTAAAATCAGCAGGTGTCTCCAAGGTTGATAAGTCACCGTGGACTAATTTTATTACTGGAGAGGAGAACAGAAAGTAAAAAGAGAGAGAGAGCTGAAGTTTTAATCAGGGAGCCAGATGTTTTTGTCAAAAACTTTTTTGGTATCACAGGGGGATTTGTTTTCCATTCGCCCTCATCTTTTTCAGATAGCATCTCCTCTCCTTTTCTCTTTCTTCTCCTCCATTTTCCTTTCCCCTTATTTCTCCTCCAATTCCTCTGCCACCTGCAGCCCTTGTCGTGTACATCTCTGTCCTTCCAGCCTCTGTCGTTTCTTCTGTGCGTCTCAACGTGAAATCCTAGTTGAAGCGCTGCCCTGATGATCTTTGTCTCAAAGTCAGTCAGTGTATCACTTTCTTTTTCCTTCCTGTCTGTGTTTTTGATTACCCGTCTCTTCGACTCAATCCCCCTTTCTGTAATTTTCTCTAAAAAGCATCATGTTTGACTTTGAGCTCTCTTAGGAGAACAGGTGTGTTCTCTATTAGCTCACAGCGAGACACACACTCACACACACACACACACACAAAAACCAACAATTGGTGTTTGTACAGGGGAAGACACAGGGAGACATCCTGGGTATCGTCCAGCATGAAAAAGTAGCACAACATTCTGTTCTCATATGAATGAGGCATCTGAAAAGTTTTTCAGTCAAATTGAATAAATATATATCACCTTTAGACCTGTGCTCATTAAAATGGGCTGGTTTTCCTGACCTGTGGGGAATCGAGTTGAGTCAATTAAGACTCTCCTCCATTGACCCTGACTCGGTGAGATAGACTATTGCTAACTTCTCCTGAGGATTCAAACACAATAAGAAAAGGTTTTCGAACCTGGGGCCCAGGCCTGTAATAGTGCTTTCGTCTTTCTCACTGAACAGATCCTACAGTACAACCTGAAGTTGAACCGAGAGTTCGTTATAATTAGGGTGAAGATTAGAACAGGCTGGTTTGACTGGTAAAAAACCTCTGATGTAGTTTTGGATGTTGCTCAGGCACCAATGTTTCTGGCAAATAAACAGAACAGATGTGCCTGACAATCAACATCATGGTGCTAAAAGGGTTACTTCACATGTTTATGGAAAAAACGTTTTATCAGCCCGAATTCCATCCAAATCAATAATCATTTTAGGTATTCTTCTAGCCAAAATTTCCATACATTGTTGGATTGGATTGTTGGAGTGTTTGGTCTCGGACATTTGGTTCTTGAACAGTGTGGTTTATAATTAATAGACAAATGAGCAAAAGCCAAAAACAATCATCTTCTGGCTTATAAAGAAAATAACTGAGTTACAGCCCTTTATGCTCTTAAGATTTGTTCTCACCAATATACATTCAAAGTTGCGGATGAAGAGACGATGAGTTGGATTTTTTAATTGATCCAGGCAGACTGGATAATGCAGAGTTAACGTGCATATCACAGTTTATTTTTTGTCAGTTTTGCAGTTGAAACTGATTCCACTTTTACTGCAGCTTCTGAACCCACACACACACACACGCACACACACACACACACACGACAAGTGTGTGATTTTCTAAGACATTTGGAGTGGTTGCTTGCTATAAAACAGGTTGGTGCTAGCATAGCTACAGTTAACGTGCTCCGCTAGCATTCCTGCTTTAGATAACCTAGCATGGGTAAACGCAAATTTGCAAATACAAATACTCGGTTGATTATATACATTGTGAGTATTTGTAGAGGAGATATTTATGTGTCGTTTGGTGTGAATGTAACATAACAAGCAGTCAAAAGGACACCGGTATTGTTTGCGGTTTAGTAAAAGCTAACGGCTAGGCTAGCTGCAACAGACCACATCCAGCCACATGCCTGTTTCCCAAGCTTGAAATGTTCAACCACAGGGTTTAACCTCTTAATTGATTACTGCAGACCTCTAAATTAGTTTGAAGTGACACTAATGGTCTGTGGAGAGGAATTACAACAGGCCCAGAGAAAAACACAGCCACCCTGCCTTGTAGCAGCCGCTGACGTAAAACGTTATGAATTATTACATCATTGGCCAAAAGTTATTACATCATCGTTTCAGCGCTTTTATTATCTTATTGGCCAATTACATTTTAAAGAGGGCAATTTTTTTATAATGTTATGGGCTGCCGTTGTTCCTTTGTTTGAATAAAAGATCGCCAAGATCGCGGTTCGTGTTCATCCTTAATATCCAACTGTAGCACTTTAAAATTGACTGATTTTCAGCTGGCAAAATGCCTCAAATGTAAAAATGTAGTGCTCTGTTTTTCATTCAGACTGTCGCTCTGTTCCATAGACAACCCGTCCAACAAAAAAAAGGCAAGGAATTGTGGGATTCCTTGCTCTGTACGTCCTCCGGTAGCTCTAAACAGATGTCGGGCCTCGTGCCGGATGTGGCTCCTGCTGTTGCAGCAGAGCACTGTTTTACTCAGGGTTGAAGTATTTGACCCTGCGTCGCTGTGTGATCTGAGCCCCTAAAACATACTAGAGTTTAAAGCTGTTGACACACACGACAGCGTCTTTGTTCCACTGAAGAGACGAGATGAAAACGAGAGGTCGCCAGTAGAAATATAGCCTCCGTTGATCTGGGAGTTATGAAGGAAATGATTGCTGGGGGGAAAAAAAACACTGCTGTTGTTTTGAGTGTTAATTGCTAATCCTTTACATTATAAGCTATAATTAACTAATTATGTGACCATTACTGCAGTGTTAGTGTTACATACCTAATACATTATTGATCACAAGACAGTTACCAGACAATCTATTCTTCATTAGTCTTCTAATTGTGTCTGTGCAATTAGGAGTGTAAACAATTAAAGCATAATCACTGGCAGCTCTTCAAAATAAACCTGAAGTCCATATTTGTCTTAGTCAGGTGTTGAGTGAAGCTTTTACTTGTAGAGGTGGATGTAGGCATTGGTTTGTCTTACTTTTAGGTGCAAGAATGAATATATTTATAACTATAGATATATAGGGATAATGGTCAAATGAAAGAGGTACGCCATTATCAAAGCCATTAATGTTGTTTTTTCTGATCATCATCATCATCATCAAGGAATCATGCAGTTTTATATATAGGCATATAATTATATCTGAAGTGGTAGGTAATATTTTATTTATAAAAAAAAAATCATTTGCATCACTTGAAATGTCTTCATCCTTCACACACTCCCCTGTAAGGTCAGAACTTCTTCTTTTCCTTTCTTGTCTATTCAGAATGAATTAGAAAACATCAATGCCTCTCATAAGTTCTCAGTGCATATACAGTGTGAATTAAAAGGAACTGTTTGGGATTTGTAGAAGCCAGTGATTTAATACCAAAATAATAGTCAGGTTTTAATGAACTGTGGGCCCCCTTTAAATGCATGGAGCAGGTTATATTTTTGATAAATAATGGCCGGTTCCAAATAAAAGCCAAAAAAAAAATCATGAAAGAAGAGGGAGATTTTTAAACATTGTTCCTGCATGGATGCAAAAGGATGAGTAAATACACATCAGCTTCTGCTCCACCTGCCGCCTCGCTATCCCTGCACCGCTTTTTCTTTAGCTCCTTGATCCTGAGGAATTAAATAGCACCGTCTAATAATAATAATATTGATTTATTGACGGTGCAGCAAAAAAATACAAAGAAATCTATATGAAATTCTTTCTGTGGTAAAAAATGCTGAGGAAAATTCTAGAAAAGCAGCGACAAATATGTTTAACTATAGCAAATGTAATCTGCAGGTATAGAAAATGAGTGAGTGACTGCCTTTTACTTGTAAATGAGTAATTTTAGATGACAGAATTTATACTTTTGCTGAACAATATTTTTGTCAGGAAAGTAGCCTATTAATTAATTATTGATGAAAGTGCTGTTTTTTTTTTACCTGATCCAAGGTGGTGTATAAATGCAGGAAATTTTTTTTTAATTATTTTATTTTTTTCTGAGGGAGAATGCTTAGATCTCTTATGTTTTTCCTATGTTTTTGAAGAAAAATAATAAATAAAAATAATAAAAAATATTGCAAATGCTATCCATAAATTGATAATAAAGTAAGGAAGCTTAATGTTGTATGTATCTCTTGAGTCTTAATGTATCTTTTGAGTTTAATCTTTTAAATCAAACTTCATGCAGGATTACAAGACATTGATAATTTTATGTAATTAAAGTAAATATGAGTAATTGTGAACAAATATAGATATAAATAAATGATATTCTGATGCCTGTATATACCCCGAGTCAGTGAATCCACATGTGATCTTTCAAAAAAGTTGATATTCACAGTGTGGTTGAAAAGACTTGTTTGAAGCAATTTAAATATATTTAAATAAAGATGACATGTTTCAAAGAACTATAGGTTTCATATTTTATGACATATTATGAGTGATTGTGTTTCCCAATGTGCTCACATTTCATTTGATGCTCAATTGGCTCAGGAGTAGGACAAGCCTGGAAATTACCATCAAGTGACACAAACCTATAATTAGTCATAAATCAGACCTTATAGCCAATAAAATACAAATATGACAATAATAATAATAATAATACCTTTTTATACTGTGTGCAAAAAAAAAGTAATTACATTATTTGTTCGACATCTTTTATATTATAAGCCAGTTATTGAATGACTGACTTTTATTACATTAACACAGACAAAGTATTAAGTTATTGGCAGCTATTAGGAGTTATTACATTACTGGCTTCTACAATTTGTTCTACAGCTAGAACAATGACAACGTGGACATTTATCTCTTCAAAGGTCCACATTACCAGATCGTGATGTCCACGTTGTCATTGTTCCAGTGGACATTTCAGCATTCACTATTCTTGGCTGCACCTCATGCCCAACCACAATTACTGCAAAGACCGTCCTCAAGGGTGTTATGGCGCTTATTCATTGAAAGTGCACCATTGCACTTCTTGAGAGGTTTTCCGTCAGAGTAATAGATACATCAGAACCTGCCTCGAGCTACAGTATAAACCTCGACAGCTTTTGACCGACCACATGGTTGAACCCCCCCTCCCTTGCCCCCCGAATGCTACGCTGGTCATTTCTTCCCATGGATGTGAATGGGAGGTAAAAAAAGGCTTGAGCCATTTTATATCCACTCTTTCCACATTGAGCTCAGTTAAGCTTCATGGTCATGTGGGGGATTTTTATTTATTTTTATTTATTTTTGACAAGGCTCTCAAGATCCCGATTTGTGGGTTGAACTGCATTCTACATTCCATTCACTGGCCACATCTCTCCCATCTTCCGCAATAAACTTAAGACTTAGTTTTCAAACGCTACTTAACCTCCCCCCAAAAGACTTATTCATTGAACCATATCCCAAACCTTATAAACCATCCTTTATCCACTGCACCCCTATTCCTCTTTTATCTATCTTATATCTATTCTTTTTTAAAATCTGTTTTTCTCATGTGTATTCTGTATCTTATGTATGTTTTCTTTTATGCTTTTAATATTTATCTAATTTTTTAATATTGTAATTTTTTAATATATAGAGATTTTTTGTTGTACATAATGTTGGACTAAAGGGGCCTGCTACATCTTAATTAAGTTAAAATCAAGTAAGGTAAGGTATTATCTGCCTTTTTTCTTTCTCTCGTCTCAGTTTTTTTTTCTCTCCTGCAGTATACATATGACCAGTAGATGGCAGCGTTACTACACTACCTACAGATAGGAGCTGTCCATGGTGCTGGAGGAACTTTCTCTCTGTCTCTCTCTCTCTGTTTGAGAGACAAATGTTTTTAGCAACTACTCTGTCTGTCTGCCTGCCTGTCTGTCCGCCTGCCTGCCTGCCTGCCTGCCTGTCTGTCTGTCTGTCTGTCTGTCTGTCTGTCTGTCTGCCTGCCTGCCTGCCTGTCTGTCTGCCTGCCTGCCTGCCTGTCTGTCTGTCTGTCTGTCTGTCTGTCTGTCTGTCTGTCTGTCTGTCTGTCTGTCTGTCTGTCTGTCTGTCTGTCTGTCTGTCTGTCTGTCTGCCTGCCTGCCTGCCTGCCTGCCTGCCTGCCTGCCTGTCTGTCTGCCTGCCTGCCTGCCTGCCTGCCTGCCTGCCTGCCTGCCTGCCTATCTATCTATCTATCTATCTATCTATCTATCTATCTATCTATCTATCTATCTATCTATCTATCTATCTATCTATCTATCTATCTATCTATCTATCTATCTATCTATCTATCTATCTATCTATCTATCTATCTATCTATCTATCTATCTATCTATCTATCTATCTATCTATCTATCTATCTATCTATCTATCTATCTATCTATCTATCTATCTATCTATCTATCACTTTCTGTCTTATCTTATCCATCTATCTGCCATATCTCTCCATATATTTGTTTATCTGCCTGTCTCGTTACCTTCCTGTGTTGTGTCAAACGACCCTCTTGTCTGGATAGAATACGATGCCGCTATGAAAACTCCCACCAGTCGATTTAAATTCTCTTTTTTTTATAAATATAAAAAATGACTAAACTAGCCCATTGCACAGAGAGCTACCAGCTTGATGGATGACTCAGAGCAGTGCTGTGAAATGGCTCAACCCACACACACGCACACATTGACACACACACAGACACACACACACACTGCGCTGCGATATCAAAAGTTGAGACGGTTAATTGTTCGCACGAGGGGGGACGAAAGGTGCCAAGTGGAACAAAACCAGCGCAGGATTAACAGGGTGCGAGATTAAGCTGCAAATCTATTGTGAAAACTATTTAAGGCAGAAACAAGCCGCTGTAGCCTGTAAGTCCTGGAACGTGTGGTCTGAGGACCTGAGGAGCTGCTGAGGGGTCTGGAGCAAAACGAGGATTAGCTCCCATTCTGTGTTTATCATGTTTACTGTAACAGCTAACAGCAGGGGCATATTCTGTTTAGTCCACTTTATAAATGCAACACATTCAGAAATGTCTATACTAAAAATATATGAATAATCTCTGGTGGAATAATTTGCAGGCCTTAAAGAAAATATCTTAAAAAGGAGAAAAAAACATGATTGACATCTGTGTGTGTGTGTGTGTGTGTGTGTGTGTAGTAGCATTTACATAAGTAGGTAAATACTATAAAGTATTTACAGTGTATTAGGCCGAAATATATAATAAATAACAAAAAAATGAATGATAATTAAAAAAAAATCTCTGGTAGATTAAAAAACATTCACAGCCATAAATCCCATAAAAAACTGACAATTTCTATAATATATATATATATATATATATATATATTTTTTGTACATCATTTGCATACTTAAAAATACTTTGAAGTACTTAAGTGTGTTCTGATTATTCCTATTTATAAATGCAACAAATTTAGAAATATCTAGGGTAATAAATAAAAAAAATGAAATAATTAAAAAGTAAATCTTCTACGGTAGATTAATTTAATAAAAAAAAACATGATTGGCAGCTTAAATCCCTTAAAACTGTGACAACATCAAAATATAAAATGTTTTCACCCTCAGGGCCCCACTAAACTCGCCAGCTTCTTCTCTCCGTCGATGATGTAAAAGTAGACACCTGTTGTGAAATATTGTAATGGGCCAATAATGGCGACACGTGTAATTTGCAGTTGCCTGTGAACGCCTCTCTGTGGCTCAGCGGGATAAGTCTCCAAGTTGAGTTTGTAGCATTTTAATCTTGTTAGCGTGATCCTCTGCACATGCCACCAGGGACCTGGGGATCAATAACTGGCTCGTGGCTCCTGTTTGGGTACGCACACACACACACACGCACACACACGCACACCGAGGAAATCTGAGTGGTGTTTATATGGCACTGAGATTGATTGGCAAGAGGGTACTGAGTGTGAGGACTTTTCTCTTTTGTTTAACATCATGTGACCTTCTCAAATCAAATAATCTAGAAATGTGCTGTGTGTGTGTGTGTGTGTGTCTTTCCTCCCTTCCGTTCTCTGAATCACTAAGTGATGAACTTTCAGTTGACCAATGGTCACTTTAAAGCGTCTCTTTGTTCCTTTCTCTTCCTTTCATTACAACAATTCTTCACTTCCCCTCCACAATTTCACCACTCTGTCTCTTCTCTTCTCTCTTGACTCTTTTTCACCTTCCTCTTTTCATTTGCTCCCACCTTTTTCCCACTTATCTATTCTTTTTTTTCCTCTCCCCCTTTCCTAAACTGTTTAATTCTCCTCCCCTTTTTTCTCGTTTCTCCATCCCCCCCCCCCCCTCTCTCTCTCTCTCTCTCTCTCTATTGGAACCTTCCTCCTCCTTTCTTTCTTCCCTCCCTTCTTCAGCCATTGTTTCCCCTCCTCTTTCTTCCCTCTATTCTCATTGCTTTGTCAATGTGTCCTTCTTGCTCATTTTCCCCTCTTCCTCTGCCCTCAAATTGTACTCCTCCTCTTCTTCAAATCATCCTTTTTTGTCTTTTCCTCTCACACCATTTCACTCTTTCACCCAGTTTTTTCTTTCTCTCCCCACTTATTCTCTCCTTTTTAACTCTTCCGTGACTTCCCTTTTCTTTTAAGGAATCGCCCTTTCTTTCTTCTTTTCTGGATAACATCTTTCAATCCTTATATTGTTTCACAACACATCTCTCTCTTCACCCTTCATCATCTTCCCTCTCTTTCTCCATTTTGAATCTCTTTTATCTCTTTTTGTCTCTCTTTCAGGCCTCTTTACTTTCTCTTCCCCTTTCTCCCCACCTTTTTTTACTCATCACATGACTTTCCTATTCTTTCTTCCATTCCTCCTCTTCCTCCATCCCTCCCTCTCTTTCTTTCTCTCCCTCCTTTTGCTGATAACCTTCTTCACTCTTCCCTGATGTTGTTCTCATCTCCTCCTTTATCTCCTAATTCCCGTTAAAATGTCTCTTTCGTTCTCCCCCTTCATCGTCTTCCCCTCCCTTTCTCGCCTTGCCCCCCCACTCCTCTCTTTTCCTCATCCCTCCATCAACTCTTACTCTCCTCTGTCCTTCATCCCTCTTTACTCTCTACCCTGCCCTCCCCCTTTTTCTTTAAATCTCTCCCCCCTACTTATTCTCTCTTCCTCCTTTTCCCTCCTTCCCGGACATCCATCCATCCTTTCCTGCAATCCCTCCCTCTCCTGACATTGTCCCCGTCTCTCCCTTCATAACCTGGTTTACTTCTTTCCTCCCCCTGTTGTTTTTTTGTCTCCCTCCTTCTTCTCCCCCCCCCTCCACCACCACCTCCCCTTCTTTTCTCCTCCTTCCGCCATTGCCAACATCCCCTTCTTTTCTCATCTCACTCCCCCCCTCCCTTCCTCACACTGTCCTCCACTTTTCCTCCCTCTCTCCTTCTTCCATGACTACCTCCTCTCTCTCTGTCTCTCTCTCTCTCTCTCTCCTTGCGTCTCTCTCTCCCTCCCTCCCTCTCTCAGTCGTGCTGGCTGTGCTGTGCTGTGCGGACCTAGCAGCCTTCTCTCCTCCTCTCCTTCATCTCTCTCTCTCTCTCTCTCTCTGTCCCTCTCTCTCCGGTCTCTGCTATGACAGCTCACACCAGTGGCGTGTTGCCCGACCTCAGACCGTCAGCCCGTCACCGGTTATCCCGTCCGAGCGCGAGCGCGGACATGTGCGCGTGGGATATCCGCGATTGATTCTCGGTGAGGGGGGGGTTTGCGTTTTTTTTCTTCCTCCCTTTTTTTCTTTTCTTTCTTTTTTTTGTCCCCCTCTCCCCTCTCTTTTTTTCCCCCCTCGTTTTTGTAGTTTCTTCCCCGTAAAGAACGAGGTCCAGAGGAGGAGGAGGAGGAGGAGGAGGGGGGGAGGCGGCCGTCTTCTTTTTTACCCCCCTCCGCTTCCTTCAAGCCAGGCAGAGCGGCAAAAGGTGGGCAGGAAGGAGGCTTCGCTTGGATTTATTTAGCCGCTGACAGCCACGGGGGAAAGGAGGAGAAAAACAAAAAAAAGATAAAAACAAATACTAAACAACACGAAACAGAAATGACGGATTTGGACGCGCCGGAGCCGCCGCTGCTGAGGCGGAGGAGGAGGAGGACGGACGCGAGGAGACGCGACCTGCCGCTGCTGCTGCTGCTGCTGCTGCTGCTGGTCGGGGCTTCCTGCCCGTCCAAGGGTGAGTTCCTGCCGCGCGTGTTAGTGTGTGTGCGCGTGCGCGTGTGTGCGTGCGCGTGCGTGTGTGTGTGTGTCGGAGGGGAATGCGTGTGCCCGCCTGTGCTTGTGTGTGTGTGTGTGTGTGTGTGCGGCGGTTAATTCGTAGGTGCCGTTCCGTTCCAACGTCGGGCGCGTGCCAGTGCGCGTGCGAGCCTGCGTGTATGAGAGAGAGAGAGAGAGTTAGGTGTGTGTGTGTGTGTGAGTGTGTGTGTGTGTTGCGCACGTTGCTTGGCCGGCATGTGTCATTTTTCCTTCTCTTTTCTTTTTCCTTTTTAAAAAAAAAAAAATCTTGATGATTTTTTTCTCCAACATAAACAACACAACTAGTTAAAAAAAGGCGAACAGAAGCCCCTGAGTCTGAGTGATGATCAGACCCCAGTTGATTTTAAGTCAAGTGGGACTCTCTGTGGCTCCAGCCAATAACCTGTGTGTGTGTGTGTGTGTGTGTGTGTGTGTGTGTGTGTGCTTGTGTGTTAGGAAATTAGCAGAGAGGTGGTGGTGCTGGTGGTGGTGGGGGGAGAAAATTCTATATCTGCAGGGCAACACAGAGGAAATCCCACGCTCATACCAGTGAAACATGATGATGTTTTTTTTTGTGGAGTCACACTCACACAAGAGGAGCAGTTGTCTCAGTGGCTCATGGAGAGTGTGATGGCATGACATGGGGAGGGAGGGGGGTGGACTGGATTGATGCTGTGTGTCAGCAGCTCAGCAGGTCTGTGCTGGTGGGAATTTTTGTGACCGACAAGGATCATGAGGAGGCTGATGATGCTGTTTAATTAGATAGATAGATAGATAGATAGATAGATAGATAGATAGATAGATAGATAGATCCTCATTTTGGTGGGAGCGTTACTATTACTCTGTTTATCAATAGCTTCTCTGTGTGCACTTCTTTTCCTCTCTCTCTCTCTCTCTCTCTCTCTCTCTCTCAGTGCCGGTCCCTCTATGTTTCTCACTTCATCCCTCTCTCATACATATGCAAACATTCGTCAAACTGTTTCCCTCCGCCTTGGCGGAAATGGTTTCTAACACTTGCTTACATACATTTCTGATAATCATATATATATATATGTGTGTGTGTGTGTTTTGTCTCTGTGTGTTGCCTATATGCCCCCCCCCACCACGATCTACCATTGGCTGTTACATAGTGTGCCCTTTATATTGTGTGTGTGTGTGTGTGTGTGTGTGTTTGATGGTGTTATCTTTATCTGTATTCCCCTGCCATACTCGCGGGCTGTCAACCTGGAAATAAAGGGATAACAGTGAAGGCGTTATTGTGCGAGAATTGTGCGTGTTGATGAATATGATGATGGTGCGTTTAAGCGGTTTATGATTGGAGCAACCCACTGCTCATCATCTAGAATTGATCGAGAAACAGTGTGTGTGTGTGTGTGTGTGTGTGTGTGTGTGTGTGTGCAGGTGCGTGTGTTTCAGTGTATGTTTTTTTTATGTTAATCAGCAGATTTTATGATTTTTTTTTTCCCCCGGATAGGTTTTTTTGTCACAATCATAAGCTGGTTTTACAGTAACAATATGTACAGCGACGGCTGCTTATATGACACTCTCCCTTTTAAAACATATGTACCAACATGTAGAAAGGAATGTCCCCCTTGGATCCTTCATTAAAAACACACTCCGAACATACTGTAGCTAAATTAAGCTTTTTCCTTCTGCGGGGGACCAGCAGCTACATTTAGTAATCAAAGAGTTAAACACACACCCACATACACACGACAGAGTAAAAAGAAAATGAAAGGGCAGACAGACATCTGGAAAGACAGACGGAGGGCGGCAAATAATTTATTTCATCAAACCTCAAACCCCAGATGGTTGCCAGCCTTTTAAATGCGATGTTGCACTTTAAATTCTAACCCACAACTAATTATTGATTGCCTGGAAATGTCATTTAAAAGTGTCATAAAAAGTCAGGTATGTTGAGACATGAATTGAAATGCAAATAACAAGATCCTCAGCCGCACATAGAGAGAGAGAAGGTTTAGAGAAGAAGCTTATTTAACTTCAATTTTTCATTATTGAGGGTACAAATACAATGAAATCTTATCATGATTAATTATTTATATAATGCAATTACATATCATATAGTAGGAAGTCTAGTTGTCCTCTTATAATCACCACAGTCATATTTTTCTTTGTGTAAATGCCACATATATTAAGTAGTTAATATAATTATTTTTTCATTAAAAACTTCATCTCAGACCCTTAATTAACAGGTTTAGCCTACATTAAGTGAGATGTTATTAGAAATCTACACACACACCACACACACACACACACATATATATATTTGGTGTCTATCTTCTACATCCTGCATGGCTGTGTAATGATTAACAGACATTCTTAGCCTGTCATACTTCAGTATTTGCCACCTTTACATACATTTAGCTGCCAAAATGTGCTTCTATTTCAAAATCTCAGACAGAGAGAAAAAAAAATAAATTAAGCCCATTCATCAACAGGTTGTTACAGCCAAGAAACGTCCAAATGTCCAACTGTGATGATAATTCCCATAAAACGCAGCTAGTGCTTATTATATAGTTGATATATTGTTAACTACACTCTACAGGGGACTGTACAAAAGACATTTTTGGCACACTTTTTTGCTCTCTCTTTCTTGCTCTTTCTTTCTCTCTCTCACACACACACACACACACACACACACACACGCACGCACACACGCACACACACACACACACAGTCGAGAACAACATGTGTGAGAACTTCATTTTAGACTCCCACTGGGACGATGAAGTGCTTGTTTAATTGCTCACACACTCAAACACACACACGTGCTCACACACACACACACACTCATGCACGCACACACACACACACACACACACACACACGTACATGCTTACAGAAATAACCATAGACTCACAGTGACACACAGGGCATTCCAGTGACTTATTTTAATTCCCCTTTCAAATAATGGAGGGCTGATTAAATGTTTTCAAAACATTTTTTTCTTTATCCTTATGAGAACATTTAGACCTGAATGTGCTCACTCACTCTCTCTCTCTCTCTCCCTCTCTCGCTCACACACATACACACACACACACACGTAAGTGCATGCACACGGTGACAATTAGCTGACATTGAATCAATGCCAAACAACAAGATATTGGAACGAGTCTGTCACTCTCCCTGGCATACTAATATCTCTAACGCACGTGCACATATGACACACACACCACACCCACACCCACACACACACACACACACACACACACACACACACTGTTCCTGTGGATGAGAAGGATACCTAATTAAAAGAGCTATCTGTTCAATGCAAATGCATTGTAGGTCCACAAATAAGAGGGAGGTAGATATACAGAAGACAAAAGACAAAGATTATTTTTTTTAATATCCATTAATGACACGGAAAAAACACTATATTTATCTAAAACTATTTTGATTCCCTGGTTCCTCTTAAATTCGCATATGGTTTCTTTTGTCCTCCATGACAATGCACTGAATATCATAGGGTTGTGGACGGTTGGTTGGTATAAAACAAGATATGTGACGACCAATTGTCTAATCATCTTCATCAAGAAACAACAGATAAGTTGATGATAGAAATCAGTTTCTCCAGGGCTTTTCGCAATTTCAGGATCGCATGAATTCCGACTCAATCAGCAGTACACTGCATATGTTTGCGATGGCAAATATTTCCTAATACACGTTGCATTATTCTTTTCTATACCGCCTGCTGGTGGCAGTGTATTTGCACACGCGATCATTCATCTTTTCTGTCACACACTCGCTTTAATTCCATGTTGCTGCAGGCAGTGACTGGTGATGGTGAACAAATCACACTTGTCGTCTTTTATCTCCATGAGTGGCCGAGCCAGTCAGTGTCCCTCAGTTGGGAAGTCATTTTCAACCACTGCCACTGCACACTTACTGGAAATGCTTCTACTACTACTACTACTACAGTTAGTAGACAACAACCAACAATTGGAGCCCTGATCGCAGACACTTGACAGTTGGGTGTTTTTTCAAGACATGCCTGTAGATGAAGCCCCTTTTACTTCCATCTTCCAAAAATATTGAAATTAGAAATATGTGAAATTTTCTTCCCCCCTTTCTTCCAACCCCCCCAAATAAATAAGTATATAAATAACAAGGAATGGTTGACCCCCAGACTAACCATCCATTACATGCTCTCTTTGAAATTAATGTTGTAACTTACCAGCTGAACTGAGCTGCTGTGATTCTCATGTGTTCAGTAAAGCACATACAGTTGGCGTGGATGCAGTTATTTTGTTGTTTAATAATACATTTAATGAATTTTAAATTCAGCTATGTGTGTTTGTGTGTGTGTGTGTGTGCACGTGCATGTCTTTTAATAACGTCTCTTAATAATTTTATGAGAATCATGGGAACAGAGGGAGGGAAAGACTGAAAGAGACACACACACACACAGTCAGACTGTGTGTGTGTGTGTGTGTGTGTGTGTGTGTGTGTGTGTGTGTGTGCGTGAGTGTAAACACAGCAGCAACAGAGAGAGTGTGACGTCTCATTGAGTACTGATGACTTTTTCAGGTACTTGAGGGTCTTATAGTCGTCCAGTGAGACCAGAGGATACACAAACCACAAACACTACAGCTGCAGAGTAAACAGTTCAATGGGGAGCAAAGAGGACATGTTTGTGCGTGTGTGTGTGTGTGAGAGAGAGAGAGAGATCGAATGAAATCAAAAATAATTTAGACACACAGTATGTACTAGGAACCCCTTGATAGGAACGACAAGAAAAGATGGAGTCATTGACGTCATTACGTATTTCTGGTTCATGGGAACAATAGCTCAGCTCGCTTCTCTAATAATTTAAGAAGCCGTTCAAAAGATTTTACAAGGTGCCGAATGTGTCTTCACCCCCAGCAAATGGACCCAGTAAATAAAGCTTTACTGGCTGAATATAGCAGGTTCAAAATCTGTGTTTCCATGATGCTATGAGGCAGTAGGCTGCTTATTCTGTTAAAATTAGCTCACCTTGCTTCTGTAATAGCTTAACATCCAGGTGTTCTGCAGGTTTTTTGCGGGGATTATCTGTGGATATCCTTTTCTCCTCTCCGGTGATTAGAGGCAAAAACACTAAATGGAACAGTCTATATTAACATTCTATGTTTCTCCAATCGAGCTAATGTTAAAATCTGCTCTTTGTTACTCAGGTTCCTTCATCTGGTTACAGATAGCCAAAAACAACCAAGTGTACAATAATAACACGGCTTAAAACTGGATTAAAAGTTAATTCTTGCGATCAATGTGTGAAGGGGATGTGGATGTCATGGATCCGTCCATGCAAGGCTGCAACAAAATTAAATTAATTAATCAAAATTCTTGAATTGTTGAAAACATTCAATAATGAAAGAGCTCACCTAACACAACATTTAACAGGTCATTTTTAGACATTGTACCTTAACAAATTTGACGTTAAAACCACTTGGAACTGAAGTGGAGCTCCAGCAGGTGTCGGAGAACACGCTACATGTTAAGTATACACAGGTCATTATGCTCTCGACACTGAGAAGGAAAAAAAGAAGCTTTTTTCAACTTTTCACGCTGGCTTGAAAATGAGCAAGTAATCTATCTTTATAGTGCTCAAATGGCAGAACTTTTTAAAAGAGCCATGGCCTATATACAGTAGAATAATGCAGGGGGAGAAGAGGAGAGAGAGAGAGAGAGAGAGAGAGAGAGAGAGGGGGAAGGAAGAGTATGTGTGAAGACAGAGAGGGAGAGAGCGATCAGAACGAGTGTGTTAAAGAGAGAGATTGGGACGGAGACGAAAGAGAGGCACAAGCATGCACTGAGAGACAAAGTGAAAGAGAAAATGAAAATGTATTCCCCAGCAGACACGATTAATCAGGAATGACTTTTCCATCTTGTGCTGCTTGGCTAGTAATGTCTGGCATTAAGTAATGACATCATAACCCTGTCCGCATCGAATTTATACCTCAAATATGAAGGGAAATCCACCAAAGCTGACCCCAAGGCACGAGCAAACAGGGCCCTAAAATCTGTTGATATTAATGACTAGACTCGGATATTTAATGCTCGCAGTAAATAGTGCATCACACACACACACACACAGTGGACTCTTACATCTGTCTGTCATTTAAAATCACAAAGGACTGCATGAAAGACAGGATATAAAAGAGCATGTGTATATCATATGAAATAGCATGACAGACCTACAAATTATGGACTTCATAAAAGTCCGTTGCATAACTGGTCCGGTTGTGTTTTACCATCCATTAGTATGCATGAGTAAATGCCATGTCTGGTTTATCTGTCAGGCTCTTTCTGAGCCGTCATGTTCAGTTTTTTTTTTCTCTCCCCTTTCCTTTTTTTTCCCCTGAAATCTTAAAAAACGCAATTGATAGAGACGACTGCATTCATCTTTTTAACTGCTATAGCATTGTCCGCATACATCCAGCATCTGAAATGAGGATCTACTGTACGCCGTTAAAACCCCAAATGCATCTCTGATGAGCGATGTGCTGTAACAAGCCATAAAGAATTCTAATTCACACCGCCGACAACTTTTTTGCATTTGGCTGCTACGGAGCTTTATAATGCGGCCACTTTGGCACAGCGGTTTGTTGCTGTTTCGCTGCACCTTGTGGTGCAGACGCCTCGCTGTGGTGGGAGCCGAGGGTTCTTTCATAACGAAGGATTACTCAGCCAGCCGGCGCTAAAAATAAGCATGAAATGAACCTCTCAACTGGAGTTCATAATGAAAGATCGGTCGGTGTGCCTACAAGACATCCATGAAAAGCAATATCCAAATTTAATTTGACAAATTATTCAGAACATCAACAGCTACGCTACATCCCCCCCCACCCCCCACCCCACATCATTTCCACCACTTTCCGTTCATTTGCTGTAGGTTAATGCAGTAGTAGTAGTTCGATTGTGCATTCTGGGTTCAAAAAAGCAGCGCTGCGTATCGACCGCTCCCACGTTTTCCATAAAATTGAGGTGTCGTCTACTTTGTTCAAATTCTGGCTGCCAAACATCACTCGAACATCACTCAGAACATCATTGTGAACGCTGTGAACTTCCATACCTTCAATGCATTTACCTTTTCATGCTGATACATTTGCTGTATATAAAAGTTTTCCCCGGCAGCTTCTGAATAGCAGTCTATTTTTTTTCCTACCCCCTTAATTTCCCCAAGCGTCACGCTGACCGTTACATCACCTACATACATGTACGCCTCCGTTTGATTCCTGATCCCGTGCCGTACTCTTTGTTCAGATCAACAATGGCACTGCATCAAAAAAACAACAACAAAAAAAAAACAAAATCACAAGCTTTGGCGGTGTTTGAAGTTTGAAGGCTTGTCAGAAACCAACAGTGCACAGCGGTTCATACGGGGAATAACAATCAGTTCATAGGGGGATAACGAGATTTCAGGTGTCATGGCGATAATATCTAAGCCTAGTGTAACACGTCGGACCTTTAAATCCTTTTGTAATAATCAACCGTGGTGTAATTCAAATAAATCAAAGTGATCTAATCTAAGAGGGGACGAAGGGGCCGGATTTTAACCACAGGTTAACAAGAAGAGACTGACTGCTCTTCAGCTCCATGTGCTCTACAAGTACTATATACTTTTTTCCCTCACTCAAGTAGAAATTTGGGGTACCTAAGTTCTCGCGTTTTCACACAATTATCTGTACTACTCTACATTTTAAAAATATCCTTGTTGCTCCTATTTCATTAAACTGCCGAGCCAAAAAGATTTTCTGCCACTAAATTATACCCAATCCAGCCCATTTTTTCATTGTTTAAATACCTTTACAGAACAATACAGCTCATAAAGTGCATTTTTTTTCCTCTTGCCAGAAAGGGTTGACAGCTTATACAATGGGTTGTTTTTGCCTAAAAAATCAACTGTTTCTCATTTTTGAGAGTGTTATATTAAATAGATTGTAGCCTCATTCAATCCCTATTGCTTGTTTAAATAGACAATACAACACATAAACTGCATTATCGCTGCCAAAAAGTGATTATAGCTCATATATTTTGACAACTGTTTTATCATTAGTTTTGAAAGCAGCGTTTTAGACTTTCACTTGAGTAAAAAGTTTAGTTTGATACTTCAACTTCTAGAGTTGATATTTCAACTCGTACAGAAGTATTTTTAAACCATAGGATCTATACTTCTAGCTGAGCAATGAATGTGAATTCTTTTGACATCTCTGATTATGTTGTATCTACTGTACAACAGAAAGCTTTTCTTCAGGACGTCTTTAATCACAAGACGGAGGGAAACGAGTTTGCTATCTGATGAGGTAACTATGTCCTGAAGGAATCTTAATTCAGAACAGGATTAGCATCGATTTATATTTTAAATGTAATTAAATATTGTTTCCAGAGAAGGAGCAGTAATGTTTACAGCAGCAAACTCACTATATAAACTCAGTAATATCTCAAACGCAAAGCATTTGAAATCTGAATGTGTGTTGTCTGCAGCTTCTGCTTGTTGGTGCAGGTGCTTTGATAAGTTAAATATTAAGTACATATTTGGCTTTTTATTAAGATATTTGTGCACCCGCATACACCAGCATAGCTGTCTTCAAATGAAGTAAAACACTATCGCTCACTTCACCTCGTTCACTGTCTCCACCACAGCCTCTCTTCTGCTGTCCACTGTGTGTGTGTGTGTGTGTGTGTGTGCCTAAACTCTGACATAGAGTTTCCGTATTGCTCCTGCTAGCTCCCTTCAGATGCTTAAAGTGGACAAAATATACTTGATTTGCCTTTGTCCAGATCATTATATACAATCTGAAATGTCTGCAGTGTTCGGTAAAGCGGCGCCACTGCACTGCCATTTAAAGCATGAGCACCACGACCTCCTTTCAAGAATGCCACCAAAATAAAACGATCACTTCTGGTGCCCGATGATTTCATTTTTATCTTTATTAATCATTTTTATGCATTCAATATCTACCTATGTAGCAAGGAGTGTCTGTGTACCTGTCTGTGCCTCGTGTATGTCTCTGACTGTCCAAACAACATTCAACTTTTGGATGGAGCTTTCACATGGCATTATGGTGTGTATCCTTTTTTGAGGGATTTTTTTGGATGGATATTTAAGACATCATTATAATTAATAAAAGTTAGAGTATCATAGGTGTGCTGTGGTGTAGGGCTAGAGCATTTGCCATAAAAAGCCTTGCCCTTAAGCAGCAGACCCTGGTTCGAGTCTTGTCCATAGCCTCACTTGCTGTATAACAAGAGTCTCTGTCACAAAAAGTCTTAAAAATCCCACAATCGTTCATATCGATGCGCTATCCTGCAGCAGCATTTTAGTTACAGTGTAAAGCTCTGTATCACGGCTCTTCCTCATGTTGCTTTCCAGCATTTTCCTTACAAGTCAAAGCTCCGTTGTCCCGTTTCTTCCTGCACTGATTATGTATCCAAAGTAACAAAAGTATTGTAATGTCTCTCAAAAACCACACGCTAAGATGTTAGCCGGTTTAGCTGATAATTTATTCCTCACTCCAACGCAGGCTACTGGGGGCCGCTGTCTTAGTCTGAGACACATCGACAGGCTTTCAGGAAATCCCAGCGCTATCACCTAAAAGAACCAACTTTTGTTTTATATAAACATATATTACAGTAACATGCCCAGGTTGTTACACTATACAGGAAAAAGCATAAAGTAGGAGATTTATCATAAGTCTGGTTTTAGTTAGCCTATCAATACAATTTAAAAACTGTTTTGTGGTGTGAGATCTGCTTTTTCAACATAGATTATAGCCTTTTTCTTACAATTTTTGATATTTTTAAGAATTTGGGAAATTTGACATTGAAAAAATAGGTGCTTAAGTGTTTCTTTTTCTGCCTTAAAAATACACATTTGACACCAATACTTTTTATATGTACATTATCAATTTGTAGGATAAATGTTATGCTAATTTTATATTGTTTTTTTTTTTTACATTTTTGTAAGAGTTGTAGTTTGAAGCCTAAACAAATTTCTCTGTGTGATTTTCCTTTTCTTAAACAAATGATTCCTTATGTGCTTAGTGTTAAAAACAGTGATTTATAATGATGAAGAGGCTGAAGTCAGTTTTGTTTGCCTCCTGCCTTCTAAACTGTCCTTTAAACAGCTGGAGAATTCCACTGGGAATAGTGTTCATCACCATTTGATATTCTTTATAGGTTAGAGGAAAGATTTTGCATCTGAGAAATTCTTCATAGCAAAAAAAAAAAATCACCATCATTTTGTTTGGTTTCTGACAGGCACTTCCATGACATTTAACCGAGGTGACCAATCAGATTGATTGGCCTTATCTGATTAGCCAATCAGAGATGCCGCATAGAGCAGAATAAAATGCTGTGACACATCAGCAGAGTGAACACTTGTTGCTGAGTGTGTTAATTAAAATCATAAACATGCAATATAATGTTAATAAAACACCATAGTAACAACTTATATGTGTTGTTAGCTCCTAGATCTGCGTGTGAATAAATGTTTTATTGCTTAGTGTTTTCTGTGGCTGTTAAAGTTATTCAGCTTGTCTTAAGTTCTGTCTGATGTTTTATTGCTAAAGTAATCCTGTTTTATGGAAAATGCCCAAACTGCCATGTGTTGTCACTCTAAAACCCTACTATTAACTCGTTTCATATTGTAGGTGGCTTAATTTAGGATGTATTTTTTCGTTCACACCATTTGATAAAATAATGCCTGAAATTGTGATGGACTTTTAAATGATAGGAAACGTAATGTATGTATGTATATTTGTTATGTTACTGTTTCAATTGATAACATGCAAAAGGTGCAAAAAAGAAAAAAAATCATGAGATTGCAGGAAAACAAGTGTCTGAAACAAAAACGCTCTTCTCAAACTTATGTTGGCAACTACTTGTTGTGAAAGCAAATTAAATTATGCTTCCATTAATCAGAAACTTTTCTAGTTTTTAGTTTTCCTGGTGTGTGTTGTTTGACATAGAATGATATAGAAGATTCAAGTGCATAAAATTCCTTGTTTGATGCTTCCAAACGCCTCTCTGAGCTGAAAAGAAGGTCTGTTCAAACGGTGTATTTTTGCATTTTATAAGGGAATTCGGCACGAGCCAAGCTGTTCAGTTGGTCCTGCTTTAGGCCTTCAGCAGATATGCCAGACAAACGTTTCAGACCACAGAATACTGGTTATACTTTTTACAATTTTTAAAACCCTGATTTAAATACTTGGCGATACTTTAATTATTCATATTTGGCCGGGTGGTTAATCACACAATCTGTAGCGTGACAAACACAGAACTCACATTTATTATTGCTTTACATGGACTTATTGATAGTGTCCCGCAGCTTTGAGTTGGAGAGTTTGTTAGTTTGGCCATGCTGGCCGCTCAATATAGAGGCTAATGTGTGTAATGTAGCACTTCATTCTATGCTGCTATCTTATTATTCCCGCTTTGCCTCTACGCTAGCATGTCATATTCCATAAGCTGTAGGCTAATGGCTGGCTAGCGGGCTAACATTAGGCAGGCTAATGTGTCTGTTAACGTTACATTAGTGTTATTTCAGTTTTTTCTCCCGCTTAGTTCCATGGTTTGAGGGCATAGCGTTTACTGTGTGTGTGTGTGTGTGTGTGTGCGCGCGGGAGTGTCTGACACCTACGCGGTGTGTGTGCTGTACTTATGCGTGTGTATGTATGTGTGTGTGTGCGCGCGCGCGCAAGCTTGCACATGCGTGCATGCGTGCGCTCCACATATGGAGCCAATGAGTTACATTTCCATTTCAAAGCAGCGAGTCAGCAGCGGCAGAAGCTACTTTCATCCATTAATGTGATTTTAGGGCGAGAGCGAGACAGCGAGACACAGAAAGAAATACATAGAGCCACAGTAATAATTACTCCAGGTTGGCAAATGGTTCAGATTGTTTATAAGTGCCCCCCCCCATCTCCTCACGTCTTTCCCTGTATTTTTAGTCAAATTATGTGCACTCCACTTAGCTCAGAAACAGTCCGGTGTTTTAATGCAGCCGTCACTCACAATAACAGGTTCATTCCTCTGCAAAAAGAAAAGTGCACGAGCCCCGTCGCGGAGGAGTTTTTGCCGAAGATGAATCGTTTCAGGGAATGAAAGTCTGCAAGTGGAGGTGTTTGTCTCGCCCTTCAGAAGAAAAATGTTTCAGGGTTAGGGTTATTTCCCTGTGTTCTGGGGGAGCAGGGACGGGATTATTTTTTGTGCTTGGGTGCCCTTTTGTGTGTGTGTGTGTGTGTGTGTGTGTGTGTGTGTGTGTGTGTGTGTGTGTGTTACAAGTTTTTTTTTCCCAGGGTGCATCCATGCGAAAGCGGTACAAGTTCTGTCATATTAGCGCGGCGCCGCAAGTTGAAAGCGAACGTGTTTATCTTTTAATTTGTTCATTTGTGCGCATTAGTGTCCGCTCGTTTACGCGGGCGCACGCGTGTGGGGAGCGTGTCCATGTGAGGGAGGATCTCCCGTGTAAACGAGCGCGTGCTTCGCTCTGTGTACGAACATCAAACGTGGCTGTCGCGGGGCTGTTTAACCGACTTTACGGCGCGTGTCTGCGCTCACGTGCTCTTTGGCACGTCTGCATTAACAGCCTTTATGTTTGTGTGAGAGTTTTTGTTTATGCACTTTCACCCAAGCGCGTGTGTGTGTGCATGCGTAGAGTATAAATGTATTAACCACAGGCTATCGTTGCTCCGGTGGCATCATTCTTATTCTATCCATATTTAATGATCGGTAATGGTCGCTAGCAGTGTTGAACCTATACTGTGAGGATGTGGCACAAAAAAAAAGAAAACATCCTGTGGTGCACAAAGCAAAGAAGACTAGGGAGGCTGGGAGGAAGAGAGGCCCAGGAAAAAAAAGAGTGACTGGGAGAGAGGAGAAAACCAGGAGGGTGTTAATAGATGTTAGCTTGTGGAAAGCAACATCATAGCGGCGCCGTTGAAACGATGGCGTGGTACAGTGTTCCTCTGCAGCAAGGCTCCACAGGGAGGACAGTGGCGAGGAGAGGGAGGAGGTGAGAAACTGGCCGGTGGGCTGGCTGACTGGCTGTCACTTTGATTTACCGGCTGAATGATGGAGCGGTTGTTAAGTTGATTGACTGACTTGCTGGCTGATTGGTTGTGTTACAGGCTGGATACGTGACTGACTGTGGCAATTGCTGATTTGTTGAGGGCTTTTTTTTTTACAAGGTAGCTTCGTAATCGCCGAGCGGGACAGGAGGAGAAGGGAGCGGATGGAAAAAAAGGCCACATAATTGTGTTTAAACCATAGGAAACAACAAAAATAAAGCATTTCAAATGAGCGTTCAGAGGCCAAGAAACATAGTTACCATGTAATGGATGTTAAATTGTTTCTTGTTAAGTGAAATGTTATTTGTTTCCATTAAATACCACAATGTGCTTTATTACCAATGCTCCTTGTGACATCCTTTGGGCGGAGGGAATCAAACCAAAATCAAAATGATTCGTGTTAAACTGAAGTAAATAGCGCTGGAGCAATGGCGCCATTTGAAATAATTCAGCAATTTAGGTAAAAAAAAAATGATGGTGAGACTAAGCGTATATGGAAACTGACTATGTGAGGTGTTGGTGCCACACTGACATCTGAAAGTGTAAACGGAGCAAATATCTGTCAGCTAGAGTGGAGAGGGAGAGAGATGGATGGAGAGAGGGAGCGGGACAGGGAAAAGATGTCGGTAGGGGGGTAGTGGGAGGTGGTGGGACGGCCTTAAGCTGCGCGATAAGGAAATCATACAGGAAAGGTTGTAAAAAAAAAGGTCCAACCATAGCAATATCAGCTACACACACACACACACGTTCTTTTCCTCTCAATCACACACAAACGCACACAATTGTACGAAAATTGATGTTGCGGTGTCCTTTACAGGCCATTAAATCAGAACAATGGCAATCGTTTACTTCTGTCTGACAAATGACGGATAAATAACAGCTTTTCTGTGTCGGCCCATGTGTCTACCTCCCTGTCTGCCTGTCTGTCTGTCTAACTACCTGTCTTTCTGTCTGTCTACCTCCCCGTCTGCCTGTCTACCTCCTTATCTGTCTGCCTGTCTGTCTGTCTAACTACCTGTCTGTCTGTCTGCCTCCCTGTCTGTCTAATATGTAACACAATGACACCAATGTAGTGTAACTTTGACTGTAACTTTCAGACAGGTTACAGATTTCTAATTTGTCGTAATCCTTTAACATTTTTGATACCTTCAGACGGTATCAGGTCCCTTCAGCTCATCTCCAGCACATTAGACAATAAGCTGCATCCACCAGGAGTTTGGAGAACTGTCGTGGGTGTTGAATGTCAAGAAGCGAGGTTCCCTCTCTCTGTCTCACCCCCTCATTCCTTATCTCATCTCTTTTTTCACTCCTCTTGCCCTTTTGTCCCCCCTGCACTTTCCTCCCCTTTGCTCCTTCTCCTGCTGCTTATCATTAATTTCTTTCAATTTTCTCCCTCTTCTCCTCTCTTAGGTTCTCCCATCTCTCTCCTCTCCTCCTACTCCATTCCTTCCTATCCTTCCTCCTCCTCCGCGACTTCCTCTACCTCACTTCTCTTCCCCCTTTCCCACGTTCACTCTCACTCTCTCACTCTCTCTCTCTCTCTCATTCCCTGTGCCCTTTCGAGTCCTTTGATTAGGTTGTTGGCATTTTCATTGAGATGTCTATATGACCACACTGAAATAACTCTCCTGTCACAGTCTCATCTGCCCTCTATCTACTCCTCTTCTCTCTCTCTCTCTTCATCCTTCACTTCCACAGCCTGGCTTTTCCTCCTCCACCTCCTCTCCCCACCAACCCTCTTTTCGTTTTTATATTTCTCGCTCCTCATCCTCCTCCTGCGGGGCGTCTGCCAACATCCCTCTCCGTGCCTCCTCTCTCTTTCCCCCCCCTCGCTATCCGTATGTCCTCCTTCACTCTTTTGCACAATTCCGCACCTCCGCCGCGCCGTCTTTCAAACACCCCCTTTCTCTCTTTTCTGTCCTCCCTGCCTCGCCACTTTGGTTTTACCTTCTCTGATTCGCTGGGCGCTTCCATAGTCGTCCGGCTAAATGTCAAATTGCCGCCGTGGCCACTGTTTATGTAATAGACCGCTTTATGGACCTCAGAAAGTGACACAGTGGAGGGGAAGGAGTGAGGTGGGTGAGTTTGCGACGGCGGGTGGAGGGGCGAGGGGGTTTTATGGGGTTTGTTTGGTCTGACGCTGCAGTTTTCTTGTATTTCGGGCGGTGAATAGAAACAAGACGACGTCTGGAAATAGAGGGAACACGTTTAAAAACGACACGGGGTGTGGGGCAGGCGTGAGAGGAGGGAGACAGTGAGTCGGCTTATACAGAAGAAAAATGAGATAAGAGCAGTGGAGGGAGGGAGCGGGGGATAAAAGGGAGAAAAAAAAACGGGAGGAGAACGAGAGAAATAAAGAGAAAGGGAGAGGGAGAGCCTGCGTGTCTACATGCCTCTAATCTGTTGATGGTTGAGGGGAAGCAGACAATAAGCCATTATCTCTCCAAGACTAGCTTTAGCTGCAGCAGTATGGCACTGCATACTGCTAGTGCCAAAGCAGCTTACAGCACTGGGTTTGTATCCTGGGTGCACCCACACCCCCTTCACAGGAGCAGGAGAGCATATCAGAGTCAAAATAACGGAATGAGATCAGATATCTGTACACAGGGCTTAATAACAATAACAGTCTAATGAGCTAACAGGTTACAAATCAAAGCCAGGTGATGAGGAGGAGAGGCAGATACTTTGTATCAGCTCTCATCCTACAACCCATATTGGTGGTAAGAGTGATCAAAATTTAAAAATAAAATAGGTAAGATCCATACCTGAGGTCAGTTGAATGTACATACACGAACTTGTAAATATTATCAGAAGTGAGTGTATGTCTAGATTTATCTGAACTTGACACTGTAAATCTATTAGGTACACACATTCCATCCCAATATCACTGCAGCATTTATGAATTACATTTCCTATCCTAAGTTTTAACATTGTTTATTTGTTATGATTTGTTTGAAGACGCTACAATATTCATTCATAGCAACTATGATCAACAGTCTTTATAGATGGCGGAGCTTTGTCAGGTTCGCCAGTGTGAAAATCCCATTCATTTACCATTACACAATGTTACATGACAAACTGAGCTATTTACTGGTTATTCATCAGTACCATCAGGATACCTGGCCTGTAGTAAAACAACTGATTTCTTGGTTGAAGGAAAAAAAAGAGGACGGTACCAAAAAGATTCTAGGCTACAAGTTATGTTCCATTCACAAGGAAAATCAATATTCACAAGCAAATCAACATTTCTCAGTAAGGAGGGTGAAATATTTAAAGCTGGTTATGTGGAAGTTTCCTGAGTTCCTATGTTCAATAACATTAAGGACTTTGTTTAAAAAAAATGAAATGGGAACATAGCTTCAGGAAAAACAAAACAGCCCCCACTTCATAACTTGCAAATCAAAGCAATTTAAAGGTTAAAGTTTGGAATGATTCTGTTAAATTCTGAAAATAGTCAAAAATGACCAGGAAAAAAATGTGCTTGTTTTTAACACACATATAACATGTAGCTGAAACACGTACCTTAGCCAACATGCTGTTGGTGCCTAAACTTAATCACACTGGACACCAAAATGTTTCACTTCCTAGAGATTAAAAAAATCCACTGTGGGCAGCAATTACGTTCTCCTCAAATCATATTTGGCAAAGCACATTAGCGATATAGAAATGTGTTGGAGACGGCGCTGAACAGTCATTCAGTCACTCATCGCTTTCTCCACAGACTGAGCAGGTGAATCACAGCTAAGTGCTTTGATACTGCGATAGATTGTGGGTTTTAATTTGAGCTGTTTGGCTTTTTAATTCATAATTACATGTATTGCATGGTTCCTGTGTGCATACGAAGGAGAAGGGTGAGATTAAAACGCCTAGACTGAAAATATGAATCCTCTTTCCCATTACTCTTGTACACAAGGTTGCGCCTAATGTACTCAATGTTGTGCATTAAGGGCCATAAAGCTTACAGTGTTCCCTGCCTTCTGATTAATATTTAACTTTGAAACTGATGCATGTTCCATACACAGTTGAATGCACTTCCTATGGTGGTTGTGATCACGTTGATTTACAGTAAATGGCGCCATGTAGATACCTCATTAGATATCTGTATTGAGACCTCTTAAGTTTTTATCTAACATGATTCACAACATGTAACATTCACCGATTTGCATTAGCTTGCTTCTTTTCTTTAGTAAGATTTTCACCCTGGTTGATTAAGGCTGAATAATAGTCACAATTAAATAATTCAAAGTGAGAACCTCTAACTCATTTTCAGTCATGCTACTCAGTAATGCCACAGTTTAATTGTCCACATTGTTACATATTAAGTCCTTACTCATACTTAATGTATAATGCTGGTTAATCATGTATTTTCTTTGCTCTCAAACAGATTTTTTTCCATTAGTGAGTATGAGAGCAAGCAGAGAAAAGTGGTATTTGGGAGGATGAACAGGAGATTTCACACAAACGTAGCATTTGTTTTCTATCGGATATCGGCTCACGTTAAAATTACGAAGGTATTCATGATTTTTACGCTGTGTTCGTTCTTTGTAAGATAAGCATGTCCTATAGTCTCTGCAGTGATCCAAAGAGATATACGACTCCTATATATATACATGAAGAATCTGGGTTTGCTGTCCAATAATCTCTTTCAGGCTGTCTTCCTGTCGCTGGAAACAGGAGGGAGGCCAGATTTGACACCAATGCTGTTAAAAGGCTGACGTCACTGCACTGACTAAGACAGAGAACAGAAAGAGGTGTCACATAGCGAGCATGCTCCGCTCCTCTTCTCCTTCCCTCTCCTCCTCTGCTAATTTTTGATTTTAGCAGGCATTTTTCTGACATCCAGTAGCCTGCTGGCGTGGAGCTGTTTAGGGGGTATGAAGAGCTTTCTAAATGACGGCTAAATTTAACCAAATGACTTCCTCCACTCAGATGTGATATAATGTTCTCCCCTGCTCCTTTTCCTCTCACTGGCTCGTCCTTTTTTCCGCTGTTGTCCCTTTTCTCTTCCTTCCCCCTCCATCTCTCTCTCTCTCTCTCTCTCTCTCTCTCTCTCTCTCTTTCTCGCTATCCTTCTGTACTGAAGTGTGATTTCTATTTCTCAATCTCCCTCCCAAATACTCCATCGCTGTCCTGCCTGTTTACCTTTTTTAAAAATCATATCCTTTCTTCAATGTTTTTTAATTTTACTTTTTCGACAAGCATAAATGGGTCAGACTAAGTTCCTTGTCTAAATTGAGGTCTGCTAAATAAAAAAAAAAAGAAAAAAAAGAATTTTCCTTATAGATAACAGTGGCGGCTGTCTCTGTCTGATCATTAGATTACCATGTACATTATATTACTGTATAATTATATTATAGTGTAATTTAATGCTATGTGAGGACTGTAATTTATATTTCTGAGTATGTTATCCAATTATCTTATTTATAAGTTTGTGATTCATATGTTGATATAATTTCATGACTTATAATGAAACAAGGCAATATAATGATACATCAAAACCCTTGGAGCCACAATTACAAATTACTCTGCTTTCATATTATGAATGTAAAAAACATGATATATTATAACATAAGTGTGACGTTCTGTCCATCCTAACCTCAGTGGACCACACATGACATACATGTACGATACTGAGGCTTCTCAAGTGGGAGCCGACCAGGAGCAGCCGGTTAACGCCATAAAACCTCTGCCGAGTGCACCGGCCTCACTTTACTACCCACTAAGACATTTTTGATTTATCTTGTCATTGCAGCTTATAGCCTGTCATACTGTCATTCCGTGCCAGCCATGACCATGTTTAGTCTCTCGGGTTTTGTAGATGATTTTTGGTGTCGTATGATCACAAATTAACATAAATGTACACTACATTACCAAAAGTGTCTACTCGCCAATCCAAATTTACCATCCAGTGCACAAAGCAAGGCCCATAGAGACCTGGATGACAGAGTCTGGTGTGGATGAACTTGACTGGCCTGCACAGAGTCGCGACCTTAACCCCATAGAACACCTTGGGATGAATTAGAGCAGAGACTGGAAGCCGGCCTTCTCATCCAACATCAGTGTGTGACCTCACAAATGTTCTTCTGGAAGAATGGTCAACAATTCCTATGAACACACCCCTAAACCATGTGGACAGCCTTCCCAGATGAGATGAAGCTGTTATAGCCGCGAAGGGTGGACCAATGTCATATTAAACCTCATAGAGAGGAATGGGATGTCACTTAAATATTATATATATATATATATATATATATATATATATATATATATATATATATATATATATGGCTGATGATGATGAGAAGATCCATGACATTCTTGTGTCTTTACACCAAGTATGAACCACCACCAGCAGACCATTAGGTTATTTTAAGACAGGGGTGTCAACATAATCAGTATGAGTCATTTTAAGGAGAAACTGTCCTAATTCTCTGGTTCTAGCTCCTAAAATCAGCTGTTCTGTTTCTTTAGTCTTTTATCATAGTAAACTGATGACCTTCTGGTTGTGGACTGTTGGTCTAGACAAAAAAAGGCATTTTAGAAATTCTCTGGTTCCATCTTCTCGATTCAGATTATTTTCTGGTTTCTCTAGTCTTCTGGTTTCTCTAGTCCTATAATAGTAAACTGATGGTGTCTGGGTTGTGGACTGTTGGTTTGGAAATTCTAAGTTAAATCTCCAGCTTTGAGAAAAAATGATCATTTTACGTCATTGTATTTCTTTAAGTAGAGGGGAGAAGTTGTTAGGTGTTATGCATGTATGATGTTTGTTTTTACTGGTCCAGCCTATTTTAGATCAGATTGCACTGCATGTGGCTTTAAACTAAATTGAGTTAGACTTCCCTGGTTTAAGATGAAGACTGAAAGCAGGTAGAAACGGCAAGCTTGATCCTTTCTAAAGCTCCAAAATGCACTCACCAGGACCTCTAATGCACATTAATTAACATGTTGTCTCAGGTATGTTTAATCCATACACAGTTCCTGGCAGACAGCGACAGAGCCTTTTCCACCAGTTTGGTCTGTGAAACAGGAGACGCAACGAAACCACTTTCCAATAACTGCAGTGATCTGTGACCAAGCCGGATCCCTTCTAATCAGACCCCTTCTCATTATTGAACCTGCATTACCAAACCACCGGGCCTTTCCCTAGAATGGTAAATTCCCGCTGCAGAATGAATCTCCATAACACACTTGAACCGAGGAAAAATCAGGTCACGTCTTTTGTGCTGGTGCTGGAAGTGTTTCTGGTTCTGATGTTGAGAGTTTACATATCTCACAGTCAGTATGGTCTGCTTTCCCATATTTGAATGACTTGAATGACAATGTTAGCAGCTGAGTTACTGTGTATCCTCCATACATGCATCCCTCACAAACAACACACCGCGTTGCCTCGCAAGGGAATCAACTTGCTCAGCAGGGGTGTTTTCTATTGCCACAGTCATAGCTAATATGTAAATCAGAATATTATTTGTTGTTGACTCAACTGTGGAAATCATTGGTTAACGCCTCATAGAATGTCATGCAGAATCTGTCATATGCAGTCTCATTTTAATGAAACACCGCATGCAAAGTTATGCCGCGCTATATTGACTACTATTAATAATCAGGTTTATGATGAGCATGATTAGTAATTCGCTTGCCAATTAAAAACGTTGCCTTTTTAATTCATCGCGGATTACATGGTGCAGTAAGATATTGTTTTATAGCTGTGAGGTTTCTCAGTCATCCAGGTCATGCTATATCCAGATTATTCAAATGGTATTTGTATATTTTTATAAAAAAAGATGGCCTATCCAAAACATTATTTATGGATATTGTATCATAGTACAGTCCAGCAATGTTCTTTAAAAAAGATTAGTTGTTATAATATCATTCTTATTCTCATTATATTCAAGACACTTAAAACTGTTTTTGTGTATCGTGCTCAGGAAGCAGCGGTGACTCCTTTTCCCTCAAGCAAAATATGATTTATTGTTGCCAGTAGCTGTTAATCTTAAAAGAATACGCTTCACACTATCAAAGTACCAAAGTGCCTCTTGGTGGCCTTGAATCTTTGTTGCATGTCATTTCTTTGGTCCTCTCAGTGAAGAAAACAACAAACAAACAATCCACCAACTGTGTTGCTGTCTCCTCCTCCAAACAGGGATGGATATATAAAACACAACAGACGGCAGGTAGTAGCTTCTTATCTGTACAGTTATCAAACAGAATTACTACTAAATGTTCATTATAAATGTCATATTTCAGAAGCATCTTGTTTCTTCTTCATATTTGTATAGTTACGTGATAGATTCTATATGCACTTCTCTTGAAGTAAGCTGCACCACTGCACGGATTAAAACTGTCTACAGTATATGAAAAATCCACCACAGGGAGCTTCAGAGGTAGGCCACACATCTTTTGGCCATTCATTATCAATTTCAGTTTAACTGGCTTTATTGGCATGACGTTTGGATAAAACATTTTGCCAGAGAATTCCAATATTCATTATCGCTGACACTGTAAATCAGCAAAACCAACCTGTCACATCTGGGTCAAGGTGAAGAACCGGCACCCGAACAGGCTTAGGAGACAGGTCTGTGAAGGTAAAAAGTGATACAGTACGCACAGCAAGTCACTGCTTACTGCGCGGCTCACAGGACAAACCTGTTAAGTCTGTCATCCACATCTTATTTCCTTTTCTTCATCCCAATCCACCGCGATATTACAACATGACGGGAGTCCAAGACCTCGAGCCAGCCGCACTATTACTCGCAATACAGCTGTCGACATTCACGTTCCAGTGTTTTCTCTGCCTCCCATTCCTTTCTCTTTTAATCTCCTCTGAGCAACATTGATATAATTGAGTGACCCCTGTTACTGCCAACGTAGCACGTGTCGTCTCCGTGACGATTAGTGTACGCGACATCCCAAACATGCACACGCCACCAGCTATGATATCACTCAGCGCACTGCTGCGAGCTGTAAAACCACTGTATCCATAACGACAGTGACGTGTTCAAAATAAAAAATAAAAAAAATCGGTCACTGGCACATGAAACCAAACAATTACACACCCATCGGGTTTATACGGCGCCGGCTTCTTTGAGTGCCATTGATCTCCATCTTATCCGCTAAGCATATTGAGCACTAGGAGCTAGTGAATATTTCAGCGCATAAATATTTTTACTTGGTCGTGTTTTCCCGGGGATGTGGCTGCGGAGATAGTCGCTCTGCTGTTTTGGTTCCTGTTGCAGGTTGTTACAATACACTTTCTATGTAATTTATTTGCGAGGGAGAAGATTGATTGCGCAGGCACAGCAATCTTCTTGCTCGCATTTACACACAAACAAGAGCTTCCCCGTCAAGTGTCTTGCTCAACAGCATTTCAATCAGGGGGAGACAAGTGAATGAAGCGAGGATGATTGTTTATTATACAAATGATCAATGATAAATTGTCTTTGTGGCTCAGAAATCTACAGGGAGATTTCGTGATCAAAGGGCCTCATCACTGAGCAACAACAAGATAAATGACCAGCATCCACTGATGAGGAATGGCGGAGCTGGATGGAGCGGTGACTGCTGGGTGGCGGAGGGGAAGATTTACTGATATTTAGCAGCATCTAGTGGAACGGCCCTGGTGGAAAATGGAATTCGATATTTATAAGAATAGTATTTTAATTACAGCCTGGCCCGTATTGGCCTTTTGCCGATACCCGTATATGCAAACCTGTTTTACGGTAATTAAGTGATGCAGAGAAAAATGGTTGCAGCGTCACAGTTTGTTCCGCACAGCGTGCTCCAACTGCATGGAGGCGTCGCTCAGCGGAGTCAGCGGCGCCGTCTGCACACGCCACATGTGTCAGAGTCGCCTGAGCAGAGCAGGCTGCGAGGCAAAGCGTCGTTTGCGGTTAGTCAGTAACTAGGTTGTGGAAGAAATGACTGGAAAGTTTATTAGCATTTTTCCTCTTCAATATAACTTTTGTCTTGACACTCATGCAGGTTTGGTATGCAGGTTGCAGTTTTAATTAATTCATGATTCAAATAAAAAAAAACAAAATAAGAATTGTTACCTTAGATTGAGCCATTTTTTTCTATATGGGAAGGGGGTCCCTCTCCAAGGAGCCGGACATGTTGCACCACTAAATTTCTACAAAAGCCCAGAGATTGACTTTAACTCAGCTAAAAGCAAAAGTTTCTTAGAGCTGCATTGGTAGGTCAACATTTATTTAATAATCGAATAAATGTTTTGAGCCATTCAAAAATAATGCACACCAAAAGTTCCATCTTATATGAGAGTGTCTCCTCTTTCTTGGCAGTCCACAAACTACAAAGATGAAGATTCAAGACTTTTGAAGTTGAATCTTGAAATATTTTTGTAAATATATATTTTATAGACTAAACAAGTTAATGCATCCAGATTAGTGTATGATGGAAATTCTACTTGCAGCCCTTGTATTTATCCTGGTTCAGGATGAAAGCACCTTGAACGTAGGGCAAAAAGGAAAAAGACCTTGCCGCCATTGTCTACTTGTGGCTGCAATCACCCTAAGAATTATGTGGCTTCTGCATGTCTTTGTCGACTTAACACAATTAGTCCTGCAAATAGGGGATGAGGCGGACACCTGCGGACAGGCTCTCCTTCAGGGATTCATGGTGTCGCGCTCCGCTGAACGCACTTGAAAAAGGTGATAAACTTAGTTGTATGAAGAATGGAAAAAGGTTTTAACCCTGTGACACCCAAACACTGCGTTAACGGTCAAATGGGAGTGTTGGATTGTGGGTTTTTTGGAGATGGAACACAAAAAACAAAAAAACAAATGTCAGACTGGCATCATTTCATTTGTGAGCTACGGCTTGTGGTGAAGCGAAACTTTTCCTGTTTCCCTATAAAGGTCGAAAACACGGTTTAAGAGATCAGCCCATTGTGCCCACAGTACCAGTGACATAACAAGCGCTGACCTTTGTGTTCCCCTCCACTGCAGGACAAAGCTGACAAAGCTGGGGTCACCTTTACCTCCCTTCAAACACCTTAGTGTTAGTATTCCCTGTTTAGGATTCTTTACATATGTCGACCGTATGGTCCAACAGCCAAGCAGCTGATATGTTCTGTCGTGTTATCTCGCCGGCCTCCTCCTGGGCCTACGCGTGACGTTGTCAGTGATGGTTTCACAAATGTACTGCTCCATATCTCTTGGATTAAAGCTACATCTCCTGGGTTGTTAATGATAGCGTTCCTATAATAGCAGACGCCTTAAACAGGGGGCATTCAATAGCCAGATAATATCCTTCTCCTGTTGTCTCCGAACGACAAGGTCATGTATTTCCACGAACGCTTCCATTCTCTTTGCTTCTGCTCTCTTTTCTTATTCTCTATTCACGTCTCTGCACTCGACTTCACTCCACGTCGCTTCTCTTGCCGACTTGTCATCGCTGACAGTGATTTACTGACACTACACACAGTCGCTCAGTGACATTAATTTTGAAAAGTGACAAGCAACAAATCAAGCTCCTTTTCTGGTGTATCTAAGAAAATCTACCCTGAATGTGCACCGACTTGATTAGTATTCATATTAGCATATGATGACCTTAAAGATCCTGTAGCAACCCAGTGCAGCTTTGAATAGTAAAACTTCAACGTTTCCTCCTTTCTCCAGAGCTTGAGATGCAGCCGTGACAGAGCACGGGGCGATGTTTCAGACCTGCCCACGATAAATCTACCACTTTGGATAACGACGATTATTAAAACTTTACTTAGTTCACATTTGTGTTTCTCATACACAGAGGTGAATTGATTACTCAGGCAATTCGGTCTTAAGAGGTGAAATTATCGCTTAATTGACTGTATTATTTTACTGCTCATACTTTTTTAACAAGAAAATAGATTTCGACATCCCCCTGAGTTTAACGAGAGGACGGTTATTTTACGATTATTATTTTTTTTTTCCCCCCTGCAACACGGCCACTGCACCGCTACGATGGAGAATTCATTTGGAGCTGAAGTGATTCATATACAGTTGGCAAGAGTGGTATGTTGCTAGCCTACTTTTGGTGAATCCTCACATCATAAGATTAGTGATCTGATTTCATTCTCTCCTCTCCTCTCCTCTCCTCTCCTTTTCCCTCCTCTCCTAAATTATGTATTGTGATATTGCTTATTGATGCAGAGCTCAGTAATTTGGCAGACGCCCGGACCGTTATGACACATCATCGCTCCATCCAGTGGACGTTTTAAAAGGATATTTATTTTTTTCCCGTCGTGCGCATTCTTCTCCTGACAGCCACGTCAACGATCTGTGATGTAGTCAATTCAAAAAAAGAGGACACTCAGCGGTGCCATGGGCTCTGACCTGGAAGAGCATATTTGACAACAGTCATGCGGAGTGTGTGTTTTGCCTCATGACTGTGTCAGCGACTGCCGTAGCGACGGTTTCGATTGCCCGCGCTCCTAATCACTTTCCGACTTATACGGTGCAACGTCTTTTTTTTTTTTACGGCTGTCATATATTAGAACTCAAAATGTCAGTGTTGGCAAACATCATGATTAAACAAACCTTTTACATCTTTGTATTACAGAAGCGGCGCATTTAGCTTCGGCCTAGAACGTCTGTTGTCCATTTTGGGAATGAAAATATCTTTAATTTCAGAAGTCGGTGCATAAAACAGAGCGAGGGAGATTGGTGATAATGTAATAAAACGTCAGCGTCACATTCTTTTGTGGTTTTGTTGCGTCGGAGCCAACGGAGAAGGATGTGTGATGACATGGCTCTCTTTGCTTTAATGCGCAGTTAAGCAATAAAGCAGACAAATGGCGAGTTGTAAACTTCATCCTGAATAACAAAACGTCTGAAGAAGTGTTTTTTTTTTTTGCTCCAAGGACGTGAGCGATCAAAGGCGCCTCTTTGCTCGCCGACCTAAGCACACAGTTTTCACACTTTGACTCACTTCAGCGAGTCTATATCATACATTTTTCTAGAGTGCAGGTACGATGTGTGACTACGGCTCCTGGTTGGTATTTATCTGTCTATTTAAAGCCTTTGTTGGAACAGGGGGAAAAAAATAAAATCAAAAAATAATACTTGAGACCTGAGAGGACATCAAACAGACAAACCTTTTTTAATGCCAGGAACCAATAATTGTGGACACATGTACGGTATGTTTAAGCCGCTGTAGTTGTGTCCTGATTACAGCTGGATGTCTGCTGTTTTTATAGACGCTTTGATCTGATCATTTGCAAAAAAATTTTTTCTATATTAGGAAAATGTCATCAACTGAGTCATAACAGATTCTCTGTTTTAAAATCCACTTTGATATACTTATATCTGTGGAATTTTTATTTTCCTACACCATCACTTCGCCAGGAGACGAGTCAGCATAAAACATGGAGATGTTTGGAATTCCGTGTGTGTGTGTGTGTGCGTGTGCAGAGACAGATTATAGACATATTAGTGACTTTGTCAGAAACACGACTAACCGGAGAAACGGAACAGCACGTGGTCTTTCTGAGCCGCTCGTCATCTGGGCCAGGTCCTCCATCTCTACAACAACAGATCGATGCCCAGCTCCAATCAACCCAACTCATGCACACAAAGTCCGCCCCAATCCTGGGTGTCATGATTGATGACCAACTAACCTTTAACGCTGGGAACCCTGACACTCACGTACAGAACGCCAGCTCAGGCCGCTCCTGCTTACATCGCCTCCCCCGTCCAGGGCGAGCTCCTTCCTGCTACGCTTAGTTTAAGATGAGTTTAAATTGAAATCATGTACCAGCCATGGTTTCATACACGTATCTGATTTAATTTCTAATTTCAAACTAATTTTCATTTATCGGCTACATGCAGCGCATTTTGATCTTGAGTGGGAAAAAAAAACTACATATAAAACACTTCAAATTTCTCTCCTCCTTTTCTATGTAAAGAAATTATTACATTATAAATGTCTATTATTAATTATCTACCTACAATTAACCTTCAATTTACAAGAGAACAAGAGATAATGTGAGACAAAAAAAATTATTTCCACAATTTCCCTTCTCAGTTCTTCTATTCAGTCATTCTACTGTGGCATTTCAAATAGAGACGTTTACTCACTAAACAATCTTTACTCTTGTTAATAACCTGATAGAAACGATCAGAAGCAGCAGAGGTTTTCTCCTGCCGTACGAACTGTCAATGTTTGATCCCTTGAGCCACGAAAGAAGCCCACTGACTTCTGGGACCACATGTTTGACCCCCCTGATTTACACAGAAATGTTCTAGTAACTGAGTCATCAGGCTGTATAAATGACGCACGAGATGAACGATCCGTGGTTGTGATCTATTATCTGCAGCAGGTCTTATTCCAGCAGATCCAGCAAAATATTATCAGGAACATCTCTGCTTTGATTAAATGGAACCTAATATCCCACTAATAATCAGAATAACAGCCCAATCACAGGATGAATTCCTTATGTAACAGCCTCCGTCAGAAGAGTCTGGGGTGTATCCTGTCTCTTGTCTGTAATGTGCTGGGATTGGCTGCAGCGGACCCCTGTGACCCTAATGAGGAATAAGCGGGTATAGATAATAACCGACTAATCATGTAAGTGCTTAATCTGAGTGTTTCTATCTGGTTGCATTAAATATATTCTTTCTGTGCATTTTCTGCCCCATATGGTGTAACATTATGGTATGAACATTATGTTGTGATGTGCAAGGGCTTCTGGCTGGGACAGAACAAAACCTGAAACTGGTCGTGTGGCTGACACCACTTTTTATTTAAAAGATTTAGGGATAATAATTTAGGCCTCGATGATCAAAAGGACTCAAAAACGCTTCCACTTCTTCTTCTGTTATATTTCTGGCAGATAAAATGCTTCACAGCAGACAGAACCACTTTGCACATGTCAAAAAAGTTATATTCTGACTCTCTATCGCATAGCTCGGCCAAATGGCATCAATTACCGTGGCTCGATTTTACAAAAAAAGGCTGTCAAATCTGTGTTTACTGTTTCGGAAAAATGTTGTGGAGAAAAAAACGGGCCCTTCGGATTTGAAGGACAAACACACGATCGCATCACATGGTCAGGAAATTCCTGTTGTCCCTCGTTTCCTCCTCAGACAGTGACTGATAAAGTGACGGATTTGAGGCCAAAACGAGAAAGAGTTGTTTCTTTCTTCATATGCCAAGGGTTAAAAAGCTCTGGAGCATGTAAATGCGCATCTTATCAGATCACTTCATTTAGCGTCCGTTTGAACGGTTGAGTTGGAATCTCTACGAATCGGAATAATTTCAATCTGTCTGCAGAAAGATGTAGGCTATTGTCCATATATATCTATAAAGAAAAACACTTGTGCTAGGGTTTTTCTGCTAGAGCGAACATGTCCACCAGGTTGTAAAGATATGCACGGGACGCCCCGGGGCTTCGTCCTGTTCCCGTGCGCTTTTTCCCTTTAACGGAGCGACAGTCATTTTCCATAATGTCTTTATTCAACGTGGTCGAAAAAATCGGGCATTTAGCCAGCACTTTGCCATGTGTCTCAGCCCATTAGCTAACAGTTTAGATAGCGCACAGCACACCTCAATTACTCGGTGCCTCAACCCACTGCCTGGCAACATAACATATTAGACATCTCAGCTCACTTAGTATGTGTCTGGATTTATTAGCCAGACCTTTGCTATATAGGAGATCATTTGGGTTCTGCCTGTCTTGAGCATTTGCTTCGAGGGCTTGAATTTAGCTAATGAAGGAGAGAGAGAGAACGCCTGAGCTAGCAAACAAGAGAATGATTCATTCTGTCTTTTTTTAGCTAATTTATGTCGTTAGGTTCATAGCTATAAATACACGCGGCGGCGTTGGGAGTTATGGAGACACGATCTGTCTGTCTGACTTGTAGATGTCATGGTTAGGCGTTCGTCGGATTATTTAAAACCCCAGAAATGGAGTTGCGATTGCGTTTCCAATCATTATATGGAAGCGCTGTAGTCGCCCTCAGCGACAAAAGCTCGCTCAAAGGCCGACTAATAAGGCCCGAATCAATCCAACCTCCACGCCAAGGTCCTGTTCTGGTGATTCAACCTCACGGTCATTGTCGCTGCCGTTATTGTATTTCATTATGCTGAGAGCTTTTTCTAATATTTACCCATATTGATACAAATGGTGTGGACACAATATTAGAAACACATTCAGCCCTCCACCAAGACCGTAAAAGTTGGAATTTACACCTCTCCTAAACTGAGAGGAGAAACTTATAACCTTCATGAAGGTAGAGGAGATTTATCGCGGCGCCGTTTTATAACACTGCGACAGTTTTTGGTGAGGTGCTCCCAGTGAAGTGGCTCCTGATTTGCACAATCTGACCGAAATGGTTAAAAAAGCTGCGCAATTAAAAAAAAAAAAAAGTTTCCTTTTGCACTCAATTTGTATGATAGCACACCAGTAAGGGAGACAACAAAGTGAGGCCATGGTTTAGTGAGACAAAACTCTCTGTGTGTTTTTCAGCCACAATCTTTTCCTTTTTTTCATCTTTTCTGGACTTTTGTGAAATTTGGTGGAATTCGACACTAGGACATGGGACATTTCTTGTTAATTCCTTAATAATCTTGTTTAATACTCTCAACAGTCACACATTAATTCCATCATTATATACTTACATATTCATTATTAAAAAGTTCATTATCACGAAGAATTTGTTTCACTTGATTGCGATTAATGACATGAAAGTGTGGACTTGTTTCTGTAACCAAAATAATGAATAAATTACAACTTCTTTGTTCAGTGATCTTAAAACAGACCAATTTAACCTGATTAGAATACGTTACTGACTTTATTTTATTTTGATCACTTAATTCATTGCGTTTATGTTTCATGATTCCTTTTCATTGCTTCTTCGTCAGTTTTATCAGGTTGTTATTTTGCTTGATTTTATCGCTGTTTTTTCAAGCTATGTTATTGGTTTGTTATATTTTCATAACGTTGTATTCCTCAAGTGCATTCGCCTCATATTATTTCCCGTTTACTGTCTTATCAGCTTGTTAGTCATCCGTGAAGCACTCCGGATCGCGCTTACCTGTCGAAAAAGTTGCCATACACAATAAAACAAGGTTCATTGATTGATGGAATAAAATACATGTAACTATCTCTAAGTAATGCCGCCATTAAAACACAATATAGTCGTATATAGGCGTATTCAGGTAAACAGCAGCATAATGTCCATAAAACAAGTCCGGTTGTTGTGGTGCCGCCTTAAGCAGAGAAGAGAGAGGGAAATGGAAAACGGGGGGTTGGAGGAAGGGTGGGAGAGACAGATAGAGGGAGGGAGGAAGAGAGGGAAAAGCAAACGGGGAGGGTTGAGCAAAGCTTCCAGGCCCCGGAAGGCCGAGCTCGCAGACATTTTAATCAATAACGGCAGCTCTATCAAAGGACAGCTGATAGGCCAGAGACAGAGGAATTGTTCTGCACTCGCTGCCTCACCCCCGAGGAGTGACTCGACACTCCGGGACCGGGCGAAGGAAGAGGAGGGCGGCGGGGGAAGGATGGATGAGGGGAACGACGAGGAGCGGGAGGAAGGGCGGAGAGAGCGAGGCGGAGGGGGAGAAGGGAACAGACAATAGAGACGATTATAGAGACAGGAGGAGGCAGGAGAAGGTGAAGCGGAGCCGTTTCTTTTTTTTTTCTTTTTTGATAGATTTTCTGCTAGTGTTGGTTATTCTCAGGCCATTATGTCGCAGACAGAAGATCGTGAGCGTGCGCGCGCCAGCTTTGGAAATCAACATCTTTTATGTGACTCCGACAGCCCGCCGCAGCTCCAATAAACGGTGTTCTGTGAAACTTTATTTCTGACCGTGCGAGTGTGACAGTAATAGAGACCTGAAAGCGGTTCAAAGCGTGAGACGGAAAAAAGATTCAATATTCGGTATTTACCTCGGTTTCGGGGGTCACAATTCCATACGTGTTTTTGTACGGCACGCAAAAAAAACAGAGAGATATAAAATAACATTTCAGTCCTTTTACTCTTTCTGTCTAAACCCTTCAAGGAGTCAGCACACCTGCTGTAAGAAATGTGGCTGTAGTAGTTTCTAAAAGCTTTTTACAGGGATAACAGCACATATTTTAATAAAAACAACTGGACGCTATATGCACGTGTAACTTAGCAGCCAGGTTACTGTGGCCTCTCGTAGGCATTGGTGGTGTTTGCGTGTCCTGTGCGTCATTGCATTTCAATGTCTCCTGTGACCAATCTATTCCAGAAAACCTAACAAGTCGTATTAGCCGTAATGGCATCTTTATGCGTCTCATTCATCAACAGTGTCACAGATTTATGAATATTTATAAGCGTGTTTTAATTAATATACTTCAATCAAAGTAAGAATCGCTGTCGTTACCTCGATGAGTCGTCGTAATCTGCATGCGGAGCGACGTCGGAAAAGACAGAAAGACAAACTGAAGGCGGTTTTTGGGTGATTTTGACGTCCTCTCGTGGTTTTCGTGGTCATTGTTGTTGAGATGCTGCCAGAAACTACACACTGGGCCTTGCAAATTTTTTTAAAGATCACATATCCACAGTCAGTGTGTCCTGTTGTGGTGTAGCCTCACTGTTGTGTAGTTGTGCTGTGGTGTGTGTTTATATATACACAAATGCAGCTATACATTAAAAAGCTGCATTTGACTCTAAATAGAGAGAAGAGTTGTGAGAAGAGTCTAAATAGAGTTGTGATCACATTGTCAAAAATGTGTTACCCCTTTGAAACGTGTCCATTAGGAGGTATTTTAAATGTTAAACCTGACAAATCACATTTTTTCCTGACTTTTAAATAAGACATCATGACAAATATTTGACCGTCAAACTCCGCTTTTGCACTTGACATCGTGAAGTTTAGCCCCCCCCCAAACACATACACACACACTCTAAATACAACTTGTGCAATCCCGACTTAAAAATCCAGGTCTGCTTGTCACCTCCCATCACAGGTAGACGCCTCTCAGCCGCCGCTTCCCTCTGCTACAGCCGTGCAATTGTCAAGGTGTTTGTTCCACATGTCAGATTTCACTAAAAGCCAATTATTTCTTCCATGCTCCATTACCAGCACGCTTCACATCAGGAGATGTGCACATTCATCAGTGTGTGTGAAATTCAAGCCCGTTCTAAACATTTTGGGCTGATTATTACACCACCATGGGGCCAGTATGGGTGCAATGATTTGTGTATTGTTATACCTTCCCATCAGAAATGTCGCTGCACTGTGAAGGTATGCCTGGTGTTAGTGGTAGATAACCCAGGTCGGGGCTAAACTTATAGAGTTGATGAAAGAAAGATCATGACAACAGTTGTAATGAAGGTTTTTTTTTATATTGCAGTTTGTCACTGAATTGCTAGATGTTGCTTTGTTGAAATCTGACAGCAGAAACAGCCAGGAATCAGGGGGAAAAAGTGTTGATAGCTAGCATAATTAGTTAAGTTAAGTGTTAGTTATTGTTAGCCTGACAGTTACAATGTAGCTTGACATCCTAAAAACAGTTTCTACTCAACTAAGGAGGACTTGCCAACCATTTTGGCGTTTTCCCTAAAAACTTCTTCTCTGCTGCAATTAGTCTATCGCTGCAGGGAGTGTGCCGCCCCTCGGAGAGCTGGGGTCAGCCGGAGAAACAGAAAGTCAAGTACGAGCGCTCCATAAAGGAGGGGACGGCCACAGGGATCCAGGAGTGGCCACCATTAACGTCCACCCCTGTTGTGACATCACCACAGGAGGGGTTTCTGAACAGCGTGTGTTTCAGCACAACAGACTGAGCGGGTATTCTTTATTCCTTAGATACCTGCATATTTATACACTACACATTTTTTGTTCATAATAGGGTCCTTTAAGGTGTGTACTATTTGATTTGAATTAAGTTTTCTTATTGCATCAAAGCAAGTGCTGTTATAATCTTTCTCATTAATCTAATATCGCACTAGACAATGTCATGTGGACTATACATATGTACTGGATGTGACCTGTATCGTGACGTCAACTTGAGCAGCGTAACATTGGTCTAATAAGGTAAAAGGGACAGGATGAGCGGCGTGTTTCACTGGGGGAGATTTAACGAGTGCTTCAGACCATTCGTAGATTCTTCATTTCTTGAGTGACGGTAAACCTTCTGGGAAACAGCAGAGTTCAAGACACGGAGCTTCATTTGTCACTGTGGATGTGTGTGTGTGGATGTGTGTGTGTCTCCAATCCTTACCCTTTCTTTTTTTCTAAAATTGTGGCTCTAAGAATAAACGATTTATGCTGCACAAAAACTGGGCCTGTGAACGTTGTGATCTATTAAAAAATAACACCTGACGGGGACGTTCACACATGTAGGTTAAAACCTGAACCAGGCGTACAAACAGTTTGGAGGCAGCGGGGCGAACTGGCGACACCAACAGTGAGCTGGTGGACTCAAGTCAGATTATAATGATTCCTCTCACACATGCACTTCATATCCAACGTTAATTATAGATCCATTTCACCGCTAGCATCTAAGCCAGCGCCGTGCTTGTGCTGATGAGGCATAACTGTTCCATAAGAACCTTTCACTTCTAAAAGATGGCCTATAATCCAGCTCAAATCTCCAGTCCGCTCAGCGTCCCGTCAGCAGCATCTCTCCTTTAGGGCGGAGAGGTCTGGTGGTGGAGCTGCACAGAGCTGCTGGAAAATAACAATGTCAGGATGATGGGGGGTGGCAGGTTATAGGAAAAGGTGATTTATTTCACCTCAACCACCTAAGTGATGAAATTATCATCATCTGTTGTAGCTGTCGAAATCCATGACAGCAAATAACTTTTACAAACTATACCATAATGATTACAGAACAGAGCACAGACAGATGCATCCATATGTATATATATATATATATATATATATACATATATATATATATATATACATACATATATATGGCTGGCTGTATGCACTCTGATCATTAACAATTCTTGTTACAAATGATTTTCTTCTATGCTATGAATAAACATATACATATATATTAACCACTTAACCACATTAGGCCACATTAACCTGGTTGCTATAGTTACACGTTCATATAGTGTCCAGTGGTTTTTATATATTTATATTGTTGCATGGCCCAGGACAATTTTTCATATGTCACAGTCATGTTCGTTGCAGACTGTGTTGTCTTTGCCTTCTTTTTTTATTAATTAATTAATTTAGACTTAATTTTATTGATTTTTAGATATTATTGCATGCTGTAAAATCTATCTGGTCCCGCTGCAGGGCGTCTGCTAACAAGGTAACCAGACATGTCTCATTTCACCATCTGCAGCAATGTTTTTTAAAGTTGTAGATGCTGATTTTCGGTTCGACTCATAACTCCAAGAAATCCGAAAAGAGAACAATAAACACCCATTCACACCTGTTGCGCTAGAGGGTTGATATGCTGCCTCATGGCACTGATCAATCTTTCGTCTAATGAAAAGAGAGCCTGAAATGCACAAACACGCACAACCATCACTGAGTGTGGGCATGTTTAGGGCAGAGTGTTAGGCTGGTCCACATACGTAGAACATGATTGATAACGGGCAAGTTGCCTGCAGTGCTATAAGTCAGGACTTTTTTTTTCTGGTGCATGCCATTATAAACTTTTGTGTGCACATACAGTTTAAGTATGGATCACACACACTGTTTTATAAATGAGGCTTGAGGGGGAAAGGCAATCCGCTGCTGAGATTGTCATTCTTTGATGGTTTGGGCATCAAAAGTAAACTCCTGTTAACCTCTGGAGGTGACAGCAGAAGTGAGTAAATACTACAGGTGAGTGGGGAAGACGCCATTGGATTCTGGTTATCCCACCCTTTCACTTCTACCTTTATTTACATATGTGTGTTCATGTTTTAAATGAAATATCAATCAATTTATTCATCCGCAAATGATGGTAACACCAAACCATGTTTTGGAGAGCAGTAATAACAGGAAAAAATAATATAAGCATTACTGGAAATCTTAATGTCAGAATAGCATTATAATAAATTATATACATATCATATATATCACAGTAAATATTTATATATTTTTTATTTTACTTATAAATGAATAAGACATTTTAATACAAACACAAACATTGACCGTTCTTGAATGAAAGGGAGCAGAAAGGAGAATAATCTTATGGAATCTGCCCCTTTATCCCAAGTAATCCTTTCACAAAGAACAATAATTGAACAGTGACAACACAATTAAAAAGTAATAATAATAATAACGTAGCTGCTTGCCAACACAGCCACATTCCTATTTTAGTCCCAATTCGGTTAATATCATTCAAACAACTAGGAAAAAAATGTTCGTGCCTTTCATGACAATGGGTCTGACAATCAAACTAAACTAACACATTAAATTTGATTAAAGTGAGTGTGAGACTTTCTCCGCGTGACTCCACCTCTCAAAGAGCTTCTATGGGACGTCTTGGCAGCGTGGTGCGATAGAAAGAGAAGCGGAACGGCATCAGGAAAGACAGAATGGCAGCAGAGAGAAGGGATGTATGCGAGATGTAGAAAAGAGAGGGGGAGAAAGGGGGAGAGCAGGGAAGGCCGATAAAAACAGAGACTTATAGATGCACAAACTGACAGCCTCTTGACATGAGAGAAGAGGGGAGAGAATAAAAGGGAATATTAAAACATCTGTAAGCATGCACTTATATCTACACACACAGTGCAGTGCAGTGTGTGTGTGTACTCTGGTGCCCACTCCATGCATGTGTTTGTTAGATGTGAGTCCTGAGCTAGAATTAGAAAAAAAACAGGGGGGGGGGAAAGCATGAGAAAAAATGCCAAAGAGCCTCCGAGATCAAGCAGTGAAATCTGGCACAGTGTCATGTCTGTTTGAAACCGGGAGATGGAGAGATGGAGGGAGGAAGGGGAAAGAAAGACAGGCAGATTGTGGGATAGAAAGAGAAAGAGGCGGAGGGGGAGGAATAGGGAGAATGAGCAGAGGTAAGGTAAGTGGAGGCGAACGAGAGAGTTTTTCTCGTTGTGCTCCTTTATTTCCTCGACCCTCATTTGGTGCGGAGCCTTGATAGCATCCACAGAGACACATGCGCACGCTGCGGCGTAGCTGCATGCATTAGAGGGGAGCATGCATCGCTGTAATGTGTGACAGGAGAGCCAGCTCCACAGCTCGCTGACAAATAGCCCGAGGCAAGACAAACAAAAGCACAAGGTCACACTCGTTCAATTCACATGCAAATGCGAACATTCTCACAAACGGAGGCGAAGTGAACGGCGTGACGAGCGCTCACGTATCCCGTGAAGGCCGGACGCCACTTCGACTCCCTCTCGAATAAGCTCATCGATGAAGTCGGGAGAGGGGAAGTGGAAGATCTGATTAAAAATGGGTGGAAGATCCCGGGAATGTGTTAGCTGAGAAACGAGGGATGGGAGGGGGGGAAAAAAAAGCAGACAAAACTATTCTTAGCCCGCCGCTGTTCACCGCTAACACACATGGAGTCACGAGCATCCGCTAACAGTGCGAGAACATACTGTGCATCCATCAGACTGTGTGTGTGTGTGTGTGTGTGTGTGTGTGTGTGTGCGTGCGCGCTCACAAAGTGGGAGACTAAAGAAAGCAGCGAGCGGAGGAAAGAATGAGAATAAAGATAATGACTGAAGGATGGAGGAAAAGGGATAGAGGACAAGAGGAGCGGAGAGGGAAAGGGAGAGATAACCGATGTTCTCGTCCTTGTATTAGGTCTAATTCCCCCTAATGTACCTGGTATTAAAGGGGAGTTCACCCATTTTCCCTGACCTTGACTATAGCCCTCGGAGAAGCTATAGAGATACAGAGCTGGCAGAGATTGTCTGGCTCGTCGCCAGCGGTTCATCTCCACGTCATTCAGTAAGGAGGAAAAAAAAAAAAGGAAAAAGAAGACCTCACCGTTTCGTTTTATTGCGGTATATTTTACATTTTCTGTCAAAGCATTGCAGCCTTTTCTTTCCGTCGCTCTCGTTGTACAGCTTATTGGATTGATGATGTTAAAAAAATGCGTGTGATACAAGGATCTGTGCACAGTGTTCTGACCCCTCGCATGTTCAAAATAGAGAATAAATGCTGCCCCGAAATAAAAGTGCAACAGACTGATGGGTTGTTTTGCGCAGCTGTCTGTCCAAGGGATGTGCTTTCAGCCTGCATTGTCTTCTGTAATTACATCTACAATATATATCTTGACTCAAGAGACCATGGATAAAAAGCAACGAAGCCTATTGCATTGTCAAACTTTAATGCAGCCTTAGAAGGAAAATTAGTTTGCAGCAAAAAAGTTGAAATACAGCAAAAAAAAAAAAAAACGACATAACAAAACCCTAATAATAGAGTTGAACCCAGCTGGAGCTCTACAGATATTGTGCAGCTGGCATTTCCAACACATGCTGAGCGGAATCTGTGAATGCACAGAGAAGGGTACAGTAAACACCGGCTGATTTTTGCCGGCGTTTCTTTTTCAGCAGAGGAGAGCGTTTTGAATAGAAAAATGGAGTGAATGAGACGATCAGTAATTAGAGCTGAAAACGTGAGTTTAGCCAGCTCTCTCTGCTCTAATTACAAAACCACGCAGGGCTGATCAAAGCGTCCGTTTACTTCTGGGTCAGACAGTCGGAGGTTGTGATTTGGTGCCGACTGTTTTTTTCGGAAAGCACACTTTTTCACTTCCTTGTTAAGAGTTAAATGAGGAGATCGATACCGCTCTTTACGGTATCAATCTTCTCGTCCAACTCGGCAGGAGTAAGCGTTTTACCCCGGTTACAGTTTAAGGGTTTTATCAACAGGAAGAACATGTGAGCGGATACGAATGGCAGAGTCTGACAAATGAAGGAAAGAGTTTAATGAGAAACCAGAGAGCCATTTCAAAGGGTTGTTGGTGGGTAGGGGCAGAGGGCTCCATCTGTCCTAATGCTTCTATCAATGGGTAATATATGCATACACAAATGTGCATGCACATGCACGCTTACACACACACACACTGTTGACATAAACAGGTTCAACTAGCAACACTGTGTGCAGACTTCCTCTGAAATCCTTGTTTTTCTTCCTTCACACCTCGTCTCAAGCTCTGCCTCTTTTAACCTCGCCTATATTCATTTGAATAATGACTACGAGTTGTCATTCACAAGCAGAACCGCAGCTATGTGGAAATGAGATTTGGCTTTTTTACCTTGAACTTGTGTGTGTGTGTGTGTGTGTTTGCATCATTTAGCACTGCCTGCCTACAACAAACAAACACTGTGCATCTGCATGTGCATGTGTGTGTTAATTTATAAAAGCAATTTTATCAAATTAAAGCATGACACTAATCATCAGTATTTCTGTTTCACCGGCTGCAGAATCTGACTCACAACCCCTCTCTTGTGTGTGTGTGTGTGTGTGTGTGTCATCCGTTCTCCTTCCTCACCCTCTTTTCTCACTCACTTCGTCATTGTGCGTTGCTTTTTTGTGAAGAAAAAATGTCATTAATATATATTTTTTTCCAGACACTAAATAATATCCTGTTCAACGGCGACTTAATAGCGTGTCAGTAAACGCTAGAATGAAAAAATAACGCGCTATCTCTCTTTCTTGGATTTATGGACTGGTCTTTTCTTTTGGAGATGTAACTCATCATTCACAAACATTATTCAGCTTATGACACAAACTACATTAAGTATGTGAAAAATGTCCAATATTATAAACACATTTTTAAGTGTTTTCCGTGTTTTCCGAGTAACTAACACTCGCCGAGTTTCTGTCTGCATCACAAGCGAAAAGGGGGGAAAAAAAAATAACACAAGGAAAGAAAATATATGAACACAGTCTTTCAAGGCAGCTTTTTCATTTCCATATTACAAAAGGGAAACAAATGGCACCGCATGGCCTGAAGAGCACAGGAAAGGCTTCGATGGGGCTTATTTCATCTAAAAGGACCAATATGTAACTTTGCCAGATTCAAATGCCTTTATATTTTTTCTAGATTTCAGTCATCTGACATCTGCAGCTTAAATTTGAACAGAAACAAGCTGAGAAATACGCCATGACACAACCAAACTCTGACTCTTGCTACTGTTTTGATCGAAACCCTTTTAGGGTTGAATGTTAATGCCAGATGAAAAGCCATAGTATGTACAGTATCTGTTGTACTTAAACTGAGGAGATGGATGGATTAACAATGGATCCACTGTCGTATTATGCTAATGACAGGGGCCTTTTAATCTGAATCACTGATACAAAGTTTGATCTGATTTGTTCTTCTTCTTCTTTGTCTGCTAATGTGATCATTTCCTGAACAGGGCCTGTGCCCAATGGCCCATTGTGCCATACTATAATTTGTTAATGGACCCAAGGGCCAGTATGGGACACACAACTTGGACCATAATTCCAGTTTTTTCATGTGTATCACATCACAGATGGCTTATCTTCATAAACAACAATTCACGGCTAAAAGCTTACACAGCGTCTGCTATTTACAGCATTTTCCTCCAAAACGTCGGCTGGTAAATGGATGTGTACTGTACTAACTCTGTTGTTAAGTGGTATTTGTTTGCCTGGTGCAACCTAACCTAATGGGTGTTTACGAGTTTGTGTGTGTGTGTGTGTGTGTGTGTGTGTGTGTGTGTGTGTGTGTGTGTGTGTGTGTGTGATGTGCGGGTGAGTGTTCATCACAGTCAGTCCTGCCAGCTGCTATCTGCCATTCTGAGTCAGTTTGATGGAACACACACATACACACACAGCAATGTGTGCACTAACAGACAGGCGTCCACACACACACACACACACACACACACACACACACACACACACACACACACACACACACACACACACACTAATCACCTAATCACTCACAGATCCATGTCCAAGTAGTTAGTTCTGTCTCAATGAGTAAAAGCACTTAACACTTTAACTCAGTGTTCATCATAGGCGCCGGAGCAGTGGAGAAAATGAGTGTTTTTGTCCCTCCCCTCCACTCCCGCTCTCAGGTGTTGCAGTAATAAAGTGGCGGTGTCAAATCCCGGCGTTACGATCACAGCGATAACGTCTGAGCCTTCAACACGTCGGGCCGTTTCTCCCATCGATCCTAAGATCCAATCATAATCAACCGTCGTGGAATTCAGATGGAATCAAAGTGATCTTAAATACCAGAGCGGTCGCTGTCGTGGAAATGAATTATTTATGTTTTAAAGCGCCAACCCGGTGTGGGAGCGCGTCTGCAGCAAGCAATTAGTTGCGACGCCGTTGATAAAACAGCGGTGGGTCTGTATGGAGAGGACGCCGCTTCAGACTCTAACCTTTTTAGCTGCTTGTTGATGCAGCCGCGTGCGTTCCCCCCGATGAGAAGAGGGAATTAATTTCAGTCAGGAGAGACTAATTCTTCTCAATGACAATTATTTTATTGACACACTGGATGTTGAGTGAAATGTAAAAACCATTTGGTGATTAGGCCCGTCGTGACGTCCTGATATTTATAAAGGGCTAGTAGGGGCTGACAGTAGATTAGATATCCCCACCGTGGTGGCCATGTTTCATACGCCTGGATCCGGGGCTGAGGCTGATGATTTGCACTGAAATGACAGCAGACAGCTATAGGAGAGGAGGCAAATTTAGAAGTTTTGACAGCTAGAGCAGGAAAAAACGGAGGGGAATGAGAATAGAATAAATGAGTAAAGATAGTCTTCAGAGCTTCATTTCTTAGTTGCCCAAAAAAGGGTATTGAGATTCACGGGAAGTTGACGTGGGGAAGGAGGAGGAGGGAGGAGGGGGTTCGCTAACCTGTTACGTCATCTGAGATCTGGATGTCTCCCCACTTCAAAACCCATCCCCGGCGCCGCCGGTGTTCATTGTATCCTGAAGCATGAGGAGAGAACAGGAGAGCGAGAAAATGAATCGTCGGAACGGGCGGTGAGACGAGGCTGCAGATGAACAGTGAAAGGGGAAGATTAAAGGAGGAGAAATTCAGGCCCGTCTGCATTCGAAACGTAATAAATAAAAATCCCGCGAGCATTCAAATATACAAAGCGAAAAGGCAATCATAGATCCACAAGGCCCCTGGTTGGCGTCGGAAGGTCACAGCTAACAGCCCATCGCTGCCAGAAATCTGTCTTTAATGTATCCCAGCGTGGAATCTATCAGTCGCTACTGTCTGCAGCTGAAAAGATCCATTCATCAAATTTCTATACCTGCAGATTTGACCATTTGGATCATGTGGAGTGGGAGAAAACGTGTTTTATCTTTTACCACATGCTTTATATGTTTGTTTTCTATTACATTTACAGAAATATGTCCATGAAAACTGCGGGTCATAATTAAAAACATATAATCGCTTCAGTAATAATTATGGTAACACAAATCAACAGGCGACTGCACGACATGTATTAATCTTTATGCAAGTGCAGTACTTCAAATAGACATGTTAACTCAATCATTCATGGATTATTCAGGCACGTTCAGACAGGCCTTCAAGTATTGACTTTTATTTTTTCAAAGGTTTGTTTCTCAAATTGCACAGAAATTATGGATCATATACATCACATTTGAATTGCACTGTGCAACAGAAGCCCTTTATCCACGACTTTGCAAAATGCTCCCATGAGCATAGAGTAACACTTCCAACACTTCTTCCCAGTATGTGGTCTATTTATTTATAGTGCTTCAGAGCACAGTGTAAAGGCTGTGTCTGCGTATGTTGCATTATATGGTAATTCATTATGGTTCGGACCACCCAGTGTGTGTGACCGTGCATAACATTATGAGGTAAACAGGTATACCCCCTGATAAAAAGCGTTTGTCCAATCGAAGACGCAGCCAGGTACAGAAGAAAGTGTCTGTACCACTTCAGCGTTTCACGAGATGAAAATCTCCCTTTGAAATACAGCGTCCTATCATTTGGAAATTCTAAAAGCGGCGGAATGTGTAAATGTAGTTTGTGAGATACGGCCGTGTCGGTAAACAAGAGGCTATGTTTTCTCTCCTCACAGAGTATACAATGACGTGCTCTAAAACTGTCACCTGTAATGAATCTAAGCACATGGTGATAAACAGCGTCGAGGGGGCCTGAGAGGATTTGGGCTGATGCATCCGTGTAAATCACATCAGGGCAGTTGAATGCTAATAAAGAACGTTGTCGGCTAACTGCGGATATTGTTTGTTATGTGTATTTTCAGACGGCCTCTCCTGGCAAGCCGCTCGTGGCGTCGCCGCTCACATGGGGAGTGACAGAAATAGCCGCGTCATGAATAGAGAAGCGGCAGCGCCGGGGAAGAGACGGGTTCAGACTCCTTTTCTCGCCTCCGCGCTGTTAACCGATCGCCGGCCGGGTGGCTGTGAACGGCGGCTCGTCTGCTGTGGAAAGTTTTACGGAACGGAAATAGCCCCGCGCAGTCTCACCTAACCCGCTGTCTGAAGGGAGGGGGAGTGACGAGCAGGGCCCTAATGAGGAGTAAATGACTGACTTTTACTTGTAAATGAGTATTTTTAGATGACAATATTTATACTTTTACATAAGTCAAGTACTCTATCCGTTGCTGTTCTCCATCACTGTTCATACATATGCTGAAGAACCTTTATTCATATATTATATATCTAAATGAGACCAATGGTGTAAATGGATTTATTCTATATAAAAGTGTTAATAATGGTCTCATTTGTAGTGGTGGTGGGTTCAGTGGATGCTCAGATAACTAGGTGCGAAATTGATGTTCAAGACGACTAACCGGGAGATTTTTTTTATTGCATTTAAGTTCAAATTAACCAAATTCTTCCTTTTTTTCTTTTTGTGCCTAAACCTAATCAGCCCTGAACCTGAGTCTGTTGTTACAGCGTCTTCTGATGCAGGGTCCCAAACAACCACTGCAGCAGAAATGCAGAGGAGCGTCAAATGCTGCTGCTGCAACATTCATGCGTTTATCCATGGAAAAACTGTGCAGAACTTTTCATAAAATATTATACAAAACACCCTGGATTATGATTATGTTTTTGCTAGGAAGCCTTTAAGTCTTTTAGGAACCATATCTTAAATTTAGGTTCTTGACCAAATCTAACCGTATTCTTCTATCATGTGTTGTTATGAAGTTCGTTGTGGGAAAAAAAAAAATGTCCTTGTTTTTTTTACTTTTTAAATACGTGAGAATCATGGCAGCACAAGAAATGAATTGATTTTTCTATGCTTGCATACAGAAACAAACACTGCACATAATTGCACACTATTCTACACATATAACCAATTAATCTTAGTGTTAATATAGTATTCCCACTCACAGTCTCAGTGTACATGAATACAGATCAGACGTTTTTTTTATACAGACTGTTTTCTTCTGCTAACACTAGCCAGGCGAGGGAGAGAACGAAGGAGATAGCGGGGAGGAGAGATGAGTTGTCGGAGGGAAGAGAGGAGGATGAGGGGGGAACGAGAGATAAGGAGGAGTGGCGGAGCAAGCGGAGAAGTGGCCTGTCAGACTCAGAGGAGACTGGAGGAGAAAAAAGAGAGAGAGGGAGGATCGGAAAACGGGAAGAGGACTTGACTGCCAGGATGAGGGCAGCGTAGACAGTGAATGAATGAACCAGAAATATTATACATGACAGGGCAGAAAAGATGGACGGATATACAGAAGTAATGAACGATGTAAATATGTACACGAGGGTCAAATGAGGGGGATGGAGGGAAGATGTTCAATTACAGAGGAGAGAAGCCTGAAGGAGATATGAAAAACACGAGTCCTACCGAGGCAAGTATACAAGCAATTAAAACGCAGTTTAATCCCACAATATTTACAAAATCGTTTTTCATGCCACCATTTTTCCAGAATATGCCGTTCGTAAGTTGATTCCTGTACTTCCAGTCAACCCCTGGTCCGATTTTAATCTCGGGATGGAATTACAATCAACTGGAAAGTTACTTAATATATGTAATCCATCACGGCGAGCGGCTCCTCTGTTAATTTATTTCTGTTTTCTGTGTTTGGCAAAGTCTGACATTGTGGTAATGCAGTTGCGAGCGGGATTTGTTTGTGCTTGGCTTTCAACAATGCATCAATGTCCAAGGACTGGTAGTCATCACACAAATCATCTAGTCCAGAAGACAAGGATAATGTGAAATTGGTCACTTCTTGCTTTAAAACTGTTGCTGCTCAGCCGCTCACTGAAATCAGAGGTCACGGTGTCCTCTTGCAGTGTACTGTGATGGATTGCCTCTCTCAATAAAGTTTGGGGTCCTCCTAAGTTGATTTTCGAACCTTATGGAGATGAAATGAAAGCAGAGTCACCGTTCAACGTATCATCTGAAGGCTCATTCCAAAAATCTGTCTAGGTACCGGCTAACGGTTATTTTAAATTGAAAAGGATCTACAACCAAATTTTACGGATGAATCTGTGTCAATATTAAAATGCCTATGAAAATGTAAACAGGAAGCAGATCATCACAAGGTACCCTCAGTACAGATACCCTCAGTTTTTATGGGAGCATACCTATGTTTCCAGGTCTTATACTACCTAATGTGTGCTGTGTCAAATGTTCCCCTTTATGTTCCCTGCTGACCCTTACTCTTACTCTTACATAGAACAAAGTGGTGAACAGGACCTGCAGGACAGATTGATGACCCCCTCTTTTGTAGTCTGCATTTTGCGTTATGGAAACACTGGATAAATGTAGTGGTGTGGATGAAGCCTCGCACCTCCCACACAGTAGAAGATAATCTGCTTGACTCCAGATGTGTAAGTGCAGCTGCACGGTTGGAGTCTACAGTGGTTTATTGTGTGCATTTCTGTGTGTTTTCTAGAAACGGGCTTCCATTCATTCTAACAGCTCAGACTGTTAGCCCGGGCTAACAAGCACCTCTATAACCAGCTTTGCAAATTGTCGTGTGCTTCTGGGACTGCCCTCCCCGAAACGTAATTCCACTTTCTTTGCATAGTTCTTTTTCTCCTCCGTTAACTGCTCTCTTTACATCCTCGTCTGCTACTTTATAAATGTTCCCGACTCTAGCCCTAAATCATAGGCTGCGGCGCGCGTGTTTGTGGCGGATCGCAGAGATTTACTGTAACCCACGATTTCTGGTCGTGGAATGAGGAGGTGTCAGGGCCAATCGGTCGGGGTGGACGCGTTGTTCCCGTGCGTGTGTGTGTGTGTGATCACAGATGACGTGCGAGGTGCCATCGCGGCCCGTCTATAAACAGCGTATCAGTGTGCTCAAAGTGGCACCTTCACCTGAAGCGAAACCACCGGGACCGACTAATTAGGAGCGACGCAGCAGTGTGCAGGTACGCTTTAGAGAATCGCAACGTTTTACAGCATCCAACCTCCACTGTCGTCACTGCTGACGCCCTTTTATTTGAATACTTCTTCTAGTATTTGGTAAGATAATGAACTATGTGGGCCATAATAATAAAATTTAGATTTTAAATCCAACTAGCAGTAGAGCTGTCATTAATCAATGATTATTTTGTTATTAATTAATCAGTCGCTAACTATTACATTGATTACCAACTTGTTTAATAATTAGAATGGAGTCATTTTTAAGCAGAAAATGTCTTAATTCTCTGATTCTGGCTTCTCAAATCTGTTTATTTTCTTGTTTCTTTATGATCATTGTGTTGTGGACTGTTGTCTAATTGACAATTTAAACCATTTTATGACCCAAAATAATCGATTAATCAATAGAATAATAGAGTCAGATCACAACAGTCATTAGTTGCATCCATAATGCATTCTGGGCTCAGTGTTGTGCATGACATACTGATGATTATATTTTAGCTCTGTTCATTACTGCCTTGTTCTCAAGGTCATAGATTATCCACCTCTTTGAACTGGGTTAAAACCCGACTGCGCTGCTGACAGTTTTCGGGGAGTCCGCTCACATCACAGGAAGAGCTACGGCGTGTGAATGTGCCAGCGAGCCTCCGTGCATGTGTGAAACAGAGGATGGATGGACGGAGGGATCGGTGCAGATAATAGGTGACTCTATCTGGAGGTGAGAGACGTGGAGGAAGGAGCGGAAGGGGGGGGGGGGGGGTTAGATGGATGGACTGCAGCGGCGGGACGAGTGTAGATAATGGCCAGATATAATATCTGGCAGAGAGAGGAGGGAAGAGGGACGGAGGGGAGAGACAACAGGTGAAGCGGGGTAAAGCGTCTGGAAAAGGATGAATAGAAAAGGACGGAGACGCACGCGGGAACAAGGCACGGGAGCAGATAATTGACTCGCAGCTAATGTCTGGAAGGAGGAGGGACCGAGACGGGGTGGTGGGTGGTTTACGCATGCAGAAGCGAGGCAATGAGCAGAGATAATGGGCTCCATCTAACGCCCGGAGGGGGGAACGGTTACGTTTTATAGAAGGAGGGACGGCGTTATCTTCACACCTGGAGCGAGCAGCCTATAGCGAACGTGTTTGTTAATCACGCAGTCTAGCGTCCTAATGGAGGTAAAGTTTGTAGGTCAGGTGACGCCCGACGCCGCGCGTCCCTCCGTCGGCCCTCGTGGAGACAGATTACCGCCGTGTCCCGCCTGTGACAAATAAATAGATTTCTGGTGAGTGTACTGTATGTAGCACAGGTAATGGGCTTGATCTAATGTCTGCGAGGAGAGGAGAGGGAAGAGGAAGAGGACGGAGACGGGAGGAGATGGATGTGTTGATAGAGAGGACTGGAGGGATGAGTTTAAAATATGGTTAGATGGGATGTCTGCAGACAGAGAGGAGGAGAGTGCTTGAGAGAGAGACAGGAGCGGGATGAGAAAAATGCAAGGGCTGAGCATAAATGATGAGAAAGGTCTAATGTGTGGAGGAGCGGCGAGAGGACACGGGGGAGGGGCGGGATGGATGATGGTACAGGCTACAAGGATGGATGTGCTGGTGAGGAGCGAGTGAGACGGCGAGATGGATAGACGGACGGCGGAGGGATGAGTGTAGATAATGGCTAAACCTAATGTCTGGAGGGCAGACATCCATCTGACTGACCGAATTACGGTCCGGCTCGCTTTCGACAGACTAATTACAGGAACAGGGGATCCTCTCTCCGTCTTCCTCTCCCTCCGCGCCTTTGTCTTCCTTTCCCGGGGTTCGATACTCGGGGTGATTCTGAGGGCTTATGAGAGGGGAGGACGCTCATAGATCAGCCCACCTGCCCCGCTTTCCCCCCCCCTTGTTAGCGCACATCCTCGCAGAGCCGCTCCGCTCTAACAAATGGTTTTCTGAGGAAAATACAGTTTGTTACCTCCCGACCACCGTGCTCATTTGCGTTATTTTTCTCTTCCCCCGGCTCCCCTGTCAACTATCTGTTTTCAGGCCTCATCTAAAGAGGAGAAAACGGCGATCCGCCCCGTCCACTGCTCCCGCTTGTTAGTGCCATTGTTAAAAACCAGCGGTTCTCGTTGAAGTATATATTTCAGGCAGTGAATAAGTTTTGCGCTCCGTGCAATATTTATCACGACCCTGACGCGTCGCTAATGATAGAGGTTGCCGTGCGCGGAACAACAAAGCTGCCAATCATTTCTTCTGTTAGCTCTTGTGTTTAATAAAAGTAAGTACTAAAATGAAGGAAATGCCAGAAAAAAAAACAGGCTTTTATGGGATGTAGCGCCACTGGAGCACCTTCAGAGAGCCTTGGCACGAATCGTACAAGTGTCTGGATTTATGGTGTAACTCTTTTACAAGAACTTCTATTATTCACTGTTTTGATGGTGGAAAAAGCCGAGTCTCCCATTCGCTCGTGTCGGATGGAGATTCTGTCACTCGGACAACTGAGGGATATGGTTTATATCGTTTTAAGGATTATTAAACCAATTTCCTTTTATTCCCCCGTGGGTGCAGTTAACTCTCCCTGGGAGACTGGACACATCCAGTCGTTTTAACAACATTTGATGTCTCATTAAAAATATACGCTGTAGCTCAAGTGCAGCACTTCCTGCATCGAAGCTGTGCAGTACTACTGGAGGTACATTTTAGTAAAACGTGTTCATGCACCAGAGCTGTGCTGGGTCCACTTCACCAGACTGAAAAAAATGAATGGTTGAGAACCTCAAAAGTTGGTCCTCCAAAAAAAAAGGGTTGTTTTCCTTGGGAACTGAGACATCGTCAGTGGGTGGATGACAGCATAAAAAAGAATTGCAGTCTTCTGCCGGGATATTGGTTCCGATTGGGGCATCTACTGGGCCCTTTGCTTGAAAATGCTGTATATTGTAGGACAGTGTTTTAACCACTTGAACAGTAAATACATCTTTCCACGTGTTCCCTGAATTGACTCGATATTTATGCGAGATTTGCTTCCTTTATTCAAGACGAATTAAGGTTGAAGTTAAAGTTGACAACTCTTTTTGGGAGGGAATTATAATATTTAAAAATCACATCAGGACATTTTACTGATCATGATTTGGGTAATAATACCCAAATTAGGATCTTTCCCATAACCAAGTGGTTTTGTGCTCATTCCTGAGGCGATGGGGGTGTGACATTCATCATGATTAAAAAAAAAGGCACCATTTGATGCTCTGGTGTCAAACTGTTGCTCTCGTGTTATGTCAAGTCAAAACTACAATAAAACGTTGACAATTTCTGCCTCTGCTCTGCTCAGGTTTAAAGGTCAGGCTTAAAACTCTGTATCAAACTGGAGATAAATGTCAAAGTCTCCGATAATCTCCCGGGACGGAACCACTTTATTAACTCCCAGATCAATTTCGGCTAATCATTTTATGAGTCAATCATCCTCCTTCGGGATTTTTCAACAATCTCTGTGTCACAGTATCCGCTTGTTTTCCTGACGGGATCCACTGAATAACAAGTCAAATGATTTGATTTGAGGGTCTGTAGGATGTTGTGTCCTTGAGCCTGCGCACGTGTGTGTGTGTGTGTGTGTGTGTGTGTGGCTCAATTTCTCCAAAAAAGAAATGCGAAACTGAAGTTGAGTTTCACCACTTCGTCAAATGTCTTGCAAAATAAAACTCTGCAATTAAAACCATGTTCTGTCTTCACTGAACTGATAAGTTCCACCAAATCAATACACACAACTGTCATAAGAACAACTCTTTCCGAGCATCAATCAAAGACTGGTGTAATAAATTTAAAACACAAAACCATTTCTCAATTTGGCTCTTTGCAGCAATCACATCTTCAAACACCTTCGCCACCAAAGGAAATATCAATACATTTCTAGCACTGAGGCGAAGAAAGTGATTCTTATTTGTATTTTCAATGATAGGACTTCAAGGGCGATCAACTTCCAATATTACAGGAGCCGCCCCAGGGTTCCACTTCAGCTCTCCCCTGATGCTTGCTTTTCATTATTGCAAACAGGTGAAAAAGAAACAATAATTCCCAAGGTGAGCACAGTAATATAACCTGGATCGGCGTCTTCTTTGTGTCAAGAAAGTTTTAAGACCAATTATTAAACACTGTTTCAAAACCGCCACGAAACTACGCGAAGTGACAAATTAAAACATCAAATTGAACCATCCATCATTGGTGATGCAGTATATCGCCTAAATTCAATCAGCCAAACTCACTTCGCTCCTGATAGCGTGATGATAGCCCGGCTTCAGGAGACTTTAAGTGAGTAGTTGGCGCGGCTGCATGTTTATTTTCAGCCTATAAATACGCTTTTCTGAAGCCTTCGCTACTCAAAATACCTTTTTCTTTCTTTTCTTTTCATTTTTTTTTTTTTTACTCCGTTTAAAGCCTTTATTATAGCCAGAGGGCAGCGTACCTTTTTAAAATGTCTTCACAGTACAAAATCATAAGCACACCATTTTGAACCATTTTAGTGCTTGTTGTAATTGCTTTTGTCAGGCATCAATACGTTTCAGGAGTCTTGTCTTGGTGTCAGATGACACGTTTAGGGATTCAGTAAAGACTCAAAGCCACTGCTTTGAGCGTATGCGCTTGTGTGTGTGTGTGTGTGTGTGTGTGAATGTATTTGCATAAATCAGTGCAGCATCATGTTGCTACAATTAAGACCTATGACTACTTCACTGTGTGTGTTTGTGTGTGTGTGTGTGTGTGTGTGTGTGTGTGTGTGTGTGTAGGAAAGAGCGGAACATAATAATTAAATCTAGCTTAATGTTTCTACCTGTGGTTGTGTGCACGTGTGCTAATTAAATGTCTCTCCTGATATATCCTGATATATAACAGTGATATTAGCAGGGATGGAGTAACGTAAAATACCATAATGCATCGCTTTCTGCCGTAACACAGTGAGATGAGGCAGAAAAAAAAGTAATAGCAGTAATTAAACTGAACATGATCAGGTTAGCAAGGAAACAAGTGGAGGACGAGAGTGACGATAAAACAAACAAAACAACTAAAATGACCCTCCTCTGCTCTGAGATTCTTCAGCCTCAAGAGGTTTGGAGACTCGATGGATGTTGAAGATATGAAAAGCGATTTCAGCAGTGGAATCACCCGCTCCTGGAAAACCTGTCAGCAAGATACTTGTTGTGAATAGCAGTAACAATTACAAGGTCATTTCTGGTTATTTTGGTGAAAGTATCTTAAGAGTAATCTAACACAAGTTTGTGTGTGTGCATGTGTGTGGTATGCTAGAGACCCAATGTTAATAAAGTTAATAATAAATTGTATTACAAATATATATTTTTTCGAGCCCAGACACTTTATTTTTGTTGTGCTTAAAAAAAAAGTAGAAAAATACTACTGTAATATTTGGTCCAATATTCTTTTGAAGTTGCGTTATAAGATCTTAACTTTAAAGTGGAAAAATATAATAAATAATTTTCCCATGAAGCTGAATGTTATGTTCATAACTCTTGGTTTTCTAAAGGTTGACTCTAAAAAATGCAATGTTTTAGTTAAAAAAATAATAGATTAAAAAAAGTTCTAGTAGAATTTTATTCAGGTCGGGTGGGATGGCACAATGTGCTTACAAATAAAAGTACAGTAAATTCCAAAAAATAATGTGATATATATAGCAATAAATGTCACTTTTATTCATCCATCCATCGTCCAATTATTAGAATAGCATTAATGTACTGATTCATAATTCACTATTACCTCTGTTTTATTGTGCCGAGCTTCTTCCCCTACATATAAGCAATAGTTTTTTGTAGCAATACTTCACATCCTAAAAAGCTAACCTTTGTTTCCTCCATTGAGCAGCATATTTTAAATAATTTACACTGGGGCAATTTTCTTTTCTTTTTGTACATTTTGGGAAAAAAAAGATCTCCTGTTTGGAACATAAGTTGATTGTTTGTTTTAGGCTACTTATCTTGTAAAACCAGAAAATACAAAGCTTCCCCATAAAAGCTGCATGTACCGTACACGCTGCGCAGACTGCTGCTTAACATTTAATTCAAGCACCGGATGGAAGCGTCTTCTGAGCTGTGCTCACCACAAGGAGGCCTTGTTCACTGTGAATTGCAAGAACACTTCCATCTCGGAAGTGAAAACGCAACTTTTTTGGATGATTAGAGACATAAAACCTGGGCAGAAATATGTTAAAAACTGATCTGTGCCATTTAAAAGTGTATTACATTAATAATCTAATGCTATTGGACAGAAAACAGTATCATTCTATTCGAAAGCCTCATATTGAAGCAATATTATGTCTTATCTGCTGTAGCCACAAAGTAAAAGTTGCTTTTTAGAACAAAATGCTGACTGTGGTACTTTTCTGGTGCTATCTGACCCCTGACAGTCCTGGACACCAATTATTGTAACTCTGATCTCGCTTCTGTCACTTCAAAGTTATCCATGGTAAAGATGCAGCCATAATTACCCATTCTGATGCAAAGATCAAAGTGTGTGTGTGTGTGTATGTGTGTGTGTAGGTATACGTGTGTATGCATGTATGTGTGTATCGAGGAAAACATAGAAAACTTTGACTCTGGACTGTCATGTTTGATTCTGTACTGGCTGTCGTAGCATTGCACTAAAGGCACTAAAGGCCTCGTATCCCTTTTATTACACACACATATATACAAGCAAATCCTGCAACCTTGTACCTACCGAACTAAAGGTACAACGACCCCCTCTCACACACACACACACACACACACACACACACACACACACACACACACACACACACACACACACACACACACACACACACACACACATGCACACACACACTCACATACATGCAGGTGAGTTATCATTGCTTTGCCCTCAAGAGCACTATCAGTCAAAATGTAATTCAGTCACAAGTTGATATACTAGTGTGTGTGACTGAGTCTGTGTGTGTGTTTGTTTGTGTGTGTGTGTGTGTGTGTGTGTGTGTGTGTGTGTATACTGTATGTATCAGCATGTGTGTGTGCATGCGTGGGTGGGTGGGTGCGTGATATAATGGCAGGCCAAAGGGGGCAGAGAGAAATAGAGGGAGTCCAAACTCGGAGGTATTCTTTAGCTTTTATTATCACGATATCGCCAAGGGCAGAGAGAGAGAGAGAGAGAGAGAGAGAGAGAGAGAGAGAGAGAGAGAGAGAGAGAGAGAGAGAGAGAGAGAGAGAGAGAGAGAGAGAGAGAGAGAGAGAGAGAGAGAGAGAGAGAGAGAGAGAGAGAGAGAGAGGGAGAGAGAGATGAGAGTGAAGGAAAGGCAAAGATAGATGGAAAGGAGAGACAACCAGTGAGCAACAGAAAAAGAAGGGAGGAGAAAGGACAGTTAGCTCTGATTTTCCTTTTGGGCTTGAGGAGTACTGCTCTTTGGCCAACATTGGGTGTGTGTGTGCGTGTGTGTGTGTGCAGCTTAATACGCGTCTTTGTGTGTACATTGGAAGTAGCCTCCACAGCTGAACCAGCTTTCAGTGCTTCAGTAATTTTTATTACTGTGAAACAGCAGTGGCAAATGTATGTCTCCAAAAATCTGGATATTTGTTGGGCTGCTTAATGGCACGAATGGGATGTAACTGCTTCTCAACAAAAACAGAGCGGAGGCGCCATTGTTCCGGCAGCATACGGAAGCCGAAATGTCCGGGCCGTTCCGGCGGTGACAGATGGAGGAGCGATGGAAATGCACCAGAGTCCTGCTCCGATGCCCAAACCTAGACTGAGTGATGGAGAACCACAGTCAATACTGTTTGCAGCATGATAATGACCAAGCCATGCACCAAAATGTCAAGGCCTGCTGTATGTGTGTCAGTTTTTGTTTTTTTTGCCTCCCCTTCCTTGTTTACCACATTGTAGTAATACTGATGGAATAGATGGATGAGTGGAATACATCTTGGCTAATGCACTTTTTTGTTGTGGTGAAGAAGAATGACCATTACCAGAGTTCTTGTTACTTTGCTCAAGAATTTCTAACAGAATTTTAAAGAGGTTTGGTTTGGAGGTATGGTGTTTTCATATGACTAAAATGTGCTAAAATATTATGTGACAACATATCCTGCGTTGGTGCACTAATCAGGGAACCCTGACATGGAGTGGTTGTAAAAAAAAAAGCTATAAAGGCTGTGTCTCAAAAGAAGTCTAGAGTTTAGTGTTATTTCGACCTTTTGAAGGACAAGTCTAACATGCAAACTTTATGTTCACAGAGAAGAGGGCCGCGACACATCAGCAAAACATGTCCTCCGCTTCCCCTCCTCGTCCATGCCATCGTAATAATAAAATACGTAAAATATTTTCAAAGGTTAACTTAGATAACAAGACCCGATGGTCCACTTGTCTTGTGTAACGCAGTCAATAAAACAGGTAAGTGCAGTTGGATCCTACAGGTTTTAGACCTGTGTGCAGCAAGATTTATTCATTCACGTGTAAAGAGAGTTGAAGCAGGGACGTCAGTATTTTATAGCGGACATGCTGGGCAGTGCTGTGAATTTAATTTAAACTGTACATTACACATTGTTGGCCGCATTACAGATCATACATCACATGCAGCTGTCTTTTATAGATTTTTAAATGCTCAAATGTTTCCCATGACTCTGGACTGTTGACTATGTTATAGTAGTAGTATCATAGCTTAGGTCATAATGTACTTTCATCATATCAGGCAACGAATGATGTTTTTTTTCAAGCTGCTGTGGCTATTGTTTGGGCCTACAGCATGGATGGAATACTTTTCCCATGTATGTTGGACTGAAACTAAAATGGAACCCTCCTGACAAATTGAATGCATTTTGCAAATGCTGTGTGAAAATGTAAATATTATAGTTACTGATACTGTCGGTACATACATTACACATGGCTCATTACCTCTCAGGCAGAACAGTGAAACCACCCATTGTGTGGAGCCCAGTGTTGGAATAAGAATTCCTCGGGGGAGCACCTGTGACCGGTGCCCTGCCCGTCCGTACGTTTGGCAAATATATTTGGACCGCTCAAAAAAAAAGAAGGAAATCCTTCAGGACACATTGTGCTACTTATCCCTTAAACTTTGTTCCCTAGAGAATCGCCATGAAGAAGTTACATCCTTCTTGAATCACTTCAGCTTAACGTTGCAGTGCATCCACTCGTAGCTGGAATAACAATGGATCCCACTCTACGGCATTTGATGGAGTGTGTACACGCACTGCCCCTGCATTCCTGCATCCGCCGCCGTGAGAGCTGCTTCGCCAGATGCTTTTCAGAAGTGAGCACTCACGGACACCGGCGAGAACAGTGAGGTCCCGCAATAATCTGTCACCTAACAACCACTCGTGTAGGAAGAGGACAACAAACACGCGAAAGGTTACTTCACATGTCTGATGCTTCATTGCTGTCGATTTGGTCACATGTCTCTGTTTGTTATTCTTCTGTCAGTAAGTAGGCAGCAGTCTGTGCATCGTGTTTTATTGTGTGTGCGTGTGGCTCATTCTGCCCTGTGATAGACTGATGCAACATCGCAGCTAAGTAAACCCAGCGTGTCCCTTTAGTGGAGTGTTTTGCTTCTGGGATGCTTCTGAAATGTGTTGTGTGTAAACTGACTGCAGCATCAACATGTAGCGTCGATTACGTTAGACTTACGTCACTTGTTGGTATCCTTGTTACGCCACTAGGTGACACTATCAGTTAGCGCTACAGGTTCTCCAACATTTGTTACTTCAGCCAACTTATTTTAAGCCCTTCTTTTTGGATCACTGTTGTTCCAAACATACAGAATAATTTAACATATTCTTTATGCGTGTTGCCCTTGGTGCCCCTCCAGCTTTGATGCCCTGGGCAAGTACCCAACACCCATATGGTTAAGTCATGCAAGTGTGGAACTCCTCGTTTTTGGAATATACTTAACCTCCAGTAGCTGCAATCGAGGATGCACCAGTGTTTTTTTTTCCCTTCACAACGCACTTCATGCCTTTTTTTTTAATTGCTTTGTCCTTGTTCTCATGGTCATACATATTATGGATGTTTATAGGAGATAAGGCTGATTCACAAAGTTGATCAGGAAGGAGTTCTCTTTTGTCACAGTCACTTGTAAACTTTCTTGACTCGTGCCACAGCTCCGATGCACTTTCTTCTCAACTTAGCGAGGGGTTAATATAACACAGGCCTCGTACGAGACCACAGCACTTCTGACAGCCCAGTGCAGCGCCATGTGCAGCGTGGGGCATCTGTGGATCAAAAGGTAGGTCACATTGCCGCTGCTCTCGACATCTGCTCTGTAACAGAGCTGAAGGAGACCATCTGTTGGCGAAAAAGAAGAAGAATCAAGAGAGCTTTTAACTTCTGCTCAGCGTCGGGGGAAGTTCAGCCAGAGACGCTCGGAAATGATCATTTATAAAAAAAAAAAAAGGGATGCAGTTAGATATGGTGGAAGGTGACATTTAGAACTTAAAAGGCTAACCTGTTAGGAGATGTGGAGGTGTTGCATGACATAAGATATGTTTTCGGGAACACTTGATGACCTAAAGATTACTGAAAGTTCTGTCGTGATGTGCACAAACAGAGTCCTCAGAAACCTGCGTGGATACAATCAAATCCCAGTGGCTGGTTGTCAGCCAGCAATGATTAATGATCATGGCATTTTATTTATTAATACCAAAATATAGAACATAAAGAGCAGGCTGCTGCCAGTGGAAGGAGCTCCAGCAGAAAGTGTAGTAATAAGGCCAAGTTATGAACACTTTAAATCTAAAAAAACTGCTGAGAACCCACAGCTGGTGATAGACTCAGTGATTGAGGAGCGTGACTGAAGCAGTTAATGCAAACGAGACTTGATTGCTGAACCAACGCCGTGTCCACTTACAGTAAGTTGCAGATGTTTGGCCTCGATGGCGCCGTTGTTTGTGATTTCAGATGTAAAAAAATTCCCGCAGGCAACTGTCGTATAATCAAGCAATCGCGCTGAAGGTACTGTTCCCCTACTGTTTTACCTGTATTATTCTGCCTCCTTGAGAAGCTATCGGTGTGAGCTAGTGATGGATGACGGCCAAACGCGTCCGTCACATAATGAATATATCACAAGGGTTAGGAGAATTGATGATGGCTCCTCAGCCTGTTAGCAACGGTCAGTGCCAAGAGTCCACGGATCGCAACAGACCCGAGAAAAACACAAACTCGATGTCTCAGATTAGCTCGCAGTCAATCTTAAAACGCATGAAGGGTAAAAGACAAGAGAGTGTGTGTTCCCCGCTGCTGTGATTTTCCCAATTAGCCTCATCTGTCGCTGTGGATCCGTGGTTAATAACTAAGTTATCTGCACCGCTCATTAAGACTTCCCCGAGCATTGTGGGCCATCAACATCAAACGCAATCTGTCTCTCTCTCTTTTTTTTTTCTCCCTCCATGTCTTCTGGATATAGGAGAGGGTGTGTCTCCTGTCTCTGTGTTTAACAGACTAGTAATTAACTAGTGGTTTCTTATCTCCTTGTGTTGACAGAGTTGTCAAAAAAAAAAAAAAAGAAGCGTCACAGAAGAGTCACATGCACAGTGAGACGAGAGATGCAGGCAGATATGGTTGCAGACAGGGACATGGAAGAAATTCTGTGGTTTTATTAATACTTTAAAAGGACCCCAGTGAGTCTCTCATCACTCCATGTTGACGAAGACAATAATGTGTCTGTACATGAGTCATACAGTTAAGGGGGGGCTCAGACGTTGCTAAGAGATTGAACTCATACATATTTATCGTGGCATGTGGCATTGTTATGTGTTGTCCAGACTTGTTCAGCACTGCTCTTACCTCGATACTACTCTAAATGTCATTGTAAATTCACCGCTTTTTAGGACTGATTTCACGAAGCCAAAAGAAAGAGGCAGTTCGTGGAGGTTAGGGGGAGAGGGGGGGGGCAGAAAGACAGAGGGCAGACATTAACGGCATCAGTTAGAATGGAGACAGATACAGGAGCGGGATTTCAGATGAGAGAGGGAAATATGTACAAAGACAGAAGTTGTGTGTGTGTGTCAGTGTGAGAGAGAGGGAGAGAGAGAGTTAGTTGAATTGGATATCAGATGAGTGAGCCATTAGTCACTGCCTTCTTGCTTCCTGCTGTGACTGTGTTTCCATGGCAATAATTAGCATACCAGACATTAACTCCGCCTCTACAGACCTTAGTACCTCGTTAACCAATTAAGTCCTGAATCGGTGAGGACTGAGCCACAGAGAACAGAAAGCAATATAAAGGTCAAGCATTTACTTTTTATTTAACCGTTAGTTATTCGGGCAAGTGTCACTGAAGATTGCCATCACTTGCTCTCTGGTGTTGGGTGTAATTAAATTCATTGATCTTAGAGACTGCACATTTTTTGAGAAGAAGGGGTCACTGTAAGATTTTACAGTCCTTCTAAAATGAAATTAAGATGAAGCTGTGCTTTTCCATCACCAGGAATAAAGAGCTGATATATCCAATTACCCAATTTGTCTCCTTTATTTGGCATAAGAATAATCTCTCTCATGATAATCAATCATTATTAGACTAAAGTAGCTTACATTTGTTTAATTCAACCTTTTATTGGCATATCATGGCTGGTGACTATAACTGTGGTCTGCACATACACGTTTTATTCTGACTTTATTATTTTGTTTTTATGCAGGTGCTGGTTGTGAAATTGGCACTTCTGCTAGTGGAAACTACCAAATATAATTGTGTTTCAGTGCTATAAGTGTTTTTTCCACCTTCAAAACAGAGCCCTCAGTCTGTTATCACAGAAGTCAGAGTAAGAAAGAAACCAGAACATTTATCAAACTGGCTGGTGATTATGGGTATTGTTGTCAACTAATGATGCTACTCTGGATACATTGTTTATCGTTATTTATTGTTTATTTAAAACACTCTGCATCCTGTTAATTACACATTAAGAATGCAAAAGCCTTGAGGTCCATTTAGAAGTTTTGATCCAATCGCATAATATTCATCAGCTCAAGGAGCTTGGAATAATAGATGATGGAGTTTCCATTTTGCACAAGGACTTTGTCTGTGTTGGCTTAAAAGCCGAGGTTTAAAGTTCATTATTCACCTTGAAGACAACGGTTGAGAAAACAGTCTTAGCACACGGCCCATTTAGAAGCTGTTCTGGGGCCTTCAGTCATGGATAAAGTCGAATATCAGCAGCACTCAAAAAAAACTGTGTATTGAATTTTGCAACTGTGTGACTTTATCTAATGCAGCTTCACGCAGAAAGGCCTTGCACCTTTTGAGTCATTTTGCTCTGCTGTGAAATTAGGAAAATCACTTGCAACCCTTTTATTTTTTCCCCATTGCATTTCAACACAGCCAGTGCTCTATGCCGCGATCCTCTGTGACACGGCTGACTGTACGACTGCAGACAGGAAGACATTCTTCACAGATACAAAGAACAAACATCCAGATACAAGCAGCATAGTAGGAACTGAAGGGTTGCTAGCAACAATACAAGTGACAACTACCAGGATTGAATCAGATCTATCCGGCCTCACCACTCGTATTAACCAAGCTGAGCCTTGCATCTCCGAAGTGGAAGATCTACTATCTCCATTTTCAGCAAGCGACAAGGCACATGTGTCCTTACTAAATGAGCTACCTCAAGAAGTGGACTGTTTAGAGAAGAGGAACACTTCTAATTCCCCTGTGATGTATTGTAGCCAAGTTAAAACCATTCTGATCATGTAAAATCACATTTCAGTTTGTTTTACCTATCAGTCCAGACTTCTAGCAATTGCTTTGTTTCTTCCAAATCCAGATAATTGTATTGTTGCCAAATCTATTCATACAATAACTGTGCTTACAGCATCACAAATGACCTCACAATATTAATTGGCGCTCAGAGCCAGCAGCTCAGCTACCGTCCATGATACTGATGCTTTATCCGTGCTGCTAGCTACGGCAGCTCAGCTAAGAATATCCCACCGCCCGAGACAACTCGGTTCTCTGCTCCAGCTGCAGAGGATGCCGAAGGCGACAGATTCTGTTGCATCTTCAGCAACAAGTTGAAAATGAAGATGTCAACCACAGTGAGTACTTTTAATAGCAGTGCATGCATGAACTGGAAGTAGTGAAGTACACAGTAAAGTAAGTATGGGTAAATGGATTTTCCATTACTGCATATAAGCAGTTTTATGTTTATATCTTTTTTTTTAAGATTCAAACCTGTGATATATATATATTTAATTTTCAAATGCAATCCTCATATTTGAAATGAGAAAATATTCATTATTACAGAACTTATATTAGTTATACTCATCTAAATCATCTGACAGAGAAATAGAGTATACGTTGTGTGTCTGTGTGCTTGTACTGGGTGTATGTGGGCAAAATGGACACCGTGTGAATACAGTAGTGACATTGTTTGTTTATACTTCAAGTGATGTCTCGAGCAGCGTGAACTCTATCCGGATCTACAAAGAGCACATCCAGAAAGATGTATCGCTCTCTCTTTCTCTTTTTCTCTCTTGAGATGGATGAACTTTGAAATTCAATTGTCTGGCCAGGGGAATAACAGGAGAGAAACATGGCTTCTCCAAGGCAGACCCTCAAGCTGTGAAGAAGCCATAACATCAGAAAGAAGCGGTAATTGAGACTACAGAGGGGGTTAAGACCCTACATGAAGGAAACCCAGACTTTTTTTTCCGAATAGTCGAGCATTTGCCCAAAATGAACAGACCCGTTTCTGACCATGAGAGCCTCCTGGAGCTCAGGAACTGAATGCTGTAAAGATGGGCTCAGTACTTCATTTTCATTACAGTGCAATGCAAATAACCAAGCATGAACCAAGGAGATGCAAAGTAAAATTATCAGTAGCATAATAGCATCAATGATTATGCTAGTCAAACAAGCTTTGGGAATCTCAAACCCTGTTTGATTGGCACTGTTTGAATCATATTCTTGTACTAGATGTGTCGGATGCAGTTGACGAGGTTAACTCTAGACAGTGTGGACTATATTATAGTATGTCTAACAAAAATGCCTGTGAACTGTGTACAGAGATTTATTCAACTGTTTTCGAAGTCTTGAATTTCTTTGTGACCTTGGGCTGATTTATGACAAACTCCATGAATTAAGTGTCCTTTCACAGGAGCTTCATGCTTATTCTGTCACACGACTCGGAGCAAGGTGGGAAGTACAGGTAGGCTTTAGAAACAAAAGAGAATGCGTTGAGTATTGGCCTGTGGTGTAGAGTTTGAAAAGAAATGCAAAGTTTAATCCATCAGTGCAGGCCAGAGTCAATGGCCATCAACCCCCAGTGTCCATAATGGTGAAGAACAAGGGATTGTGGAAGCGATTTACACAGATAAGACACTGAATGGGATGGGAGATCTACGGGAACCCCAAGGACCTAAAACTGCTCATTGAGCACCGCACAGTGGAGTGTGACGTCGCGTGTGTCCCACTAATGTAGGTTTCACACCTGTTATCTTTCCTGGAGTCCTTCCCTCTGTTCCCAGGCCATGCTGGCATGGTGCCAGACTCTCCCCTGGAGTAGGACCACCTGATGCCAGGACGGCTGCCCACCTGGAACCAGGTTCTGCCTGAGGTCTCGCTCTGTTTGAGGTCTCCGTGCTCGAGGCCATATTCTTTCTTGTGGGATCTGAAAGCTGCCTTGGATCCCCGCCATCACATCCTGCATATGTACCATTAATCCTTATGATTCTGTTAGCAATACTGCATTCTGCAATTTGGTTGTTATCCCATTCCAAGTGCTGCATTCTGTAATTTGTGTTTTATTCTGTACACACGGCCTCTATGGCAATTCTGTCTATCATGAAAGTGAAATCCCTCCTCTGTTGCTCTTCTGAAGTTTCTTCCATTTTAATTTTTTTTCCTTATTCAAGTGTTTTTGTAAGGAGTTTCATATAGCCCCTTTATTTTGCTTTACAACAAATGTTCATTCACATATTCGCACACATTGTATACACGGATGGCAGTGGCTGCCATGCAAGGATCAGTAAGAAATCTGAAAAAAATAAAAAATAAGATATATATATATATATATATATACACACTTCTCTAGGCACAACTACACCACTGGGACTTACAGCAGAACAGAGTGAGAGGACAGAATGGGAAACCAACTGCAAATTTGCTCAAACTACTCTTGTTTAAAGATAAGGAAAGGATCCTCAGCGTCTCACAGAATAACAAAGAGTTATCCTTCATGTCCCAAAAGTTCTTAATATTCCCGGATTATTCAGTAACTGTGTCAAAGAGGAACTCTCTCATCTTATACCTACCATCCACTTCTGAATGGATTCAACAGCCAGCATGATATTCATGGTCTATAACTGAATTAGCACATTTTTCTGTGGGAAATTGGGGGCCTGAATCTAAATTATTTCAAGCTTTGAAAGATGTTTGATTCATTCTTATTACCAAGCTGCTGCTGTTATGAAGAAATAATGTCAAATGAAGGTTTTTTGCTTGTTCATTTTCAATAGAAAAAACCCATATACTTTATTATCTGAAAATTGGTTTGAAATGCAATCAAAAGGGTAAATTCTACTTTTTATATATTGCTGGAGATAGAGTCAGGCTGTTGGCATTGACAGATTGCTACTGGATGTTTTCTTTTCTTTCTGAATGTATTGGTTCATTATGTTATTGTCGTTTATTATCTCAAGTTCATTTATCATAGCTTTTTCTTCAGTAGAGAGGGTTCAAACATCATGGTAAATAAATATACATTAAGTTGCAATTATGAAACAGGTGGCTGGAGGCCTACTAAACACAGTGTGACAAAATCATCATCTTTCATGGCTCAAGGGATAAAATATTACTTATAGTGATTTGTAAATGGCTTGTAAAGCAGAAGAAAACCTCAATACGTAAAATACGTATTGCAATACGTAAAAAATGGACTCACTAAATATGGAATAACTGAGACTTTATATTGTTGAAATTACACTTTTTTTATATCATCTTTCCTGTTTAGTAAATTGAGGGTTGATTATTATTGCTATATTACATATATGTCTTTACATAAAAAGTATCAAACAATATAAATTTGTAAGTGTTGATATTTATATGATTATCTTGGTTATTTTATATGATTATTGGTATGGCCCACTTGATTTAATTACGCTGTATGTGGCCCATGAGCTTAATTTAATTAAACTCCCTTCGTTCATTATTTATTTTATGGTACACAAAGGGTTAACAGTCGAAGCTAGCGGTCCCGCCTCTGACCTAATATCACTCATCGATTGGCTCTGTCATTTTTATGCTAACCTGTGATTGGCTGTCCCTGCTGTCGTTGCAAAATAGCACCTGCACGTGCAACGGTGTTTGCTCGTTGACCGGGAGCCGCGTGCACCTCCCGCTGTAAGTAGTCCAAGCGTCACATCAGCTTGACGGGTTAATATCCGTTTATTTAATTTTATATAATATTTATATTTGTGTCTGTTTATATTAGGTTAATATCAGTGCTTTTTATTACCAGGAACATTTGTAGGAACGTGTGTGCGAGCGTGCGCGCGTGTTCGGTAATTAGGCAGCCAACAGCACCTGGACATAAAACGTCTTTGAAAGCCAAAGTGTAAGTTCCTCCCAAATTAGTATATATATATATATATATATATATATATATATATATATATATATATATATGTTACTTGTGTTGAAAGCAACTGTTTAAAAATACTATCAATTAAGGTTACTAGGGAAATACAATGAAACCTCAAAACCATACAAATATGATTTTATACATTCATGTTATTGGGGAATAAATTACACATAATTGTGATATTATATATTTTTTCCTCTATAACCATCAATTTGTGGTTAAAATGTGCTGCATCTATATATACTTTGTCAGGTGACAGTAAGATGCAGGAGGAGGGGCTGGAGGAAGTAGAGCTGGAGATGCTGGAGGCTCACAGGTGAGAGTGACAGAATAAACACGTGTTAGTCCCGGTGCTGTTATAAAACATTTTAATGTCCCCTTCAATGTCAAAATCAAACTTGCAAAAAAGTATACTTATTTTGCAGCTGTGGCAGGTGGTCTTGTAGTAACAATTTACATCTGTTATGTGACTGTCAATACAGTAACTTTTTGACTAAAGTTATGTACAGTGGGGAAAATAAGTATTTGAACACCCTGCTATTTTGCTATTTCTCCCACTTAGAAATCATGGAGGGGTCTGAAATTGTCATCGTAGGTGCATGTCCACTGTGAGAGACATAAACCAAAAAGAAAAATCCAGAAATCACAATGCATGATTTTTAATCATTTATTTGTGTGATAAAGCGGCAAATAAGTATTCGAACACCTGTGTGTCATCTAGAATTCTGACCCTGAAGGACCTGTTAGTCCGCCCATTAGAAGTCCACCTGCACTCCATGTATCATCCTTAATCAGATGCACCCGTTTGAAGTGGTTAGCTGCATAAAGACACCTGTCCACCCCATACAATCAGCAAGACTTTAACTTGTTACATGGCGAAGACCAAAGAGCTGTCCAACGACACAAGAGAGAAAATTGTACACCTCCACAAGGCTGGAAAGGGCTACGGAGCAATTGCCGAGCAGCTTGGTGAAAAAAGGTCCACTGTTGGAGCAATCATTAGAAAATGGAAGAAGCTAAGCATGACGGTCAATCTCAATCGGAGTGGAGTCCCATGCAAGATATCACCTCATGGGGTCTCAATGATTCTAAAAAAGGTGAGGAATCAGCCCGGAACTACACGACAGGAGTTGGTCAATGACCTGAAAAGAACTGGGACCAATGTTTCCAAGGTTACTGTAGGTAATACACTAAGACGTCATGATTTGAAATCATGCATGGCACGAAAGGTTCCCCTGCTTAAATCAGCACATGTCAAGGCCCGTCTTAAGTTTGCATATGACCATTTGGATGATACAGAGGAGTCATGGGAGAACGTTTTGTGGTCAGATGAGATCAAAATAGAACTTTTTGGTCATAATTCCACTAAGCGTGTTTGGAGGAAGGTAGAATGAAGAGTACAATCCGAAGAACACCATCCCTACTGTGAAGCATGGGGGTGGTAGCATCATGCTTTGGGGGTGTTTTTCTGCACATGGGACAGGATGAGTGCACTGCATTAAAGAGAGGATGACTGGGGCCGTGTATTGTGAGATTTTGGGGAACAACCTCCTTCCCTCAGTCAGAGCATTGAAGATGGGTCGTGGCTGGGTCTTCCAACACGACAACGACCCAAAGCACACAGCCAGGAAAACCAAGGACTGGCTCCGTAAGAAGCATATCAAGGTTCTAGCATGGCCCAGCCAGTCTCCAGACCTGAACCCAATCGAAAATCTTTGGAGGGAGCTCAAACTACATGTTTCCCAGCGACAGCCCAGAAACCTGACTGATCTAGAGAAGATCTGTGTGGAGGAGTGGGCCAGGAACCCTCCTGCAGTATGTGCAAACCTGGTGGAAAAACTACAGGAAACGTTTGACCTCTGTAATAGCAAACAAAGGCTACTGTACCAAATATTAACATTCATTTTCTCAGGTGTTCAAATACTTATTTGCCGCTATATCACACAAATAAATCATTAAAAAATCATGGATTGTGATTTCTGGATTTTTCTTTTTAGTTTATCTCTCTCACAGTGGACATGCACCTACGATGAAAATTTCAGACCCCTCCATGATTTCTAAGTGGGAGAAATAGCAAAATAGCAGAGTGTTAAAATACTTATTTTCCCCACTGTATAACTGGATTTTTACAATTTAGACAATTTGCATATTGTGCAATAAGAAATAGTCACATTTATTTATTTTATTATATCAAACAACCCTGTTTCAAAGAGGTCACAAAAAAGTGTGTCTGTGCAAGATACCTGTGCTGTAAAGCATTTTCACATTCAAAGTGGCAACGTTTAGTGTCGGTGAAGATTACATGTAATCCTTTTTGGTGCATTGGGTTGTAAAGTAACTTAAAAAAAATTGAAAACCAATCGTGGTTTTCTCACTTGACTGTAACAGCCTGTGAAAAGGACTTTTGCATCCTTCTCCAGCTGAAGATATGACCTGAGCAACAGTGCAACAAAGATAAGGTTCTTAATATAAGGACTAAAAGGAACCAGAAAATAATCAGATTTAAGAAGCTGTAAGCAGATTTTTGACATTTTCTTCACAAAGTTACTTAAAACAATTATCAAAATATTTGGTGATCAATGTAATAGTTGGTAAATAATCAATTAATGGACAAACCGTTGCAGCTTTACTAGAAGGAAGATATTAGCATTCCAACTAATGAAAAGGCTAGTATGACAAAAAAATAACAAAGCTGCAATAATGAATTACCCACCGACCCACCGACCCACCCACACACACCCACACACACACACGCACACACACACACACACACACACACACACAGCTAAAACACATAATTTCCTCAACAAAGTAGCAGAAAACAAGCACCAGCATGATAGCAGACCACAGCTTCCCCCTCTTTGTTTACCCTTGATGGTAAATTAGTCCAAAAGTGTAATCCTGCACTTCACAACTCACTGGCCTGTCTGCAGGGACGACGTATGTGGTTATTCGTGTGTGTGTTTGTGTGTGCTACAGCAGAGAAGATGGACGTGCTGCAATTTGCTGAAGCACGGTGCAAAACACAGAGCTAGAGTTGTTTGTGTTACTATGAGATGTATACAGTGAAAGTATTTTAGGTATTTATATCATCCTGTAGCATCATGATAGTGTTCCATACTGTATGTTCTAAATTGAAAATAAAACTTCTCGTTGCTGTATGTTGTTTTCCCACAGGACAGTGACGTAGTATCTATCTGATGCCATTGCTGCGACAATAAATCGATATAAAGCCAACAGCCAGTAGCTTCAGAGATCATGAGCAGCACAGACACACACAGACTAGTTCACGCTTCTCCAAACGCCACTGACCAGCTCTAGTTCAGAGCAGCATGACTTGTCAGTGGTTTTTATTTGTTCTGAAGCTCTGGCTCGACCCCCGGCCATCAGGCCTCAGTGGCTTAACTGATCTCGCTGCTTCTTCCAATGACTGAGTGGGCGTTTCCATTCTACAAACAGAAAGAAAAACAAAAGAAAAAATAACTGAGTGGTTACACTCTCATTCCATCCATTCAGTCTAGTTTGGATATTTTTGTTCTTTTACTCAGGTGGTGTTTAAATGGAGTGTTTTATTTTATACTTTTACTGGAGGCATTTTGTTATTAGGTTTCTCGACTTTTAAGGCTTATTTATACTTCTGTGTATGTAGCTACAGTGTTGACGTGACACAGGCATTGAGCAATTGAAGTTCCATGTTGAGGCAACACTATCCTGTGTACTTCCTCTTCACAGTGGGACCCGAATGCATGAATAAGCATTTGCACAAGACAGGAAAAAAAAGCCCCAAAAAAATATCCCCTAAAATAACATATTCTGGACTGTATGTACAAGTTTTGTTTTCGTCTGTTTTTTTTTTCTTGTACTGCAGGTTTTGTATTTGAGCTCATCGATCGCTGTTTACAGAGGTGAAGCCATTTGAAGACGTGGCTTGTACGACTATCGTGGATGAGCCACACCAGTCACAGCCCTTTGTGGTTTACGTTGACATGACGCATAGTTAGGATTTTTTGGATTTGTGCGTCAGCCCGTGGCGTTGGGTTCTGTGTCATTTACTTGAATAGAACTTTTGAGTACCACCCCTGCATAAGAGCCTCTCCAGCTGCTGAAGAGTTTTAAGGTTACCCTGCTAAAATGAGCAGGTTTGTTTGTACAGCACATTTCAACAGCATTAAAAGCAATGAGAACAGTTGATTAGGAAGAAGAACAAAAACTGGAATAGAAAAAAGAATAAAGTTATAGTGTCTGATTCAAACGAAAGAAATTAAGATAAAGAAATCAATTTTAAACAATTTATAAAATAATTCTAAGATTGGGAGGGAAAATGTGCATTTAAATACATAGAGTAAGAGAAACTATGTATATTCATGTCCATCTGCCCATCCATGCTCTTTTCATCTATCATTAAAACATTTGCATGTATGTGCTGTGGTGCCTCGTGTCAATTTTCACTGAATTGTGAATGACAGGCTCCTGTGTAAGTTTAGTTTACAGTGACAAACACACACAGCAATGAATGCAGTCCAACACACACACACACACACACACACACACACACACACACACACACACATTAATGACAAGACACAAAGATCAGAGAGCAGCATTCCAACTGTAGGTCAGTTACCATAGCAACAGAACCGAACGCACCGGAGACCTGTCACCATAGGAACCAATAGCCAGAAAGGGAGAGAGAGACACAGAAAGACGGACAGAAGGAGGAAAATGAAATATAAAGGGAAGACTGAGAAACTGAGATGGAGAGATGGAAAGATGAGAAAAGATGGAGGACAGAGAAGAGACAGTTCAGACTGTATCCACAACACATGTACATGTGCAAAAAAGAAAATAGTGTACTTGAGTTACATTTATTAGTATTAAAAATTAATATTTTCAACAGCAGCAGCGAATAAAATCAGTCAATAATAATTACAAATTAATGGCTATAAAATATTTGTATATTTAAAAGTGCCCATTTTTTTTTCATAATTGAGGTAGATTATGTGTGAACAATGCTTCTTTTTGTGTTCTAAGTGCAAACCTCGCCTGGGGACATTCAGGAATAATTTTTGCTTGGTCTACAGCAGTGATTTTGTCTGGCAGGTGAGATTTGTCCATCTTCCACCTGAATGCCCACCTGAGTCCTGAGCCGCTCCCACACTGTGATGATGTGAATTAACGCTACACGAAGTGCAACAAATGATCTAAACCAGAAGCAACCTGGCAATTTGGTTGTTTCATGCAGGAAAAAAATTGCTGTAATTTAACAAAATTGCAAGCTCAAAATCTCTAAAGATTTTGAGTTTGCGTATATCTGCTTAATTTCCGGGAGGGACTGACTTTCTAATATCCATCCATCCATCCATTGTCTATCCCGCTTATTCCCTTTCGGGGTCGCAGGGGTCTGCTGGAGCCTATCCCAGCGCGTTAAGGCGAGAGGCAGGGATACACCCCAGATGGTCGCCAGCCAATCGTGGGGCACACACACCATTCACACACCATTCACTCTCACACTCACACCTATGGGCAATTTTAGAGTTTACCAATTAACCTGAGCATGTTTTTTGTATTGTGGGAGGAAACCGGAGTACCCGGGGAAAACCCACGCAGACACGGGGAGAACATGCAAACTCCACACAGAAAGGCCCCAGACCCAGGCCCAAGGCGGTCTTGAACCTGCGACCTTCTTGCTGTGAGGCAACAGTGCTACCCACCGCACCACCGTGTCGCCCCACTTTCTAATATGAATTTTGCAAATTTTTGTATTTGCTCTGGGAGAAATTTAAAATCTGAAAAATGTTTGTAACTTCATGTAAGTTTTCTCCAACCCAATACTGCAGCCTGAATCTATGATCATTCAATGTAATCCTGTCTTCTGCTGTGACTGTGTGGCACTCTGGATAAAATAGTGCACCACATGCTATGTTTAATATCTCAATATAGCCTTTTGTCCACTTTTATGGTCTTTATTATAGAGATTTTATTAGCCATAATGGTGGAGTATAAATGGTGGCATGGTAGTAAAGAGACAGTAAGGCACGGAGGGAGACTCGGAGAGAGAGAGAGGGAGGAAAAGGAGAGAAAGAGAAATAATTGATAGGAAAGAAGAGAGAAAAACGCAACAACAACAAGAGAGTAAATATAAGAATAGGCAGCAGAAAGACTGAGAAAGGGCAAGCGGAGACAAAGAGGGACAAAGAATAGATTGGTGCGTATATGTGTGTCACAGTCTGGAGATTAGTGGTAGCTTAGTTCTTATTCCAATCACACACACTGCCTAATGAGCTAATGGGCCTGACAACCAGACAGACACACACAGAGTGACGGACAGGGAGAGAGGCCGGCTGGATGGATGGAAAGTCACTATGCTAGTGAGCCAGTCAGTCAGTCAGTCAGTCAGTCAGTCAATCAGTCAGTCAGTCAGTCACCCACCCGGCCAGCCGTTCATCAGTCCATTCTGACGGTCAGGCAGCCAGGCCCTTTCCACACACACACGCAGACAGGGTTGCATACTGTAGCACCCCCTATGGCGTGAAAATCATATTTATGGGCATATTTTAAGTGATTTTAAGGATTTGTTAAAAAAATGACTAATCAACAAGTGTCCTGTGACTAGCTGAGTAAGAACTAGAGAAATCAGCGACAGCTTCATGATAGCACCTCCTGTGGTGCCACGTTCTGGCATTAATCTGTCTCTTCATCTCTCTCTCTCTCTCTTTCTCAATCAGTTTGTGTGTGTGTGTGTTTGTGTATATATATATATATATATATATATATATATATATATATATATATATATATATATATATATATATATATATATATATATATATATATATATCCTCCATCGCATCGCCCGAAAAGACAGCGGCCTCCTCCGCCTCCGCCGCGGCTGCGGACGAGAAGGCGGCAGAACGGCATCCGACACCCCGGAGCAACGTTCCGCGCGTTTTTTTTTTGTCTTTTCGGGCGATGCGATGTGACGGAGGAGCCCGCTAGGACAAGCTAGCTTAGCGCGTCGCCGAGAGACATGCAGACAGTGACCCAACTAACTGTAGCGGTTTAACTCTGCCAATTGTTGACATATCGGCCAGAATTTGTTGACATCGGACCGATAATGATAAGTTAAAAACGTGACATATCGGCCGATATATATCGGTTGGCCGATATATCGTGCATCACTAATATATATATAATGCAAAAAGGGAATGGCTAAAGTTAGCTTTCTCTCCATTAATACAGCCATTTAGTGATTGCTTTAGCCTCCAACAAAACAGTATCACAAGTGTGATTGCTGAAAGCATGTCAGATGCTGAAGGAGGCTGATCTGGGAGAAGCTGACTGCACAGCGCCGTCCCACAATGAGGGACATCAACTCTCCCCTTATCCCACCAGTGGTGGGTAGAGAGTGCTGCAAATCAGCACTCAAGTGGAAGTACAAGCACTTTCCATGTCGATGTGTTTTAGGATGTCTGGGCCAGTGTGAAATAAGTAAACGCCATGTATTGATACAGCTGTTGTAATATAGTGGAGTAGTAGAGCAATCCAACGATCATCCTCTATTCCTCGGTTTTGGATATTGCTTTTCTATATGTAGAAAACAACTGTATTCAAGTTTATTGCCCTATTTTTAAAAATTTTCCAAGAAATATTAAGATGTTTTATTCACCTTGGGCCTAGTCCTAATTTCATAGAGTAGTCCTGTACACATCATTACACCCATCATTTCAACATGGATTCAAACCCTAGGTCGATATTTATAACTAGCTGGACTTGCTTTTGAGGTTGGTTGAAGGTTGAGAGTTGAGTTTTGGCTTCAATGAAATGCAGCCAGACGGAGGCATCTGTCTTCCTAACATCTCCTCTGCTTTCCTTTCTTTTCCTCCTCTTTTCCACCTCAATTGCAGTAGAGGTGTTGGTGTTCCCTCCAGATCCCTATTTCCCTACTGTCTGTCCAGTCTCTGTAACAATGGCTATACATGGCTGCCGTAGTGAAGTAAAATGAGTATTACTGACCAAAAATATACCCGGGTAAAGAATAGAAGTGCAGTATAAAAAAAAAGTAAGATGAACATTACTTGTTTACTTAACAAACTCCAATATTACTCTTGTGCTACTTATAACTCGTTCCTCCCAACCACTGGATCCCACACTAATTCACAACATTGTGAAACTTCATCTTTTATTATTTCGGTGAACATTACATATTGTCTCTATTCTCACATGTTCTTGTCAGAGCTCTTAGAAATTGCAACTCTTATGTAAGTGTCCTCCAGTCCAGTTGATATAATATGGACAAAGCATTTTTTCATAGTCACTGAATATGTTGGGCCCCGACTGCTGCTCATTTTTTGTAGTTCTTGGTGGTCTAATGGGCGTTCTGCTTCAAAATCACCTGCATAAAACCTTTTAAAGTGTGTGTTTACACCAGTGGTTCTCAAATACTGGGGGTGCGAGGCTCCGTCAGGGGGGGGCGTGTTTAATCTCGAGGACATGCTTTTTAATATTTTATTATTTTTGTTTACATCCTAGAATAAAGTGCAATTGCACCTCCACTACATTAGGGAGAGTAGCACTCTCATTGTCAGAGTGTGAGCAGAAAGAACGCAGAACGCAGTAAGAAGTGTAGACACAAAGTGTAGCAGACCTTCAAGTGACACCATGAAAAATATTTAACAGCAATAAGAAGAGAGGTGGATTAAGGATACAGTGTTATTCAGACGTACTTATAACAATCTTATAGACAAGTAATTGTATTTATAGTTGGGGCGAGGGTAATTGAGTAGCACTAGTGTACACACACATGTCCCTTCATAAATCATTGGTTCAGATCAGCAATTTCACTTAAATATGTCATATACCACATGAACACAGTGATATTTTATTTACAGAAAGGAAAAATTACTTTCACAATAGCAATTGCTAATAACATTTCTTTGTTTAGCACCTTCCATACTAAATGTATTCAACAGCAGACATAAAATGAACATCAAAAACATGTTAAGGAAAACATAAAGAAGAACATTAGTTAATAAAAAGTCAATTTAAGATGCTGAAGGAAAAAATAATCTTCAATCCAATAAGTGAAATAAAGTATACATATACATACCAATTAGGCTACTTTATTTGTAAATTACCGCTTATCAGAAACACCCTTATGGTTGAGAACAGTGCTATTAAGCCACTTGGCTCAATGAATCTTGACTTGTCTTTCTGCACTTCAAGCATCACATAATAATAATAATAATAACAATAATAATAATGTAATCTAAAATCAAATTATAAAATGATGAAGTGCTTCAGAGTGCATTAAGACAGTGCAGTAATATCAATTGTTTTGAACACCATTCTATAACGGTAACACTGACCTACTCATACAGTAGCCTGTTCACATGTTAGTTGTCCTATTTATTTGCCTTGTTTATTTACCATGCAGGCAACTTTAGTATTTAATCTATTTGATATTCTGGTGTAAGAGTGTTATTGCTTTGGGTGGGAGATGTGAGCATATGAATGAGAATGAGATCGACCACAAACATTATCCCAGCACAATCTAATCTGTAGCGTTTCATTAATTCACTGTCATTCAGCATTTGGATACTAGTTATCCTTCCTCCTTGTTTTTGTCTGCCATTTTCTCCTCTGCTAAAGAAACCATTAAGCCTCTTAAAAGTCCTCCATCATACTCTTAACATTTGTTCACCTTAGGAGCTTTTGTGAACCAATAGGGGCCAACTTTTACCTATAAATGAATATCCAAACTGTACCTTTTCAAACGAGTTCATGCAACAATAAATGAGCCTATCACTTCAGTGTGAATCTCTCTAAATGTCTGGTGACATTCCTGCTTATGGGTAGCCCTCTACTAATTTGAATTGTAATAAAATAATTGAATCCAGCCTCTCTGGATCCTATTTAGACAGCATTAAAATGGTTATACTGTGTTGCCAAAACAAAACCTCTAATTTCCACCAGCACAAGATTTAATTTCACACTCAGCATCCATGACAGTTGCACCTAGACTTGTGCCAGAGGTGTGGCCTGGTGCAATATAAGTCCAGTGGTAACTTGAGGTTAATGCCATGCTGTTATTTTTCTGCTAATGTGCTATTTAAAGAGCACGTGAGAAGATACACACTGGGCAGAGCAGAGGCATCTAAAACACAGCATGAAGGAATATGTATGTGCTGGCAGTATTTGAATAAATCTGAATTGTAGATGCAAGGATTAGCTTGAGCCATGATCCTCTGCTACAGAGAGGGTGTGTCCCCTTTAAGAGAAGTTTGTGTGCCTTGTTTACTCCATCCATGGTACAGTGAATATGATCCGAGTAAAAATTACTAAAAATGTTTAGAACTTAGTATGTATATTATATATGTATGCATATATGTATGTATGCACATATATTATATAATCTAAAATCACCTAGTTGGGCCTGTAGCAGCAATGCAATCTGCCTTCTCTCACACACACTCCAAAAACGCTGTTCTCTCCTCTCCTTACAGAGTCGTCCAGTCTGTTGTGATTGTGATTAGGCGGTTGTGGTCATAAATGTCATGGTTCTCAAAGAGCTGGGGTCAGTCATAAGACACAAAGTCATGTACAAGGGTATAGGAAGGAGAGGGCAGCTACATGGATACTTACCTAATTTCCACTCCAGTTGTGACATCACAACCAGAGCCACTTCTAAATGGCTTGTGTTCAGTCAGGTTTTGTTTTTACAGAAAAGACCAGAACACAACAGAATGAGTGGGTGGTCTTATTTCACAGTTTGTGCATTAGAAGAAAGTAGACACCTCAATATTTACTTAAAACGTGTTTTTTCACGATAGGGCCATTTTAAACATACATGTTACCTGTGTAACCGTTTGGCTCCTAAGGGTTGATGATTATGAGATGAGTGATTATTCTCAATAAGCTTAGCTTTGTGTTTCAGCTCCTTTTTTCTGGTTTGGGAATAACAGAAGCCTCATCTTGATCAATGAGCATGAAAACGTTTTTTACTGCAGAGCACTATAAATTTATACAATGACCCCTATTTCTAAATAATGCACAGACCCTTAAATCAATGAATTTGATTCAACCTATCACGAGGGCATTTGTTGGCAATCTGCCTTAAATAATCCTATATGCTCATGACGCATGTCTCTCCATCATAATCCTCTATTAGCAATGAGCCCAGTGCTGGGGGTGGAGGACTCTGTGAATGGTTGAGTTCACCCAAAACACACCTATGAATCACTAACTAAGAAAATGACCTGGACAACCCCTAAAATGCTCTTCTTCCTTGCTCTAGGATTGTGCTTTTGCATCTTTAAAATGGGAATTTTAGAGATGGAGTTTAAGTGTTATCTGACCAAATGGATCATATGGGTCATTTTATTTGGCAGGGGTGTGTAATCCAACGTTTTACAACTGCAAAAGTAACCAAGTCGGCTACAGCAGAGCCTATGATTACTATCTCACTGCCAGTAGAGGGAGACAAAGGCCCCACACTATAGCTTTAATGGCTAAGCTGCTTTGTGAAAAACTCTTATCTTTACCAGAATGCATGTTGAATCCTTAGAAAATGGAATATCTGATAAAGCCTTAAGGCAGGGGTCTCCAACCCTGGTTTTAGACAGCCGCTATGGCTGCAGGTTTTTGTTCCAACCAGGCAGTAACACACCTGATTCTACTAATCAACCACTAGGGCCCTTGCTAAGGAGCTTCATTAGTAGAATCAGGTCTGTTAACTGCTTGGTTGGAACAAAAACCTGCACCTACAGAGGCTTTCCAGGACCAAAGTTGGACCATGCTTTAAGGTCTTTTCAAACCAAATGCAAATAACTTGTGTATAAGTCACATTAGAACTAGAAAAAAACTCAACCCATATATCTCTGAAGCTGTTCATACTAAATCCAAAACATTCAAATTTCACTGATTTTTTTTTTTTTTTTGATTTTGGATGCGGATGGAAAGAAAATATGTCAACCAGTAAAATCATGGTCATTGCTTTTTTCTCCCATGATCAATTGATTTTCTCACATTTTTTCATAGCAACCAACATCATAATTCCCACACTGTCACAGAACAATAGAAATGGATATCGATATAAAACTGACCAGTTACAAAGCTCATATTCCCGACTCCTTCAGTCTGCATGTCAAAACATGTTCTAGTCCCGCTCTGTTCATTTATACTGATATTATGAAAATGTAGCTCCTTGATAGAGCCTGGCATGCTGAGCTCAAAACATGACTGTCGAATAATGGATGTCACAAAATTTTTCGTAGCTTGGAACATATCAAACCTGTTTTCAAGAAGCATGATATTCCATTTGATAGCAACTTTATTTTCAAGCAGCATACAACAAAACTTGTGCTATTTTTTTTTAAATCTTAGAAATATTTCCAAAATCCAATTTCTTTTTTATGTTCCAAAGACACAGAAACCATTTCACACATCAGAGTCTCCTCACGTCTTGACTATGGCAACAGCCTATTCACCAAACATCTATTCATCGGCCCCTGGGAAGACATCTTTTATCTGTTCCCAGGGCGCGACAGAAAACTCGAGGTGACAGAATATTCGCAGTCAGAGCCCCAAAGCTAAGGAACGAGCTGCTTGAGGAAATCAGGTCAGCAGAGTCAGTGACCTCTTTTAAATCTCTTCTTAAAACATACTTTTATCTGAGAGCTTTTCCACTTGATTTTTATTGACTGCCCTTTTGCTGGCGACACTTTAATTGGTTTTATTTGTTTTATTTGCATATTACTCCGAACTTGTTTTTATGATCTGCTTGTTTTGAGGATGTTGCTTTGCATGAAGCACTTTGTAATGTGGGTAGAGAAAAGTGCTCTATAAATAAAGAGTATAATTATTATTTGTGCACACATTGTACTTCCTTGTCCTCTGCAAGTTCTCCTGCTACTAATAACGTACAAATCTGAGCTACAAGGCTTGTTTTAGGCAAATGCTATAGTCAGCAGTCCTGCATTGGGCCTCTGTTCATGATCTGCTTTCCCTATGATGCTGCAAAGTTCTGAATTCAATACCGGCTCATGGCAGTGCTTTATGTTTAGTCTCATGTTTCTGACCCTCATGGCACACGGCGTGATAAAACACACCGGGTGCATCTGAATGAATGTTATGGTTAAGGTCTGGTTAGGTTTACGCCCCCCAAAAAAATGTGATTAGGGCAAAACCTCTTCCAACAAACACATTTTTCTGTAAAATGTTTAAGCCTTTTTGTTTGCACTTTTTGAAAATGCAAACAAGAAAACGTGGATGGAAACGCAAGTAATGTCCGGTTAAATGCTGCAGTTTGTTGTCAGGAACACTGCTCTAATGCTTCTTGTGTCTTGTTTTTACAGCCAAGAACCCAATCCTCCATCTCTGATCTACTGCTACTGCTTTATACGTGCTTATACTGTATATAATCATGCATCATCAGCCTCGTTTACTCAACAGAAATGACACTAAAGGCTACCCAGTGTTTTCAACAGTTATGTTGATGGGCGAGACAAAACGTCAATCAATATATGAATGAGAACAGTCTGGTTTACTGTACGACATGTTGGCTCAGTGCATAGTTTTACTGTTTCTTTGTGGTTCTGGTGAAAGATGAAACAAGATCTTGTTACTACCTCACCTGTTTTCAGAAAAATATTTTTGTGTACTGTTTGGCTATGAAATGGCATTGTTCTTAACAGGGCCTTCATCTTAAAAGTGGCAGAGACTTCAACTCTACTAAACGTTCACCACCATGTTACAGCACCCTCCGTGCTGTTTAACATTATTCATATCGCAAATTACACCTGCAATGACTAATCAATTGATTGATTAGTTTCTAATTGCCAACTATTTTGATAATTGATTTGAGCAAATTTTCAAGAACAAAATGTAAGAATTCCTCATTTCCAGATTCTTAAATCGGATTACTTTCTAGTTTGTTTAGTCTTCTATAATAGCAAAAGGGTTCATCTTTGGGTTGTAGGTTATTGGTCTGGAGAAAAATAAGAGTGTTCTGTGGTCCCTGCAACACATCAGTTAAGTGTGAAGTCAACTGGAAGAGCAGTTCTTAAGATTTATGAAACACGGGTTACTGTTGCCTTATAGTTAATTTTTTTTTCAGGCATTTGTTAATTCCTGAAACTGTAGAGGTTCCAGAGTCATTAATTACTAATCTTCAGACCTCCCTCGACAATAGCGTTGTCCCAGAGGGCTCGGAGATTAATGTGTCTGTTCAGGCTCTGACCATTTATCCTGTTTGGAACCTCATCATCGTGTTGTTCAAAGGCTCGTGTGGCTCTGAAAAAACACTGTCAGATGATTCTCAGACCCCCCAAAAAAGATGAATGATGCTGATTGGATTTAGTCTGCTACCAAGATGACTTTGTAATGTGAAGGGTTCCTTTGGTCACATTTAATTTCAATAACCTTTGTTTATTTTTAAAATTAAATTAAATAAGAAAACACTTGCACAAGAGGGTTAAAAGTGGCACTATGATTTTAAAATTACCCTTTTGAAAATACAGCTTTTAAAAAGTTATTTTCCCTTATTTTGCTTTTTTAGCTTTAATATCTTTAACAATATTTTGTGGGTTTAAAGTACCAAAAATCATGTGACTATAGTTTTAGCTCTCATCTTGCAAGCGTCTCTTTATAAGGAACAGGTCGTTTTGTCTCTGTCTATTTAGTATTAATGAGCCTCTCCTTTAATCGGCTGATTTTACTGGCTGTGAATGGGGATGTGGGTGGTGCCTGTACAGGTGTGACAGCACAACTTCACAGGAATCCCAATGACTTCCTTTAAGGCACAGTTTCTGGATGCAGGCTGTGAGTATTTCTGAGTATTTTTGAAACATGAGGCAGTATTTATATAACACATAGACCCACCGTCAAAACAAAATTAAAATCTTGCGTTTTCTTTTCTTATTTTTTTTTCCTTGTCATCATCCTCTCTAACCATAATCATTTGGTGAGCCGTGCTGCAGAGGACTTAGATTTTAGATGTGTGGGGGCATAAACTCCTCTTGAAACCATCTTTTTTTTTTGGGGGGGGGGGGGGGGTATTTTTGTTAAAAATGAAAATTGAGCTAAACAAACAGCCTAGTCACACAGTCCTGAACATCTGTTTTTTGTCACATAACAGCTGAAATCAAAGTGATTTTGTTTTTGTTTTTCCAAGTGAGGTGTCCATTATTTTCTGCTCTCCGTGCCTCATGTTTGTGTGCGTGCTTGTGTGTGCTTGTGCTCGTAGATTGACAGGCCAACTGTGTGAAATTTACTGGGCATCTGGACCAGTGTTCATTATTGCTGATGGTTCTGTTTAGGAAGCTGCAGCTGAGACAGAGAAAGAGGGAGAGTCAGAAGATGACAAGAGCAGCATCAATCACCTCGTCAATGAGCATCCTTCACTTCAGTCCTGGGCGACAGATGTTTGGCTGAGTGTGTGTGAGAGGGTTTGTGCTACATTTGTGTGCGGACAGCTGCATTTTGCTTCTAGACAACAGCATGTGTGATCAACCTCTGCTGTGTCACACACATGGAGTCAATTTTTAAAGTTTCATTCGTGTACCAGAACTTTATTAAACTCCTGCCGCATGCAGTGGAAGGAGAACGAGTTATTGCAGCCCAACGGCAGCCAGTCGTAACAAATGACGGAATTTATTGTATGAGACGCTGTCAGCAGGTGATATTGATCAGTTTCTTGAAGTGACTAGTGTGTTTAATCATGGAGAAAACAACAACAGAAGGCTGTTTTGTGGCAAAAACTGTGTGTGTGTGTGTGTTTTTTGGAAGGGGGGGGCTTCAGAAACCAGAGTCCAAATTTTCTTCTTGAGAAAATGGTGCTGGTGACAATAGGCGAGTAGAGTGAAGAGGAGAATGACCTGTTACTTTCCTGCCCTGCCGATGTGCTGCTAAAAAAAAACATGGACAGCAGCAGGGTGTCCTGGCTTCCTTCTCTCCTCACCCTTCCCATTCCAGCAAAACTCACTTAATAAAACAATACATTGCATCTATTGATCAAAAAAATTCAAATATTTACTTCACTATTTAAGATTATTTGCTAATACTGGTGATGTGATTTGTCACTAAACTAAGAACAAGTCCTTGTTTTCATATATATTTTATCACAAGGATGAAAGTGGAAGGTTCTGCCTTAAAAAAGGACATTGTTGCATTCTGAAGCTTTTGGTTTAAAAAAAGAGGAAAAGTTGGGTGTCAGGAAACAATGGCAAATAAATGAGGTGTGTCTCCTGATTGCATCAGTCACAGGCCTGCACAACAGATATTCCTGACACACACACGGCTGGCTACACATATCGACAGTCCGACAGTCATGTAAACAACTTGAGTTCTGTAGAATCTTTGATATCACATATCAAGGAAATACTCGTACGAGAATTCTGCCTGTAACATTGAGTTAACTGAGCACCTATCTGAGAAGAGATTAGAGGAACACGTAAAATAACACAACATACTGTACTTTATTAATTTGTCCATGTTAACTCACAGTTATCTTTTTCAAATCCTTAAAATGACATCCACACCGTCTTCTCTTCTATCTATCTATATATTTATATATATTTATAAAGCAAGGAGCATCTGAGCATCTGTCTCTCACATATCTCTATGACTGTTTGTCAAATCAACCTCAAATTTGGATATAGTATGGTCATGGCACAATGGTGTGTATCCTTTTTTTGTAAAAAAAAAAAAAAAATGTATGGATATCTGTATCCTTTTTGGTAAAGTTTCTCACATTATTAGGCAAAACATCATTATTATATTATCACTTAATCCTGACAATTGTTTTATGGATGAATAGACAGATAAGTTGTGAATGTTAAAACAACATGAAAATATTCATTATATTACAATTTACTACGCATATTGTGGCTAGCAGAGCAGTGTGTGGAACATGCAAAAATTGCGTACATCACGTCTAATCATCACACTTTCTATGAGCACTACACTAGAATTAAAAACTCCAGAGTCACATAATATGCAAATATTGCTCATGTCAGAAGTTCAACTGCTGGATGCTGTCTTCTTCATCGTTGAAGTACATTTCCAGTATGTTGACTCGGGGCTTCGAGTTTTCATCATTCCACTTATGTAGCAACACTGGACCATTTTTTTAATGACATACCATCTTCGTTATGTATCCACTTGAAAACCCAGATATAAAGCAAGATAGTGTCAAAACCAGAACAGGACACAGGACTCAGACGCAGAGTTGGAGTGGCAAACTGGCTTTATTGGGTACCAGTAGGAAAATCTCTCTCGCAGTGAACCAAAATAAAGTGGCTATTAAAGCTCCCAACTAACTCGGGCTATAATTCTATCTAAGACTATAATTCTATCTATGATTATGAACCTATCAGTCTACCTTTGAATCTGTCTATGGCTGGGAATCTGTCTATGGCTGACATGGAGACAAAACAAACCCCAGCTTGATCTCACCATGTGACAGTACCCCTTCCTCTAGGGCCGACTCCTGACGGTCAAGGCTGATCAGGGTGATCTCTGTAAAAGTCATCTATGAGGCTGTGATCAAGAATGTGTCGAGAAGGAACCCATTGCAGTTCCTCTGGACCATACCCCACCCGGTCCACTAAAAATTGTCTGCCCCGACCAAGGTTGCGTCCTGCCAGTAGCAGTTTCACCTTCTACACGGGGCCGCCCTCTACCACATCTGGGGTGGAGGAGTTGTGAGGGGTCGAACCAGGACGCTGTCCTTCACTGGTTTAATTTGGCTAACATGAAAGGTAGGGTGGGTGCGGAGGGATCGGGGCAGGCGCAGGCGGACGGCAGCAGGACTGATGACCCGTTATATGGGGAAGGGACCAACACACCGAGGTGCTAGTTTCTTGAAGGGGACCTTTAGGTTGAGATTCTTGGCAGAGAGCCACACCCTCTGGCCCAGCTGATATTTGGGCGTGGGTCTTCTCTTGCGGTCGGCCGATCTCTTCACTCGGTCTCCCTGACGGAGGAGTACCTGACGGGCGGCTGCCCAGATGCGACAGCAGTGGCAGATCTGGGCCTTGACAGAGGGCACCGATGACTCTGGTGCATAATCTGTGAAGAAAGGTGGTTGCCATATACACATATGAAAGGGGAGAAGCCAGTAGGTGAGGTGGGGAGGGAATTATGTGCATACTTGACTCAGACCAGGTGCTTGCTCAATGTGGCCGGGTTCTGTGACACTAGACACCAGAGGCTTGTTTCCAGTTGTTGGCTGAGGCGCTCGGTCTGGCCATTGGCCTCTGGGTGGTATCCTGAAGTCAGGCTGGCTTTGGCACCACTGGGGGCCCCCGGTCTGGAACAATGGCTCTAGGAAAGCCGTGAAATCTGAAGACATGGTTTATCATGATTTTTGCCATCTCTTTGGCAGAGGGTAGCTTTGGCAGAGCAATAAACCTAGCCATCTTTGAGAACCTGTCCACTACAGTGAGGACGGCTGTGTTACCTTGAGATGTCGGGAGCCCCTTGACAAAGTCCAAGGAGATGTCTGCCCACGGTCCACGGATGGGGAGCGTGTGCAAAAATCCCATGCGTGATCCACTGGAAGTCCTATTGCGGGCACAGACTGAGCATGCCTCCACGTACTTCCGGACCTCCGGCTCCATGGACGGCCACCAAAACTTCCAGGAAATCACAAACATGGTTCGCCGAACCCCCAAATGGCAGGAAAGCAGTGAGGTGTGGGCCCAGTAGATCACCTGTGGCGCAACTCATCTGGAATCAATTCTCTGGGCACCCACTAGGTGGCGGAGCATCACCATTGGCCTGCTTAACCTCCTTTTCAATCTTCCAGGAAATCGCTCCAACCACACAGTTGGAGAAAGTAGAAGGATGGGCTTAGGCTCCTTGGCAATAGGCTCGGGGTCACAGAAACAACATTAATCATAGTGTCATCTGTTTCTAGAGTTGGTGTGTTGGTACAATGCTCCACACAGTTATCCCCCCACCCCATGATGGAACCCATTTTCCAATTAATGTGTGGGTTATGACAGAGGAGCCATGTATGTCCCAGAACCAGTGTATGTGTGGGTGACTTGAATAAATAAAAGCTAATGTGTTCTATGTGTTCCTTGATGTGGAATTCAAGAGGTTCTGTGATGTGTGTGATGGTAAAAAGTTCATGTCCATTCAGTGCTCTGGCGTGGGTGGGCTTGGTCGAACGTTCAGCTCGATCTTCCCGGCTAACCCCCAGTCCATTATGCTTTTGTCAGCCCTTGAGTCTATGAGAGCCCCTAACACGGTGGTGGTGGTGGTGTGGTGCGTTACCTTAACATTCGTTAATTCGTCGTCGTCATTGTCGTCGTTGTCTCTCCTACTGCGTGAGCCGTGTCCTTCCAAGCTGCATCGGTTCCCTGGCTTGAAGCTCCGATGAGGCAGGGGGTCGTTCTGGTGGTGATCGCAGGTAAATCTGCCCGTCTGGTGCTTGAGAGCGTTGGTGTCTCTCCGCTGCCGATTGCGCGCCCAGAGTTGGAGTGGCAAACTGGCTTTATTGGGTAGCAGTAGGAAAATCTCTCTCGCAGTGAACCAAAATAAAGTGGCTATGGAAGTAACTGGCTATAACTCTAAGATTATAATTCTATCTATGACTATGAACCTATCTATGAGTCTACCTGTGAATCTTATCTATGGCTGGGAATCTTATCTATGGCTAGGAATCTTATCTATGGCTAAGAATCGTATCTATGACTAGGAATCCATGAATCAAACAAAAGGCACTCCAGTCAGAGGATAACCTAATCTATAAAACAAAAGGAAGCTACACTGAAAGTCACTCCTAAAAACTGGAGGAACACTAATCAAATAACTCGAAACCAAAAATTACTGAAAACCTAGAACTGAACTTGTCTAACTAAACTATGAAACTTACAAACCAAAAATCACTCATGAGAGGACAAGGCAAGGACAGGTAACAAGGAAGCTGTGGCTGTGGTCTCGTGGACATACGGGACGAAACACTCTGGCACAAGACAAGGGTTAGACGCAGACAATATATACACAGGGTAACAGGGAACGGGTGAACAATCAGGGTGGGCAAGACAATCAGAATGGTGACACATGAGGAAGGGCAAGTGACCTGAAACAAGAGGAGAGTTACTTTTCAAAATAAAACAGGAAATGACAAGACTTGAGACAAGACAAAAACCCAGCTCGATGATGAAAAATAGACAAATAGAACATTCCCCTTTAGTAGATAAATGGAAAATAGTGTCAAACTCTGCAGATATTCTGTCATTCTGGACAATGAAGCTCAAATATCAAAGTAAACACATTTTTGAAGTGGAAGGATTAAGAAAAAAAAACATGACCTTGACCAGACCAGTAGATGAAGTACATCTCCAGTTTAAACGCATTATGAAAATCTTGAGTGCTGTGAGTGTTTTTAAAAAGGATTTCTCTTTTGTGCTGTTTCTCCAAATGAAAGCCCCCTCCACACACACACACACACACACACACACACACACACACACACACACACACACAAACTTGTTTGAGAAAAGTTGAAGACCATTTGACCATGCAGACAAACACACTCCCCCACCGCTACCCATCTTCTTTTCATTCCACTTTAATTTTCTCTACTATTTCTCTATTTCTGTCTTTCAATTCATTATGAATCAGTAATTACAAAGTCTCTCTTTCTGTTTGGAAAGTAAAGTGCAATTTATGAAACATTTCAACAAATTAAATGTTTTTGAAGGGGCAACGTTTAAAATACACATAAAAGAAAAAGAAGTCATAAAAACCAAAACACATTTCCATTGCAAATCCACCATAAATGAAATGTTTTTGAAAGACTCAAGGAAATTCTGCTTGGCATTTTCTTCAATTTGACCTGGTATTTACCAGCATACTAGCAAACACGGTTGTTGGAAAAGAGCACTGTAAACACAAGAAGCTGCATTTCTTTTTACTTGCATTCCTCTATCCTCTCTCCTCCGCATAAAGTATTTGTGTGTTTATCTCACTCCTTTTGTTTATCTCTACAACAAAAGCTTGTACGGTGCTTTGCAGTTAACGTTGGCGCTGTCATTTACTGAGTCAAGTCCATGCTCTGAACATATGGAACATTTTGATAAATAACATACCATTCCCTTCTACACCCAACACTTTGCTGTGTGAAACAATGACTGGAAAGCCTTTACACATGCGCAAATCGACACACACACACACACACACACACACACACACACACACACACACACAAACACACACACACACACACACACACACACTCTCACACACACACACACATACACATACTGGCACATCTACAGACACTTCTCGGTGTCCCTTTGTGTATTTTCTTATCTACAATGACCATGAAATTATACAAATCATCTCCGAAACCAGCACGCAAGCAAAATGCGTTGCGTATCACACTGAATTTCCCCCCCTCACGGAAAGAATGAACCGTCACGACTGACGCACATAATATCAATTATGACAAACGGGTGGAATGACTGGAAGAAACGATAATCCTTGAGATGAGTCGAGTAATATAAGCTGGATCAATGTCGCATTTGTAAGGGTTTTTTTCTTAGACAAATTATCATACAACAACTTGAAAGATTAGATTTTTTTAAAGTTTTAATGTGTCCCTGGGGCAGACTAAAGCTGTTTGGAAAACTTCTGAAAACTTTATGGCAGCGGCTGTGGCTCAGCAGGTAAAGCCTCAGCTCCTCCAGTCTGCATGTTAGTCTGTAGATTCTGATTCCAGTCAGTCCTTCTTGTTGTGTGTGTGTGTGGGTGTCTGTGTGTCTGTGTGTGTGAATGCGCGACTGGGCATTAGAAAAATTTGTAAAGTGCTTTGGATAAAAAGCACTTTATCGCTCCTGATGAGCACCTTGGCACCTCACAGAGAAGCCTCTGCCACCGCCGCCATCTGCCATCACTGTATGGATTTGTGTGCGAATGGGTGAACGCTGGCATGTGTCGTCGAGCACTCTGAGCAGGTCGGGCCGACTAGAAGAGCGCTATACAAATGCAGGCCATTTACCATCATTTGTTATGCAGTATATCACTTTAATTCAATCACTGAAACTCACTTTGCACTTGATAGCACAATGATAGCCTGGCTTTAAGTGACTGAGCGTGTGAGAGTGAGTAGCTGGCATGGACGAGTGTTTATTGTTCAGCTATAAATACATTTTCTAATTATCTGAAGCTGTCACTGCTCAAAAAACTGTGTTTTTTTTTCTCTTTCACTCCGACGTTTAAATGCTTCATTATAGCCAGAGGGAAACTTATGTGAGCAGCTCACACTAGGCTGAAGCAGAAGTGAATTCAGCCAACAAGTAACTGGAAGGCAAAAGAGATAGAGAGGGCATTGGGGGTGAATAAGAGACATTAATGGTAAGAGAAGTGGAAGCGTGCTTTCACACAAGATTCAGGTTATTTCTTCAGTATATGTTACTGTCAGGTATCTAGAGATTTAGCTACTTTTTAACTAAATTCAAATGGACTTTTAGTGTTCAGTACAAAAAAAAGGATTCAAGTGCCCATCAACTGCGTCAACATATTCCTTTGTTGGTGTCATGAATGTATATGTCAGGGGTGAGTCAGAGTGTGATTGTCAGATTCTGTGAAATACCTTTTAAAGGGCAACAGGTTCAGTGGGTTCAATTAAAACTTTTCTGTTTTCGTGTCACAAGCAGGACTTATGGTTGCGGAGCTCATTACAGAAACGTACACCTTATCATGAGGACAGACCATCTGGACAACACAGTATCAGACTGCTGTACTGAACTGCCCTTTAGGCTGTTGCCCTGTTCTCTCTCTCTCTCTCTCTCTCTCTCTCTCTCTCTCTCTCTCTCTCTCTCTCTCTCTCTCTCTCTCTCTCTTTCCCCATTTCTCTTATGTCTTGCCACGTTTGTTCTCTGTTGTCTGTGTTTTTTTTCCTAAAATCATGTACTGTGAGGATTAAAAAGTCAGATTGAACTTTATCTATTTAGCTGCTCACTGATATACTTCCTTCTGTTTACTTTTATGACGTTATTCTAAGCATACTGCAAATCACGTCGACTTTGCTTTCCATTGATTGGATGCACAGTGTTGTTTTTACAGTTGTATTTCACTCTGTTGGATTGTTGTATTATTGTTTCTTTACACTGCAGACACAGTGAAGTCCAAGGCAAATTTCCCACTGGGATAATAAAATCGAGCCTATCCTTTCAGTTTCCTTATGTTTTAACCTTTCACAGCGCATTATCAATCACTCGGGTCGGTCGACAGTGTGGAAACAGAGGACCCCGCCTTGTGGCTAGACACATAATGAACATCTTTGCCTGTGAGTTACATTTATCCCAGAGTAACCCTCAAATATAGCCCTAAAAAGTTTGAGTTAAAGTTAAGTTAAGTTAGGGCACGAATGGACACAGTTTGGTGAAAGCCCTACTGAAACTCAAGAATTTCTTCTTATTATTGTCATTCTAAATGAATTGCCATCTTGTGAACCTTTCTCTACCTCAAAACTGAATCTTACATCCCATAAGAGTCTCCTGCATATAGCCTCAAACTTACAGGACATGACAATGACTCCGCCCCCCTAGTGTCTTAACTTCCCACTTTACTTGTGGTGCTCCCCTGTGGTGACAGGAAGTGTCCTGTTTCTACTTCAACTGATGACACATCAATGACCTCCTTCTTAAACATGCGAAACAAGTTGGTGAAGCTATGTCATGATCGCTGCTGACGACCTACGGCTTGGACGACCTATAGCGACCTAATAGCATCATGAACATCGATACATAGGGAAGGGTGATATGCTGTTTGATCTGATGGGGCGATGCTCATGGGCGGGGTTAAATACCTCTGTAGCGCCCATCTTCAAACGTTCAAACGTTCGTAATACACATAACAATTTGATGCAAGTGTTTTTTGTTCAGACACGAATAAATGTCTCTGGTCTTCATGAAACAGGAAGTCTGCTGCCGCCTGGTGAACACATCATTAACTTATAATTCTGTGCCAAATTATCCGATCTGTTCCAAACTTCACACATGAGATCGGGGTGGGTTCACATTTGGTTACAGTGCTGCTGCCCCCTTATGGCCACATGGTTAACTTGCCATAATTTCATGGCGCATTGTCCGATCTGCTCCTCACTTCACTTGATAGTGATAAATCTCTGCCCCTGATGGCAGACGCCTATGCTTGGTTATGTCGACAGCGCCACCTAGCGTAGGAACATGACCTTTCATTTTTCTTTCCTCCCTCCTCACTATGCTTTACCCACGCGTGGCTCTGGACCCTGCAGGGCCCGTTCAACGCTGTTTAAAGCTTTAATTCAACTTGCTTCTGTTAGTCAATAAGTAATCTCTTATTCAGCATTTCTTTTATTGATCTTTCTGTTCACTCTTACTGTCCATATTGTAAGATGCCTGACTCTGCAATTATACTTTGAAACCTTCAATATGTGACTACTTAACGCAAGTAAAACAACAATTTATCTGTCGGCAAATATAAAAAAAACAAAGCTCCCGTGAAAATACCCATTCTATGTGTTTTTCAGCCATATCTATAATATCCGTCAACAATTTCTCCTAAAGCATTTATAAAAATCAGTTTTAGCTTTGAAAAGAACAGGCAAAATTTTATTTTCATTTTATGTGTTTTTTTTTTATTTTACTTGTCTTTAAATTTCATAAAGTTAAATTTTGAAGGGTAGTAGGCCTGTAGTAAGAATATCAATGTATATCATCAATATCCACATCAGTAACAATAAGTAAAGAGTAATATCGATATTTTCACTTAAGGTGTGTAAACAAAAAAAGATTAGGTCCTCCTCCTTGGGTCATAAACACACCCCTGATTAAAGACCCATTATTCAATTAAACCACCAGTCAATCAACAAATGCCAACGTCTTTTTAAACAATAACACTAACTATTTCTGTCAAAATTGTAAATACTGTAGTTAAAAATGCAATGATCTTACAACAATTCTGGTGTTGGAGGGTAGAATATTTAATCTTATTCAGTATTTAACCAAACAGGAGATTGAAAATAATCAATTAGCCTCAGAGTAAAATGTCATTGAAACAAAAGTGAGCACACAGGTGACCAACGAAGCAATAATGATCAGACTTTCAGATGATTGCTAACCAATGAAAATCACAACACATCTCAGTGCTTTAAGCGTTTTTGTAGTTGGAGGGTCTCTGTTGAGCCAGTGCAGGAATCTACACAATGCTTGCTCTTGGAGAAAAAACCTAGTACGGGATTCAACACATCACAATAGTTTGGAGGCATCTTATGGCACCATGAACTGCTGATATGCTAACGAAAGCCAGGGCAGTCATCATTCGAGGTGCAGAAGGAAGAGTTTGAGTGCAACAGCAAACAATGAAAACACTAAGGACAAGTCCTCAATGGTCAACGAATCCCGTCATAGACAAGAATCGCTTCATGAGGGTTTGGGGGCAAATGTCCCTTTTACAAGGAGAATAATCTGATGCTCCTCTCAGGACATCTTCCCATTCCTGTATTGCAGTTCTGCTGACAAGGCCCAGCCATGAGCAGTAACAGCATCGTGCTATTTGGGTGGCAGCCTTTTGGGGAGCAAAAAAATGTGCATCTCCTATCTCATTTAAATGTTTTATGCGCTGCAGAGTTCGTGGAAGTTGTGAGGTACGGATAAAGGCTGACTCAGCGCTGACCCCCCGTTTACTTATGTTGGCATTGATGTGCTAATGTCAGAGAGATGAGCAGCGTTGTCATTGAGTCCATTGCCATTTGGGGCCCAGTAAAGCAGATGTGCTCCATCAGAGGAACAAATGTTGATGCCACCTGCCGAGAGGTGAACAGCCCCTCAAACCTCAAAGCAAACTGGCCGGATTTCACTTAGAACAAAGATGTTCTTACTTCAATGCTGTTATACTTGCAAATGTCGAGGGGTAATTACCCATGTGGTTCTTACTGCTGTAACAGTTGAAGAGAGCTATTGTCAATGGTTAGTTATAAAAGACTTTGAGGCCAAAGGGAACGAATGTACATTAGGATGCTTCGCCAATGATGGAAGGTCAAAATTAACCCTCCATTGCATAGCATTGCCATGTGACCGTATTACTAAAAACAGTTATATAAAATCCATGTTTACCACATAGTCGTATAAATTATGTCTTTTACTTTGAAGGGCAAAAACATTACCACATCACAAGACCAGGAAATCCTATTTTCACTACCATTTACATGGCCTGACAAAAATCTTTTGAGCCTTCAAGGCACATTTGTTGCAAGAAACCTGAATATCGCAGTGCATTCTGGGCTAAAATTAGAAGGAGCCCTATATGTGGAGCCCTATATATAAAAATTGCATGTTGTTACCATGTGGAAACACTATGCAATACAGTGTTAAAGGAACAGTGGGTGTTTTTTCAAACAGAATTTGATTCATGAGGTGGAAAATGAGCAAATTGCTTGCTCTGTTGAAAATAAGTCTGAAGGACCTTACCGACTATGTTTTTTGACCAAATATGTGCTCCTCACTCATCACAGTCTGCTGATTAGGTGTTGATTATATGCAGCGGCTCAGCCTTTTGATAGACCGCTAGGCTGACCTATCAGGTGGATTGATTCTAGTTTGGACTGTTGATGGTCAGCTATGCAGCCCAATCGATCTTATTGGTGGAAGATTTTGATTGGCTGTAGGTTTATTAGCTCCTGTACCCTTATTATATGAGGATTTGTGACTTGAGATTCAACTCTATGTTACATGACCCACTTAACGTGCTAACTGTACCTTTTGGTTAAATTCTCATTGATTTTAGGGTTTTGAAAGATGTGAACCCTTAATACAAGTGGGCCTCTATCCTCATGTAAAGAGAGTGTAACCATAACAGTACAAATTGTACAAAAAGAACAATTACAAGCAAATGAAGTGTGTGTGGTGCTTTGGGGGGGAGGGAGACCGGGCAAGCACCAAAAGACTGAATAGGGAATGGGAATTATTTAAGAGTCACTGGATTATTTAATATTATCATATGTATATTATTAACACAATATCAATATCCATCCATCCATCCATTGTCTATCCCGCTTATTCCCTTTCGGGGTCGCAGGGGTCTGCTGGAGCCTATCCCAGCGCGTTAAGGCGAGAGGCAGGGATACACCCCAGATGGTCGCCAGCCAATCGTGGGGCACACACACCATTCACACACCATTCACTCTCACACCTATGGGCAATTTAGAGTTTACCAATTAACCTGAGCATGTTTTTTGTATTGTGGGAGGAAACCGGAGTACCCGGTGAAAACCCACGCAGACACGGGGAGAACATGCAAACTCCACACAGAAAGGCCCCAGACCCAGGCCCAAGGCGGTCTTGAACCTGCGACCTTCTTGCTGTGAGGCAACAGTGCTACCCACCGCACCACCGTGTCGCCCACAATATCAATATTTCATCTTTAAATCATAGTTATCAGTATGAATATATCGCGACCCTAGAGCTCACTTAATTAACTCTAGTTTTAACATTTAAACATTTCTTTCATACTAACTGCTTCTGATTTTTTTTTCTCTCTCTCTCTTTTTTTTTAAATTCTCGACATTGCAAATAATACAAAAATAAACAACCATTCCCTCCACGTTCTATCTGTCATTCCACACTAGCAACAAAAGTTCCAGGAGTCAATTTGGAATTTTAATGGGTCACACTTTTGACAGCCTGCATAGTAAATCCACTCTTGGAGGCCAGTGAAGACAGTTGAGGCCATCTATGATTTAGCGTGTCCTCAACACCCCCCCTCCGCTGTGGGCAGATGCACAACCTCACACCTCCTATAGCGGTGAGTTCACATGGTCATATATACGTGGATCCTACTAGTCTGTTGTGGCGCTGAAACAGTCCTGTCCAGCGTGTATAATTAAATAGGTATTGTGGTCCAAACTGCATTAATCTTTAAATGAATAATCGGATGACAGGATTCAAAAGAAGGCAGCGCTGTCAACAATCTGTCAAACTAAATAAAACAAACGCTGATGCAGTGTCTCTCTCTCTCCATCTCTCTCTACACTCTTTTGCTGCTATCGGTAGTGACTCCTGGGGCCAAATGTATAAACCATGTGTAATTTTGTTCCATCCTAAGTAAATATATTTGTCACTATGCATTACAGTAATTAGAGTGATACTGATCTTTACATAAATAAACAATTTCACTTTATAGTCACAATTACTTTATTTTTAGTTTAACATAATACTGTATAGCAAATAAATATATATATATGATCTAAGACTGCTAAACGAATTACAATGGAAACATGTGAAGTAATTGGATGTAATTATCGCTGATTGCCTGTGACCAAGGGGTGTAATTGTTTAGTCAGGTGACTGAGTGGCTACCTGCAGGTGTTTGGGAAGCCATTACAGTAAATTGTGGGCATGATTAGCGGGACTGTACACGTGTGCACGGTCTCAGGATGATTTAGATGTATGAGGATTGTTTACTGATACATGCACACGTGGCGTATTCCCAGCATGTGATTTGATTGGTTTATGTGGGTCTGTGAACACATTTAAATTGCAGTGCTCCAGTTTAGATGTAGGAGGAAGGAAAAAATGAACGCGTGCGCACACACACACACACACACACACACACACACGCACACACACAGGGTTTTATGCATCCAAAGGAAAGACTGCTTGTGCATGTTTCCTGCTGTGTTTGAACACAGATTTCTACACCATACATTTTCGATCCCACAGAGAGGCATGCGGTACAGCACTACTAATTATCCATTTATTAACAAAAGAGCAGGGTATGTAGGTATCAATTTATTTTAATTTGTGTGGTAGTAATTTACTGTACCATCCACTCAACATCATCCAAAACCAGTGACCAGCTGGAGGTTCAACTAATTGGCTGCCTAGACTGATTGGCTCCCAGGTCGGTTGACTAACTGACCAGATAAGTGTCTGACAGACTTAGCGATGGTCGACTGACTGACCGGCTGGTTGATGGAATAGCTTACTGGATGAACGGCTGGCTGGCTGAGTCAACCAGGATAATGCTGGCCCACAGAGTCAGAGCCAATAGAGCAGCAACAGCAACAGCCCGGGTTGAGGCTTTCGATACACTCTGATAAACGCATGTGCGCGTCCTATAAAACCCAAAGTTTTGTTGGAGAGAACAGTAATCCTTTATAAGCTGGGGAAAAAAAGATAAAGTGAGTTTGGATCTTATTTATAGAAGACTAAGTTACCTTTAATTGTAATTGGCCCTGACAGATATGTCGCTATTTGGCTGCGCATTATGTGCTCGGAGATTAAAAGGTCTGGTTTGGCACCAATATGTGTGATCAAGATGGATTAATGTACTTTAGTAATTTGGAGAATATTAAATTATTAAATGATTTATCATGATAGCACAAAATCCTTAATTAAAAACAAAATCCTTTTAAACTTTTACAAATATACTGTATATATTTGTCCTTTGATGGAATAGGTAATTACTTTGGTGTAACCTGCTTAAACATTAGCTAATAGCTTTTAGTTTGAATTGGATTAGAAGACATCTGTGTTGATTAGTAATTAATAAATTAAAATTAAAGGTCCTATATTGTAGAAAGTGAGATTTAAATTGCATTTTGATTAGGCAACGTGCACCAGGAGATATGCACGTTTTAACATCCTGTAGGTTCCTGCCTCCTTTGGAAGTAAGTATTTATATATTAGTTATATTTATTTTCAATGAAACAACAAAATACATTCCTAAACTGAGTAAGGACATTTGTCTTAACATTATAATGAAGAAAAATGTCCCAACCAATGTATGTATAACCTGAAATATTCCAGATTAGGCGTAGAAATTTGGTCAATCTGTAAACTGAAAGGCTTGTTAATGATTACTGCAGTACCAGATATTCATGCACAGCTTTGCCTATTCCAACAATAAAACAGTAGTTTACAACTGTATAGTGTTACTGGCTGTTTGGCTTTTATGTAATCTTAATTGCTCAAAGCGTTCAATATGTTCATCATGAAAGAGATTGATTTGCTATAGGATTTATAAATATAAATAAAATAAACTCTAAAAGTGGTATTTGTAATGGAAATGATCAAAGAATACAACAATATACAATTTACCTTCATCAATTTGAACATTAACATGTTCATCTGAGTTCCAGAGAGAGATGCAAAAATATATTGAGATGATTATTCAGTACTTAAGACTATAAATATGTCTCATTGAGGACATCAAAACATCAAATAAAAGCCAGGAAAAGTGAATGATCTAGGACCTTTCAGGAAATGAGCCTGAGCAGGAGCCTCGTGTGAGACTCTGCTCTCACAGTGACTCCCAAAAACGATGCACAGCCTCTTTATTTTGCCTTTGTTTTTTTTCCCTGCATATACAAATCTCCGCTTTTCACATTTATATCACATATAGGGTATTACCGTTTATATTTTACCCTGTCTTCCTCCTACACGAGCTGGTGTGTCTGTGTGTGTGTGTGTGTGTGTGTGTGTGTGTGTGTGTGTTTGTGTGTGTGTGTGTGTGTGTCTGATTATGTGCAGTTGCTCTTTGTATTTTGCTTTGCTTTTGTTTTGTTTGGTTTCTATTTACAGAGAAACATTAGGATGTGCTGCACCTGTGAAAAAATCCCCAATACATCCGCTTCTCTTTTGTCTTGTAAATCTGACTCTATGACAGATTCCTCTCTCTACACTCTGGTCAGTGTTCTGAAAATATAAACATTATGACACTCAGATTATTTAACAAAATATTATTTACCTAAAATTCTAAAATACCTAATTTGTGCACTGTGCACTAGTCTTTTGATTTCTTTAATCAGGCCAAATTAAGTAACAGCTAAGAGAGACAGAAATAAACTGTCACAAAAAAACTAATAAATTTAGCTTTCTACATGCTATTTCGGTGAGAGAATAACTTTATTACAGCAATATTACCAGTATTATGCTTTTACAATCTGATTGGGCAATGTAGGTTTTTTTTTTATTAGATCATTGTAAAAAATGAAACTTCCCTGAGGAAAATTAAATATTGGAATCATTTATACATTGAATTTAAATCCCCTGAATCAATTATGAGATCAAATTGGGGGCCTCTTAAAACTTTAGAAAAAGACCATCTCTTTCTATTTTCACAGAGGTGAGTGGGGATGCAGGAAGAATTTATTGTAAACTATTGTGCCTTAAGAAAAGAAAATAAAAACTTCTGAAGTGTTGCTCATAATTAGAAACCATTAAAGTATGACACACAGACATTATTTGACCTGTAATGTATTCAATTACATTTCAGTGCTCTTAAGTATTAAGTTGAAGAGCAAAAATCTTGTTCCAGTTCTTATCTTTTAAACTTTTAAACCCTCATTTTAATCGCACAACAGACTTTACGGGTTCAAATACTAATGTCAAAAGAATAATCTGGATGAAGTGGCCCTCTCAGAGCTTTTCTATAAACTCTCTCTGAGCATCCATCTCTCTCTCTCTCTCTGTTCTTTCACTCATTAATACGAATCTGGACATTTCATTACTCATCTATGGCTAGTTCTTCATTTCTTTAAGTACCGATCTCTCTCTACCTCTCTTTCTCTTTCTTTATTTCCTTGCTTTTGCACATCTTTCTTTACGTTCTCCGTTCAGAATCAATAATCCTTAAAAAGATAATACAATGGCTTTCTAATCCTATGAATATAATCATTAATATTGATAGCTCTCTGTGTAATTTCCTCTCACTCTCTCTGTTTCTCCTGCTGTATTCACACCTTACACACTTACACAAAAAATGATTAAACACAGGTGGTTATTTGAGGTTAAGAAGACCATGTTAATGTTACAAACCATCAGATCTCACAGATAAGAGAGTAATATTGGCAGAGTTGCTTTCATAAATTCGGTCAGCAACCGGAGAGTCGCAGACTGCTGCGAGGCCTCCAGGAAGGAGCGATCCGACGTTACAGGAAACGCTTGTTTGTGGTCAAACCAGCTGTGAGATGACAAGATCAATAGCAATTTGTACACTTGTACAAAGGTACAACCACTGCATGTGTGACATGGTTAGTCTCGCTGAGGTCAAAGGCTGGAAGCACGGTGAAATAGGTAAAATGTGACGTTAAAGTGGTTTTGGATGTTGAAACTGAATTTTAGATTTTTTTTTTAATGAACTTGTAAACATATAAGGGGAAACACAGTCATCAGCCCAATATTTCTATGCCTTTAATCTTCCCTGCAACTTCCGTTTGATGTCAAAATCTCAAGTCGAATCCTCAGGCTTAATAATCTCAAAGTGTGAGTAAAACCTGGGGCAATAGAGTTTTCTCCATAGCTGCCAACAGCTGCCAACATGTCAAAGTTCAAATCACTCACCAAAACACATCTTTTAAAATTAGCTTTTTAAGTTTAAACTGTAATTTCAATGTTTAATTTTGTATTTCTTTTACGTGATTATACTTATTTTTATCTCTGAAACTTTTTCTTCTTTATATTTTTTGTAAAGCAGGTCTGAGTACATTGAAAAGCATTTCCAAACACAATGAGGCGGTATAATTATTATAAATATTATTATTATGGCAAATCAGAATGTCTCTTAAAGAGAACTCAAGTGAAGGCAGCAGTACTTGTATTCTCAGCAAATTTAAACTTGATTTTTCATTTCCACGGTTTTTGAAGTCATTACTGGACTAATTTAAAAGAAAAAAAAGCCCAAGAAAAAAGCCCCATTTTTGTTCTATTCTCTTAACAGACATTGTGATTCATAACCCATCTTTTTTTTATGGAAGTTACAATTCTGAAATGTACATGTTGTATCCCGTTCCTCAAAAATTTGTCAATACAATCAGCAACTTAAATAATACAGATTTGGGGTTTGGGGGTTATTTGTGGGAGTTTGGCCTTGAGTTCCTGGTTCAAGGCCCTGCTGCTCTTTCGGTGGTCAGAAAAAGCAGGGAAGGAAAAAAACAATCAGGAAATTTAACCTGCAGCCATGCCAACAGAGAGAGGGTCTGTGAGGGTGTGTATGTGGTTCCTGCATAATGCTGAGGTAACGGAATGTCCTGCTCTTTAGGAGTCAGACCCCTCTGAGACCAGCAGCCTAGGGTTCATTTATTTCCTGATGTTGTCACTGAACCTGAATTTGGCTGCTGCAAAATTTCAGTTTGCTTTGCTTGCTGCCTTTTGATTCTGGTTGTTGTGGAGGCTGTGGACTCGGACACGAGGTCAGAACCGCAGGGCATGCATGTGTCAATCCCTTGAACCTTGTAGCAGATCCTAAATGTATTCTGTTTAATCTGAATAGACGACCATTCATGGTGATATAATTACTGTTCCTATAGCAGGCTAATTATAATAGGCTGTCATGTAGAACCATTTATGCTGAGTAGGCGCAAAGCATTTGACCTGAGCGTACGTGTGTGTGCTTCTCACCTCCTTTCTTCCTGCTGAATTTACTTATTTATTTTCTTGTCCTCCCTGTGTCACCGCCTCACCCCATCACTCGGACCGTGTCTCCCTCGCTTGCCTTTTCCCCGTCTTTCTAACCGATTGTTAATCGGTGATTACGGCAGCAACAAAAGGTTAGGTGTTGATGGGATTCTGTTGTCATGGGAAGTGCTAAAGGCGAAAGGCAGAATCCGCTGAGTTTAATGATCCTGCGCGGGTGTGTGTATGTTTAAAATCCCTCACTAAATCATGCATGAATATGACGTAGTTTGTTCAGGAGCTGCGCACACACACACACACACACACACACACACGCACACACACACACACACACACACACACACACACATACACACACGCATTTGTGTGCACGGTAGTGTACACAGACAGACTGTAGAAGATGGATGTCTTAGGTTCTCGGTAATGCTACTCCGTCTCAGTCTGTCTTCCTGAAAATGGCAATGTGTCACAATCATGGAGGATATATAGTTACACACACACAAACAGTTAGTTATAGACCAAGCTGGACTCACACACACAGATGAAGAAACAGAAAGAAACAGAAGATATGATGGGCTCATACACACAAAGACACATAACTGTTAAAGAAAAAGACAGTTTATTTCAACCAAATGTATTTCCCATCTTCATATGTCTTGCTAACTTCGCTGTCTCCGGGTCTGTTATACAAATTTAGGGGAATATTGCAAAAGTCTCTCCATCATCCAAAACAATGTGCCAAGCTGCTTACAGATTTCCAAATAAACACAATATTTACACTAATCACTACGAAAGTTTGAATGAAAAGTTAACGGCCGTTATGGCTGACTGTGTAGTAGAGCTGCAACTATTTATCAGTCATTTATTAGTCATTGACTATTAAACTAGTTTGATAAATGATAAGAAAATGTCAGAATTCTCTGGTTACAGATACTAAAATCTAATTATTTTCTGGTTTCTTTAGTCCTCTATACCAGTGAAGTGATGGTCTTTGGGTTGTGGACTGTTGGTCTTTTTATACACGTTTATTCCTCACTCAGGTCACAGGGGTCTGCTGAAGCCAATTCTATGGGGGAAGGTTTAGGGTTACACGCCAGGCAGGTCACCCACCTAACGTAGGGCACACACTCACACACTCATACGCTCACACGCTCACACCCACACACAATGCCCACAAATGCTGTAGTCCAGCAGCAGCAACAGGTCCCGACTGCAGAAAAAAGTTTTATGAGGAGCAGTGACTGCAGCAGTTTCTACGGAGCGTCGTCTTTCCTGGCCATCCTGTTGCTTTTCTGCCTCTATTCTCATGTTTCCTTGCAGTATACCAGGGGGGAGAGTCAGCTTCATGCATTTAAACAAAACAAGACAGGCACGCAATAACATATTCGCTGGTTGGGTTTAGCTGGCAAGTCGCCCTGGATATAGATCTTCGTGCAGCTATCCCCGATGGCTGTGTTCTCTATTTACTTTCGTTCAGTCTCGGAAAACAAACAAACATACATACAAATCATGTTTATATGGAAAGATGTAAATCAGAATTATGAATAATTATTGTGCATAACTCCAATTATACATCCATATTAGAGTGTGCATAATAATCAAACCCAGCCTCGAGAGGGGGACATTGTCAGTTTTACGTCTCTGCAGATGTGCTTTACACTTTTTGATATATGCATATTTTCACAAGTTGGATTTAGATTGAAGCACAGAAAACACTTGGTTTGGGTTAGGAAGAGATCATGGTTTGGGTCAGAGTGGTCAGTGGGCAACATGTTGGTGTAAAATGTCCAGCAGTGGTGTCGTACAGGCGTCTTCAAGAACTTTTCCAACTCAGTCCATGAAACACTCCTTTTCTACGGGGGATTGTGCATCAACATTCAACACATCCATGATTTGCAGGAACGTAAACTGGCAACATATTCCTCTGGAGGCTGGGCTGGTAATTATAGGGAAATAGTTTTTCTTGTTTTGTGTGTGTGTGTGTGTGTGTCAGCCGTCAGCCTCTGTATATGTGGTACAGCGATGTCTGTTTCTGTGTGATTACTAATAATCATATTGTTTCTGGCATTTGAGTGTTTTTTTTTGTTTCACATGTTGCATAATAATAACTCTGCAGGTCGGTAAATCGGGCACATAGAAACTGTTGCTATAGAAACACCAGAATAAAAGCACCCTCCCTGGTAACGACACAAGTTTTCATTTCTTCCTGTGAGCCGGGGAAAGGGAATTTCTCTTTTTGTATTCTCTCTCTTTCTTCCCTTTCCCCCCTCTCTATCTTTTTGAAATGAGACAACAGCTTCTCCCCCTTCCGCATGTTCCACTTTTCCACTTTTCATCGCGTGTCTTGCTCCCTCTTCTCCTCCTCCTCCTTTTCTCCTTTGCCACCTTCCCTTCGACTTCCTCAGAGAGCCAATTTTTATTTTTTGCAAGTCAGATTCATTGCACTAGTGCACTCGGCTTGACTGACAGATTTCCAGTAATATCATGTCCAGAGGCTGTGGCTCTCTGGCGGTGCACCTGCGGCGCTAATGTAAAAGAGGCAGGATTAGGAGGAATAAATTATCGGTATCAATCATGGGCAATTCTTCTCATCCCATTTAACAGCGATGTGCTCCCACCACACACTGGCATTTTTTGTAATGGAGAAAAGAGCTCAGAAAATCTCCCGAGAGGAAACCAATGCTTTTATCAGGAGGCACAGAGTCCTCTGAGCAAGAGCACACACACCGTACCGAACATGCAACAAGTGTGTGTCCGCTTTGGCACTAATTCAGCAGAATCCATTCATTTATGAATGTGGAGAGCGAGGCTTTGAAAATATGGACTGTCCTTGGAACTATAGGGTGCAGGTACATGGGCTGCCTTTAGGTTTTTTTTTCATCAATTGAGAATATATGGGAATTACTATGATATAAAAATCACTCCTCTCTGACTTTTCACAGTAATCACGTCTGATGTGTATTCTTATATTTTTTAGAGAGGTTTGCTTTTCACAACAAACTGAAATTGCTACATAAAAACAATATATTCAATACATTTTATGATGTGGTTTGAGCCGTCTCTGCAGAACTCAGAACGACACCGATTCACCAAATTTGTAAAGACTTCTACCTCTATTGTTACATTGTGAATTGTGTGCACAAAACTAATTTACCGTTTTTCTTTGCAAAGGACGCTAGAAGTTTTCTTACCTTAATCATTTTGATAATCGACAGGGTAATCATCTGTAAAATTTGTCGTCAGATACAGCCCTAATGAACACATTCACCTGGGATGAACATTTAATGTGATCAGTTATTTCTAAATTTGTTTTATTTGCCTAACCGCTCCCATCAGGATTTTAGGATTTTTTTTTTTAACCCTACCCCTTTTTTGTGATTTTTTGAGTGATTTAGTTACTTTTAATCACTTAATCCCCATCTAAATTGGTTCAAAAAAAAAAAAAAAAAAAATAGAATAACACTGATGCTGTTTCCTAAATCATGTAGTTCTGCACCTAAACTTAATATTTTATGTACATAAGTGTGTTCACACTAAGTACTGTGAAAATGTTGTGCACTGCGCACTTGAGGTATCTTGAGTGTATCACAGTGACATAGTGGAACCTACGCACAAAGATAGTGAAAGTTTTCGTTGTGTCTGAGGCATCTACTGAGCTGATACTGGCGCCAATGTCTTGAAAAAACACTCATTGAAATGCAAAAACACACACACACAACAGTAAAACACAATGCTGTCCTTAACCCTGCCCCCCCCACATCATAGCAGTCAAACGTATTGTTGTGTGGAAAACACACACACGCACACACGCTGCAACCTGCTAGCTCATGTGAAACGTCAATGTCCCTACAGATGAATATCAGAGCACACTGCAGCATATAGCATATTAGGGCCCCAAGGGCAAGTACAGAGATGAGCTTCATCTCTCTTTCTCTTGTTCTCTCTTTACTGCTCTTGTACTCTTTACTCTCTCTCTCTCTCTCTCTCTCTCTCTCTCTCTCTCTCTCCCCTCTCCTCTCTTTCTTTGCTCTGTGTTTGCATTCATCAGTTCCTCTCTTAGTCATTTTTTTCTCTTTGTGTGTGTTTTTCTCCCTCACTTATAAGTTCTAGGTGCTTTCTAGAAATATCTACCTTTTGATTTCATTCCTATTGCCTCTGTACTTTTCTGTTATCCATTTTTATATACAACACACACACACACACACACACACACACACACACACGCCTACAAGCTCATGCGTGCCCTTGACATGCAGCTGTGTGTCCATTACTGTAGTGGCAAGTTAGGCCGGCTATCACACCTTTTTGGAAACCACTACCACTGGGTAGCAGCTGTTCTGCGTGCGTGTGTGTGTGTGATGATTTCAGGCATTTCAACTGTGCACTGTGATACAAACACAGTTATTACACAAATGGCTCAGCAGAGCATCGCAATAGTAACTTAAAAACAAGTCCACCAGGACTGTTTAACTCCAGAGACCCAGGCGTGAAAAAACAGGAAGGAAGAGCGCTACGGTTAGAGAGAAGCACCCAACGAGTGAACTCTCTGCGATATAAACTGTACTTTCCTTCCCTCCTCGCCTCCAGTAAAAGCCCCGGTTAGAACTGTAAAATACTCCATTTCATGAGCTGTTGCAGGTGTAACTAATTAGGTAAATACCCGAATTGACAGAAGCCAATTAATTTCGCCGGAGAGCGGCGGCTGAATTATTTACGACTGATTTGCTTGAGCCGCTCTCCGGCCGTGAGTCTGTAAACGACACGTCGTGGTTAAGGATGCTATCAGCCCAGGTGTTGACACTTCATTTCTATTGAAGTATGTATTTCAGAAAAAACTCCTGTGTGTGAAGCTCATTAAGGAAAAATGTTCCTAGGTCCTGTTCCGGTTTAGAGACCAATAAGAGCCTGAAATGTGAGGCAATGTAGCTAGAACATATTATTAATGTAAAATATTTCATTTCATAAACTATGATTATTGATAGTTTTTATTTATCTATTTTGATAACGGCCAGTAGAATAAAGGCTGAATGTATGATATTAAACCTGATTTGGTGTTTGTCTGTTAAATGACCGGCTGTTTGATTTAATTATAGCTCCAAGGGATATATGACGTTTATGAGCCAAGGAAGCAACTGTCTCCTGCCCTCTGATGTGTAGATTGTGGGGTAGTAAAAGAATAAAAAAGCTGTTCAAACACTACAGAAGGTTTATTTTGTTCTGATTTTCCCGGAAAAATTCTGTTTCATTATGTTGTCAGTAAAATTATTCAATGTTAAATTTCAAACACATATCTGCAAGGTTTTTATGTAAATAGGCCAATAAACTGATTTAATTTCTTTGTGGTTTTGTATTGTTGCTGGTCTATATTCTCCAGGCTGATCCAGTATTACTCAATGGTTCCATGACTCATTGTCAGTGGAGGTGTTCAATTTCACTCTGCTTCCAACCTACATACATTTGTATTTTTTATTTTACTAAGGATCATTATAAGAGCTCAAGTAATTCTTTGGTAGTTCACTGAAGAAAGGCTAAGGAATAAGGTTAAAAACAAAGAAACATCACTGTGTCTTAGAGCCTGATTAAATTCATTCCTGATAATGATGATAATTGTTGAATGTGTAAATACTAAAATTAATTAGAGTAAATATCCTTAGTTAAAGAGAAAAGAAAAGACGCAATGGCAGAGAGGAGAACAGAAAAATGCCAGATTGTTAGAGATATTAATTAAAACCAAAAGAAAAACTGGCAGTAATTTACAGTAAATTTTAACTGAAATAAAATGGTTTAATAGGCTTTTAATCTCTACCAGTTACAGTTAGTTAAAGGTCTTGTGAAAAGATACTTACTCATAATTGTTATATTAAACATTTTTGGGAGGATTTCATGAATCGGTTGTGCCAGATTACAGTAAGTACATCATGCACGTTGAGTTTTTTTTTAAACAGACAAACAAAAGTAACCTCCGCCGACTGTCAGAGGAATTAGGCCACGGGACGGCTTCCATTTGTTCCTGCAGTAAAATGAGCATTACTGTCAGATGAAACAAGCAATTGATTCCCGCTGTCAGGGATAAATATCTTTATTGAGGAAAGAAGATTAAAGGAAGAGAGGAAGAGAGAGAGAGACAGAAGGAGAGGAAGCTGGAAAAAAATGGGACAAATGGAGCAAAATGATTCAGAGTCGGACTCTGGTGCTGCGGGGGTGCTGTTCTGTCAGCGATGACGGGGTGACCCAACCCTGACCACAATAGCTACGGTTTATATCAGAACATCCCAACATAATACACCAGTTTACCACATACAGAGATACACTTGAATGCACCCAAATACACACACACACACACACACACACACACATTCACACTCACAAACGTATAGAGGATTGCTTACCGCTGCTTGCTCTCAGCTCCCTTTTTGCTTTGCTGCGCTTTAACACATGTTCCGTTCAGCAGATTGCTGAGTTCATGGATTTGATATTCCCACCTCGTCTTGACCGCTGAAGATCCTAATGTGTTTTCTGCTGAATTATGTTTGTTTGTGTGTGTGTGTGTGCGTGTGTGTGTGTAAGCCTTTACCCTGGGCTCTCTGTACAAGGTTAACTTTTCTAGAAGGAAATGGAATTCATAGGCGTTTTTTTTAAGCTTATCCTATGGGTAAGTTAAATATTGGCTACACAGATTTTTTTTTCTTCTCCAGTGATAACACTGTGAGCCAGTAGGGTGTCGGTGGTTTCCATTGTCACATCTTTTCTAGTTAGATTGCTCCATGGGCTCCGGTGTTTTTCCCCTTTCGTCGGCTCAGGAGCACCACCGCACAGCGGCGAGGAAAGAAAAAGAGAAGAATACAAGGTTAGAGTTGATGTCAGGACCTTGTGTTGCTTAACAATCAATATTTTCTCAACAATGGTGTATCGGTATGGAACGTGATTGAGAGGAGTCTCGCACATTGTGATGACGATACACGGATTTATTAGCATGCAGATGTCATTGGAATAATAAGGGTTCATACTGAGTTACGACCCATTGTGCAGCTTTCGGGCTCTTTTGGTCCAAATGTCACACATCCATAACGTTTTTGGTTTTTTTTGACCATAGCAGATGTTTTCAGCACGAAAGCTTTGATAAACCCTCTGTACACCTCCTCCTCAGCACCGAGCTGCAGACAGACAGAGAGCAATAGAGCCGGAAATTTCCCCCAGGAGTTAGCGCCGACCAACAGGCCTAAAAGTAGAGTGAGTTTTTAGATTTAGAAATATCAGGAGGCTGGAAGCACCAAATGATGCAAATGATGATCCAAACTATGTTATTTACATCCTGGTATTAGTTTGGTGTTATTCGGCAGATTGGCAGATGGTGGCAGTAATGTGACTGTGAATGTAGTAAACTGCCAACAAAGGCAATGAAAAAGAAGAAGAAACAACAGGGCTGGGCCATATTAAAATAATAAATAAATATTGATAATTGATTGATTTTCTTTTATATATTACTTTTAAAAGGAGGCAGGCAATATAGACAGAACATATATTGATATAAAAATATTTCATATCAGTAGATAAGAGTGATTATTGATCATTTTTAATTCTCTTCTTTACTTCTAATACCCTAGCGAGGAATAACCAAGTGAGAGTCACGGATTCAAGGTCTTGAGCTGAGGCCTTTATGTTTGGAGTTTGCATATCCTCTGTGGGAACTTTTCTCATTTTCTTTGGTGTTGGCTAACGGCTTAGCGTGCGGTCTTTTAGAGACGCTACACTACTAGACATGTGGAGAGGCATTTGTTGTAGAGGCAGTCAATTCAACTACAGTATAAACAGCTGCAGGAAACTCTGGGAATTGAGAAAGGAGCAGTTCTAGAAATAGCGGATAAGATCTCTAGGGATAAGTATCAATAGGTTTGAAGCCAATATCAGTATGTTTACATGCAGAGCTTTACCGAGCTAGGCTCAAAATTTGATTTTTTAGTTTAGTTGGTTTACTTTTCTCAGTTTACATGCAACTGAGAAAATCCAATGACAAGTGGCATCACCTGTTGCTTCAATTGTTTAATATGCCTATAGATATACACGTATTATTATTGACTTCACAGTTATCTGTAAAAAACTGAATGCAAGCAATTTAATATGCTTATAATCTTAATAATCTGGGCTGGTGCTGTCTCTGCTGAGAATAAGATACAGGTTTCCTTTTGTTTCCCTCTCTCTTCTTAATTAAAATGAGAAATGTGAACATGCATTGAATTGGCACTAATGCTGTTTTTTATTTTTTCTTTGCTTGGCCGCTTCTGGTGAATTCTCCACTCCACTTTGTCCAGCTTCAGTCTGACTAAGGCGTCTACATGCATTTTAAAACACGACCATAGTCCGATTAACACAATAATTAGGTTTTCTCAAGTGTCCTGTAAACAGACTTTTTGTCTCTCGGCTGAAGGTGAGAAAGCAATCACACAAACACAAGAGCCGCATGATTAAAAGGTTTGCTGCGGCTCTAAACATCCCTGATCTTTTGAGTCAATTTCACAGCTCTCTCTGACCTCTATCAACACTGTTATCACAATTTATTTTTCCCCAAGATGATCCGTGTCATAAACTACATGAGTCTAAAAGTTGCCAGAGGATGCAGGACCCTGTAGCTTTTCATATCCTAGGAGTGTGTTCTAGGAGTTGTTGGGCTCAGGGAGGACCCATTTATAAATGGCACGACCAGTTTTTTTCCTAATATGGGACCTTTTTAAGAGGAAGTCATAATTCTTGTAATGGGAAGTGTTTTGGTGATGTGTGGTATCATTGTTTCCATCTCTCTACAAGTTTTAATATTACAATTGTTTTTTGTCGAATAAAAGTCATAATAAGGACTCGACTGTGTTGTTTTGATCGTATTCAGCAGAGTAGACAGACAACAAAATAAACTTTATTGTACCCTAAAGGAAATTTTTTCTTGGGCATAATACTACATTTCATTGCTTCACAAAACAAAATAAAGAAACATCACAGAAGAAATATCAGCACAAAAACTGTTCTGTCACATAAAACAAACATTTAACTGGAAGCTGTATATAAATATACAATCTCAGTCTCAGTCACCTTTTCTGTCTCAGCTATCAGTCAACCAATATATCAGTTTAACCATCTGACCCTAAAACCGGCCGATCCTCACAACCCGCGTGGCATTCTAACACTGGATTTGCCATCACTTCATAAAGGTTTTCCTTGGGCTTTGGCGTCAATGGATTGACAGCAAGCCTCCAAACAAACAAGCATGGTCAGCTCTGCTGAGACTGGCAGAGCAAATTCAAATAATGGAATGACAGAATTATAGCCAGTGTGCTGAAAAATACATCAGTCATTATTTGTAAAAAACCTTTGAAAGCTGTTTTTCTGTCTGGCACCACAGTTATCACAGAACACAGCAAGGAGAGGAGTTAGGCCAAAGATGAACTATTGAATTTTACATTTTCTTTGTTTCTCCATCTGTTGAATATTTATATTCAGCATTGTCTTCTGAATCATCCATTCCTTCTGTTGAAATTTAGGGCTAAATATACATCACATAATGAGAATATGTGCTATGGATGTACCTAAAGTTTCTAAACTAGTCGAGATGCATAATGGAAGTGGATACTAATCATTTCATCTCATGTTTGTTTGAAGGCACACGATATTGAAAGGTCAATCGGACCAATTTTGATTTAGTTTCAGATGTGAAAGCAGCCTACTCTGGAGTATAAAATGTAAGAGGACAAATATTTATTATTTTTCGAACAATGAAATATATTTTCCAGAATGGAGGTCCAATACATGACAGAAAACATGACATGTTATATTTAACATTATTCACCAATCTCTCCAGCTAACACAAAACAGTGCATCCACCTTTACACTTCAGTTAACATTAGGGTTGTAAGGATTTGTGTATTCGTCCCATATTGTTTTGGTATGTGACCCAATTACTAACAGCATTGTTTAATAATCCACTTACTTTAACATATGGAAAAAAAGGACACGTTTCACCCTGGACCCTTTTTTCCATGGTACCACTTTGCTGTATAGGCTCACAGATGTATTCCTACCAGCTCAGCCTAGCCTGGTTTCCTTCTAGCGTCTCTGTCGTCAAAATGACAAATGACAGACCCCTAACACGAGCTGAGTGCAACACACAAAATGTGCTCCGTAGTAAAACAATCATTACATTAACATGCTTTTATTGTATTAGTATCACACTATCACCATGTTATGATCACATTATCATAGTGTTATTATTACATGAACAGTGACAGACCTATTGAAAAAAGGAAGCTACTCAGTGGTAGGGTGGAGAATGACTGAGTATAGTCTTCCATCAAAAGCCTCCAGTCTGATGTATGTATGAATCATGAAGATGTTTTATGATACACGCACATCCTGCCTCTGACTTTGTCCTTTTGGTCTGCTGCTAGCTTTGATTGTGTCTCACACACACTCACACACACACACACACACACACACACACACACAGACACACACATTCACCCTCAACATCCATCCTGCCTACAGTTTCTCTGCTACAAACAGAAACCTCTATACTTTTCTGAAAAGGTTTGGGAATTACTCGTGTGTGTGTGTGTGTGTGTGTGTGTGTGTGTATGTGTGATACATGTCTGCTCCATTCTGCTGTTGTCATGGTGACTGATGACTGTCCTGTCACTTACCTCCGTGTTCGTTTAGCCGATCATCTTCTATAGATAAAATAAATTGTGCTGAGTAAAGTTATGTGTGTCTAATTTGTATCTGATGTGTGATGGTACCGTTTTCAGTATTGTTTGGTTATTGTTTTTTTTTTTTAATGGACATAATATACACATGCCCTGATCTACATTATATTTATCGTATGGGGCTTCACTAGAATATTTTTGCATCATTTGCAGTTAAAAACAAACAAACTAAAAACTCCTTATTTATCCTTTGAGCAGCCCCTCAGTTCAGTCTCTGTCTGAAATGGGTCATTTTAGGTTGTCTTTTTAAGCCCCCTCCCCCTCGCTAGGAGCCAGATCTCTTTTGATTGGTTACCCCTGAAGACCTAGTGGTTGCTTCGGATACTACAATCCAATACTATCAACAAACCATTGTCCATTTTGCACAGCCATTCTGCCACTATGGCGCAATTAATTCTCTACACTATGCCTCCTCTACCCCAGTCTCAGCAATTTATACTGCACCAAAAAAACTGGCGTTTTGCCACCTTGTGTGTGAATTTTAGACAGCTTGCCAGTGCGCTGAAATCAGAAACATGATCGTAATCTGTGGCGCGACAGCATTGGCTTCTAGTGTGTAATAAGTGGACAGACGTAGCCAATCAGAGAGCTAGAATACACTAAAACGCAAATGAACAGCTACATAGTGTCATGGAGTTGTTTGAGAGGTCTCTGGTGGCTGCTGCTAAATGCTCATATTGGCAAAGAGTAAATCCACTCATTCTGCGTTAAATAAACTGTTTCCCTCAGTGGTTTATTTAACATTTAGAGTTAACACACAGAGTTAACAATTGTTAACAAACAATTATCCATACATTTTAAAGTTGGAGTCTGAACTGTGAGAACAGACAATGCCAACACTTGGAAAACCGCCTTAACAATCACGGCTATAGAACTGACATTGTTTAATGGGCGGGAACGATGAGCTGACGTCGGTTTGTCAGGAAGACAGATAGAAATGTAACTATATGCTAACAAGTTTCTGAAAATTAACTACGTTTGCACCATGCTCTTCAGTGAATTTCACATTTGAACCAGAAATAATAAACAAAAAGAGGTGAAATTGATTCCGAACATCTTTTTTTTCAGCAATTTCATTTCCTTTCTCTTTAATTCCTCCTGCAACAAGGGTTCTTCAAAGAAGTTGCATTGACAAAGTGCAATTTTCATTTGTTCTGAAGCAGCATTGAGTAAAAGACAGCGTGATAGCATCTGGTAAACATGCCATAGGCAAAGCTGTTGACAACATAGTTGGCTCCATAGAATCGTAGTATTTTGCAGGTACCTGCTTTTATCCCTGCTAAACACCGGCTAAACGGCCATAATGCTCCACTCTAACTGCAGCATCATTTACTTAAACTGTTTGACAGTGGGCTGATGGAGCGCGAGAAACGGCGAGAGAGCGAAAGACAGACAGAGAGGTTGTGGTATTTGTTCTTTGTGTGATAAATATAGGAGGTGTGTGGGTGGAATAAAAACAAGCCAACACTCTAGCGGGATAAGAGAGGAAACGCAGAGAGAGAGATGTAATGACACCAGGAGAGAGACAATATGACACAGGGATAATAATAGCGAGAAAGCCAGGAAGAGACCTAATGACACTTAGGGAGAGAGGTGATGATTCTAACACGGAGATAATTGTAGTGAAAGAGGATGAATGAAACGTGAAGCGATGAGAACAGGACAGAGGTAGAGGACAGGGAGAGGTGGAGAGGTGGAGAAAGCGATACGGAAGAGAGGAATGGAGCTGCAGGAAGGAAGAGATGCTCGGATACAGGTACACAGATCGCGATAACACCGGCGTAATAAAGAGAGCGCGGATGGAGAGGAAGTTGAAAAGAGAGACAGGGAGAGATAGAAGATGGAGGGAAACCGAGAGACGCATGTTGTGAGAGAGACACAATGATTCTGACACGGAGATAATGAAAAAGAGGGAGGGGGTGGTACATGAGAAGAGGTGGTTTAGAAAAGGAAGAGGGAAAAAAAAACAAGGATGCCAGAAAAAAAAAAGACAGACTCTTCTCCTCTCTCCTCTCCTCCACTTTTTTTCACAGCCAGTATTGAATCACTGCAGTCAATAGTCCTACACAGCGTAACTTAGAAAGATGCATTTGATTTGTAGCCCAGCATGCCATGGAAAGAGGAGGCCGCCACTTGATTTATGAGCCGGGGACCTTGTGGTCAGGTTCTACTGGAGCGTTCTACCTCTCTGCTGCACCTCAACACCTCAAATATAACACACCTGTCAGTTTTTCCTGTAGACCCGTTCACTGATTATGTTGATTTTTTTGGCAAAAAAAGATGCATTCATGTTAATTGACATGTAACTAACTTGGCAATAAAAATGTGGTTATATTGATCAATATCCATAATTATTGAGGGACCTACTTTAAATACTGAAACATAGGGGCGGGTGATATACATATTTCCTATCAGTGGATAATTATTGTGATTGTTATTGCTCCATTATCGAGTGAAAAACATTGTTTTATATCGAGGGAAATATGATGTTTGTGAGTCAAGTAATTTTTTTATACAAACCTTAAGTAATATATTTACATTGTTTTACAGCCCAGCATTGTTTTCTTATGTGAGCTATACATTCTTCAGACGACCTGTTTCTGTTCACTGTGACTGTCTATACACGGTGTTATGGACAGGGAGCGGTTGATATCTCCATTTCTATGATACCGCAGGTGGCTGGAGGGAGTTTGTTGGTGTTTTATCATGATATAAATCACGTGTTTTCTGTTTAAGAAGCACAGATGAGGAAGATAGTACCTAATCGCACATCTTTTTTACTTGAGTGCTTACATCTTCAGTCTAATCTCCAGCGCTGCTGATAAGTATGTGGATTTGTTTACATGGTTATAACAGAAGTGGATATAAGAGGACAGAAATGCTTGCTGTCAGGACTGGGAAAAAAAAGAATTTCTGCTTCATATGTTCTACTTTTCAGTTTACATTTTTGAGATATCATCAATGTAATGTATAACAACATGATCGGTGTTTGGGGTCTGTGTTATCAGTGCACCATTAAATTGCATATGACATTACAAAGTCAAGGAAGTGCAAATGAGCCCACACCTTATCTAAAATAGAAAAAAAACAGTAAACAATAAAAGTAGCTGTTTGCATGATATGGGGCCTTTCTAATACGAGTTTATTAATCACTACTCGTTTTCCATCACAATGTTGAACATTGTTCTTGCACATACATGTGCGTATGATGATCAGGTTATTTGCATCAGGGTGAAGCATATTATTATATTTGTAGTTTCTCACACTGTTAAATATTGATTGACTTTTCGTCGTAGCAAGTGAAGAAAGTAAAATGAGCTCGAAATATATTATATGCTGTGTTTTCCTGAACATCTGTTTCCGTGACAACAATACAAACCCACAAATTACACAGATTTGAATATGCGCCTAACCTTTTCCCATCAAATAATTTGGCAATCCTGATAATAGAGGAACAGACGGTACCTGCGTTGAGCCAAACAAAGCTTTTACATCTCAACACCCATTGGATTGATTGCGATGACATTTTGTCACAGACATTCCTGCTCCCCAGAGGATGAAACCTCTGGACGTTGGGGATCCCCTGACTTTTCCTTTCAGAGGCACCATGACATTTGGTACAAACAGAAGTAGAGTTTTGTTAATAATACATTTCATTGTTTCAGGTTCGTACTCATTTAGACAACATGTTAAATTGTTGGAATATACGGACCATATGGTTTTCAGTTATTGGACAGTCTCTCTTACAGCTGAGGCTAACACTAAACACTAAGGAAGTAGAACAACATCAACAAAGAGACGAGGCAAAATACTTTTTTTTTTTCTAATGAAATGCCCCAAGTGTGGCACCACAATATGGCATCCAGCACGATGAAAAATATCCGCTGAATTGTCCTTATCCCATCTGCTGAGCGGGGGCAGACGGGGTATCTGGCAGCAGGATGTGGACATGAAGATGGAGAGAGAGACAACTGGAGACGGAACGGGAGAGGGACACGGAGACAGCTGAGGGGCAGAGGTGAACTGGGTCGGAAAAGACAGCCGAGAACAATCTGAAATTAATCTGGACACTCCAGATGGTTTGAAGCTTTGTGCGGGAGCTCGCTGATGTGTTTTATGCGTCTCTGCTGCTGCCAGCCTCCCCACTTTGGACCCACGTATAAAAGTATATACGTGTCTGTGTGGTTTCGTGTTACTTAAGACAAACATCAACATCTGGTATGTGCGCAAAGTACTGATTTAATTTTGGTGGGAGAAAGAAATAAAACAAACAAACACACAAACAGACATCTATATTGTTAGTTGACTAAATTATTACCTTGATGTCCATGTAGGCGTACAGCACATTTCTGTGTGTGTGTGTGTGTGTGTGTGTTTAAAAGACTGTGTTTCCAGTAATATAAGGTTAATAAATCAATAGCCATCACTATCTGAGAAACAATTACTGCTGGCTTTCATGTTGGACACACACACACACACACACACACACACACACGCACGCACACACAGACACACACACTGCTGCGTGTTCACTATATTCTAGTAACGTCAGGAGTAAACTGTATAAAGTGTTTCTTGTGGACAGAGAAGCAGAAGATGAAAGATGGAGAGGAGAAAGAAGTGAAAGGGGAGTTCGTAAATGATGAAAGAGGCGAGGAGACGGTGTTGAGACATCATGTCACCAAGAAGATCCTTAAACCTTGATTTTCTTTTACACGTGTTCACTGTTGTGCCATCGATCCATTGTAACACAGCGTGTAAACTCGAAGTGGCACACTGTCCTCCATGACATCCTTTTGTTTGCTGCTTTGCATCATCATAAATCCGAGCTCGGTTAGCTGGTTCAGGCTTTCTTTAAATTCGGTTTGCTTTAGTAGTATCATCCTCTGTTGTGTGTTTTAGTCGGACATGCTTGGTTCTGGTTGACTTTGATAAACTGGTTTGCTTTTGTCAAGTGCAGTCATTGCTTTGACCAGATTTGTTACACCACAGCTTAGATTTTTTAGCTTTAAAATCTTTAAAACCTTTATTACTAATTTACTGACTTTCTTATTTTATTGCCAGAATTTCACACTTAACCTCACAGGGGGTCGTCTAATTTTTACCAGACATCTACAGTATAGCCTGTTACACACATGCCTCTGTGTCTCCTGCATATGTGCAAGTTCACAGTGACTGATGCAGAGTGGGACTGTTCAGGGTTTTTTCTTTCAGCAAGTGCCTTTAGTTTCAACAAGATAATCATAATACCTGCAGATTTTGAACGCCAACATACTGGGTAATAATTGACTTTAAGTGACCGTTCATTTCATTCTATGTTCTGGGAAAAGAATCGGTGTAATTCGCAGGTATGTGAAGGGTTTATTTTAGGACATTTGTTACAAGTTGTTGCAATTTAGTACCCACCTAATCATACATTATGTTATACAGTATATTCATTTGTCAAAAAATATTTAACAGACACAACCATTTACTCAGTGTCTCCTTTTGGCAAACTAAATACCTAATACCTAATTCTCAGGTTACATTTAAACCTGCATTATACTTCATTTAAACTGTCAGTTAAACAATTGTTTATGCCAATTTATTATTTGTTCTGCAAATCAAGAACTAAATGACTCCAAATATGATTGGAACAAATATGCTTTTGTTTTTTTTTTCCCTCTGAGTTGTACCAAATTATGCCACCCTTTTGTACACTTCTTAAATACCTGCAAATTGCATGTGTTTTCATTCCAAGACCTTTAAAATAAAGCTTTGCTAATAGACAATAGTTCACTCAAGTGTTTTAGTTTGTGTGTATGTGTGCATACGTTTACTCGTGTGTGTGATTCATGTAGCATATGTAGAAGATAATGTTTGAGTGTTTAATGTCACTGTGATCACACAGTACATGCTGTTAAACACCATGCAGCGTTCTCCCTGTCTGTGTCAGTGTTTACAACACACACATGTCACGAGGGGCTACTTGTGGTCTGAGATCAGTAGATTGTAGCACTGATGTTGTCGGGGTGGGGACATGAAACCTAAAAATATACACAATATGTATTCATTTTCAGGCACTTCACATGGAAGCGCCACATGCCATATGCTGTAGTATCATGGGAGGCTACGTGGCATGTGTTGCATTACGTTGGAGTCGCATGAGAGGGACAAGAAGAGCGGGAAAGGGAGAGAGAGAGAGAGAGAGGCTTGTAACCGTGGCAACAGTTTGCGTGGCACATGTTTGAGTGATGATTTAAGATGTCCTTGTTTCAAATACACACTCCATTGCAGTGATTGTTACGTTTTGAAGGCCACAATTTAAAAAAAAAGAAGAAAAAAAGTGGTTTTCATAACTATGGTATCATTCTCTCTGTGTTGACTTCTTCTAATTTCTACAGAATCTGACAGATAGAAAAGGTTAAAGTGACAGCCAAGGTTAAAATCTTCGTCTTTTAAATCTCAAGTACGAAACACAAGAAGGGACAAACATGATCTGGTGCCTAAACGATATCATTTAATATATTCTAATGCTATTTTTTTTTATCTTGTCTCTCTCTTGCAGCTGAATCTTGCGGCGGAGTCGTCCAAGGCTTGAACGGCACCATAGAATCTCCGGGTTTCCCCCACGGCTACCCCAACTACGCCAACTGTACGTGGCTGATAATAACGGGGGAGAGAAACAGAATCCAGCTAACCTTCGTCACGCTGGCGCTGGAGGAAGACTTTGATATCGTATCGGTTTACGACGGACAACCGTCGCCTGGCAATTTAAAAATGAGGTTAGAGACCATCCTTTCATTTACAGTCTTCTTTTCCTGCTCCTGGTTGCTTGAGTTAACTGGAGCCCACGTTCTTCACCACCATCAAGATATTCTGCCTAATAACTAAATAATTAGAACATATTTGCTGTATGTGTGAGTAGGTCGTGAAAGGTCAGTTTGTTTCCACCTTGTGTTATCAGAGCATGAATATGCTTAACACACAGCACGTTTAACTGTGCTGTAATGTTATAGGAAGAGGGGTTGATTCATATCAGTTGCTACTAAATCCTGATCGATATGTACAGAAAAAAGCAATTTCTTGGCAGACATCTTTAACCCTCATGCCCTGCTTAAATTTTGCTCCCTCTTGACACCTTCATCGCAATCATCGCACATCAATATTTTTCTGCCTTTTTTTATGAATCTCTTAAACAACACCTAACCTGCTCAAAACGACCAAACATTTAATAATTTTCAGGATTTCAATGCTTCAAAGGACATTTTATCTATTTGAATCGTATTTTCTTTAAAAAAAACACACACACACAAAATGTAATTATTTTCCATGCAATAAATAGATATAGGAATAGGAGGATGGAACTTAGAAGAGTTTCTGCAAGATAATAATATTAATAATAATATTCTTTCCAAAAGCTGTAGCACAGCCAAAATGATCACTAAATATAAGAAAGTTGACAAAAATGCCAGAGGGTTAAATTCTGAATATGAATTTATTCATTTCATAATTTACTCAACTTTATGTCACAAGTCTTTTGGCCGAGAACAGGATGTGTGGAAAAAAGTGATATTTCTTGCCTGTTTATTCAGTAATAAGATAAGATAAGATAAGACTTTATTGATCCCACAACGGGGAAATGTGTGTGTTACGGCAGAGTTACAGAAAAGGAGAAGAAAATAAAGCTGAAGATAAAAAAACTATAAAGAAATAAAAATAAAAAACACACAACACAATGTACAAATTCGCACAATTTGTTGATGAACCACATACACAGTATGCATTATCGACATAGAATGGAGAGGCAATGCAAATATCAACTCAATTTTTCACGTTAGCCTGTTTGCATGAGAGTTGCGGCCTGACCGCTGCCAGAGTGGGAATGTGAGAGGAGGTATTGTTTAGTTTGGGAATTGTGGGAGAAAAAAAGAGTCTAATGTTTAAAAGAAATTAGGAGAAATGTCTCTGCTATGTTGCCTCGGGCTTATTTAGCAACATTCAACTCCGTTATTTAGGCTACAGGGGATTTTGATAAACCTTGTGGGGCTTGAAGCAGCAACGACTTGTTCCTTTTTATGTAGAACAGTGTAATGCAGAACAGTGGGATGGGGGGGGGGTCATCTTCCAAAACACCCACAGCAAATAATGTATATAAAAACACGATGGGAAGCACTTTACTGAAAAGGATGGACCTGCAACTTCATAAAGATTTGAGCACAGATGTGGTGGTGACAAAGCGATGATTGGTTCTATAATTAAATTTAACTGTGCGACTGAACTGCTGACTAAAAAAGCCATGTGCATAAAATAAATAAATAAATAAATACAATTTTATTAGTGGAAGGGCACTGCGACTGCTGCATCAGGAATGTGGTACATGGTAATATGTCGTCACATAAAAAAAACAAAAAAATACATTATAACCTGTTTTTTATTTGTATAGCGACTTTCAAAACATGGTTGTAAACACCAAGAAATAAAAGACAGAATCAAATAAAATTGAAAAATTATTAGGTAATAAAAGTGATCAAAATAGAAAAAGATATTTAAAACATTTTTAAGATGAGCTGGGATAGAATATTAGATATACAAGCAAGGAAATGAGTGAGAACACATTCAAATATAATCAGTCTATACCTATTATTTGCTTTGAATGGAATCCTTGAACCCTTAGTCTTGGTTATTCTTGCCTTAATTAATTAATAATAATAAAATATGATGTTTTGATATATTTATTGTAACTTTAGCACACAATCTGGAACTCAGGAGCACATGTTGAGCAAAATCGAAGGTCTTCATTATTTAGATGTGGATAATGGTGGTGCAGTATTTAATATAACCCTTTTCAAATTGACCTGTTGAATAACACCACAGCACACAATATTTCTAATCTCATTTGATTAAACAGAGCAATAATAATTCAGTATTTAGAGCTGCAATGCAAAGTCAAAAGCCTACTTGCCTTGAAAACAGAATCTAATAACGGTTGGCTGGATATTTTATAGACCAAAAGAACTGATTCACTAATCTAGAAAATAATCAACAAGTTAATTAATTTTGGCAGACCGATGACTTAGTACAGCAGCTCCCTAAGACACATTCATAACATTCATAGTTAACAAATAACCGATGACTAATGCTGATAAATGTCCATAAAATGCCATATTGCCTTAGCAAGTTTGTATTTTGAAACACAGGCCACATCGGTCTAGTTCTCCTTTCTGCTCACCCAGTTGGTTGTAAGTATTCTGGTAAGACTTAGGGAATAGTGCTTTCTTATTTAGGGTAGTAATGGCATTTCAATCAGGAGAGGCAATGGATGAGAATGATGTTTATTACAAAATTGAACGTGAATTAAAAGTCTGTGGTGCTTGTATGAAGGGGATGTCTGGCACTCCAAAGGTGCTCCATCCTTGCAGCTCTGCAGATAGATGCCCCCCACCACCCTGCCCGGACACCGGCGGCGGCCGGCTGCCGCTGCCTCCAAAACGAGGAGCTAAGTGGAAGCACTGTGAAGCGATGAGAGATAACCTGAGGGTGCTGAAGGGAAAGGTGGAGGGATGCAAGAACAGCTGGATGGGCGATAAAGCAGGGAGAGAGAGAATTTCTATTAATCTGACAGCTCTGAAGCGATGGGCTGATAGGGAGGATGTGTCGCTACGCCACCGGTAGGTGAGACCAGCAGAGCTGATCCGCTGTTTGACGCTTGACATCCCAGAAAATTCCATTACATTGAGTACCGTGCACTGGAGCGGAGCAATGACAATGGTATGGTCTTCCTGATTGAACTTTAGCTAAGCTTTATTTAAATGATATCAAATAGCAATTATGGATTGACATTTTGAAAACAATTTATGAACAATTCAGATTACAAACAGTCTCTAGGAACCTATTGTGTTCGTACGTTGGACACTGTCAGTGAATTCTTTTATTTTTAATTAAACATCTTGAACATTCATCAATAAGAATTCAACTGAAAACATATGTTGCGTTTTTTTACTTGGTAGTGTCCGTATTTGGGAGTTGTGAGATTGTAATGTTTTTGCAGACAGAACAACATCTACAGAACTTGACATACTGTGGGAAGCGTATTCATTGTGCTCTGCTGCTGTGTGTAGGAGGGATGAGCTGGGACTGCACCAAGTAGTGTTTGAGGTTGTCGGTGCAGTTATGGATAGCAGTGGCTTTCTCCTTGAAAACATTATACAGCTCTATACTTTTTTTTTCTAACTGGCTGAAAGAGAATCACGTTGACTGCAGACTAGACAGCCTAAGACCTCGCACAGCAAAAAATATCCTAACGAAATATCTTCTATTTAATACATGTAATTCAATACTAAAACTAAAGTAAAAACGCATTGATCCTGTTTCAATTGTGCAATAAATGCCATGAATAACAGCTACAGAACAGGATCAGCTACACAATATAGGTTAAAAAATGTGGACTTCTCCTGAGGTAACGGGCAGCAGGAAACAGCTTCAGTCATTCTGCCACTAACAGGATGATGCCGCTGCAATTTTCTCTACAACCCTTTTTTTGTCTCGTTGGGAATCATTGATCTAAACCCATCCCAACGGAACGTGCTGTCCACAGGCCCCTGCACAAGGTGAGACGGCAGCTGCGCAACCATTTTTTCAGCGCTGTCTGAAACTATAGCTGTGGGGTGACGACAGGGGAGCGGAGCGTGCCGGCAACTCACCTGAGCCCGGCTTCTTCGCTGCTGAGTGCAGCTTCCTCTGGGCTTCACTCTGTGCTCTGTGTCTTTCTTCCTTCTAAAAGCAGTGCTGTGGCGTTTTAACAGTGGCGTTTTCAAGAATATCCAATAGCAAACATACACCACCGTTCAAAGGTTTGGGGCTCACCTAGACAATTTTTGTCTTTTCCATGAAAGGGACACGCTTTTATTCATGAAATTAGTTACGTAAAGAATAGGTAATATAGTCAAAACATTGACAAGGTTGAAAAATACTGATTTTTGTGGGAAATAATAATTTTCTTCTTCAAACTTTACTTCTAAAGAATGCTCCATCTAACCAGCCAAAGTGTTTTTATCCATGCTAACATAATTGCACAAGGGTTTTCTAATTATCCATTAGGTTCAAATTTTTTTTTTTTTTTTTTTAATCTTAATGCAAATATAAAACACAATGTACCATTAGAACACTGACGGTGTGGTGGTGTGATGGAAATGAGCCTCTATACACCTATGTAGATATTGCAACTAGACATTTGCGGCTAGAATAGTCATTTATTATTAATTGACAAAATATAGTGTATTTCTGATTAATTTCAAGGTATCTTGATTGTAGAAACATTGCTTTTCTTCAAAAAACGAAGGACATTTCTAAATGACCCTAAAGTTTTGAAAGGCAGTGTACTGCCAATAAATATCACACATTTGACATTGTGGAATTCCAGGTTGGCTGTGGCCAAACTCACTGACCTCTTTTTATTAATATGATTTAACAATCAATAGACTTTTTTTTAAACAGATATTTTTGAATGCCAGTGAGGGAAAAAAAAACACAGATCTATGCAGATTATATCATATGCAGATCTACTTGCACTTCATGTAGTAAGCTCAAATTTGGCTGTAAGGCTGTGAATGATCCCCCAATTATCAAGAGCACAGGTTTAACCTGAGACATATCATGTCTGCCATCATTACTGGTTTTTACACAATACGCAAGCACGACTGGTGCGTTGTCTGTGAGCATGTGTGAACCACATCACGCCATGATGTCATGAATCTAAGAAAGAAAAGTGTTTGGATAATATATATATATATATATATATATATATATATATATATATATATATATATATATATATATATATATATGTATATATATATATATGTGTGTGTGTGTGTGTGTGTGTGTGTGTATATATAGTTGGAGCCATAGATAACTGCAACGGGACTAGAGATAACAAGACATTTTTGTGTGGCGGCGGCAACCCGTTGACACCTTTGCGGCTGTGTCACTGGTGTTAATTAGCCCTGGAGTTTTTTTTGACACCCACATTATTGACAGCCACCCACACATACCGGGAGCGTTTCTACAGCCTTGTCCCCTGCAAGCACTCGAATGTAAAAGATCAGTGGAGGAGTGATGTGTTAACCGTTTCCACAGCTCCTGGCCTGTTCTGTATTCCTTCTTATTGTCAACAATTCTTATATGCAGAGGTAAATCAACAGAAAGCTTGACCTATTTACGTACTTATTTATTTGCTTAAGTATTTTGCATTCAAAGGCTAATATATTGCATTCCTCTCTAGACCTCTGTTGTCTAATAAACTGTTAAAACACATCAGTCAGCCAAACTAATGGCTGCCGTATTTTGCTTAGAGCAGAAGTGTCAGACTTGGTTTACCTCATGGGCCACGTCCAGTGCAATTTGATATTGAGTGGGCCAGGCCAGTCAACATTAGCATATAAAGAACAACAAATCTCTGCCCTGCTTCTAATGTAAAGCAATGAAGGGGGCATGTTAAGCTTCTAATACATGAATGTGGACATACATGTATATTGATATAAAGCTTAATGACAAAATCATAGTTGGCAGGAAAGTAAATAGTTTGATTAATTCATTGATTAGTTGCTAACTATTTTATTAATTACCAACTATTTTGATAATCAGTTAATTGCTGTGAGTCATTGGAAGAGAAAATCATCTGGTTCCAGATTCTCAAATCTGATTATTTTCTGTTTTCCTTAGTCTTCCACATAGTAGTAAACTGGTGATCATTGGATTATGGACTGTTGGTCGGGACAAGAAAAACATTTTAGGTTGCATCTTCATTTTATCCCTTGAACCCTGAATGATGCTCATTGGCTTTATATTTCTGTGAAGAACTAGGATCTGATCTATTTTTGTCACAGTCATTGGACTGGACCCTTTAGTGGGCCTGTTTGACACCTCTGGCTTAGAGACTTAGGACGGAGAAACAGAGCAGCGTGGCTATTGGAAGTCTTTCAACAGTCCCTTAGACTACAGATCTTCAGCACAGGCTTTAGATGTGCTCGTAAGGAGGATGAATTTATTCCTGATTCGGCTCTGCACATGAGATTTGTTAACAAGAAAACTAAAGAAATTCTCCAGCTCTGTAGGTGAGCTCTCACAGTGAACCCTTTCCTACTGCCATTTAGATTTAGACTTTTCAGTGGGCTCATTCTCTCCTCAGTTCAGTTCCTCTTTTGATGTTAGCACTTCTCTGAATAAGGTGGACATTGCCGAGGACAGGTGGACAGGGCTGAAATGAGACAGAATCTTTCTGTGCCCTCGGGGTCCCCTTAAGCGTTCACGTGTGCGTCACCGTGGGGCGAAGCTTCATTTGGAGCTTGTAAGACTCCTTCCAGCTCTGGTGGGTGTCAGTAGCTATTGAATAACAACCATCATCTTGTCTTTGCATATTAGAGTGTAACTTTTTTTTTTTTTTTTTAACATAAAACATTTCACCCTGTCCACATAAGACATTATCTCACCCCTGCCTGTTCTCCGCCTGAGCTCCACCAGGTCAGCGGTCAGCCGGTCGGCCCCAAACCCCCTTCTCTGCCTCTCAGCTTCAGGTTGAATGGCACGGCGCTTTCCAACGTGGGCAGCGGAGGGCCGCGCTGTCTTTGTTCACAGAGCAGCGTGCAGGAGAGGCAGGATATATCTCCGTCTCACAGGCGCCCATCTGACTGCCCTTAGACCTCGTGTGTGTGGGGAATGCTGCAATCTCCTATAAGGAAGAAGGGCTGACCCAGCATCTGCGGCCTCTCCTTACCAGCCCCAGCTGTGCGTCAGCAGCAGCAACTGTACTCCATCCTACTCGCTGTTTGACGACTGATGTCAGCAGCGTGGAAACATTTATTTTTGAAAACTCCAACACTTCCCGAATACAGAAAACACTGCCTGCTCTGTCTACGTCTAGAAAAAACCCAAAGATACCAGGCCTAATTTATATTGTCTGTATTTACCTAATTAATACAATAGAAAACATTTCAATATAATATTGATAGGAGAACTGCAACTAGCAATTATTTAGTTCTGTCAATTTATCTATTCATTGAAAGGATTATCTATTAGTACTTGGGTTCATAAAATGGTATAGTTTTATTCATGTATTTATTTATTTTTGTCCACACTAACAGCCCATAACCCCCAAAAGATCGTTGGTTTACTGAAGTCAGATTTGAAAAATTGCAACTAGAGAATTTAGACATTGTCCCCGTGTTCCTGTTAATGATGAAAATGACTCTCCTTGATTAATTGATTATGAAAATATATGGTGATAAACAAAATACTAATGGTTTAACTGTTTAACTGATAAAATGCCTCCCAAATATTTAAAAGCAAAACCAAATATGAATTATCAATCAACACATTTTTTTAATCAAAATATAAAATATATAATGAAACAAATATGAAAGCCATTCTTCTAATAATAATTTAATGTACTGATCAAGGGCGACACGGTGGTGCGGTGGGTAGCACTGTTGCCTCACAGCAAGAAGGTCGCAGGTTCAAGACCGCCTTGGGCCTGGGTCTGGGGCCTTTCTGTGTGGAGTTTGCATGTTCTCCCCGTGTCTGCGTGGGTTTTCACCGGGTACTCCGGTTTCCTCCCACAATACAAAAAACATGCTCAGGTTAATTGGTAAACTCTAAATTGCCCATAGGTGTGAGTGTGAGAGTGAATGGTGTGTGAATGGTGTGTGTGCCCCACGATTGGCTGGCGACCATCTGGGGTGTATCCCTGCCTCTCGCCTTAACGCGCTGGGATAGGCTCCAGCAGACCCCTGCGACCCCGAAAGGGAATAAGCGGGATAGACAATGGATGGATGGATGGATGTACTGATCAACCCATGGATCATCTGTCGATACTTCGATACTACGATCAAAGACAAAGTGCTGAAGAAAAGACATGCCATTCATTTCCTATGATAATTGAGTAACATGAAGGTTTTTTTTTTTTTAAATAAAAGTGATATGCTTTTTTTTGCATGGTTTAATTGGTGGTGGGAGGACAAATGTCTAAATATCCGGGGTGATGATTCCCCTTCATCCCCCGTAAAATGGACACCTGCGGGCGCAGCAGGCCAGACCAATGTCATTCTTACCGCTGTGTGGCCTCTGGGCCTGGAGTCAGCAGCTCCTCATGTATCTGCTGGGCTGCCGTATACGAGGAGTTTGCACAAGTGGCTTGTCAGGCTGCGCTCAGGGCTCGCAATCTAACAGGTTAATTGATACCTTTTTTTGATCTCTGCAATTGTTTTTTTTTTTTTTTTTTACCCCTAATTACAGGTGAGCTTTGCTCAAATTAACAATGATGTGCTCTAAAGTTCACAGACTTTATATAATCATTGCCGCTATTCAGAACAGATTAAAAAAATTTCTGCCGATGTCAGTCTATTATCAGGGCAAATATTCACATTCATTCATTTATTTGCATAAATAGTGCAGAAAAAAAAACTTGCTTTGCTTTGCTGCATTTGTCAGCTAGAGGAACGAGTTTTTGGAACATATTTTAACAAAGAACTTCGGAGGAAGTGATGAGATGATTTCCATCACAATTGTTGGGCAATTTTTCGCGCTGTTGAGAGTAATGGGTTTCGCGGTGCACTGTTAACACACCAGTAAGCACTGTGTCCTAATTCACATCGGTGGTGGCGGGACAGAATATTAGCAGCACCTTCCATCACAATGTCCTCCAATACAACACTATTCAAAGTGAAGCTGTTGCACTGCATTGCATTTCATTCAGTTGGGCATATATAAACTTGACAACTTTGCAAGCTTATGTGTACAAATTCACATCTCATTTCATTATTTCCATTGTCCTCATAACCTTTAAATGACGCCATGTGCCTGCAGGTCTGCAACTGTGCTTATAGCTGCATATCTGCATTTTTGTGTTTTTTCCTATATATGTGTAGCATGCGTATCGTGTGCAACAAAGCACCTGTGTTAGATGACACAGTTAATTATGGCGTATAGCAATTATGGTAATAAGTAATGCTATATTTAATCTAAGTATGGTAATTTAGAGAGAGTTATATAGCCATTAAAACACACATGGATGCACCCTTATAGCTTGCACACACACACGACTGCCTTAATACTGTTGAGAAATAAGGCATTACAGGGCAACGTGTCTATTACTTTGCTTCTTCCATGACCCAGCGGAAAAAAATATTATCAGGGGGAGCCCAAAGAGGGAATATCTTACAAAAATGTCTCTAACTTTAGAATATAGCCTCTTATTTTAACCCAGATTGCTGAAAGCGCGAAACAAAGTTTTTTTTTTTTTTTTTTTTTATGTCCCTCATCTTTCATATTGATGCCTCTTGCCTCTATGGAAGGAGTAGTGACTGTAGCGCCCAGCAACTCACATATGTGACATGTAAGATATAAAAAACCAAAAAACTGAACCTGCCCTTTTAATATTTCTCTACCTCTTTCTTCCTTTGATCCCCTGTTATGTGAAACACCCTACAGTACCTGCACTGAAGTGGTGCTCATCATGCGTTGTCTCTTTAGTGCTGTGTACTGCGCATTTGTTGTGTTTGTTTGATCTTTTCTTCTTTACAACCTATTTCAAGAAAACCCTCCTCTCCCCTGTCAGGGCTCCTGGTATTCCATCGTCGTATGTTGTCTCAAGGCAACCTGTGCTCACAGAATTCTCACATATGATGAGATTAGACTGGATTATAGGATTTCTAGATATAGACTTTTTTTTTTGCAGCTACCATATCTTCATGATAATGTGTGCAAAGAGTGTGAGTACAGCTGCTAGAATGGAGTTATTGGCACATTACTTCAGCTTCAGGTGAGGACAGAAATCTCAAGTATGACTTTCAAATGACGGTTGTAACCTCAGAGTGTCACGAGATGATTTCCTCAAGTAAGTTTCATTCTATTCAACAGTAATACTTTCCGTAGCGCTATAACAACAACAAGAGTGTTTTCACTCTAGTGTTTCATCATGTTGGGGGAGGAATAAAAAAAAAACTGTGGCATTTAGTCCTTGAGATGAGACCAAAGCTCAGCTGAAATGCATACTAATGAAATTATTTCAGGAGGGTTAGCAGCTACAGGACACGTCTGTCCTCATCTGTAGCCTCTGATTCGACCGGTTGCCGCCAGCAATATTTGTCATAGAGGAGCACAACTTCAGCAGGGAGGAAACACACTGTTTGTAATAAGTCGGGTACAACCAGCAATTGCTGATTTTAATGGAACAAAAGGCAAACATTGCTAGTTGCCAACGCTAGTTGCAAAGACAACTGTAGTGTATTTTACTGTACTGGACAGGTGCCACTTTCTTTTGGGGCAACATTCTTCATTCATTCATCTTTATTATTGTTGTACATATCCCTTTGTCATGGATGATGTTTGCAGATGTAAGCAAACTCCCTTGCACATAAAAATTGTCCAAAAGTCCTAATACATGTTTTGTTTGTTTATTTCTGGGGGAAAAAAAAAATTATGACCCAGCTTTCTCGGTTTCACAGTCTTATGCAAAGCTATGCATATGCATCAGTGCCGACTGGAATTGTATCTGTCAATCAGAGCACCTCATTATATCATTTTGCAAGAGAGTGTTTGTGAGTGAGCGTGGTTACAGGAAAAAAAGGACAACATATGGCAAGGTCCTACAAAGCTCAACTCTGTGAGTTTGGGAACTGTTTCGGGTACAAAAATTTATTGTAATGGAAATGTAAAAAAGACACCCGAAAAAGATGTCTAAAAAGTGCTCATGACATTTCATTTACCCAGTTTGTCAGACTGTCGGGCTATTGTTACATAATCTATTTAAAGCTGTGTGACAATGCGAGAGGGTTTGCTATGGTAACAAGAAAAAAATCTCCTCACAGGAGATCAGAAAACAGACAGATACTTACATGAAGGAAAAGGAGGCTGAAGTCAGAGCAAAACAGCCCTGATCTCTGACTAAAAAAGAGAGAATAAATGCAATGGCTGAAGGGAAATTATTGATTTGCAACATGTAGTATCCTAACAATAAGAATTGTGGAGAAATAGATCTAGGAAAACACCCAGTAATCAACAAATATTAGTGTGATATATTATTTTTAAAGTTCTAATTATTTCAATTTTTTAATTATTACCATTTGACCAAGATCTGTCTGTCTGTCTGCTTGTCTATCTATCCATCTGTCTTCAGGGCATTTGAACACACACACACAAACTTAGACCCCAGTAACTGCAATTTAAAAAAAAAAAAAAACACACACACACACACACACTTTTCTGAGAAAAATAGGCCAACACTAGATAACCAGGCAATGGAACTAATCCAGGACTACCGCTGGGGAAGGAAAGAGAGAGTGGGGGAGGGATAAAGGTAGGACTGTTGGGGGAAGGAGAGAGACATAAGCATACAGAGAAAGAGACATAGGACCAAAGATGGACTAAAACACACACACGCACACACACACACACACACACACACACACACACACACACACACACACACACACACACACACAGGGAGGATTCTAAAGCTAGTAGAACTAAGTCGCTCTGCGGTTGGTAGCTCTGTCCGTCTGTGTGTGTCTTATTGTATTCTTGATAATTCTCTAAGCTGCTTCAACTTGTCACCAGCACATCAGAAAGTTGAATGCAGTTTTGACATCACGATAAGAGTGGAACAGGGTTGGGAAAATATACGTGGTTTCTGCAGAATAAGCATTTTGATCTCTTTTTTGCCCTCCTTTTTTTCTTTGTTTCATTTGTTCAACTGAACTAAAGTTACATGATGGCATTGGTCTGTGAAGACTTTTGTTTTTTCTATATATATATCAAACACTATCCCCTGCTGGCAAAGGTTTTAGCGTGCTCCCTTTTGTAAAATCACAGCTGTTGCCATAGCATGGAGTCGTTCCAATGGAGTATCAGTTTTGTGGCCAAAAAAAAAAACTGAAAAAATGTCACTAGAACTGTCACAAACCCTTCACCACTGTCCAGGAATGTGGTCGGTAGCTGGGCTGCCAAACACTGCTCCTTTAACAAGTTTATAATCAGAATCAGGTGTGTTGGAGTAGAGTGATTCCTAAAAGCAGCAGGGGAGTAGCTCTCCAGGATCAGGGTTGGGCAGCCCTGCCCTAAAGGTTCATATCTTTGCAAATATAGCCTACGTCTAAACAAGATTATATGCAGTGTCTATTCGTAGTCGCTTGCATTACAATATAATTTAATAGGGCTGCACTAACAGCTCTATTATTTCTCTTAATTGTAGATTTTTTAATTAATCCATTAATCATTGGTTTATCCATTAGTCAAAAAAGATGATAAAGTACTGGACAATTACTCAAAGCTGGTGTCTACAGCAGACTGAAACCTGCAATTTTAAGTTATTTAGAATACGTTAAATAGAATGACAATTGTATATGTTTGAAAACCATATTCAGGTGCACATTTAGTTTACTATAAATTAAAACAGGCTTTGCTTGCAGGATGCATTTTAAAAAAATATATATTTTCAAAATAAGATTTGGAGCTAATTTGAAACAGTGTTTCTCTATTGAGAGGAAGCGTTTGTATGAAATGAAAAAGGGCTGCGACCTTGTCAAAAATCCACTTGAACAGTGAACCAATAATATAAACAGTACACAAAAATCTAAATATCTTTTTTATTATTTGTTTTTTTCTCCCGATTGATTAATCAATTAAGTTTATACATCAATTAGGTTTTATAACAATATTGTTTAATCATTTTACTTCCCTGTTTTCCTTATCCCAGCTCGATCAAAGTACTTATCGGATTTCATATGCATTGTTGTCAGGAGTGAATGTGGCTGCGATGCTGGAGCGGCCTGTCGACTGATGCTGAGTTCAGCTGTTGGGCTGCACCGTAGGACTGATGAGAACATTTAGATCCACAGGCCTCCCGCCTCACCAAACACCTGTTACTGCTGAGACTCAGCAGGGGTTGAGGGGATACAGAAGGAGAGATGAATCAATAGAAAGCGCCAGTTACAGGTAGACAGGGATGAAAAAAAAGTAGCAGCACCATGCGAGGAGGAGAAAATTACAAGATAGAAAACTGTATGCCGGTCAAGTTAAGTTTATTTATATAGCACATTTCAAACGGAAGGCTGTGTTTTATTCTGAGCTTTCCATCGAGTTGTGCGTTACGATCGCTTGAATGCCCATCTGTAATGTTGCTGTTAACTTAAATTCCTGTCTTATTCATAGTTTAATTTGCTGTGAATACAGATGGGGCCTTGTCACTTGAGAAGTTTCAATTTAGAGAATCATCTGACTTACTAGTTCAGTTTGTTTGAGAGTACCGAGGCAAAATGCAAGGTTAGAAAATACAGTGACAACAAGATGAAACGCCAAGAATAAAAAAGAAAGAATAAATCTCCAAAGGTTCCTAAAACAAGATCTCACCCTGAACAAAAGAAACCAAACAAGAAAAAAACACACATTATGTCAATTCCAAATGCCGCTAAGGAAATCGAGCTGACATGTTTTCATAAATAGTTCACCATGAAAACGGCCACCCATAGTGATGTCATTCATTTTCTTTTTAGAATAGAAACAGAATCACAGCCATCAGGAAAAAAAATCCAGAGAGACAACAAAGTCTTGTTCATAGCTACATAATTGTGGCTTTGTTTGTACAGCTGTAAACATGAAATGATACAGCTATTCGCTTTGTTCTATGGTGTCAGTAACGGTGATGAAAATAAGCATGAAGACGCATTTTGATTGAAGGGCCCCTATTGTACCATTTTTCTCAACTCAATAATTTAATTTGTGTCTATTTATAAAAATGTGCATGGACATGATTCTGTGATTGTTGTGACATCACAACATCAGCGGTTTATAAATGGCTTGTTCAGCCAGGTTCAGGCAGCATTACATAGGCGGTCGATCCACAATAAGGTGAGTGGGTGGTGTTTTTTAGTCCCAAACGTTTACACACAAGCACATTTTTTTTTCCAGAACAGGGTTTTGCTTGCTAGACTGAACTCAGCTTGAACCTCATAGCAGCCAAGTACTATTTTGTTGAGAAAACAGGCATTTGTTTTTCAAGGTATAGTCTCTGGTGCATGTAAAAACATAGCAGTGCATTAACTCGTCAATTATTATCTTGAATCTTGATGATTGGAATGTAAATGTTAGAACATCAGTTTTTTCACATTACATGAACATCACATCCCGACACATTTTTTGGAGGCACATGCTAAGCAGCTGACATCATGTGACTAATTCACCAGGTAAAACATTAATTGACTAATGAGTAAACGCCCGACTCTTCCTGAACATTTCTTCACCTTGTTGGTGCTCCTCTCTCTCTCTCTAGTAACTGTAGTAACTGCCAGTTTTTTCTTCTTCCAGTAAAGCAGTTCTTATCTTGACATTTTCATCTACAAAGACACCTGTCGGAGTTGCGTGATGCCTCTCTGTGCAGCCTTCGTGGCGTTTGAATGAGATGCCTTTAGGGTGTGTCTGTAAATTACAGCATCTTCTGTTAGTCTCTGAGGCCTTGAAGGGGATGCTCACAAGTAAAATATGACAGGATATAACCTGGGTTACTTTCACAACACATCATTTTGCCAAATCAGATTCTCAGTATACCATTTTTAAAAATGTTTCTACTTAACCGAGCTACATAGCAATCTATGTAAGAAATATAGGCTGCCATATGTGTATGCTGGGTTTATTAAATGTCTTTTTCGGTGATTATTATTACTTTTTCTTAAAGTTTTCTTTCAATGTTTAGACTTGTCTATGTCCTTTCTTTTTGACACCAAGGATGTCAAAGGGAAAAAAATAGTCAGCACTCAAAAACATCCTTTATTTTTTTATTTGAATCACTCTGGGTCAGGTACATGGTGTACGTGAGATGGGAAACAAGCTTTCCTCAGAACCGTGTTGCTTCAAGAGGGGGCAACCGAGACAGGACCCTCCTCTAGAGGTAAGAGTTCTGGTAGCCACACTTCAGAGCGCTGAGGCTACGAATGAGGAACTACTAACTAAATTTTATAGTTCTGGTTACAATTTTCTGAATTTTTCCTGTTTTTTATTTTCTCGTGGTCTATTGTATGTGATCCTCTCACTCTTGTGTTTTAACATTTTAGGCTGGGACCTAATGTTCTATTCTCCTTTTCTGTGAGTGGTCTGACCTTCTGAAACTTTTATAGTTTTGTATTTTGTGGCAGGTAGAAATTGTTATGGTATTTGCTATGGACATTGCTTCCCCGATGGTCAATTTTTGACATCATTGTGTATATATATATATATATATATATATATATATATATATATATATATATATATATATATATGTAGACAGATATATATATATAGATAAAACTCCATCAAATAGCCATAACCTCAACAAAAATAAGACTAAGACCAATATCGGTGTCACTTCCATCTGAAGCAACATGTGCTGAGGGAGGCTTATTTGCCCTAAATGCGTACACTGCTTCAAAGAAAAGGACGAATTGTTGGACACTGTATCGAGACTTTTTTTTACTGATTGTGAATAGTGCGTGCTGTCTGGTAGTTTTCGGTCTCCAACGATGTTGCTATGTTTATCTCCATTACGGTATATCTTGAGCTGAGCCTATCGCCCATTTGGAGGCTGCATGTGACGGACTGGAGTCACATGGTGGTGTGGCCTTGCAGACAAGAACTGCTTTGTGAAATGGCAAAAATTACTTTTTGGATGAAAAAGGACTCCTCTTGGAAAAAATGTAAATAGTCTAGCTATTATTTATTTGTTTGCCCAGATTGCCAAGATTTGGGAGGAACAATTTATTTCAAATGTCTCATTTCTGCAAAAATCTCATAATGTATTGTTCACTATATGATTTAAATACATTTTCCCTTTTTGTCTTCCATTTTGACGTTCAAACTTTCATTCATTTTCAAATAGGTCCTCTGGGGACCATGGAGGTCTGTACTGAATTTCCTTCAAATCTATCCAGTAGGAGAGATTTCTCCTTAAAGCCACAACATGGTGACGTCGTGCTGGCATCCTGGAGTGGATGTGTCCATCATTGCAGCTCGCTGAGAACTTCATCCACTCCTCATCCAGCAAAAAAAAACAAAAAACATTTTCAGCTGAGATTAAGTCGTTGTGTTCTCTGCTGCAAACGAAACACTGATGGTTCTTAATAGTTACAGGTGTAGATTCCTGAAACACAAGTGATTGACAGCTCACATGTTGCCTAGCAACAGCAAGCCTTATGCAGCAAAAAATACCTCCAGGATGATTGAGATCTGATCCACAGAACAATGAGAAACTGAAAACAATGGGCCCTCCACTTTTATTTAGCCACAGTTTTGTGTCACAGAAAAGACCTGACTGGCTTGATTTATTGCAGCATTTCAGATTGTTAGGTGAAACTTTTGTGACAGTACTACTTTTAATGGGCTGTCACCCCATTCATTTTTAATATCACATCTGTTACCAAGGTTACATGTGAGAAGTAATTCTGCTACTTTTGGTTTAGCCTGATTTGCAGTAGTGGTTGGAACTTTTTCATCATTGAGTGCCGTGTGCTTCTCTTTAGTTTATAGCAAATGAAATGGAACTCTAATTGAGATAGTATCACAAATAAAAAAGTAAATAGTGACTGCTTGGTACATTTAAATTAAAAAAAGAAACAACTTTACAGTTTTCTCACTTGCTTAGGCTTAGGTCTGTAATGAAGTTGAATTGGTTGCTTTTTTTTTGTTACCATTTGCAGATGTTTCAGAAAATTCAGGCAAATAACGGAGTACATTTGTCTACTAGATTTATAGCTTCAGAAATAAATCTATGAGAAAATTAGAAAACAAGTGACATATTATGACTGATATGACTGATATGACATATGACTGAAAAAAAACATCAACAACAAACATTTTTACCACATTTAGCTGATGTTTTGCAGATTAACTATACGCTGTAATGTTGTGTGGATCTGAAGAACCCAGAGAGAACCCATGCAGACATAGGGAGAACATGCAAACTCCACACAGAAAGATCCCAAGGCATTAGACCTTTTTGCAGTGCTACTCACTGTCGTGTTGCCTGAAATTTATCCTGCTTTCAATAAAAATGATAGTTTTGTACTGTTCCTGAAAAAATGGAATTACTTTAATGGCATTTTACAATTAGCAATCTACAAGAGCAATGTTTAGGTGACACAGTGAAATAAGAAGAAAGAAACTAACTGTGTCACTTTAAGGGCCTGTGCGTTGTTACCTGTGTTTGTCCTCAGCCATCTGTCACTCAGAAAACAGAAGAGAAGCTCATGAATATTAACAGGCCTGTGCTTTCTGGAGCGGTAGTGATGGGCTTGAGAGAGCCCTGTAAAATCTGGTACAGTTTTGTACTTTAAACCACAAACACATCATGCTAAGGGCATCAAAACTTCAAATAAAAACCCAGGAAAGTGCATGAAATGGGACATTTAGGAAAAAGCCTACTATACATTCTACTGGTTGTCCGTCTTTGGGCATAACGTGAAGGAAACTAATCCACAGCTTCTTATTGCACTTTATTTGAATATATCATATAACACCTGAATTGCCTAGCCTAAGGCATAGCAGTGGTCATATTAAATATTTTTTCAATATAATTCTGTCTGTCAAAAACAATAAAGATTAAAAAAAATACAATGAACACTAGACTTGTTTCATCATGGCCAAAAAGGAACAGTTCAGGCTCTAACAAGGTACCTGGTTATGTGCAGAAATCCAAGTATTGGGCAGTGGCAGAGTTAGAGAGGGAATGAAGGCCCACTTGAAAAACACTTATTTCAGGGCAGCAACAATTTGGTAATTGATTATTCTATTAATTATTCAAATAGTAAATCAATTAGTTGTTTTGTTCATAGGATGGTGTAAAATGTTGATCACTGCTGAAGATTCAATCTGAAATGTATTCATTTGTCCTGACCAACGTTCCACAACCCAAAGATCACTATCTTATTATTACAGAAGATTAAAGAAATAATAATAATCAGATTTGAAAAGCTGAGAAGTTGGACATTTTTTACTTAAAAATAACTGAAATCAATTCATTGCTAATCAGAGTAGTTGGAAACTAATTGATTGATCAATTATGTGTTGCAGATCTAGACATATTCTCTCAATCCATAGACTGAGATCCATAAAGATAGAATGAGAGAGGATTTTTAATGAGATTTTAACATTGCATAATCATCTCTGTGAACCTAGTTTGGAATAGTTTGTGGTATGGTGTTTTATTTTACAAAATATTTTTTTACCTCAAATAAATTAAGAAAAAAACATAAATATAGGGTGAATATAGGGTGAAAATGAACTAAAGCTTAACTGGAATTAAATAGCAAGGTGTAACCCATAAGAAAATAATCGATTTGCCTCAATTGGTCTGATTTACCTACAAAGTAGGAAACGAGACTATGGCTTTCTTGCAGGAATAAATAAATTATCACATTACAGACAAGTGTTTCCTCCAGAAGATAGTGCTAAAATACCATGTGAAGTGTAAGTTTCCAAGGCAACAATCAGATATATAGTAGTAGCCTAATTCTAAGTCTTATTTAGCTCTGTCCCTTAGGCCCAGCGGTTGATTTATATTTTGCATTTCAAAACATCATTCATCAAAAGATGTAATGTGCACGGGCATTTAGACACGAGGCCCCTGGCACTCCTCCCTCCACTCGCTGACTGACTGACTGACTGACTAACCGGCTGGCTGAATGGCTGGCTGGCTGTCACTTATAGAAGATCTCAGCTGGCATTTATCCAGAATATGTTCTCTTATTTCTGTTCCCTTTGGGTGTTTTTTTTGTTTCTGAACAGGAATATGGAATCTACATGTCCTCAAAATACAGATATAAATTATCCTTTGTTTGTTTCAGACACATCAAGGTGGAAAGGCTGTTTGGTAGAAAGCCAGAGTTTGAAATGCCTCCAAAATAAAAATCCTTTTTTGTATTTATTTATTTTTTTTTTCACAGATACATCAAAGCACAGAAAACAGAAAAGTGCTTTGATATCAGAGGTAAAAAAATAAAAAAATAAAACAAAACAAATTCTCTCTGCTTTTCTAGATTGCAGTTTTATTTATAAATCAGGAAATATCAGAAAAAAAAAAGTTTTTATTCTTTTAAAAACTCTTCTGTAAAATGGCTAAAAATAAAACCTAATAAAATCTAAAAATAAAGAAACTTCCTTTTTTTTCGATCTCTTGAAAGTATAGGAAAAACGTGTTTTCAGCCTGGTCACAGTGATGTTCTTTGAATTAATAATAGACTAAATTGACAGAGTGTTAGTTTAGCAAGAGTTGCAGGTTTTGTTCAACTCAGTTACTCAGAACTATAGAAAGAACAAGAACAATACAGTATTTCAACCAACTGTCTTTGCATCTTTTTTTCATTTTCTCTGTTTTTGCTGATCTTCACTTTTTTCTCTTCAATGCTAATTCTTTACTGGCTGATTTATTTTTGATTGAAAACCTTTCTATTTCACTTCATTTTATTCTCTTATCAGAATATGAGCACATATGAAAACATACAATCTCCAGACACACACACACAAACACACACACACACACACACACACACACACACACACACAAACACACACACACACACACACACACACTCACACTGCAGCAGAGTTAGATGAAACAAATAGATTTTCACTGAGAGGGGGAAATAACAAAAACAACTGGGAGCATTCTGCAACTGAACAGAATGAAGAGTATTTTAAGACCAACGGACCCATGGCAGACAGCAGAGAGTTATTATTGCCCCCTATGTTTGAAAAGCTTCATAAACATGCTCTCAAACTAGCTTTACCTCAGCAAACTCAACACTCACTATAATCCACCATCCAGTGAAAGCAGCAGTGAGAAACAAAAATGGATTCCAAAGCCAAAGTACAGGATTTATTCATTTAGGACACAGGAGTAACACTGCACACAATACATTTTCAGTAATGAACAGTGTAAGGGATTAACTATGGTGTGTGATGATTGAACTGGTCTGGTTCAGCTGTGTGCAGGATCTGGAAGACAGAAAGACAGAAAGAACACGGTTACATTCCAGCATTGAGCAGGCAGTGATTTGGAACAGTTTGGAGAAGCATGGCCATCTCTGATCAGAAAATACACGTACAATGGGCCTGGAACATCCCCTTCGACGTCTCACATATTTTCTGTTAATTTACTTTTAAGAGGAAACCAAAAAAAAGAGTAATCAACTCCAAAAAACACGAACTTAAATGCAACCATCCAAATCTCCTCTTACCCAGATGAGCGGAATGATGATTTCCACTTAATCATAAACAACACTAATGTTATGGCCCCTAAAGGGTACAAAATGGCAGCAGGTGTTGTGCTGTGTGCAAATACTCACATACACTCGCATACGCATACAGCCTAAGAATGGATTTACTGGTGCCTCACAAATATAAAAACTGGTGCCCTAAAACAAGGCTGTAGGAAGAACTTTAGCGAAATGACCATCCTCTTAAATGAACCTAAACCTGAATTGTGTTTGTCTTTTGCTTGCCTATTCTGTCTCTATTTAACAACTTACATAGATATTAAGAGAACTATCAAAAACTCAGCAATGGAAGAACATTTCTAATGCTGTAAATGTGTCATCGGGGGGAAGCAATGTTTGAAACATGACAGATAAGGCTCTGATAGAACCAAATCTAACAGCCCAACCTGCACGCTCAGTCAAGTAGTCTCTGGTCTTTCTGGTGTTGTTTAAGGCAAATCGACATTGACTGAGCAATTGAGGACATGTGAACCATAAAGATTAGTTGGTCATCAATCATGGCAAGTTTTGGGCAGATTTTTGTGTTAAATCAAGCTGAGTATTGATCTGTTGTTGTATGGTGGTGCCGGCTGGGATGACATTTGGTCTTAGAAAGATTGAGTTGAAGGTGGTGTTACTTCATCGATGCAGCAAAACATGTCTCAAACTAAGTCAGGGCGCTCCGGGTTTCAGGCGTGAGTGATAGAAAGAGTTGGGTATCCTCAGCATAGCGGTGTATAAGAGACAAAAGGAGGTGGTGTATTTTGATACTTGGAAGTTAATACTACAAAGAAAATTACACTTAATAGTACTGTTGCGTTGGCGTTATGGGTCTCTCATATGGACACAGGGTGACCGGGCTACCCTGGTTCAGCCCATTGATATACACATAGAGAATTGGTTGCTTGATCGAATAATTAAATATTAAGAATATCAAAAATCTAATATGTTTTTTTTCTTGATAGTCTTTACTGAAATTCTGATTAAAATGGTTTGACATAAACACCTGCAGGGCAGGCAAGAGGAGTCTGTACAATCTGTGTGGAGTGGTGAGAGGAGAGCAGGGCAGGACAGCTGCCCTCAAACCTCCTCACTTTATTTAATTTAACGTATTTTTGTTCATGCAAATTTGTCAAAATACATAAAATGACTCCAAGGTAGGATGTCCTCCCCAATAAACAAGCAGGATACAATATTAATATTGCGTTAGCATAATGTTAATTCTTAAATTTCATCTTTATTTCACCAATACCTTCTGGTGTTACTTAAATCTGCAGCAGTAGCAGCAGCAATTCAAGTTTAGTAATACGTATGTGCCCATCAAATTGGCAAATAGCTATAATTATTCCACTACTCAGAAATGGTAAAATGAATACATCAGCACCGGGGGAGCTTGATAGGTTTTTAAATGAGGAATTATAGTTAATAAAATAATGGGTAACAGTAAAGAAACTGGTTCTTAACAAAAAAGAAAAAAAAAACAATCTTTCACTTAACCATAGGAGATAAAAGAATATTGAGCAAGTGACAGTGACAAGGTTACTAGGCCTCACTAAAATGTCAGATCAACCACATGGTGGTAAAAGTGGGCAGAAGTATGGCTGCTGTGAAATATTGTCCGAGGTTGATGTTCAGCTTTTTTTTTTAGCAAGCAGTTGGTGCAGGCTTTGGTGCTGCTGTAGTGAGATTCTTTTTCAGCAATTTGGTCCAACACGACAAAGTAATTTACACGGGTTACAGCTCAGAATAAGCAGCTGATCATGCTCTTGATTTCCCTGTTAACAGCAACTTGCACTATTCCCTTGTATGTTATTTTTTTAAACATTCAGTATCTTAAGAAAAATACCAGTAATACTTAATAAGAATTTAGCATAATTATTCAACTCAACAGTTTATTATTAAGCAATAGTTGCATAGAATTCATTACCCCGTTTTTCAGATATGAATATAGTTTTTAAAAATATGCTAAGCTTGTATTGTTGTACACAGGGTACACAATTACACTTAATTATTTTATTTTTTTTTTTAGAATTTTTTTTAAAGCTAGGCCCCTTTTCTTTATTGTTTTAGTGCAGCAAAGATGAATGCTTACTAATTTCTGTTCTTCTTCTTTCATTTATATTTGAGCTTATTTGATTTGAACTTGTTTCTTCTTTATATTAGGAGATGAAATTATCATAAAGAGCTATTTTCTGCAGCCAGTCTCTGTGCAGGGTTGAGGCCATAATATTTTTTTCATGCAAGATTTTATCTTGTTTTTGTGAGTCGGCCTGAGCCCCCCCATCCGTCTGACTGAGATTTAAAAGTGGCTGTCACAGCTGTCAAGGCTTTTTTTTTTTGCATGTGCTTTGATGTGTTAGTTTGGCTCATGTTCCATTGCCTACAGGGAGGGTTGAGACCTATAACCTGTATTGGAAAAACCACTAGAGGACAATTAATCTGTTCTTTTTCGTCTTTCACCTTCGGTGAGCTGACATGATGTCCATGTTTATAGCCATTTTATGGATGCCTATCAGACAAGTTTTGTGTTTATAATTTCATCCCTAAAGAGACAGAATTCATCTAAGAGCATGTACATGAATACATTATGACCTACAAATTAAAAGTATACTATTATTTTTCACATTTACGTTTCCTTTTTTTGTTTTAATAAATGGAGCCAAGTTAGTTAACATTAGGTAACAGTCATTAGGTAGCACAACATTTAGCTTTAAGTTAACACACAACTGATTTGTGCAGGGGGGAAAGGTACTGGCAGGACAGATAGTATGAACCTATGAACTCCGCTGCTTCGCTGCCTCCGCCGTTCAGGCCGGACCCACGGCGCTGACAGCGGGACGACGGTGACGTGCAGCGGGCCGACAGGACGACGCTCTCCAGTGAGGCAGGACAGATTTGACAGACCTCTGCCCGGGCTTGCAGGCCATGTGGGATGTTCAGGTCCGTCAAAGCTCTCGGCTTACTGTTACAAACATGATTGGTGAGCAAGTAGCCTGTAATGAAAATACATGTCACAAACCGATCTGCTTGCAAATGAATTGCTGACAGCTGGGTTGACACATGGTTCCAATTGAACTGTAAAGCCCATTGGGGCAAATCTGTGGTTTGTGATTTTGGGCTATACAAATACATTTGAAATGACTTGACTTGAACTGCAGTAATGGCGCCATCGGCACTGATATATCTATGCTTCAGTCAATTAGCATATGTCCATTAGTACGAACGGAATAGGTGAAACTAGAAATAATTGTTCTGCATGTCAGGGTAGAGGAATGATTATTAGCTCAGGAAAAGAGACTTGATGGTTGAAAAAAAAAAAAGATTCTTGGGTTACACTCTGTCAAAAAAAATAAATATAAAAACTACAGTATGCAAACAAAAAATTTCACTGCAAACACTTTTCAGAGTCCTTCATTTAATACTTTCAAAAGCACCAGAGCCAATGCTCCTTTTTTCAGTAAGCTGGGCTTTTGTATCCGACTAGAGCACCTCTTTGATTTTCTTGCCTTGTATGACCTCCCTAATGGTGCTTATTTCCGAGCGGAGTCTTTTCTCTGTGACCTGTTTTGTTGACTCTTTCGAGCGGAGAGTGATTGTCAGTCACACAGATCAACGGCGGAGCATTCAGTCCAGTATTCCCAGCGGCGGGCTCAGAAATAGAGACTTGCCAGGGGAAAAAGAAGAAAAAAAAAAGCATTGTCTATTTCATCTTGACATAGCAAGATGTCTCCTGCAAAAGTGCTTCATACCATGCGCTTAATTCTCTTAGATTGCCAACCAGAGAGGAAAAAAAAACGTCCCTCTTCTTCCCACAAGAGCAATTAAAGTTTCCCCTTGTATACCTCCATCTGGAAGATTGCCAAGAGAAGCATCTCTGAAAACAATAAGGTCCAGAGCATCATTGTTTCCTGAATGCTGAAACTTGAGGGTCACCTTTTCTGACTTATGGACAATTTTATTTACTTCACGGACAGATTGTACCGTAGATTTTTTTTTTTTTAATATTGGGTGCCAAACTACAAGTGTCAAACATGACATCTGGTCTGGTCTGCTTAGCAACCCATAGGATCTGTCCTATTTTTGACCTAAGCTGCTATTTTTCTGTTTCGTTAAGGGGGGCAAACACATACTTCAGTAAAGAAACCAGATCTGTTGAAAAGGTTTGTCACCCTGCCCAAGAAAAAAAAAATCACCGAAATGACATACAGAAATATTCCAGTAGCCTTAAAACTGCTCATCTAGCCATTAAAACACTGTTGGCATGATGTTTTTCACTTCGCTTTATTATACCAATATAGTGATGCATCAGCAAGACGATATACACATTTCTTTAGTTTCCAAGAAACACTTTGAATACCTGCCTCAGGACGGAGCGGATATGAATATCTCTGGACACCTCCATGCCCTGCAAGAATGCAGATTTGATAGCCTAAAAGAATCTGATGTGCGGTTTGGGGAATCTTTCTGTAACTCTTGCATATTAAGCTTTTCAAAACCACAGGCTATCAAAATACCCACGATTTTTTCTTTGAGACTACGGAACCATCTGGTAGAGACGTTTCTGACCACCATTTTCAGCTTCCTCACAAACATAATTATCGTTCCAACTTTTTATTTCCTCATGCTCAGCTGCATCACATGAGATTTTGTTGTAAGTACATCAAGCGCCTCTGTTTCCCAGTTCGAAGTTCAAGCATCAACATGTGACCTGTCATTTGTTTGGCCCATCAGGTTCAAGATCTTGCAGGTGATGCCAATTTTTGTTCTTTCCTGCTTCAGGCTGAACGCCATCGTCTCTGTTCACGGACGGTATAGTCTATCCTGCCTATAACTTTACACCTACAGAGGGTTAGCATACATATTGTGTTCTATATTCTGTTAGATATCCACTGTGTTGTTTGTGCTGCATTTCGCTGTTCTGCTCACTTTGCACAATTTGCTTATCCTCATTCTGTTGTGTTCAGCTTACAAAGCCAAAATTGATGCAATCTAAGAAGAAATTCCACCATGTCAATCCTCCATCCTGACCAACAAGTACCTCTGGTCCCTTCCACGCAGTCTGCTTGTTTGTAACATACTTTGTCTCCTGACTCATGCTTGTCATCTGTGGGCCTGAGCTGTTTGCACAGAGCCCTCCTTATCCTCTCTGAACTTTCAAGCTTCTGTGAAAGCTTTCCTGGAAGGATGTAATGCTGATAAGTGTTCTCCTACCCTAGCACTTACAATGGCACCCTGTGGAGCCGGTAGCTTATCAACTACCACAGAAGGGAGGCTACGGTTCTGTCTGAATACCAGTTGATGTGGGAATGTAGCTGTGAACAGTGAGCACCGACTTCATCTTCAGACTCTTTACATGTGAGGGCCTGTTTCTTGTGACTGTAAGGATGTCATCCTCAGTCTGATTCTTCAGTATCTGTGTCCCTATTGCCCACAAAATAATGCCCATAACTTGTAGACTCAATGGGTACAGTTTTCCAAATATACCCAACCCAATTTGAACCACTTCATCTTCAAAATGATGTTTTGTCGGTAGTATTTTAGCAGGAAGCTTCACTTTTATGGTGAAACATACTGCATTTCTATCTCCAAACTGAAAACATCCGCAACTGGAAATTTCTGCTTTGCAACAGTTGATTCACTTATTGTTGATGTTGGTGTTTCATGTATTGTTTCTCGCCTTTTCTCCCCACATGCAAGCAGTGTCAATAAATGATGATGCTAAGAATTCAAAAAGATCTGGTCAGACATGGAGAATTTTGCAAATAGTGTTACGTTCTATTCCTTGACATCGATGTCTTCAGTTAATCTTACTCGTTGGTTCTTCCTGTGGGGCTGGTCTTTAGCCCAAATCAACACGCCCTGACAGATGGCTCATCTTGATCTTTTACTGAATTTATTAAATGGATTAGTGCCTGGTAATAGTCAGTTTGTTGACTACTCAGTAACATTGTTTAATGTTCACCTCAGCACGGACACAGCTCCATCTCGTGTAATGCCATTTAAATAAGTTTACGCTTAGTACTCCCTTAGGAACACTGCACCAGTTATACTAACAATGCTGCCATACCATTATCCCTGTCCAATTCTTCTGCAGGCATTTCAACGTCTGTTTTCCTAACTCTTCCCTAATGCCCGAAAGCAATAGCAGTTTTTTTTTATTTCTTATTGTTGAACTCTATAACCTGCATCCAGATACTTACGTCATATTTTCAACATTTGTGTAGCCTGGATTTGAAAACTCATAGAATAATCTTGTGTAAGATTATTGCAGGTGATGTGTTTTCCACTTTACGGATTAAAACACATCTTATAATAACACAAGGAGATCTTAAACTTTGGGTTTTGCACTGTGCTTCAGCAAAATTCAGCATGTACCTTCCGACTGCTGTAGGTCACTCACACACACACACACACACACACACACACACACACACACACACACACACACACACACACACACACACACACACTCTGGTGCCCTGCGAGTTGTGAAGTGTCTGCTTATTAAACCTTTTGACTAACAGAACTGTAATGGATAAACAAAGTGGGGTAAATTATGTTCTTCTATCACAAGATGGTAAATCTGAATATTATAATGAAATTAACACTTGATACAATAACATTTTTAACAGAAAACACATACACAAATTTAAGCTATTTTAATGTTGCCATGGGACAAAGTGCGACTAGCCTCCAATCAAAAGTTACGTATAAACAGCACCCATGCAGCTCTGCTTCTGATTGGCTTACCAATTATATTTTGCTGTACCACAGCCAATCATCATTATTTTTGTATCTGTCTCATACTTAATCACTGAGTAAAATAAGAAGCAAAAAACTTTGACATTTTGCTTTGAGATCTAGTTGTGTTGTGAATAGATAAAGAATATATTGAAAATCACTTATTTCAGGTTGCAAAATGAGCTTCTATTTTGAAGTCTCCAGGAAATAATCAAGCATGTATGTTTTTGCTAGTGGAAGAAAAAGTGCATGTTCAGGATGGCTTCACATTTGCTGTTTTTCTCTCTCTTTCTGTAAGTTGAGTCATATATGAAGGAAAATAAATGTTTAAATGATATGTTCTGGTCCTTGAGATGAACAGCTTAGATTATAGTAACGTGCTGCAATTTATTGGCAGTGATAGTATTATTACTAGAGTACTAGTAGTAACACAGTTATTTTTAATGCTCTTATTCGTGTTCCCAGTTGATAATTACATATTGTCTTACTTTAATCTCAACAGAGTCCACCAACAAGCCACGGTGTTTAAGGACGACGTTTCTCTTCTCTAATGTTTTTCCAAATTCCAATTGTTTGTTTTCAGTGAAGGCTTATTTCTCAGAAATACACATTTTAATGAATGCAAGGGGACCATGGAATACACAATGGTGGGAGTATTAAATTGTAGAATCTGCTTATGTAGGCAGTCAGTGTTGTGGGTAATTGGAACATTCACTTCTATGGTGCTACTTGTATGAGAGTGTGGGCCTGTATCCACACATGTATGTGTGAGTAGGTGTCGAATGTTTTTGTTTTATATTTTCTGTTATTTCGTAAGGCGTTCTGTAAATGCGATTATGTGAACCTAATACATGGCTGAATGCTTTAAACAGTTAGTCGTAGTGTAGCCGTATTATCACAAAGACAGTTAGTGATATTTGTTTTATATCTCTGTAATTACATTGCCTTGTGAAAGTTTCCCCCTTCTTGAACTTTCTGACCTTTTGCCACATTTCAGGCGTGAAACATAAAGATATAAAATTGGGCATTTTTGTGAAGAAAGCCAGATGGGACAGAATAATCAAGTGGAATAAAATGTATTCCATTTTTTAAACTTTTTTAGAAATAAAATAATGGGGTGCGCAATATTATTTCCCCTGAGTTAATACTCTGTAGAACCACCTCTTGCTGTGATTACCGCTGCAAGTCTTTTGGGGTTTCTCTATCTATTTTTTTAGTTCTTCAAATCTAGAAATATAAAATGGATTTCACAAGTGTGGGCTATGGATGTGCCTGTTTTTGAGAGGGCACAGAGGGTTTTTGTGAACTGTTGGGTCCACTACTCCAGTGAGTAGGAAAAAAATAGTACAGTTCCTAAAAATCTTCGTATCAGCCAATGAGTCAGTACACTTAGCATATTTTGGGCCCTGTGGCTAATTGCAGCACAGCACCTCAGCTGACTTTGAATAGATAATGAGTTTTATTTCCTACAGCGGATCACGAGGTCACTATACGGACTGAAAATGAGTCATGATGGGTGATTGGCACCTGACAAATCCCAGTATTTCTTTTCTACTGTCATTTAGAGGTTTTTTTTTCTTTTACGTCAAAAGAATCTCCCTCGTTCTCCTGATTCTCTCTTTCTGACCCTTTTACAATCTGTCAGCACAAATTCAGAATCATGAAACTGACTTTGGAGTTTATAGAATGGATGTTTTTTTGTTCCAATGTGATTTAAATTTCAAAGGCATTTGGGCCAGTCCCGTCAGAGAAGTGAAGCGGACAGGAAATTGAGAAATGGACAGGAGAAGCAGCAGGAACTCCTCGGAGTATTTTTGCTGTTTGTATAACTTATTTAATGTGTTTTTCTTTTCTTTTTTGTGCCATGCAACAGATAAGGACATTTTTGAAATAAGAATGACTTTACCTCCCTTGGGGTTGCCTTTGATGTGTGATTAACCCGTTAAGTAATTCGTCAGATAAACTTGAGAGAATGGCAGCTTAGCAACAGAGGCTCAGTGTTGTGTATTAGCGACAGGAACATTAAGTTTCACTGACAGACCATTAAAAGCTGCAAGGCGCCAGTCACATGACAGATGGAGGCAGCCCAAAAAAGGAAGTAGCCTTTTTTTTTTTGTCTACTGTAAACGTTTTAAAACGACATGTTTCATATTCTCCAAGCAAAAATTTGCTCATGTAGGGGTGGCGGAGGTCAGTGCTGCTCTCCCTGGTTTGGCCTTACCATGTAAGCACAAGGAACCACACTTTCAAACATAACTAATGAAAAAAAACAGGGTTAACAGAGGTTTAATAGGCTCCCTCTCACACCAAGAACTAACAAGGAAAATCTCTTGCTGTGTAGGCTATGTGTGAAGGCAAAGTCAGTAACCCATGAAATGCATCATTACGAAGCTGTAACTGTGGGACTCAGACTAATGTGAAACATATGAACAGACACCGCATACCTCCCCGATGTATATTATTTTCATATTAGTTTTGCTCTGTTCTTATTATTTTGTTGCTCACAATATGGTGCGTTTGTGCACTCTGGCAACAGTAATATTTTAGCGGGTTAATGGAGAGTTGCAATGAGTCAGGAAACGCACAGGCACTTTGGGCAGCTAAGGGTCCCTGGGTTACGGGAACCTCTCAGACAGATGATGAATGTGTGAAGTAAATGGACTGTGGTTCTAACAAATATAAGTTTGATATTGCAAATTTGGAAGTAACACAGAGACCATTTTTGTGTGAAGCAGCTACCTCGTCATTTGCTTTTGAGAAAAGCAGAGTAACCACCCGTAGCTTGCTGCTACACTGTGTGTGTGTGTGTGCGTGTGTTTTAAGTTACTGCTAAAGAGGACATTTTATGTTTCATAGAAATGAAAAGTGAATATGACTGAGTGTGTTATTCAGTGGCTGAAGATGGCTTTACGGCTATGCCGTTGATGCGCTTGTGTTTCCGTTTTTTTTACTAGAGCTGTTATTTAAACTGCATGCCTGTGGGTCCCTTTGTGTCCGAGTGTGCAACATAACGTTACTCAGACAAATCCTGTGTACATTAGCCGAGAGGGGATAGTCAGTGAAGTATAAAACACAGCTGTTCTTGAGCAGCATTTTAATAAAGCAGCAGGATGTACCTCTGGCATTACGTAAAGAATGCAAAGCAAATTATGTGTAAAGATGTTGATTGTTCCAGTAAAACTTATATATATGCTTGTTACAGGCTAACCTCCCTCCAAAATATGACCCTACGTGAATATTTATGAAAAAAGAACTTTCGGGTTAATCAGATGTAGAACAACACACAATGATTACTTAAGTTTCAATTAGTAAAATTCGAGCTTGGTGCAGTTTTTGATTTCAGAAATGTTTAGAAATGTCTTTCAATGACTGTACTAATATGCCCATAAACACAAAACTATTAATTTCAGGTATGCAATGATTTTAGGGGTGTAATCTAGAGACTAAATAGATATTTCAGGGGATGACACAGTGGAGCAGTGGGTAGCGCTGACTCACAACCAGAAGGTCACAGGTTAGCAAGACCGTTGCGTGTGGAGTTTGCATGTTCTCCCTGTGTCTGTGGGGGTTTTCTCCAGGTTCTCCAGCTTCCTCCTTTGGTCCAAAATGTTAGATTAGGTTAATGGAGACTCTAAATGGCCCAAATGTGTGTGTGTGTGCGCAATCCACATTAGACTTGCGACCTGTCTGGGGTGTTTTCCAGCCTCTTGCCTGAAGTACGCTGGGATTGGCTCTGGCTCTGTGATCCTATTGAGAAATAAGTGTTTGCAGAAAATGAATAAGATTAGAATCAGAGCTCAAACTTACCTTTGGAATGAAAGCTACCTTGGTTGGAGCGTTATGTTGAGGTGTATTTACATTACATAGGTTTACATAAGCTAATATAATGGTGTTTGTTTGAGTACGAACTGTTTAATGCACATAAACAAACTTTCACTTCACTGCTCGCACTCAGCTCAAGAAATGTGTGTGTGTTAGTGCGATTGAGAGAGGATACTACCATTTCCTGTCTCTTGTTTTGGGTGATTCTGTTGTTTTCTCTTTCCTTCTCTCTCTCTGTCTCTATCTATCTTTTTCTCAAATAGATAGATTCTCTTGATAGATAGATAGATGTTCATCTTTCTCCCTGGTTCTGTTACGTGCGTAGGATCTGAGTGTGTGAGTCATTTTTTAAGGTCTGAACGCCTGAATACGGGTAACACTGACTAATAGTGAAACGTTGTTATGCTCCAAACGGAGCAAATTTCTTATTGCAGGCATTGTCACAGCCTGAGAAACACAATCATTTTGCCGGTGTCTTTGTGTGTTCAGCCTTTTGTCATTTTTATGACTGGATTACTTCGACTACTCTAAAAGGCCTATAAGTAAGTCTTTTACTGACCAGTACCATAAAAATGATTTATTATTTACTTCGCAAGGTGCTGAGATTGCTGCCTTTCAAAACTCTCTCCAGCTCGGCTTCTTTTGTTTTAGGACAAAAACTCCTGGCACACTTTGCAGTAGAGCATCTGTGCCCCCGGCCTCAACTTTTATCTTGTGCTAACATGTACTATATCACTTAAAAGCCCTTAAGAACATGTTTAAATACACATTACTAATACTCTGAAATTTGTTAAAAATCATGAAATGTTCTCCCTTCGTGAATATTACAAATAATTAACTTGGTTTTCAAATCACTTTTGCATAATGTGCACCATAATTGGGTCCCAAATTAGTTGTGATGTTACAAATTCATGTTTGTACCTATCTTCAACTATGATTACAGCGATGGGGTCTGTTCCTGCTTAAAGGAGCAGTGAGTTGGCTCATTTCAGTGAAACACTTTGTCTTTCTTTTAAACAGAATTCCATTAATGAGTCTGCCCCTCGCCCCCCCCTCAATGTTACCACGGATAGAAAGCCTAATGTTACCCGTCCAGCAGAAATTCTGCTATAAGCGTGAATCATTTGCTGCTGCATCCTGGAGTGAGCTGGAGCTGATGAACCACTGGGGGACCGCTCTGAACGAGCTACTACTCAGTGATTTGACTGACAGCTCGGCTGCCCAATCAGGTGGATTGATTCTGGTTTGGCTGTTGACAGGCAGCTGTGCGAGCCAATTAATCCTACTAGTTGGAAGTTTTGATTGGTTTAAGCTAAATTTGCTCCTGTACCTCTAATCCATTTAGGGTTATTTATTTTTACCCAATCACCCCCTTGTTACCCTACTTAAAATACCCTAACCATAACATTATAATTTTTGGTTTACCATCAATACAGAGTGAATAATGCAGATGATATCACAAAAAGTACATAGAAATCTTGCAGCCTACCTCTCAAAATGGCATTTCTAGACACTCGAGTAGCTTCATGCAAGAGACACCTAGGAGGTCCTCTATAGTCCTGAAGGATAACTTGCTGTTCTATCTTCAGAAAGGAAAAGGTTGGAAACATTACTTTGGTCAATTATTCTTCCCCTTTAACAAAAACAATAGGTATTGCACCTTATATCCTCATCACTTTTCTGGGAACAACGTGTAAGGGTTGTGCAATCATGGGATGAGTAACACATCACCCATGTGGGTAGCAGCCCAAAAACAATAAGCCCAAATTGGTTTTGCTAAAACATGAGGGAAAATTGATTCGAAATGATGTTTCCAAACTTTTTTTTTGAGGAGTTAAGATGCCTTTGAAACCAGGCCCACTTCTATCTACTAGCCAACAACAGCTAGTAGGGGATGACTAGGGATTAGGGCGATTCCCAACATGTCTCTAAAGTGGTTCCATCATGTTGTCATTGTCATCCATCTCTGGGGGGCACCCTTCCAGTTCGGGGCCCTAGGCAATGTTTCTGGGTTTCCTTGCCCCATTGCAATGCTGCTGGCTGCGAAGACAAAAGAAGATGCAAAAGAAAGCAAACATAATGCACCGCTTTGTATCCGCCAATAATGGGGAATTTAAGCCTCGCAAGACACTGGCTCGTCCAGCTTCACTCTTTCTCGGTTGGTGAGGACACTGAAGGATTACCGCCGCAACAGAAGGATGGCGATCAATCAAACAGGGATGAGCAAGCGTTCGGAGGGGGGGGTTCACTCATCATGTTTTATTCACCCCGAAAAAATAGTTTAGCAGAAAACTGCACTTTTTTTTTCCTTTTATTGCTAGCCGTCTTCTTTTACCCTTCAAACCTTCAGTTGCAGCCCAATAAATCGCTAAATGCAACAGCATCACAGCCTGCTGTGAGCTGGGAGCTGGGAGAATATGCAAGGGCCGAATAATGATAGTCTACGTGACTGCATGCAGACACATTAACTGGGATTTCCTTTGCAATCGCTATAAATGGTCCCTCCCCCCAAAACAAGCATAAAGGCAACAATTACGTAAAATAAATGGTAATTAAGGATTACGAGCTCAATTCTGAACGTTGAGTTGAGTCACATTTCGGAGCCTTTGTTAGTCCATTGTTACATTCAGTTATTCATTTATTTATTTATTTATATGCGTTGTTGCTAATTACTGATTACTAATTAAATCATTGCAGTTTAATTTCCCGAAGCTTTAGAAGATATGTCAAGAGAAGGTCAGGCACGGAGACAAATCGACTGTAGCAGGTGTCGCAGCAGTCAGGGGGGGGCCCAGTGAGTGAAGAAATGCAGCCCCCACAAGCGATGGTGTGACAATAAAAATTATCATAATAATCATTACTATTATTAATATTCAACATAAAAAATTGCATAAAAATACATATCTATGGGTTCATCTGCTGGGTTTATTGTGCTGCTGAGTGTTTTAAGGCAGCCAGATGGCAGCCTTAAAATTCTTTAATAAACTAGGAACGGGCCTGGTCACAGTAATAAAGGAACATGTCACCAAGTTCAAATGGTGTAGCTGACTAATTTCTGATTTTTTGTAACCAATTCATTCTTAGTTTGGCTTTTTCATGGAATTTGTTGACATTAGGAGTATCATTGATTTATCGATTACCACACACTTATAATTTAAAGTTGTTGACAATTACATTTGTACACAACTCAATCATTTTTCCAAATATGTTGCATTGGAAAACATAATTGCTGCCGTGGTTTGGATGTACAGCAGCTGTACAAGAAGCTGTATGTGTCTCCTTCTCCTTCTCCTCCTCCATATTGGACTATTTGTAAAAATAAGACATCTTCACTTGTTAAGATTTTATGCAGTGAAGTCAATACGGATTTAAACCATAACCATGTCTTTACCTAAACTTAGCCATGATCCTAAGCATAACCCTAAAAGTTTTAATTATGCTTTTGTTCTACTCACAGATTATGGACTGCAGGACACATATTTGGGTAGAGATATATTGACATTTCTCGACTTTCTATGCTAATTAACAACATTTACTTTAAAGCTGAATTCAGCCAGCTTTACGTTTCTCTTCCAATTTTAATAAAGATAATTTCCTGGAGGCATTGTTGTTGCTGTCTTTAAAAAATAGACTGAATAACAAAAAGAGGAAAAAAATCAGGGCGACACGGTGGAGCAGTGGGTAGCACTGTTGCCTCACAGCAAGAAGGTCGCAGGTTCAAGACCGCCTTGGGGCCTGGGTCTGGGACCTTTCTGTGTGGAGTTTGCATGTTCTCCCCGTGTCTGCGTGGGTTTTCACCGGGTACTCCGGCTTCCTCCCACAATACAAAACATGCTCAGGTTAATTGGCAAATCTAAATTGCCCATAGGTGTGAGTGTGTGTGTGAATGGTGTGTGAATGGTGTGTGTGCCCCACGATTGGCTGGCGACCATCTGGGGTGTATCCCTGCCTCTCGCCATAAAATGCGCTGGGATAGGCTCCAGCAGACCCCTGCGACCCTGAAAAGGAATAAGCGGGATAGAAAATGGATGGATGGATGGATGGAAAAAAATCAAACAAGCAAAAAAAGCAAAGGATGTCCAATATTTTTGGCTAGTAAACACTTGTGTGTGTGTGTGCACATGTGTGCACATATGTCTACAAAATCTATATAGTACATGTGCATTGATGTGCATGTATGTGTACATGCACACATGTGTCGTGGTGTGGGTGAAGGTGCCTTTCCCTCAGGCCTGTGGATGTATCTGACCGTAGAAGCTTTTAATGTTCACACCTTGTCAGAGATCTTTCAGTTACCGCCCTAACAGACACACACACACACACACACACAAATACACAGGCATGCAGAGGACACATGTCATGGGCTTCTAAACAAAACCTGACACAGAGAGGAGGAGGAGAATGAGACAGGAGGAGTGGGTGAAAGGGTGGAGAGGAAATAGAGGAGGGGGGGTCTCCTAATTCTTGTTTCCTCTCTCTAATCCTCCTCTTCTCTCCTTCTCGCTCTCTCTCACTGTCTCTCAGAAGCATAGAGAATCAGTTTTAATGGTTTGTCAAATAATGCTTTTCTCCCCCACAGTGGATTGGTGATGCAGTGTTTGTGTTAGCTGTGCACACGCTTGTGTGTGTGTGTGTGTGTGTGTGTGTGTGTGTGTGTGTGTGTGTGTGTGTGTTTTAAAGGGAAGCTTGCCCTACTTTAGCCTAGTGGTTTTCCTCTGTTGATATTGCCCATAGCGCCGGATTATATGCTTTTCAATGTGGTCAAACACACACACATTCGCACTCGCAAAACAGTACACACAGAGACACTCAACAGACACACACACACACACACACACACACACACACACACATAAAAAATTAAAAATTCAAACATGCACGCACCCACCCGGGAGAACAGATGTATGGTACATAGGTAGGTACTGTAGACACAGACCACATAAGCACATGCGAACACACACACAAATGTCCAGACATTGAGTCATGGTGTACGTTACATATATGTTAATGTTCTCACTATGATCATTTTAATTGTAGCCACTGGCAATGCCTCTGTTGGTTTTCTGTGTGTTTGTGTGTGTGTGTATCTTGTTTAATATGAAGAAGGTAGCACCACTTATTATTATTATTACTATTATTATTATTATAATTATTATTACTTACTACCTACATGTTTAAGCATTTGTGTTTATGTGCGTGTATTCAAAGGTTAAACCTTTGTGTCAACACTTTTTAAAACAGTGATGGACGGTTTCACACCATTTTATGAAGAAATCGATTATTTATTTCAATAAGCGATAGATTATTCAACTATTAAAGTAGTAATTAATTGCATCCCTACATGCTCTTTTTGTCTTGTTTTGCCTTTTTCCTGGCCAGTTTTGGGTGTGTTTTAATGCGTGCAAGCTTGTGATATACAGTATATAGTAGGCACTTGCATGCTTGTGTGTGTTGTCTATTTCAGTCACAAGGCTAGATGTATGGTATGATCAATGTCTGCATGAGGCTAAGAGTATGAAATTGAGAAATTGATGTAGTAGTGTCTGTGTGTGCATGTGGACTGAAGGTTTAAGCACCTAACGGGTTGTGTGTGTGTGTGTGCGTGCGCGCAGGGGTACAAGTGTATGATGGATATAATATATCTCAAGCACAGCAGGCGTGTGTTCTTTATGTGTGCCATTAGTTTGAGTGTGTGCGTGTGTGTGTGTGTGTAACAGTAATGGTTGTTCACCTGTAAGCACTTTGATTGATGGTTTCTTGGCCTGTTTGCACTTTCTGTAGAATGAGAGTGCTGGAGAGCACTGCGACTGCAGAGAAACAGGGGGAGACACACAAACTGACAGACATAGAAAAAACAGGGAGTCTGAATGTGAAAGGTGAAGGTTAGTTTGTGTCTCATGTTCTCATGTTTTCAGTCCATTTTAAACAAATTACCTCCCATTAGGTTGTAAAGCAGTTGACTCTACAACCACAATATTCAGTTAATTTGTTCAATCAGCTTAATGGTAAATTGCTGCTTATGTATGGCACTTTTTTCTAATCTTCTCATTGCTCAAAGCACTTTACTCTACAAGTATCCATTCACCCATTTACACAAATTCAAAACCTCATGTCGGTGGCTGCCATACAAGGTACAAACCACTTGTCAGGAGGAATTTATTCTTTACACTGAAGGTGCAGCCGATGGGAGCAGTTTGGCAGCTGAAACGTCCTCGCAGGCATCGAAGTGGGCTACTGTAAAAAGAGGTTTGCGTGTCAGTAATTATTCTGTGCACCACAATGAGAGATGCATCTCTGTAATCCTGATTATGATGATTTTTTGTTTGTTTTTTTGTGTTGTTGTTGTTTTCAGATAGATAAACATATTTGCCAAGAGCCCCTATGTTTGGCACCTGTCCATAACTCACATCCACAACTTTTAGACTTTTAGTTTTTGTTCCAAGTGTCCCACATTACCAGTGGAACGGAGCCAATGTCAGGCTCCGGGCCAGTTTTCATATTAGTTTTCTACCACTGCCTTGTGCATCAGTGATTTGTGAATATATAGTATTTTGTGTTTGAGGCAGAGACTCCGAGATTTCATTTAGTTACGGAAAAATGTTCACCTACTTCTACAGCCGAGCAACTTTCCATTATTTTTGATGTGTTGTTGTAATGTGAAATATAAATTGTGGCAAAGGTTTGTTGTTTAAACTGTTTTGCAAGTGTGGTTTCTTGGAAGGAAAAAAAATAAATAAAACGAAGAAATGAGAAGGTTGTTTTGCAATCGTGGACTAACACAATGACAAAACCAGACGAAACATAGAGGTAAATGTGTTCCAAATGGTTTTAAAATTATGACATATTGCAGTATTTCAGAAAATACAACTTTTTTTTTTCTTGAAGCCTGGGGGTTGTCCTTAAACGCCATTTTCCAAAAAAAACATATTGGATGGATATCATGTGATCTAGTTCTATGTAACATCATGAGGTTCAGGAGGCGGCGATGGACTAAAAACAGGTTTGCGTGTCAGACAGACAGAGAGAGCGAGTACTTCAGTCTGAAGGACTAACAGAGTTGGCAGACGGCCGAGTGTCTGGATACCCACAAACCCTTGCTGTTGCTGCTGTTGTTGCTGCTAGGCAGACTGGGATTTTCTAAAGTGCAGCTGAACTTATGATGTTGATTTTTGGCACATTTTGAAGCAGTTTCCTCAGACTTAGGCATCTAGTTGCTAAGTCAACCAAAATCCATGTCACTTTTAACACATGTAGACTGGATAAATAACTAATTGTTTCCCCTTTTTTGTTCAGGTGTGGCTCAGTTGACATCTTATTGCAAAAAAGAGCTGTATGTATGGGGGTCATACAACCTAAAAGTAAAAAGAAACTTTGACACAAACACACCCAACTGAAGTTTTGAGATCCCTAACGTGATATGTGTTTTGGTTGTAAGTACTGACAATCATGTCAATATATGTAAACATCTCTTCCAAGTTTCAAGAAAACAGCATTCTGTGTCTGCTTTATGCTCTTTTCTGATTGGCTGATTAGACATCTGAGGTTGTAGGACACAGTTTCTGAATACAAGCTAAGGCAAGATAGGGTTATGGTCATTTAGTGAAATAAGCAGATTTACAGCCTGCAAATAAATAACATTAACTTCTGATCTGAAAGAAAAACGGTGACATGAAAAAACAAATAATTGACCTTTTTATTCACAATGTTAAACATCAATACAACCAAAATATTTGAACATTTTTATATTATATGCTGTGCTATATACATGCACAATATGCCACTAAAACCTACAGCACATCAATAAATACGAGAAAAATAGAAGTTTGTGCTCTTCTAGCTTATAAGAGCAAGAAAGAAACCGAACCAACCATATTGACACGACTGACACAGCACTGACCCACAGACAAGCTCCTCTTATCTCCACGTCTTCATCCTCAATGATGACTCTGAGTCAGATTAGAGACCAGGTATAAAATGGTGCTGTGATTTGGGTGTCAAATGGAGGATCGGCTAGGACACACACACACACACACACACACACAAACACACACACAAACAAGCTTTCAAGTCAGTCATTCAGGTAATGAGCAGTAATCATTTAGCTGTCACTGTAGTGATGGACAGGCATGCTTCTGTATCCCTGTCTATTCCGGAGTTTCTCTCTCTCTCTTTCCCCTGAATGAACCACACTGTTGGACTTGGGGGAGTGATTGTATTTGCGGATTTCTGTCCAAACTTCGAATATTTAGATTGGATTGATATAGGATGAGGGGAGGATATTTAAAGTTAAAAAAAGGCGTTTAAAATAAAGGATGTTGTTTTTGAAAGGGATGATAAGAACAGCCTGCAGCAGCCGACTGGTCGCTCACTGAGAAAAAACAAAACACAACAAAAAAAACCTCAGACTTCATTTCTCCAGTCTATGGTGTGGATATGCTGCAGAGGTAGTCATGTGAGGGATTCAATAGAGAGAGAGAGAGAGGCTGGATTTTCTGAAGCACATAAATAACCACCAAGTGCTCAAAAGACAATTTAGTGTGCAGACAGCTGCTTTTGGTTTCAGTTTCATTTACGCACAGGGAGAACGAGCGCTGTAATGCAGCAGTAAATACAAAGAACAATGGGACAAATCTGTGATAGGTTTTTCCGGCATTAATCGTGTGCTAAAATAATTAGTGGCGTTAAAGGGAGCTGCGATAGTGTGGGAGCGTTTGCTTTTTTGCAGCACTATTTTAAAGCACTCTTTGGAGTCTGACAGTAGCAGGGGTACAGAGGCCAGAGGGGCTACAGGGGGGTACAATATTTTTCGGGACATTACGGCCACGGCCGTCCTGGCCATCATAAAACTTCCAACCCCCGGCTTTAGGCATTTTTCTGTGGATTGAGAGGTTTGAAAATCTATTGTAACATCTCAGAATCTCGCTTTCCATGATATGGGACCTTAAAATGTTTTCTATTGTCATGAAAGCCATATTGTTGGAATGACAAAATGGGTTTTGTTGACAGCGACGCTACATCAGACATACCCTCGTTTAAACAGAGCGCTTTCCATTTATGGATCCATGAATACAAAATGTAGTCCACTGTGTTGCTACTGAAGTGCTTTTTCTCACAGGAACACAGGATCATTTTTATCAAACAGGATCACATCCTGATTATCTCAGATCTCAACCTGAGATTCCTCCATTCGATAAAAGAGTTGTCTTATGACGGCTGACTTCACTCCGGCATCCCATGTTAGGAGCAGATTCACACTCTCCAACCCAGTCAGATGTAGCTTGATGCCAGCTGCCTACTCTACCCTGATCATGTTCTTTACTACAGCGCTGACAAATTGGTCCCTCTGGGATTTCCAGGTGGTTTTGTTGTACCCATTTTGACCCAAATTGATGGTGTCTTTTCTCAAAGAAAGTTGCATTTGCATTGCATTTTTAATGTAGGCTATTATTTGCAGTGTAATCATAATAATTGGTGAGAGTTACAAATCAGGGAAAAAACTACAGAGGCAGCATTTATTTCATTTGACAGAAATCTGATTTGTGACCATACTATAAATGTGTGTCATTCAGAAAGAGATGTATGTTGTAATTTTCTGTGACAATTAGCAAACTGCAAATCACAGGAAATGACTGGATAAGCTGTACGTAATTCAGCTTTGATAAAAACTCCCTTAACTCAGTGTCAACACCACAAACACCAGATGCATTTTTTTTATTTTAATATTTTTAGGCATTTAAAGCTTAAAGGTTTAATGTACAATAGATCCCCATTTGTTCTAAACCTTGGCGCTGTGTTCTTTTGATTACCATTTTAAGGCTAATGGTGAACGCAAGTATAACAGTGCTTTAATTTAGACTAATATCTTTGTCAGTTGTACTGTAAAAATAAAATAAAATTAAACTGAGAAATGTGGAGTTCTGGGGGTTTGTGTGGCGTTAGCAGTGCCCCTCAGTGTTATTTCTCATTTCCGCCGAAAATGACCATTTCGATTTCTGAAATCGGATAGTTTTTACCTTTTTTGGTCTGACCACCTCTTTCCAGGGATTCCAAGCAAGCTGAGCAGTTACTTTAATGTGACGTAACCCGCTGCTGGCCACTGATTGGCCCGGTATTTACGTCACAGGATGGCATCAGAGCTTAATCAAGACTAGCGATCGATTATCGGATTAATATAGAACATGGTGCAACAACAAATCATGATCCTCGGAGGTGGAGCGGATGTGTGGTGTTGGATGATTACGTCACTGCAGTTTTACGCCTGCGTTACGACCACCCTTCATTGTTCGTTAATTCTCGATGCTTTCTGCCTCAGTTGCAGTGTGTTCAGCCAACGCCATAAGAGTTTGTTTTAGGGTTCCTCAGCCTCAGTCAACGTAAGAGTCAGCAGAGATGTCAAATCATTAATGTTGCTCCGTGTGCCAAAAAGGCCATTCCCCACTTCGTAGACAGGAGGTATTGAACTGCCCTACTGTCACTAAGGGGATGAACGTTCCTTTATCGTGATCGTGTCTAAAATATATTGCGTGTGTGTGTAGCTGAGTGAGCGGGCCGACACAAGACGGCAGCTCATTGGGCAACAGGCTCATCTGGTCTGATACCTGTGGTTGCCACTATCCAATCTGCATGTACTCCACCAGATCCTTCACCTTCGCCTACAAATCACAATACACAGCATAACTTATTGTAAGTATAAGAAAAAAAATGAATTCAGGTTCAAATTCCTTTTTGAAAACCTAAAGTGTTGACACCCAGGAATGTACCTGGATGCATTTGCCTGAGCTCTGGCATAAAATGTGCAACTGCGCAAGTGTTGAAATCAATATTTGGCTCCATGTTCCCAATCATGTGACACGTTCCCGCTCTGCTCTTTTGCGCTACACCCTGTACACAGACACGAACACACCCTGGCCTTTGTAGATAATCCTGCTCCGGTAGACAGACAGCTTGACAGACACTGTGGGTGGTTGGGGTGGGGTGGGCGCAGCAGGGCGCTGCTCGAGGACACCGGAGAATCAGCATGGCTCTCACCGTATTATCGCACACATCAAATGTCTCCCGCTGCCAACTTGCCCTTGAGCAAGGCACTCAGATCCTCAAAACGCTGCAGCGGTGCTGCCACACAGATCAGTGTGTTCATGTGTGTCTCTTCTGTGTAGAACTTCCTGCAATTTTGCCTTTGTGTGTCATATGTGTCTCCGTGGGTAGCATACACTCTCAGAGGCAAACAAACTGTAATTCCTCCTCAGAATAAGATTTGTATATGTGTTTTTTCTGTCTAAAATCTGCTCAAATCTGAAGTCAAAACTTTTCTTTTCTCTTTAAGCTTTAAATATATCAATAACAAGTTTACTTCTACTATAGCTAGCCTTGGGTAGGCTGTCAAATAGTTCTACAGCCATGGGTCTACAAATAAGACAAAAAACTAATTATCAATGAGTAAAACTTCTCAAAGTGCTAGGAAAACTGTCTCCATTTCTTCTTCATTTTGTCCAGTGGTGTTTGAAAGTGGGAGCTACAGGGATTACGCATGATCACAGTTTTAACACACAGAGAAACAAAAAAAAAAAGAGTTAAAAACAAAAAAAACTTGCCTCAGGTCATTTTCCTTCTGTACCACAGCAACACATGCAGCAAAAGAACTAGAGGACTCGATGTTAAGGCTGGCTTCAGAAACTTCCCAAAAAGTACACCCCTTTATTCTCATAGATTCTTTTACTAACCCTGTTAAAGGAGCAGTCTCCTCTGGTTTATTTTTTGGCAAAATGTTAACATCCCTACTGTTTCTTTACAGTATTCAACAGTAATCAATGAAAGTAGAGATTTGACACATGAACAAACAAAATGGATCATCTGTTTAAGAAGCAGGACCAAAAAAACAAACAACCAATCAAAGGTGAACTCACTAAAAATAAGTAGTATGTATGATAAGGTCCTTAAAAGTCTTTATCAGAACCACTGATTATTACCATTATTGTGCTAATAATACTACATAAGTTCTAATAATAGCTGCATAAACATTGCTAGATTATAAGAAATTTATAAGAACTTGAAAGAAAGATATTTGTAGACATGTATAAATGTTAATAAAACCAGTGGGTTTATTCTTATTGTTTATAACAGCATTGCTACACGTTTATTGAGTTACAGCAGTGCTACTCAATTATTTTTTGTCACGCTCCCCCTATGGAAGAAGAAAACATCTTGCGCCACCCCCCCACGCGACTACCAATAGAATCATTTGTCCCTAAAATTGTCATAAGTACACCACTGTATCCTTATTAACGATAAGATAATAGATAAGATAATAAAAAAGAAAGAAATATGGACCAAGTTATAACAATGAATAGCTTCTGATTTTAAGTGCATTTAAAACTCAAAAATAAAATTAAATCCTTAAATAAACAATGACTTTGACTGACTCTGTCAAACCATATGATACTGAAAAAAAAAAAAACTACATAGAATCGGCTTATCAGCGTGATTGGGGTGTAATATCTTTAATTTATTTGTCTTCATGCTGTCCACTGCCAACATTTTAGACACAGTAACACAGCAGTCTTTCACAGCGCTACATACGCTTTGTCATATTTCCTTGTCTTAGCTTTGGGAGACTTTCGTTTGTCTCTTTATCTTCGTCTCTCTCCACCTGTTTTCTTATTGCTGTTAAATATTTTTCATGGTGTCACTTGAGGGTCTGCTAGTGCAATTGCAGAGGACGTAAAAAAAAATAAAAAAAATAAAAAGCATGTTTCCCGCGGTCAAGCACCCCACTATTTGAGAACCACTGAGTTACAGTAACCTAAGTTACATATTCTGTCTTTGCTTTATTAAAATTAAAACATTCATTGTCTTCATCGTGCATTTATTAACAGTAAAGGTACTGGAGAATGCATTAGACATAATAAGACCTCATAAGGGTTTTATTGCTTATTAAAATAAAGTTAATACAAATCATTTCTAAACAAGACAAACTTAAGCTGGAGGCTTTATATAATTTTTGAAAATACAGCCAGGTTGTCACAGGGAATTTTAGTGGTGATTTTTGTTGAATTGTACAAAGCTGTATATCACATGAAAAGGCAGCATCACTGCCTTTCTTTTTCTGTTCACTTCTCCCAATTTCTGTCTTTTGTTCACAATGAGCACATGACCATGTTGTCTATTCATTTACCCAGAGCTGCGTTGTGTCACTGATAGACTAGGGCTCCAACAGGCAGACTTTAAAGAATGGATTGCACTCCCAAAATGACAGGTTAAGACAAATAGTTTCAGCCAGGGCTGTGCAACTACTGTACGAGTATGAGGTGTATCAAGTGTTGGCAAGAACATTGGTCTTGTCTCTGGCTCTGCCTGTGATTGTGTTTCTAGATGCCTGAGCAAGTACTTACATGAGGAACCAAAGATTTAAATTGCTGTATATCTGAAAAACGTCAGCTTTTCTGTGAGTAAAAGTAGTTCTTATGTTACTGTACTGCAAATGCCCTTGCTTTATGTTTACGAATTTTTACCAAAGTATTGCAGGTCTTTTACATGTTGAACATTTGGGAATATCAAGGAATTTTTCAATGAAGGTTACAAGGGGTTGCCTCACTGCAAGAAGGTCACAGGTTCAAGTTTTTGGTCTGAGACCTTCCTCTGTGGAGTTTGCATGTTCTCCCTGCGTCTGTGTGGGTTTTCTCCGAGTTCTCCAATTTCCGCCCACAGTATAATAACATGCTTGGTGAAATGGAGCGGCTAAATTGCCCATAGGTATAAGCGTTTGAGTGAATTGTGTGCATGCCCCAGGGCGACTAGGCGACCTGTCTGGGGCGTATCCCTGCCTCTTGCCTGGAAGCTGCTAGGATTGGCTCCAGCAGACCCCGGTGACCTTAGTGAGGAATAAGCGGGAATAAAAATGAATTAATGAAGTCAACACGAGTATGACTTATAACTAGCTGACTTGGAAAGTGGTGCTTATATTTTCTCTAGTGAATGGCAAGAAAAGAAAAGTATAGCACCCTTACCTTTACCTTAACATAGGTGGTGGAGTGTGTGTTTAGTCCACTTAAATTAGGTCCAATATTTTCCAGTCATGATTTCCCCATCACAGCCGTCTATTGGTCCATCCCACCAGACCAGTCAGAGGTCAAGTGCTTCAGTCAAGCACATTCATGATGGTCATTGAATAAGTCTCCTGTTCTCTTCCGCTGTCAAGATTTCCTTTATGCTGGTCTTTGAATTTCAATCGATAAACGGCTGTTCAAAAGCATTCTGTTACCTGTGAGGTGTTAACATCCCCACTGCTGCCAGCATCACTCTTGATTTGGTTTTGTTAGAGTGTGATTGATAAAGGTTGTCACCGCCATCCCCAGAAAAAAGGGCATAGAAAGCTTAGAAAAAGTGTTTTGATATACATTCCGTCAGTACTGTTCAATATCAACATCAATCCTTGAAGAGGGGAAAACATTTAAACGCCAATATTTCAATACTGTGTTAATTAAGAGACAGTAGTATAATTACAAAGGCTATAAATGCATGAGACCCCCCCCCATCAGACAACAAGCCTCTCAGGGCAATTTGAGTGAAGACTTTTCAGGTGTTTTTTTGCAGGTTTGATTAACAGACCATCTGAAATGTTTTATGGCTAGAGTAAGAAGAAAATGTTTTTCTAAGTAGCAACATTTATGTTTTACACCAAATAATGAGGCAAAAGCCCACAAGCTTGTTCAGGCTCCTCCACTGCCACATATATCCAACACGCTCTTTTAATCATGGTGGTCTACTTAAACCAGGAGTGTCAAACTCAATTTAGTTCACAGCCACATAGAATGCAGTTTGATCTCAAGTGAGCTGGGTATGTATAAATAACAATACCTAGGCCTTTGTCCCCTCATATTATTTAAAGAAATACATTATACATATAACATATAACATACCTTCAATTTACAAAAGATATACAAAAGTACAATTCTAACAATAAGGTGTCTTCCTTATTCCATATTCAATCAGTCTATTTACTATTTACTAATCGTTTACTCATTCAACGATATTTACTTTAAGAAGCAGGAGCAGAAGCAACAAATCAAAACTGTAAAAATGTTTATGCACTGAGCTCTATATGATGCCCATTGACTTCCTATTTCTGTGAAAAAATAGGAAGTGGTCTATTTTATGCCCCGCTTCGTACAGTCTTTCAGTGGGCTGGTTCTGGCCTGGGGTTGTTTGACAGTCATGGGTTTTTGACACCCCTGATTTAAACCATCAGTTCTCTACTTGTCTTTTTCTGCATGGCTTTTGCCACACAGCTTAGATGAAAGCCACCAAATCGTTGTAATTCGGCATCCAGTTGGTGGATAAGAGTCTACCCTTCTTCCAGGACTTCTTTCTGAGAATCGCCACTCCGTGCCTGGCGCCGCCTTGTGCGTAGTAATGAGGTCAGAGCCGTGATGCCAAACATCAATGCTGTACATTTACATATAGTATAATCTATTCCATGTGAGTTGGTTTGGGGTTAGGTGATCTGCAGAAAGCTGCCTGAACCAACTCTAAAAGTGTAATTTTCTGCTTGGTGGACCACCTGTAAGTCAAATTTACCAGTAGACTGCACGGACATCTTAAAGGTCAGTGGGCTCTGATCGAGAAGTGTACACTCTCAGATAAGAGAGGCAACATTAAATTCGATTGCTCAAAACAAGTTTGACTGAAATTATTAGATGGAGAGTGGTAAAGCAAATTATGTGACAATGATCTTAAATCTGACAGTGAGAATATATGGACAGTGAGGGTGTTTCTAAGTACTTCATATTGTCATGTATAAAAGAGCAGTACCACTGTCATTGAAGGAAACTAGTCATTCCCTGTGTACCTGGAACACCCTGTGTGCTTAAATTGCTGCCGGGTACCACTCCCAATCAAAGTGGTCATTCGTGTCTGCTCCAAATATTGGCACGCCACAATTATCGAATCTGGATATGACCCATGCTATAAGGCAGGTCGAAGCTGCTGTTCCTCAGAAGCAAATTGCAGCATTATTTGGAGTGAGCCCTGGTACCTTCTCCAAGTTCCATAAAACCTGTCAAAGACACACAGAGAAGTATGTGTCCCAAGAAGACCAGTTCATCACCCTTACCTCACTAAGGAACTGTAGGCTGCTATCCAGAAATTTGCTGGCAGGGCGTTGCGGGATGTTATGGCAGACGGCTCTCTGATCAAACGATCAGGACAGGCTGCGTGCAGCCAATCTTTGAGTTTACAAGGCTGCCAGGACACTCGCAATGTCATATTTGCACTGGTGTCAGGTTCCAACAATAGAACCTGGACATGTGGAGGAATGTCATGTTCAGTGATGAGCCAAGGATCTGTCAGCAGAAAGATGGATGCCAGGTAAGTATGGAGGTGACGTGGAGAATGCTGGTTGGTAGGGTGGTCCTCATAGTGTGGGGCAGCACCTCCATCGCCACCAATGGAGATGCTGGTTGGCAGCATGAGTAGGGGGTGCCAGGCTGTTGCCAGCTGCACACTACTCAGGCTCCTGACAGTTTGTTTAATGAATAACATGTAAAATCACTGACTGAGATGTCTTGTTTGTTCCTTGTTACTTAAAGACTTCAATCATTCAATCCCCCAAACAAGTAAAACACAATAGAATCAATACCAGCAGGTGAATAAACAGTTTGACAATGAAAGGGGACATTTGATGCATTTTACTTTCAAACGCATCCACTTCTCAGTTCTCTGTCCCAAAAAATGAAGCTGTTGTTTTATTCTGTTTTGCTTGGCTTGGAATTTCCCTAATATACTAATTAAAATATATATAGAAATGACTGGGATATTGTTGTTGTGATTTTTTCTAATTAGAATAATGCTGCAGTACAACAACTTGGGAAATCATTACAGATACATGGAATCTCATACAAGAAAACATGCTCATAACTGCTGCTAAAAAATGTATTATAACAAGATATGACAGGAATATAAATTTTAACAAAGACAAAAAGGATCACAAATTTAAACTTTCCTATTTTTGACATTGTGATCATATGTGTATACATTATGTTGATTGCACCTAAATGCACCATGGAGTCCCTTGTTTTAGAGTCTACGGTCCACACTTTACAAACCGATACAGACAGAAGTGTTTAAGAAGAAGCTTTGAAGAGGAGACTGCAGGACTGTGATTTTCAAGTGTAGATGGCGTGACATGACTGAAAGTCCAGAGAGAAAGAGCATGGATGAGGGTGATGAATGAATAATACTTTAACTGCCATGAATAAATTAACATATGGGAACCAGTGAGTGATCATTCATAGTTTCAGGATTTGCACACTCATGTTCATTCATCACAAACATAATACGTTTGGTTCGCATTCAGTCCAAAAAACACGGAACAGGTTCAATGAACATGCTTTGGCTGCAGTCCTATTTGGAGCTGTTGCACTCCATTACACACTTATCCTCTTAACGGGTAGAGGGTCATTGATTTCACGATGAAAACGTCAATTTTGAAGTATTCCAATCCCCGCCTGTCACTCTGTATATGGAAATCTTGTACTCTGCTTTAACAAGATTTGTTGGGTCACCCATATCATTTGGTAAATAATTTGAAATGTGTTCCCTTGAATTCTTTCAAGATGACCAGCTGTTCAACATGACGGGAATAAAAATAACACTGATACTGTTTTCTATTACCATGCTATGCCTTCTTCCTGTACTACCGCTGTCCAATAAAGGATGGTAAACACTAGTTACTGTCACTGTTCTGATGGACACGCAGGAGTCCTCGTTTCACGAACGTCTGTCAGCATCAGACATGTCAGCAGTCTGATCGACTGGCAGGCAAATACACACGAGCATTCATACAGATGGATGAAGCAGTGGAAAGGCACATCGACACATCTGGCTGGAGTCACCAGGAAGATGCTGTCTGATTACATAAACTGGATGAGTGGCTGGCCAGTTGAACGACTGGTTAAACGGTCACATATTTTACACTGAGCTGAACTTATTTTTGCATAAATGTCAAAATGCCGTAAGTTCAGCATGCTGGCCTGATTAGGAGGGAGAGTGTGATGGGGGATGTAGCAGGAGGGTTAGGGAGACAGAGAGAGAAAACTATAAAGAGAGATAGGGATATAGAACCATGCCTGTCCATCACTACTTTAATGACAACTAAATGATTACTGCTCATTACCTGAATGACTGACTTCAGAGCTTGTTTGTGTGTGTGTGTGTGTGTGTGTGTGTGTGTGTGTGTGTGTGTGTGTGTGTGTATGTGTGTGTCGATCCTCCATTTGAGACCCAAATCACAGCTCAATTTTATACTCTGAGACAGACAGAGAAAAGGGGAAGATTACTCTTGTGTTTAGGTTTGCAAAATGAGAGACTCTACAGAAGCACACACACACACACACACACACACACACACACACACACACACACACACACACACACATATATATATATATAATGAATACATCATGTTTTAATGAACTTCATCTAGGTCAGTATCAGAGCTTGCTAAAAGCCTTTCACATACAGTTTTACCTTTGCAGCCAGGAAAATGCCACAGTATGCCTGATCAATAGAAGTCCAACACCAGACAACCTGGCGTCAGAAATTAACCTTGGCCCAGGGCAAAAATGACCCACAAAGTTGAAATCCCCCTTGAAATTAAAAATGGAGAAGCAAAGCATGCTCCTAATAATTAGCTATGCCTTTTCTTCCCCACTTTGTTCATATTTTATTTGTTCAGTGATGATATATTTGTGTGACAATGCAACTGCTGTCCCCTGTGGGCCTCCAAGGTGATTTATTATAGCCTGTGACCAGGCAATTCTCTCTCTGGATGACAAATAATAGAAGGTTCACAGAAAATGGAGTGCACAGACCCGAAATAGACAATGTCACATGACCAATGAAAGAAACGTCAATCCCATGTAATCTACAGAATCACCAAAATGATGGGGTAGGTGAGGGATTATGGTAAAGGTAAGGTGTGAGGTACATGCTTAAAGTGAAAGAAATGTTAAAAAAAATGATTCAGTCATGCAATTATCTTTCATTGAGGTGGCTCGTAGCAACTAAGTTCAGCAGGTAACGTTGCAGCAGCCATGGATATTATATCGGTCAACAACTCATCTTGTTGAGGAGCTTTTTGTTGTGAGCTGGATCTTCTGCAGATCTGTCCTGCTTTCCAAAGTAAACAGAACCAATAATTAATGGTAAAAACACTGATTAAAGCGGTTTCACTTTAAAAATTGGTGTTTCTCAGAGGCTGTTTGGTGCTGCTAAAGCTAACATTTGCTCAGCTTGTTAATCTTGATATCTAAAATCCAGATGTCGATGACTAAAATTCTTCATCTGGTTCAGAATAGTTACAAAAATAACAACCAAAGTGGATTAAACTGGATAAAAAGCCAATTTATGGCAGTTGTGGATGAAAGTGTACAACACGGGATACATGCAGGAAATTGAGCGGCCTTATACTGTCTCTTGATGAGATTAATTTAAAAAAATTTGTTTGAAATTTGTTGGAAAACATTTGGGAATGAAATTCCTAATATGTGTATTAGTAAAAATACACAACTCAACAACATATGTTTAGTTACATTTTCACATTTTAATCCATTAATTGTGCTAGGAAATCCACAAACGCAACCTATTGGATTGGAAATTGGTTCGACTAGTCCACAAACATACACTAATTTGACAGTTCCACTGTGGAGAAAATCTTTAAACACAAGGGACTAGCTTTTGTTCATCTTTGATTCATGGTTCCAGGTGCCACTGCTGAGAATTGAAATCAAATATACCTCAGAGCACTGGCTATTAGAGACTGAGGGAGAGGGGGAGAAATTCATGCCCCAACAGGGACTGTGCAAGCTGAAGAGTAAAAGTGCTTATCAATAAGCACGTATGTGAATATTGTAAAAATAATAGATGAATGCCCTTTCCTCCCTAGCAAAAAAAAACACAAAAAACAACACAAATGTGTAAATGGATGTGTTTTTTATTTACAGCAACAGCATCAACTAGAATACAAATAATATAGAGGCAGTTGTAACGGTATAATCAATCCATCTTGACTGTTAATTATTATGTTACCTCGTGAAAATGTGTTAGGGATATATGTTTACTATAATACAAATACAATATATTAAGAAAAATAGCATCAAGCAGTACCTTCTACTGTATAACAAAACTAGGTCAAAACTACTATATAGCCGGTGCATGGAATGCTAGAGGCCTTTTAACTTAGAATGATGGATACAGGAATGGTGACACTCGACCGAGGCAACTCTGTAAGTCACAGACTTTTGATTTTATAGAGGCTGGCCGTGCTGTTGTCTTCCAACCAAAAAGTGCACATATATTTTATTAGACTAGCAGCTGGGACATGAATATCCATCCATTAGACAAGACCAAAAAAAACAAAAAACAACTAAATACCTTAACGGCTTCTAAAGAGGAGGAAAAAAATGACACACTACTGTGGCTGAGTCAAGTAGAACCATTATTTAAATCAACAAGAAACACAACCTTTCCCGACATCGTGCCTTCTTTTTCTCATTTTACTCCCTACTCACCTTGTCCCCCCCTTCTGTCCTTCCTTTGTTTCCTCTGTTTCCCTCCATCTGTCTTTCTGTTTGTCGCTTTTCATATGCTGCCTTCATCTTTCCCGTGTCTGTCCTCGGTGTCCTTGCTTTGAGGCCGGAGAATTAAAACTACAGGTATTCATTTTCCACCGTTCTCTGCACTTTGTGTGGCTCAGTGGTTAAATGCTGCTTGTTTGTCCATCTAGCTCTCTTTCTTGGCCAAAACCTTCATTTTGTTCTTTTGCTTATAACCTATTTTCCTTTTTTTACCCCCTCTCTGTTGACCTATACGACCTATCAGATGATTAAATATAAATTGGCATAAAGTGACTGGTGAAAAAAAAAAAAAACTAAACGTTCTGTTGTCACCGCTTCAGTCTCTTTGTTTTCCTTTCATATTTATTCTCATTCCCTTTGATGCATTTTCTCTCCTAACTCTTCTTTGTTGCATACTTTCGTGTGTAATGGACCAAGGTAAATTGATTGTGTCCAAACTTGTCTGCTAAATGCTTATCAATTTCCTGCTTGATATAACAATGGCACAATAAAATCTAAATATGAGATAAAATGTTGAAAATGAAAAACAGCAATTTAAGCAAGACAACTAAACTGTTCCCACGCCGAGGTATGTAATGACTTCATTTGAATGAGGGCAGTTTGTTGATGCTGTGGAGGTGCCACAGAACAAGGTTCAGGAAAAAAAATGAGTTATCGCAGTATTATCTAACAGCAGTCACATACAGTACAAGTGCACACTTCCTGGTAAATTATTTTGCAATGCGAAAGCCCTATTTGGCTGTTTAGTTCCTCTCAACAAAAGATTTAATAATTGCCATTGTGATGACTCCACATTTGCTGAGCCTTTATATGCATTGATCTGTACCTGCAACTTGACTTCCTCGCTTGTGTTTAATTCTCACTGGTACCTTAAACAACTCTACAACAATGCTCCTTGGATTGTTTAACACAGACTAATTTGGGTCTAAATGCACCTCAACTGGATTTTTTTTTGTTTGTAACAATGAGGCAGTGGTTCTATTCCCACCTTCTTTTGTATATTGGAGTTCTGTAATGGCAGGGATTGGGACATAGCTCCACAGGGAAAATTTGAGCCTTGCACTTAAGCCATTAGTGCTTCATCTGGGGCAGCAACTTGCTTTCATCCCAGAGGGAGCACACGTCCATGTCAAGTAGACCACCCTGACGTCTGGTCCCTAATTGGGTCAGCAGTGGATACTATGAGTATTTAATCTTGCATTGTTTTATGTCATCTCAATGGTCTTTTAATGACGACAAAGCCGCTGTTGTCGGGCTGCTGAGTGTACAAAGCAGAAAAGTCAAATATGTGTGAAAATGCAGCTACATACAGTAAAATCTGCAAAAAAAAAGATACAGTTTTATACACGTTGGTTAACATCAGCAATATCATGCAACTGCTGCAAATCATCAAGTGTTAGTACTAATGAAGTGGCTAAATCATCAGGATTAGAGCTTGTTCGCTAGTTAATCAAGATCCCATAAGGACACATTATGGTCTCTCTTAAGGTTTGTGAAATAGCCGATAGGCAAAGCAAATATAATGTCATCTTCAAGTGTTAAACGTATCGTTAATGTTGGAAAAAATGTACCTTTTTGGCATGAAACTAAAACTCTAAACACTTGGTACCAAATAATTTATTTGCCCTAATTTTTTTTTTTTTAATTAAAAAACAAAACACATGCTATCTATTAATTTTATATTGTAGCTGGAATACAAATTTAGAATTCATCAATCTTTTTCTGTTAGATTAGATTAGATTAGATTAGATAGCTCCTTTATTGTCCCACAGTGGGGAAATTCCCAGTGCTACAGCAGCAGTTAGAAAAGTTACAAAGAACTTAAAAAATTAAAAAAAAAGTTTGGGACTTTTTAATCCTGCCCAACATTACTTTTCACTGACTTGGATCAAAAGTACATCAAGTTCATTTGTTTAGATGAACTTGTCTTAGTGCCAGAACAGTATGAATGCCAGATTTTAGTCCTTCCATTGTTTTTTCATCAACATTATGTTGGCTTTATTATATAGGCGAGTCAATACAATATTCATCTCTTTCAATTACAACTCATTCAGTTCTGTGTTATTCCTGAATTTGGTCGTCTCCCCTTCAAAATTGTCTAACACTCGCCTCTTGATTAAGAGGCTGTTTCAATACAGCATTCAGCTCACCTGGCTGCTTGAGACCCACACATTTGTCTGACAGTTTTAGTGTAAATTCCTAAATGGCAGGAACAGTTTCTATTATTGTTCCATATTTCAGAGTGTCTGGGCTCACAACACGGTTTGGTTATAATGAATCGCGGCTCCCTTTCAATGCGGCTCACAGATTGATTTACAGAGAATTGGAAAATAACTCCCTTCATTCTCCTTTTCTTCGGGTGAAGGCAGGAAACCTGTTACTTCGGGAAAACATAAAAACAGAAAATCTTTGGAGAGACTTGATCCCTGACCAGCGGGGATTTTTATGGCATCTGGGCTTGTGGTATTACCACAGCATCAACAATGACCACAAATGTGCTTTACTGTCAAGATACTTGAGGTTTACAGTTCAATAGCGCCTCGCTGTTTGATTTCAGGATGCCACATTTATGTTTTATTAAAACATTTCTTTGTGTTTTGCAGGTTGTCAGGGTTCATGCTGCCCTCGCCTATAGTCAGCAGTGGATCTATATTGGCTTTGTGGTTTACCACAGACTTCGCTGTCAGCGCGCAGGGCTTTAAGGCAGTGTACGAAGGTAAGACTTGTGAGAGTGTGAGAGTGTGTGTGTGTGTGTGTGTGTGTGAGAACGCCGGGCATGACACACAAACCGTTTCTGAGTCAGTGACTTTTTTTTTGTGTGCGTTTGCATGGGTAAATAAGCTTTACAGAACATGTTTCACATTATCCCACATATGATCAGATGAGGCTATGATTGTGAGCATTACTGGTGCTGGTATTATTAGAATCCATCAAAGGATGGTTACAGTTGTTTGGTTTGATTTCCATGACATGGGTGGAGCAGATGGCGGTTATGTTGATTAGTAATGTTGAGTCATTATGATATATTTTGAGTCATCTATCATATTATTGCCTATCTTTTTTAGATCATCTTTTTTTCCTTCTCAAGATGAATCATCTGGTGTTTGCCTGGGATCAGAAGATAGAAAGATGTATCATTGTTGATGGACTGTCAATCTGTGTGTTAATCTATAGCACCGAGAAATCAGGAGAGGAACATTTCCATTGATCAAAATGAGTCAGGCAAGCAGTGATATACTGTACATGCGATGAATTTCACTTCCCTCAGGGTGGAACTGTACAGATGAGTTCTGATTTATGAGAATAACTGTTCATGTTAATGATCCTGTGTGGGCAAATTCCTGGCTCACAGCCCAGATCTCCTGTCTTGGTCATCCCTCCATCAGGCGGAACTAGTGTAATGTTTAAATTATATATGTGCTGTAGATAGATTCTATAGTCAGCAATGCATGTGTCTGTCCTATTACTGGACTGAAGTGTGCACATTGACATCAGTTTTTGTTGTGTTGACTTACTTGCTTCAATTTATTTGCTGTAGAGTGCTGTTCCTAAGATGTCAAGACATCGGAGGGTTAGCCCTGACCTTTGGTTATACACATATATACCATGTGTGTATGTGTACAAGAAGTTAGCTGTAAACAAAAGCTTAAAGACAGAACAGAAGAAGAAAATAGTGACTATCTTCAGCAATTAGATGTTGGAACAGTAATTTATGTGGTTTATTGAATTACACATTAATTTACCAGTTGTTTAGCTTACGTGATGCACTTAAGCCTTATAATTGAAGGGAAAACCAAAGTATTTTTTATTATATGTTTTGGCATATTTGTGTCATGCTTCGCATTTACAGACATTTATGTTACATGCTTATATTTATCCAAACCATCCATGCACTGTATGAGTCTAACAAGTGTTTCTTAATATCATGTATGATACACAAGAAAATGTGTTCATTCATTTTAGGTCTGTCTGTTGTGATATATATATATAGGTAGTTATGGTGATCCATTTTTAATGGTTATAGATGAAACAAAAACATAAAGGATGAGGAGAGGGTGAGGAGGAGACAGTTTAGGTAGTGAACTCATTCAGGATCCCAGTGGCCAGAGGAGATAATCTTAGTGTCTTAGTGATCTTAGTGCTGGCCTGGAGTATCTGATACATTTTTCCTGGCAGCAGCAGAGAGAAAAGGCTGGGAGACCTGGGTGGCTGGAATCCTTAATAATTCTCTTTGCCTTATTCCTGCAGCGTTGATGTAAATGTCCTTAAGGCAAGGTAGAGCACCGCCTGTTGTGTGTTCATCTGAACACACGACTCTTTGCTGGGCCTTGTGGTCCCGCATGGTGCTCTACCCATACCAGGCAGTAATGTTTCCTGTCAGAAGTAGAAATTCCTCAGAATTTGGGAGTAATTTCCTGAAACACTCTACCTTCTTCACCGCTGAGTCGGCATACAGCCGCCAGGTCTCTCTGTCAGTGATGTGGACATCAAGGTTCATCAGACTGTCCATGCTCTCCACCATGAACCTGTTGACCTTAAGGCTAGTTTCTTCCCTGCTTCACCCCCAAGTCCACTCTCTGCTCCCTACTCATGTTGATCAGAAGTAGGTTATTACCCGACACCAGTGAATCGGGTCCTCTTCTTCCTGAAGGTAGGCTGCCTTGTTGTAATCTGTGATCGGGTCCATCTCAGCTATGTTGCAGCAAACCTGATGATGTTTTTGGAGCTAAAAGTGTCTACACACTTGTGTGTGTACAATGAGTACAGCTGGGGACTTCCAACAGATCCTTGGGGTGCGCCCACCCTCATCACCAGGAGTCTGCCTGTCAGCTGGTCATGGAGGCGTGTGATGAGCCTGGAGTGAACTATAGTGCAGGGGTACTCAACTAGAAACTTAAAAGGTCAGCTCACCAAATTTCCAATGTTTCCATGGTCAGAAACAGTCACAGTCTGTCCAAAATTAGAACTCCAAATGAAAAGGTAATAAATCCCCTTTTTTGCATCAACCTTTCTTTTCTTTCACAGTTAGGTGTGATGGGGTGGTGTGGGGGGTGTGTGCTACAGTGGCCTCCATCAAACGGTTGGGACGGCAGGTCAACTTTAGTGGGTTCAGTGGGTGCTGCTTTGTTCATATTTCCTTTTACTCTCTTGGATACCTCGCCGCCTGCTGCACTAGTTTGAGTAACTTAGTGCTCTGACTGATAAATGCTTTACCTACTCTGACACCCCCCCACCCTCTGTCTCACACACACATATACACTTGCTGATCTTCTGTGGCTCGACAGCAGAGCCGGGTCAAGCCCTGGCAAACCTTCAAAGTGCACTCGGGGCACGCACACACACATGTCCATTATGTTTGTATAACAGTTCATCTAAGAAACATGAACTCTAAATATATACAATGAACTCAAGAGACATGATGTACACACAAACCACTCCTTTGTGTATTTGTGTGTGTGTTATTCTTCTATTTTCTCTAAATATTCTGTGTTGCTGGTGTGTTAGTGTTTACTGTATGTGAGTGTGTATGTTCAAGGAAAGCAGACAGCCATTAAACCATTTTCTACGAAGTACTTTGTCGTTACTTTTTCTCCTCTTTCCATTGTTCCATTTCATGTCTTTAGAGACCACTAAGTGTGTTTGCTGCCTAGAGTGTGTGTATGTGTGTGTGTGTGTGTGTGTGTGTGTGTGTGTGTGTGTGTGTGTGTGTGTGTGTGTGTGTGTGTGAATATATATTTTGAACTGAGCAGTCTTTATTTTTGTTTCGCATTGATGTCATACAAAAGATGGTGTGTGTGTGGAAGGGGATGCGCATTAATTTTCACATCTATCCTAGTCAATCCTTAATTTGTGTTTGTGTGTGGGTAATCTCTGATTCTAAAGCATGAGTTTTGTTTGTCAATAAATGGTAGAAGGTAATATGTATGTGCATGATGTACAGAAACAATTACATAAAAACATTAGCAGAGCTATCTGAGCATCTAGTTACATTAGTTAAAGGACTGAGTCTCTCAAACGAACAACAAGCGCATATGTAATATAATTTAATGAGACTAGAAGTCATTGTGCAGTGAAAAGGTAATTGCATGTGTAATATAACACATTACGGCACCAGTGATATTAATCAGCTGCACATCTCAAATTGCCGGAAATGATTTCAGAGACATTAGGGCATGAGACTGTTCCCGCAACTCCCACTGAGTTTTAAAGGCCGGCACTCAACAACAATTCCTCTTGCAGTATTTTTTGTTCTTCTTTCAAGTGCTTTGGCTCATTTCATGAAGCATTTTGAATATTCTCAGTGCTGAAGACACTTTTTCTAAAATGGTAAATTTTCATGTGCAGCATCTTTCTGCCGTGCAAGTTCCCACTAGAAGACAATTTGTCATAGTATCTTGTGGACGGTTTCACAAATTTTGGAGAATTTCCCAAAGCTCTGCTGTGGATTTAGCTGTCTCAGTTGATTCTGTCTCTTCCTGTAATCCCAGACTGACTCATTGATGTAGAGATCAGGACCCCTTGTTCTTTCTATCTCTGAAGCAGTGGTGCTGGAACTAGTTGAAGTGGGAGGCACATACAGTTTTTAATAGAGTAACAGAGTCGTGAGCCTCTTCACGTTAATTTATCTTTAATCTTAGACTAGCATGGTGTTTTTTTATGATGAGAATTGCATTCACTCCTCTCAATAGGATGCTAGAAATCTCTTGCTTTTATTTATTTGCACTTTTTTTCTTGTTTTGCTGAGGGTTATAGCAGGTCATGATAGGTGAAGATCAACATGATGAAAACTGACTCCCACCTTCAGAACATCATACATATTAAGGTTTAAAGGCTTTATGTCCCTTTTCTCAGCAAGATTTGGAAGAAAAAACTTCAGACTTAATTAAAAATGCTGCACCTTTAGTCCTCAGTAAGACTTAAAAAAGAAGAGATCCTACATGCATGTTTTTGAATTACATTGCTGATATTTTGGGCCAATACAAGTTATCTTCCCTTACCTTGAATGAATGACCGTTGCCTGATGACAAATTGGTTTCCACCTGCCCCCACGGACTACAAATTACTCTTGGCCATGAAAAGCAACTATCGATCACCAATCACCGACATAACACAAACCCCCTAACATTCCACTATGGAGTTCAATTTACTCGTAAGAAGTAAGTGTGTGTTGCCAGTCGCCACCTAACAGGAACTCCCTAATCTCCCAGTGAACTCTTAAGCTGCAGGCAGACTTGGAGCGGCATCAAGCAGGGGGAGAATCAGCCTCACAGGGAAATTTTGACAATTTGGTTTGGAGATACTTAGGGATACACATTAGCAACACGACAGATGACTGAAAAGAAGTGGAAGAAATGTCCCATTGTCTACCCTATTCCAGTGCCTGTGCACTAAAGACTAAAGTTTTTATGTCTATAGCTGTATGTTAGTGGACATTTTCATGGGATGAATTGCAGACCACACACTCAGACATGCTTTACCCCATGAAGTGTGGTTTGATATACTGAGAAATGTCAACATATTCACATTCATTATTTGGGTAAAAGAATTGATACTAGGGTTTACAAATCCTTCTGTAAAAATTGCAGTATCAACTCAATTTTCTTACTCAACCTAAAAAAGTGTGAAACTATTGGTTTCAAAACTACAAAGAATAAAAGTAATGAAAAGAAAATCAAGTGCCCCTTAAAGTATATAAGCTCTGATTACTTTTTGGCAGATATATTGCAGTGTATGTGTTTTATTGTGTTTGAACAGGTAATTGTGAGTGAATGAGCTAAAATATATAATATATATAACACTGTAGAAAGAGAACAAGTGATTTTTAGAAAGTAAAACACAAAGAAATACCTTTAACTCTCAATGTATAGACTTGAATCATGTTTTGTCAAGAAAAATGTGTTATATTGTATTATATACAGGCTGTGTCGGTTATAATTTATGGCACAGAGCAAGTCAAATAAAGGAAGTAGGAAATGCTTAATCTGTGTGTGCTATTTCTAAATTACTTTATACACATTTAAAAGCTTTAGTGTTTTCATAGTTTTCATTATTCTTAATGATGTTTTTTTTTTCAGGATATATTATCCGCTTTTGTTATAGTGCCTAAAACTGTGCCCAGATCCCCCAACTGTGCCAATGAATGCTGGGATTGAATTAGGTGTACCTTGTCTTTGTTTTCCATTGTTGTGGCTTTGTGCTGCAGTTAAATGTCCCGATTAAAATTCTTAGAAACACACAGAGAAATTGCTTTTCTTCCTGTAATTCTTTTCATTTAGAGTAATTCGCAATAGCACGACATCAGACGAACAGAGAGAGAGATCTTTTGGTAGCACAGCTTTAAAATCCCCCACACCCCCACAAAAAGACACAAGAGAAGTACAAAGAGAAAAAAGTCAGATAATAAATATGTCTCCAAACAACAATTTAGCATCACCATCATTGAAAACATTTTCATAGCATTAGTTGAGGAGACGTACCCAAATGTTCCTAAGCTTTATACAATCTAAGTTCTTACCAGATTGACATTGCGGCACTACCCTAATATTGCACTTGGCATGGTTTATGCTACAGCGAGAGTTTGGCTTCTCCCACCATGAAAGTTAGGTAGTTCTGTTTTTAATTTCATTCTTTAATTTGCTTTACTCCATATTGTGCTCTGAAACTGAAATATGAAACAAAAAATCGAAATCTCTAAAGTTTTCGAAGTAACAGTGAGAAGCTTTAAAATCCCCAAAGTCTGAAAAAAATAAATATATGAATAAAATAAAGGTTTTAGTTTACCCACAAAAAGGACACTTTTTTTTTGTTAAATTTTAATACCACTTTGGACACTGTTATAGCGCCACGTAAAATCCGCTCCTGAAGATCTGGAGTTTGCATTTTTTTAGAACTCTGAGTCACCTCCACTTAAACAGCCTCACCCCTCCCTCGGACACGGCCTCGACAATGTCAGTAATTTTCTCCAACATAGTTACTGTACATCTTTTTGATCATTTACAAAAAACAGCAACATCATCTGCTGACATTAACAATGTGAATTGTGAATTCTGGAACGAGGCATGGTTAACCAGATCATTTGATTTTCTATTCATTAGCTTAGTTTATTTTATTTACACATTTTTTGAGGAAAATTACAACATAAAAAAAAACAACAAAAAAACATTGCATCCCATTAAAGGTTTAGGTAAAAACCTCACTTAGGGAAAATGAAAATCTTAATTCTTTCAATAATAATAAAAATGCATCAACAAAAGTATCTTTTTGTAACATTGGATCTAAACAGATTGTATAATGCATTCCCTAAAGAACAACTTTGTCTGATACCTCTCTGCACTTAATGGAGCACATTACCCGCCATTATATTCCCTCAATATAAATCTCTGATACTACACTTTTGTCTTGGGCATCAAACCATTGCTGAACCTGGAACGCTCCGTGACCTTTCAGATGTGATTTGTCTTCACCTCGATCAAATGCTTTCTCTTGATCTGTTACAATGAGACCAATATTCAAGCTCAGTGAGCCAAGGTGCATAATGTGTTTGGTCCCGATGAGCCTGTTCCATCACCTTCCTTCAGCTGCTTCCGTTAAAGATTTCTACAAGATCGTCTCTTAAATCGTCCCGAAAGGCTTTATAAAAGTCCAATCCTTGATACCAGGAGTTTTTCCTGCCCTCCCAGCTCTGTTGGGTTTGCCAAGAACCAAATTTGAATCTCTTGGGTAATGCTTCACAAAAAAAGTTCCTAGAAGATGTTTTATTGTCTGCGTACTCACTGCTGAACAAGGGAGGATAAAACTGGATAGCCTGTCACATTCTTAAATCTATAAAAGTCCATTGTCTACGATACTTTTCAAAAATCTGACACCCCCACTTGTTGAATATGGCTCAAAATGACACTTCCCTCCCATTCTTTTCTCCATTCTGCCTCATTTGTCTCTCTTGTGGGGGCAAAAACCCCATCAATTTGCTTTATATATTTATCTATTATATTTATTAAATCTCCTGCCCCATTTAAATTTAAAATGCAAACTCCAAGAAGTGATTAGAACAACAGGTTATCTTAGTTCTATCTGTATCACTATAACTACACTCTGACTTGTAATAAGCTCTCTCTGGCTCTCAGTGATAGTTTGAACCGCAGCAAGATCTCATCGCCATAGTCATCCACTTTAATGTGAAATGTTAGGCTGAACTTTTCATTTCTATAATTAGGGCTCATAATAAACTGCATCTATGATGCAGAACATGTTTCATCAAGGGCAACTCACACCTTGTGAGTTTCCTACTGTGAGAAATGTATCTTCCTGTGTCTAGACAATTCTTTTGTAAGAATTTCTCTGGCTATGAATGGAGGGACATCAGAGTGAGATTTTGACAGCTGTGAAAGTAGCTAAACAGGAACATTCAGTACCTTCTCAGTCATATTCCACTGCATAACTTTCTCAACTCGATCCAGAAAGATAACCAAAGTAGCAGATTTAAGGTTCCTGTGCTCGGCCTTTTCTCCAATAAGAGATTTTTTTTACTCCTTTTAGAATAAACACAAAATAAAAGTTAGATAAAAAAAAACAAAAACAAAAAAAACTTCATAAGACAAGTCAAAAAAAGTGAAAAACAGAAAAATAGTAATGTTGGAAAAATCCCTCGTTCCTGAGGTCCTCCCACGTCTCAAAGAGAGAGAGAGAGGAAGGAGAGAGGGGGGGTCAAATGAAGCCGTAAGTGGTGGAAAGCAAGGCCTTTCTGATTTAAAGAAAAAAAAATCAAGTTTTCTAACCAGCTCCACAAGACAAGATAATCATCAATTAATTTCCCCTGAAGCAGAGAGAGAGAGAGAGAGAGAGAGAGCAATGGTGAGAGGAATTTAAAAAAGAGAGGTACTGGGAAAGAAATGGAAAGGGAAGACTTTTCATGAAAAAAGGAAATGCTGCAAATAACATACGTGAATCCAGTTTGTTGTCCTCAATAACAACATTAATGTTGTTTGTTGTCCTCAATAACAACATTAATGTTGTTAATGAGGACAACAAACTGGATTCACGTATGTTATTTGCAGCCTTTCCTTCCTTTTTGCATTTACAGTACTTTATACAATTGATTGAATACTATTTAGTCAATTAAAAAACAATATGGGTTATATCTGGTGGTGTTTTTCGCTGTCCTCAGGTGAGGCAGGAAGTCAAATATTTTGCTGCTAAGGTGCCACAATTCTGTTTATCACCTAATAGATGTTTGAGTTTGTCTCTTTCTGATTGTGTTACCAAACGTGGCGATTAATGTGCAGTTTCAGGGAAGAATAATTCCCTGATAGATGTCTGCATATTTCTCACCGTGCACACAGAAACGTGTCATCCTCGGGCACCGGGGCCTGTCCATGAGGACGGGTCTGCACCACCTGGTCTGAACCCTGGTCAATATCTTCCTCAGTGTCTCATCAGTCATGCCGGTCAGATACTCTGCTCCGCGCGCTGTCGGCTCAGGGCAAAATAACACTCCCATTCTGCTTTTGAGTTTGTGTGGTGCCTTTTCAATAAATGATGCGTTTTTTTCTTTTCGTCTTGTTATAATTTGGCGGGGCCAGATGGTCTGTGGGTTGTCCCGGGGCTGTGGAGGTTAGGGACCTGTCTCTCAGGGCTGAGGGGGCTCGCTTCCTGCTCCCTCTCTCTGCATTTTAGGGCTTTGCGGTTGAAAGTCACTTGTATGTGAGTGTGTTTTCAGAATTTGAAGGTGCTTTTTTATAGTTTTTTTTTGGAGGGGGTGTGGGCATAATCCTGCATTATTTGGAATTTTTTTCTCTTAAAGTGTAATATGCTTTTGCAGAAATCCACTGTGGAGTTGGATTGGATGTTCGTCCCCAAACTTCATTGAAAGCAACATGTTCTATGGATGATTAAATCATGTTGAACGAAATCTAAATTAGAACATATATGTCAATGGTTCCTTTAAAGCAGGGCTGCCCAATCCTGCTCCTCCAGAGCTACCATCCTACATGCTTTAGGAATCTCCCTACAGATTCTAATTACTCACAAGCCCTTAGCAAGCTTCCGCTACTTGGTTGTGAGTTGATGATTAGAATCAGGTGTGTTGGAGTAGAGAGATTCCTAAAACATGTGGGATGGTAGATCTGGAGCAGCAGGATTGGGCAGCCCTGCTTTAAAGGCACAGCAGACTTTTGACATGCAGTGCTGCAGAACGTTCTAGTGCTGTAGCCAGTTCATTAATATAAATGAACAGCGTTGGGGACAGTCTGCAGCCTCGTTTCGCTCCACTTTCCATATTTGATTTGTTTATTGAATGTTTTTACACATTTTTTTCCTCTAATTTACAAATGAATTTATTGCATCATATTTATATGAAAATTGAGCCAAATGCTCTTTTAATATCTTGTTTTGTCTAGTTTGTGTTAACTGAGTGTGCAGAGGGTAAAGATGTGTTGTAATCTGGGTGAAATCTAAGTTGACGTTCACTCGGGACATGTTCATCGATGTATTGCAGCAGTCTGCTGTTTATAATGCTGCGGAGCAGTTTTCCTAAATCACTGATATTTCCCAATATCTGGGAAAATGCCTGCAGCGCGCCTGATACGGAAAACCTTTAGGACAGCCGATTGGAATTTATTATCTAAGTATTTGATCATTTCATTTAAATTGGCGCCAACACCACAGGCCTTTCTGGGGTTTAGATTAGATTAGACTTTGATTTTTTTGAAGTAATTCTTTTTCGGTAATTGAGGCATCACAGGAATCCTGATAGGTTTTAACTGTTGATTGACAAATTAATGTTTTTCTTATATATGCATTTGGTCTGAGTTATTTGTTTTTTGTCCAAATTCTGCTGCTTTGTATCATCAATCATTGCAATTTTCCCACAATTGATGAGGCCAAATGATTTTTTCAATCTCATTGAGTTGTTTTTGAATATGCTTTTCCTTTTTTCTTCTTAGGGTATATCTGGTATAGTTTCTCTGAGAAACAGACAGACTTGTGCACACTTTCATAACTAGCAGGCCAAACTATATATAAACCCTCTCCTATACGATTGTGATAAATAAGCTAATTGGAAGTTCTACTGCACAAGTGCTGACAAAAGCACAAGGAGAGTAAAGTCTTTACTGTGGTTACCTGTTTGTGTTGATTTGAATAATTCTATTAGTTTATTAGATGCCACATATATATATATATACTTTTATATTTCATTATGCATTATCTCTTATTTCTCTTTGTTTTACCTACACAACATTTACTCATTTCCTATTTAAAAAAAGGTACTATAGAAAGTTTGATAGATTGATTGATTATCTATCATTATCATCATATCGGAAAGGGGAAAATTTCATGTGTTTTATTTCTATTTGATTAACGCTGTATTCAAAGGCATCGGGGGTTAAAAATCCAATGAGATGTTTTTGTCGGATGAAACGCTCCCATATTCTGTCTGTTTACCCTCCAAAAAAGAGTCATAAAGTAAATGATTTAAAATATTCATATGTGATACATCTGCCTTCAGAATAATTTGGTTTTGTGTAAACTCATGAAGCTGCTTTGTCAGGGATGAGACCAGCATATACAGTAAGAAACAAACCAGATCAGGCTCCGTCCTATGCGTCTTGCAGAAAACGTCTCTCCTCCGTGTAGGTGTGATTCAAATCTGAAAGATACCTTGGTGCACACTCCTGCTGGAGCCAGGAGCTTAGCATGTGTTTAGCACTCGTGGTGCCAAATGCTAAAAGTTATAAATAATTAAACCTTCAGCAAAAGATTGCCTCGCCTCACATGAGTTTGCAATTGTCGCTTAGCAACAAGAACCATTACCAGCACTTCCCCGAGCATTCGTTAAGTGCTGCAGTTTGAAGATGAACGTCTGCACCCGGTGGACACAGGGTTTTATTTTCTTCGTCACATTGGTTGACTGGACTGTCCCAAAATGAAGGAATATTGTATGATTTGGAAAATGACTGGTCATTCAAGAGCCTTTTTGAGTCAGGCCATTTTAGGATTTCCCCAATTAGATGAAACCAGTTGATCTTTATGATCTATAGTGGGACAAGCTTCATTTTTACCAATAATTAAGTCTGCCAACTCATGATCCGGACACTATAGTATGTTGAGAAACTTGTTTCAGTTTCATTGCTTATAAAATTCAATACTTTACCAGGGTTCATAAACAGCAAATATCTACTAGTCCTAAATCATTCTGAATGTATAGTACAATCAGAATACAAAATGATGATGATTATTAAATGTGTGCCGAATGGAAAAAAAAAAAAAAAACGGCACATCTTATTTCTTCAACAGATGTATTTTTAATGGGTAGAGTGTTATTTAAGGCCGGAATACAAATGACCATAAAACTAATTATTTTCAGTAGAAAAAGATGTTTTCACAATTCTCATTTAACATCTTGACAAAGAATACAAGAGAACTGCCCTAATTAACAAGGCCCATTAATTATAAACTGTTGATGATGGTGTAGGAGATACACAACGGGTGGGAAGGGAGAGAGTGAGAGAGAATTAACACTCCAACTGTAACACTGCCTTCAAGCCTGAGACAAAGTAGAAACCCCATCTTCAAAGTCCTACCATCCTGCACCCACTACCCTCTGACACACACACACACACACACACACACACACACACACATGCACGAGGAAAAAAAGAGGCCAAGTGTAGGTTTTTAAGTCCCAAGGCTAGCTGCAGAGTTTCCTCTCCTGTTGAGGGACTTCTGTGAGAAAACACAACTTGGAAACCCTTTAAAGGGACGTTGCACATTAAACACATCCCCCCCCACACACACACACAAACACACACACACACAGGCTTAGGATGCTCATATATGTGCACAAACATATGCACACAGATTTGTATACAGGCCACACAGATGACTGACAAAGATATATAGGGGATCACTCTAGAAATGTAATAGAGGCAGAATGGAGAGAGAGAGAGTGTGTGTGTGTGTGTGTGTGTGTGTGTGTGTGTATGTGTGGTGTTTTTGTGTCCTCTTGCTTGCTGTAGGTTATTATAGAGTATCACTTTTAGACTACATTGAAACATGTCATATGTGAGTGCCCATGCTGGAATGTGTGTGTATCTGTCAATTTGCTGGATGTTCATCCCCTTAGGTGTTGGCATTTCCACCACATCTCTCTCTCCCCCTCTCTGTTTCTGACTGGTGTAGAATCCATTAGGAACACTGCTAGGAGCTTCCAAATCTTGCTGACTTGATGCAAGGCCTTGCACAGACTGTGGCATGAGCCCTGTAGCCACCAACCATTGGACAAATGCAAAAGGATCGCAGTCTCCTGCTCTGGGAATTTGGGGTCCTTAGACATGATGTTACACATAAGGAACATTTATTCATCCAGACCTTTTTTTTCCCCCCGATGCCTCTAGCCAGTTAATTTCTTTAGCAGTGCTCTTATTTTGCAGAATTTTGCCTTACCAGATCTCAGAGGACTGTGAATATCCATTGCAGAAAATTGCTCTGCTGTAGATGGAGTTGTAACATAATAATAAGATATAACATAGTAATAACATAATATGAATGTAATGTACAGGATGATGGCAGGAAAAGTATTGAAGAAGTGAGTTTGACTATTGTTTTATAAGATAATCTTTTGAAAATGAAGTCATGAATAACTAATTACTTTTTTAAAATTCTTTATAGACATTTAGTCAGCCTCTCAAAGCACTTATAATTGATATTTTCAACAATAACACTGTTTTTTCAATCAAACTCATGTACATTTTTAGAGTAAATTCAATTAGTTTTCATAATTTAAATACTAATTTAAAACTAAAAAATCATATTTTTTTAAGCTTATTTTATTATTTTATGAATTCACACAATACAAAATTATGCTTACCATAAATCAATTGTTCAATAAATGCAGTATTGGCTCTTTTATTTGTGTGAAAAAATTTTTTCATAAATTTAAAGGAAATTAAAAAAAAGCATACATAAATACACTATATTAAAATTATTATTTAGTTATTATAATTATTATTTTGATTTATTCTTTTTTTTCTGAAGGTACATACAGTAGACAATATATTCTGTGTTGTATGTATTATATGGCTATACTAAATTAAATTAAAAAAAGTTATTTTTTTAATTATGCCTCTGCAGTTCAACAATTTCACAAACTGGAAACGCAAACTATAATAATAAAAATGTTTAATTGGGAAAAATGCCTACATGTATGTAAAAGTAGCCACTGGACATGATGAACCCACAGAGAACCATAACCTCACCTCTGCGGCTTTGCTCCATAATCACAGTGCAGACATTCCCCCTAAGCAATAGTGAGCCATAAAAAGAGCTGAAAGAGATACAACATACAGGAACACTGTTATTGCAGGTTTACTGTCCTGTTATTTTACAACATTATTTAGTTATGTTATCTATGTACTGTACAGAGCTCAGAAACAAGACACACTATTTTGACTAATTTCAGAGCTGGTTAGTTAGATTAATTGAATTCGGATAATTTATCCTGCTGGTATCTATTTGGTCCACTTTTATATTATCATTGAGTATAATTGCAGTAGTACTTACAAAGTGAACCTGTTATGTAGATTTTTTTTTATCTAGTCAAATCAGATATTTAATATTAAATATAAATAATAAATCACTGGTCTTTCTGTTGAGCTGATATAAGATTATTTCACGTTGCCTCGCAGCTTTTCTCTTATAGAATGAATAAATGCTCACAGCCAAACATTTTCCTATGTGTTCCATTGCTTTATCGACATTCGCAATATGTGTCAAAGCAATATGGCCTCAGGAGGCACAATGCAAATGAGTTGAACTGCGACTGGGCTAAGTACCCACCAAATTAACAAAAAACTGCTGTAACATTTTATGACGTATGGTAATTTGCAACAGGTCGCTCGGACTATAAGCTGAATTATTTTTTTAACTGCATATTCAATAATTATTTCTATTTGAAAACCATTTTACAACGTGCGCTGTATTTCACTCTCTGACTTTCACTTTTAATATTTAAGACATGCTTCAGCCATCGGCACCGGGGGCCAAATGCAGAGTTGATTTACATTTCCCCCCCCAATAAATGTTTCTAAAATGTGTTACAACACATACCTGCTGTCTTTACATTTTTGGAATCCTTCCGATCCATCCAATCATCAATAATGATCAGATCCACCTGCGTCAACATGCGTTTGTTTTAGAACAGCTGGAGCTGCTGATGCAGGGGAAGGGAAAAAAAAAAACACTAGCGTTCTATATTTAGCATTTATAGATTCACAATAATAACCGCTTTCATTAGGTCAGAAAATTATTGAGCTTGTAGCTTTGGCAACAGCAACACAGACTCCATCTCTCTAAGTGAAAGTTCGAGGGTAAACAAGTCTCCGTCATTCCGAAGGAAAATGAGTTCATTTGGATTTCCTTTTGATTAGCTTGTTGAGGAAATGGGATGCGTGTATACTGATGAATTGGGTTATATATACATGTAAAATATTAGCCGTTTGAAGTGGAAATAGGATGAGATGACTGAAATTAATGGGCTTAGTGGGAATGTAATATGCTGTTCATGAACGGTGCTTTGGTAAATGTAATATCTCTTTTTAAAGAGAGCACACACTTGCACATTTTCATGTAAATGACAAACACGCATGCAAACACACATTCCTGAAGATACATACGGATCCTCATTTGAAGTGCGACATCCTTAAAATAATCCATCCTTCACATCTTTAGTGGCGATGATGCTGCAACCAACGGGGACAAATGGTACATAAAACAGAAAATGTAATTTCCCTCCCTCCTGAAAAGCATTATTTTTTTTTCCTGCAGGATATCAATGGTTATGATTACGGCTGACATTTACTGCATTTCTCTGTTACCCGTGCATAGCCTATTTTAGTTCAATATTGACTTGTTGTCCCCAGCTCCTATCAGTATCTATGTGCCCTTCATTGAGAATAATAGGTTGGCGAGTTTAGTCAAAGAAAATGGATTCAGTGGGGAAGCTTCTTAGCGCAAACACAGCAAATCATTAAAGGAAGGAAAGGGGCATCGCTGGATTTGGCTTCTTGGATGGCCAGGTGCTGATATGTGCCCGTGCATTTTGTGAATGTTGCAGAGATAAAGAGATTGGGGGGGAGGAAAAAAAATGACAGAGGGGAGGGCGGGAGAAGCAGTCCGTTACGCCATTAACCCGTATTGACTGGAACGCCACGGGAAGCTCTTCACTGTGGGAGTGTGTCATATAACGCTGTTGTTACTGACGCCAGCAGTAGTCGGCTGCATCGATCCAGGCAGCAATGTCAACTGTCCCGCTGTGTGTCTGCGTGTGCGTGCATGTGTGTTTGTATGCATGTGCGTGTACGTCCAGGGGGGAGGAGGGAGGGTAGCAGAGGTGTGTTCAAAGGTGATACCACTGTCATCAAAGCATGTTGTCGGAGCCAAGACACACACGGCCTCTCTCACACACACACACACACACACACACACACACACACACACACACACACACACACACATCCACGCAGTGTTTAATCAACTTCCCACCATGTAGTAAAGTCAATATGACATCAAAGAGGTTTGAACTTCGCACTTTTAGCACCCTTCTCCGTCTGGTTCGGCTACCTGTCTCACAGCAGATGGACTAACTATGTTGGCCCTCACACCATGCACCAATGCAGATGTCCACAGCACATCTGCAGTGGCATTGTAGGTTTTTGTATTGATTACTGAGGATGTGACAATAACGCACGGCCCAAGCACAAATTGTTCTGCAGTTTTACACTTTTTCCAACAGTGAAAGTTAGTGAAATACAAATAACAAATATATAAATCTGTTATGTTTATGTATAAATTATATGGATCTGGATAGCATGTGAATTTGTATTATTCCTCCAGTAAGGTGACGTTGGCTGTGACCCAACAATGTAAGGTAATCCAGTTATTCAGTGTTTTTATATAATATTATAATATTTCCTGACGCAAATACTTATATCCATTGGAAGACCATTTTATTGTAATGACTTGATAAGCCTGATTTGCCACATTGATTTGTCTGCCATGCACATTGAATGTCAGTATGTCAGTCAAACATTTTAGTGAGTGTTTCAGTTAAATTTCATTCATTCATAATAGCACAGGCCTGGCCTACAGCCTCTGAGAGAGATGAGATTGACCACATGTCATTGGACTAATTGATGCCCAATGGAAGAACCTTTTTTATCTCTAAGAATTCCTTGTTTTGCTGTATTAATCTTTTTTTTTATCATCAGTATTTAATAAATTGAACGTCCCGTTTTCGATTCCTTTTGCATTGTTTGGGAAGTAGTATAAAAGTTGCCATATCTGGAGTACTTGGCAGTTAGTAAATTATCCTATGATAATTTCTGTATCATGGGGTTCAATTTATTTAGGAATGATTTATATTATTCAGTTGAGAAGTCATCAGGGCCTGGTGATTTATTATTTTGTAATACGTTTACTGCTTGGGAGACGTCTGCTACAACTTTAACAGCATCAGGAGACTTTTGATTGATAAAGTATTTCATAGAAAGTTTTAAATAGAATAAAAGTTTTGAATGAAAGAGTTTCCAATGACATTTTTCTCCCCTTGTCTGAATTGCATTGAAAGATTTATCAGTTTCCTGTTTCTTTCCTATTACGTTTGTGTTCACCTGTTTTCTAGTTTGAGTCTTTTTACTCTTCCCCCCTCACTTCATGTGCACTGTATAATAAAATATGACCTCTAATACATATACTCTGAGGAATTCTCAAATATCTGAATGAAAAAATATCTATGTGGGCGTTTCTTAAAGGTTAGCGATTGTGCGTTCAGTAAATTAGGTTGAAATCTTCATTGGTGAATTATGCATGGTATTTGTCATCTTAGGATGTCATACCAGCGTTATGTTCTGACAGAGAAGCAGAGAGTTAGGAGCAGCTTTTTACCATTGTTAGCATATTTTGGGCAACTCAGAACATGAGCTGAGAACGAGGTTTGGGTGGAGTTCACACCATATGTCACATACGCCATCTGCAGTGTTGTTTTGTTGGATTCTAAAGTTCTTTTTGCACTGCCAAAGATGTTGAATCACTTTCAGAGTTGAGATTAAACAATGATTTTCAGTCAAAACTTTACATCAGCATTTACTTGGACTGCTATTTCGGAGTTGGAACCTATATGTGTTTGTGGTTTTCTCCTTGTACAAAATCCCCTTGTGTTATTTTCCCCTCCTGTCTCAAAATTCTCATATAACTATCAATAGTTTTGCTTGCAGCTCTGTTGTTTATGAGTATTCAGAGGGCGGTAGACCTTATATGTAACTGCTAACGATTCAGAATAGAGGGACACTTTCTACATTTTGAAAATCAGAGCAGAATTTTTTTATAAGAAAGTAGGAAATTAGCCACACTGTCTATAATCCTTACCCTGCTAACGCATATTTATTGTGTGGCCTTTCAAAATGTAGCCATTGGTGTTCCTTTTCAATTAAAGGAGCGCACATTGCTAAGTGGGTGGCATTTTCCACTGGCTTGCTTTTGTGATCCTGGTGAGCTTTACTGCAAGTAGGCTGTCGCCTGTGTAATGTTGTCTCAGCTTCAGCTTCAGCACTTGCATTTATCAGCATTTAGTCTGGTCTTGGGTCTTGGCTGGTTTGGGAAATCTATCTTTATACAAAAAAATATTTTATTTGTCAAGCTTCATCAAGTTTTGTAGACAGAAATCAGCTGAACAACAAGTGATTTAGATTTTTGAATTTTCACTTCTTCCGTTTAAACTTTGCAGTGAACATAAAGTCAGTACTATTGTACTTGTACTGCCTCTAAACTCAGGGATTGTAGTTCCCAGGCCAGGTCATGCAAGGGACCTCCAACATTCACCATTATTTTTGGTCTCTGGGTTTCTGTGATTCACCATGGCAGGTTATTTTCATTTTTTCAGAAGTCCTGGTGACAGCACTTGCACCCACTTTAAATGGAGCCCTGAGCCTTGGAGGTCAAACACGGACATGATGGATGGCGTGGCTGCCATCAAACAGTTTTGTGAATATGTCCTGGTTTGTTTAGTCATATATGATGATAAACTGAACATCTTTGGCTTGTAGACAAAACAAAACATTTTAGGTTACATTTGAGCCTGCGTAAATGTGATTGTATTTGATGTTGTTTATTCTCTGACATTATAGTTTCCTCTTGAGAAAATGTCCGTCTTACCGACAATGAAGAAAATGTTTTGGTGCAGCCTTGCTAGAGATAGTGGAGCGTTGTTGGTTTTTTCCTGCTAAATATTCTACCAGAAATAATATTTTCACACAGACACATTCATGTTCGGCCTGAGTTTGCTAGGTTGACCTTAAAAAGTGTAAATTACTGAAGAAACAATAAGAGTAATGTTAGCAATATTTCATGACAAAAGCTCTCAGTGACCATGCAGCATATGACATCACTCACACTCATTCATCACATTGGGAAATTAATGACATTGTTAACTTTTAAAATGTGAACATGTAGAGATTTATCTATGGTTTTATCTGATAATGTGACATTGGACGCCCCAAGTTCAGATTTTCCGTTTTGGGTTGCTTATCTTTTATGTCTTCCCAGTTACAATTCAGTACAATAGCCATTTATTGTAATAGCCTGATGGGAATTGAAAAAGAGATAAAACGATTTCTGTAGCATTCTCATATCTGTATGTCCCAATTTTAGTCCTATGTTTCTCTCTGATGATAAGCGATTCATAAAATCTGTGTGAAAGTGCCTGCGTTCTGCCGCTTGAACTACATTCTCTCCAGACTCTCTGTCACGCTTTAGGTTTCTCTTCAGCTTTCACTACCAGGATTTCTTACTCTGGCTTCGTCTCACACCTTAAATCTCCAACATGTCAGCGCCATCCGAAGGAAGAGGCAGATTAGTATTATCAAATTCCGGTTGTAAAAATGGTCCCAGCGAATATCTATATAAAATTTCGATAACTTGGACATGCCTCCCTTGAGGCGTTTGAAATTGACTTAGATTTTCTTGTCATATGTTTTTAAAAGTTCTAGTCAAGGGCTGCAATAAAAGAAGAGCTGGAAATGTTCTTTTTAGTCCAATAGCAAGTATAATACTGACAATTGAAATGGAACATCTTCCTACTTTCTACTATGAAGTCAAATGAGGACATCTAAAAGGCAATGAGTCCAGCTACAATTACTGCAAAATTGTGTGCAACACAATTGTACAAGACAGTACAGTAAGAGCCCTGGAAGTTAACTTTTAAAATGTAAAAATCCACCAGCTGTTGGCAGATAAATGTTAAAAATTAAAAGCTCAACAGTAAATCATTATTTGTGCCTGAGTTCTACCGGCTACATTCATATTATTGTTATTATGATTACTATTATCATTACTATTATTAATAATATGCAATTAACATTATTGCAGATAATTTCCTACACTGATTATGAATGAATAGTATTATTATACTTGTATCTAATTGTACTGCACTATTGCTGTATTGAACATATTTAAACTCAGATAACTTGTCAGCTTCTGACCCTGTGAACACTTGTATAAACTCATCTTATCATGTCATCACTGATTCTTTTTTTTTTTGATCAGAGGTTTGCTGTTGTTTGACCCAGGCTACAGTTTGATTACAGATACATGCCCCTTTCAGGAAAACTCAGTTTTTCCTTGTTTTTTAGGGGTCAGACATCAGATTATAGACAACACATGAGGTCACATAGACAGAATTTCATTGGAAAAAAGCTTGTTTCCTCCTTTAAAACAGGAGTTTGTAACCTTTCGTAAACATTTTAGAGGACTGACTGCTTTATAAATGAGAGAGAGATAAAAAAAAAAAAAAACATGCCAAAAAAGGGGAAAAAATAAACCGTCAGCTTTAATGACCTAATTGCATATTATTCTATAGTGAGGCACGGAACAAATTCAATCTAAAACCATTTGCAGGAATGCAAACTCTTTAGGGTGAAAAGTGCAAAATCGTTGCGTGGATAGAGTCCTGGGAAGTGCTCCCCTGTGAGAACATTTGCATGCTCGTTTCTAGTTACTTATAACAACTGTCTGAAAACTAATCCGAACAGCCATTATGTGGTAAAACAACCCATCATGAAACACATAAAAGGACTCAATTGACATGGGAGCTGAATACATCAACAACACAAAAACAAGAAGACAAGAAAAAAAAGTATGTTGGAAATCAGCCTGTTTTGACAATCTCCCACTGATATGCACTTGGTAAAATTCAGCTGCATCTAGTATATATGCATAATAACATAGGACAAGTGAATATGGCAGTCTTTGGAGAAGTTAGAGTTATGATTATTATCATATAATCATATTATTATTAAACCTCTACAGCAGCTTTTGTCAAAAAAGGAAAAAAAAGGTGCAGAAAGAGCAACAGTGATGATACCAGAGATTATTTTCAGTCTCTGATCACTGTGACAATAATTACAAAGCCACGTCGGTCTTCTACAACCAACCAGCACATTAAACTAAAATGAAACTGCAAGTATCATGGTCTTCTGAATGGGGTGAGTCAAATGGAATTCAGAGTGGAGTTCACGGAGGTTTCCAGCTCCTGTATTTCAAAGTCTGCATATTTTATTTACCTATTTATTTATTTTTAGTTTTTTTTTATTGTTGTAGCTTTTCGCGCGTATTGTTCTCTCCCACACAATTTCATCATACAGCGATGGAATTCTCTCTCAGAAATATATGTTGTCCAGCTTGAATTATTGATAAGGTGTGAGAACATGACCTCTGATATTGACGCAATGTGATCGGATAGAATTACTTGTTTGGAGTCGTAGGTTGAGGCTCAGCAACAGAAAAATCTTTGGCTGACACCGGAGAGAGCACACATACCATGTGTTAGAGCTGTTGCTCACAGAGAGACGATTCATCATTGGAAGCTGACATGCTCTGCCACTGTCACCATTTGTCTGTTTCACCCGGTCACAGTCAAACTGAAACTGGATGTTCTATACACTGATCTTTGCTGAGAGAAACTTAGATCCAGAGGTAGTGAATCCATATGAAGAGTCGTCGCTTTGTAGTTTGATTTATAGGTAATATGTTTATAAATACACCATAAAACAAATTTTGAATAAAATGAAGTCTTCAATGTGTAGTGACAACCAGACCAGATATTGCACAACAATCACCTCACATATAGAAGAGAAACAGGGAAGGATCAGCTTCATTTGAGCTGATAATGATCCGTCACGAAAATGCTCGGACCGTCCCTGATACCGATCCGAAGGGTCATCTGGGGACGTCTCTATTTTGGTGTTATTGTACTGCCTCGCTCCGACACAGCCACATCTTTAACGACACAATTCCATTTACCGTTATTAATACGAGTGTCCTCTCGTAGAGTTCATTTGGGAGACGGTTAAAGCATTTTTCACACATTCGATAAATCTGACACCAAAAAGACAGGGCTGCTGTAGAAGAGCGGACGAGTCAACAATACAGACCCTTGTATGGGGTTATTCTGTGTGTGTGTGTGTGTTTGTGTGTGTGTGTCCACAGCTTCAAACATCTCTGATTCTGTGGATCTGTAGCCTAGAACAGATAAAGCAGTGCAGGAGTGTGTGCAGCTACTGCATATTAATGCATGTATGTTTCTATATGTGAAGAGCATGTGTGATCAGCACCATGCAAGGAGACCAGAAAAAACAGGTTAGGGTTTATGCATATTTTTTTTTTTGAGGAATAAGAATAGAGGATGTAAATAGGCAGCACAGATAAACACAGAGGAAGTATACGAGGGAAACGTAAGGAGAAATGTGTGTGTGTGTGTGTGTGTGTGTGTGTGTGTGTGTGTGTGTTGGGGGGGTAGACTGGAAGGGAAAGAGGGACGGACAATCCCTAGAATACCAAGCACTTTTCTGGCCGAGAGAGAAGGAAGGGAGGAGAGGAGGGGTTGCGGTGAAAGACGAGAGCGCGTCCTCAGAATACCAAAGAGAGAATAAATACTAGGAGGCTTTCAAGTCATTTTCACATTAATTCCAAAGTCTTTGCTCGTAGTTAAAAATAGACACACATACTTTAGTTAGTGGTACATAGTTCTAATTAGTTGTTTTGAGAACATTACAACAAAGTGTTTGTTTTTTTTTTTGTTTTTTTTTATGAACAATTTGTTAGCAGATGGATGGAACTCAGTGGCGTGAAGTAATTATAGGAGAGAAGGAGAGAGGATGGGAAGATGAATAAAGAGGGGGGGGGGGGGAAGAGATGATAGCAAAGTAGAGGAAAAGGAGAACAAGACCAGAAAGGAGAGGGAGAACTGACTCTGAGAATCATGCTCGCTTGGCTGAACTCGTACCTTCTCCCAAGATGCATTCTGTTTGAGATGTGCCTAAAAATAGACGCTATAACACATACACACACACACACACACACACACGCGCACACACACGCAGAGACACATAGCTCTCCCTGGGGTGGACTCACTGTCATCCACACTGAGACGTATACAGCACAGACATGTTGCAGACACAGAAGCTCAAGACGTCACGTTGTCTCCCCCTAACTAGCCGCCACAAGTTGTTATGGGGCTTTTTTTACACAGACAAAGAGTGACAGAAAGAACAGGGATGATGTGAAGAAAGACAGGGAGAAAAAGAGGGTCTATTTTGACACAAAATCAAATGACATGCAACGTGGTGATCGCTATTATAGTGTACATGAACGGTGTGTGTGATGCCAGAGCATCAGGTAATCACAGCGCTCATCCTCAATGAGTTGATACACATGGTCATAGCTGAAAGTGAATAAAACCCTCTAAAAACCCTATATTTTCAGTACAATGTTCAGTGTGAATCTAAAGGCTTTTCTTGGTCATTAGAAGGTAAAGTAGATAATTAAAAACAATCAATAATCAATATTATCCATTATGGTCCAGCTACATTGCCCGTCTCTACATTTGCATATCAAAACTACGTCATTGAGTATAAAATATCCCTCGAATATTTAGAAAAGAAACCAATACCATCAAACATCAATAATTATCAATATTTATCAATATAAACACATTTTTATTTTTTTAATCTGTATTTGTGTGTTACTTTGGTTTCAATATGGTACAAGTTCTGTATTCTTCATTCACAAAAAAAAATCTATGAAGAGGAGAGGTGCGATAAATCAAACTAAGTGAAAATTCATTTGAAGTCCACAGGTTATCTATCTATAAATTTATGTTTGCTTTATCGATGATACATAAATATTTCACCCCCTGGAACAAATGTCTTTATACCAGCATTCAGTATGTACTAGCTATAACTCCTGTCTCTACATTTAGGTATTTAAAATAGATTGTTAGGCATAAAATGACCCCCAAATATTTAAAAGAAAATCATCAATATTGATTAGTATAAACAAACCCTTGTTTCAGGTTGTGAATGTCACCACCGCTGTGGCCCTGTGGTAAATGTTCTTTTTTTTGAGAGGGGGGGGGAGGAAAAGAGCTCGCAAACGGCAGCTGTCACCACAGAGATCTGCAGCAACACGACGGGATCCTCTGTGAACTTTTCTCTCTCCACCATATTATCCACTTTGTTATTTTCAGGTTACCTAGCCTGTACCGCTGTAGCTTCGAGGCAACCCGCTGCCCGTTGAGCTCTCGCTGTCTCTGTTAGTCATGAAAAGAGAAATAAAAAATACAAATACAGAGAAAAAAAGTGTTCCATGTGATCACAGCCAAATAGGCACTGATCGATAATGGTCACGTGATGGTGCCTGAGACAAATATAATAGAGCGAAGAAGCTCTATTCTTTCACCATTTCTCATATCTTTGAACAACAACTCATCATCCTTTAAACAGCACTTTCCCTCCCCTTCCCCCCACTCTCCCTTCCTCCATCTTTCAGCTGTTTCTTTACACGAGACGCTCTTATGGGGTAAAGATAACCGGTTTACTTTATCACTGGTGTGTGTCTGTGCTGTCAGTCCACGGGCTATTTATTCTCATAAATCATGACTCAGCGCACAGAGTGTGTGTACAGTACAAAGGTAGGAGGGGAGGTGAAGTCAGTGAGTGGGCACAAAGCAACAGCAGATGAACCCTGATCGGGTTTGACTGGGTTTCTCACGCTGCTTCGCTTGCTGCAGCATATCTGTGGCTGTGCATTGTCTTTCTGTTACAGTCAGGGCCGGGAATATTTATGTATCACCAATAAAGTGAACAGCCACTGAGGTACAACTGTAAATTTACTATGATGGACAACCTGTACACTTCAAATTCCTTTTCAATTAGTTTGATCTACCGCGCCTCTCCTATTCTTCTCTTACTTTTTTTTTTTTTTTTTTTTTTTTTTTACTGACTAAGGAATACAGAATTGTACCTGCCACATTGAAACCAAAGCAGTATACATTTATTCATTTAGCTTTATTGGCATAAATAAATAAAAAATGTTGTTGACAGGGTTCATGATACATAACAGTCCTATTAACATATCACAGACATTACCATGGATACAGTGGTGTAACAATCACACATTTATATTACATAATTATAATTATTAATATCGTATTACATTTCTTTGAATATACATTTACCAAGCCAAGGAGGTTATGTTTTAAACCTACATCTGTCTGTCTGTTTGTAAAAAATTTGGGCTGGATTTTCATGAAATTTCCAGTTAATGTTGGGAATGGTACCATGATCAATGGTAATAAATGGTCAACAGTGATTTCTGAATCACTTTGAGGATTATGACTACAACTAAAAGATTTTCCATGCTGGGTGTGTTTTGCATAAAATGCACTGAATGAAAATATATCAAGAATGCCACGGTAAATAAATTGACCAGGTCACTGTGTTGGATCAGATTCACCCTGAGTGAAGAATTCACAATTCAGACAACGCTGATGAAAATTGATGCTTTTCAATCTACAATAGAGTATGTATTCACTAAGTATGGGAAAACAATGTTGAGTGGGAGTCACAATATGCTCGGTGGATTTCTGCGCTCTCCGATTGCTTTTCTAGTATTATTATTATCATCATCATAATATTACTACACCAGCAAACCATCCACCATCAAACAAACTGTCTACACCTTAGTACAGTTCAGCGTTGTGTAAAAGCACACCCTCCATATAAATATGGTGATGTTCATTGCTACCTGTTAAGGACCAGTGTCACTGATTATAGTCAATGTCATCTTTTTCCATTTAGAGCCAGACCCTCACAAATAAGAGGTGGTGTGTTGCCTGGTAATCAGACACAGAGATGAAGTTGGGAAGAGCGGTAGCTCATTTAATAGTTTCCATTATGATTCACAGCACACTAAGTGTACTAAAGGGCCTGAAGTTAGAGATTGAAATCATAAAGGTGAAATGAAAAAAAATAAATATGGACGCTAGTATCTTAAGGTCATCATAGGTGGCTCTTTATTTCAGCATTGGCATCAGCCCCAAGTTGCGTTTGTAGCTACTTGTGGCTAGCTAGTGTTATCCTTCATTTCTTAACTATTGGCTCATGGATCTGCATCACCGGCTGTTTGGATGTGAAGGGAGACAATGATATATGTTTGAAATTAGCAGAGTTAAAAAAAAAAAAAAATTATGCATTTTCTTAAAAGTTGCCCTAACCCTGTCAGCGCAGGTTTCCCAAACGTGGAAGATAAGTGGAGCTCCGCTGTCACAGCATTATCATCCGAACGCGCAGTTGTCAACAGTCTCACCATTACACTTGACGGTTTTGGGAGATTTTTTTTTTTCCCGTATCACCAGGAGATTGTCCTTTCAATGTCAGCGAGATCCACCGTTTAACAGCGAGAACTCTTTCATCTCCACCGCTGCCAGTGGCCCATTCTCTACACCGCGGCTTCACTTTAGGGACGCCACTCACTTTACCCTTGTCAATGTCATTTAGAAAAAAATAATAAATAAATAAAAATAAAAGTTATGGCACTGTTATGACAACCTGACAAAAGTTGACGTCGTTATTCCGATGCGGGCTCTGACGGTGGCGTTTAATGAATTCGGGATGCACCGTGTATTACTTCTTTCTCTTAAAAGACGAGACATTTTTCATCATATTGTGCAGGCATTGTTCACTTCTCGGTCTAACAAGTGGCGTGGATCCACGAGAGAGAGATGTGGCAATAGGTTGCATTAGTGGGAGACAACAAAACTCCCAACCTCAAATCATCTCTAATCTGATACCAAAATATTCATATAAAACTTTTCTGTTTTTAATAATAACTTCTAGACACAACAAAACTATCAGCTGTATTGATCATAGCTGAATCGTTTGTTTGTAAAAAGCTTTGTTCCCCCCCCCGTGTAACATTACCAAATATATCCTGGATCCATTATGCTTTTCCGCTCAGGAAAAAACGCGTCCCACTGCCATCATCCCCTGTTACGTTGGAACAATCCCCCCTCAGAGCAGCTTTGGAGCGGCGGCCAGGCGGCCGGCTGCAGCCAGGAGTCACATCCAGCTCTCGCTGTGTCCCGTCATTTACCAATCAGAGCTGGACCCATAACACACGTGCGTTTGGCAAATACGGCCGAGCCCCGGACCGAGTTGGAACCGGATCAACCTTTGGATCAACAACCTATATAAGTAGCATTAGCGTCTCCGCTGCCAAATCTCTGCACACAGTTATAAAGCTGTGGGCATTGTCATCGTTTCACCTCTGGAGGCCGGACCACTTAACGCAAATTCTTCTGAATAGTTTGAGGGGACAATTTCTCATGCTGCAGTTTCACATAGTACACTAAAAAAGTGAAATCTTAGCAGGTAAATAGAGGTAGAGTTTAAATTTTTCCTCCCAAATTTGGTCATTTAGTTTAGTAATTTGTCAATTTAAAGAGTAGGAATATAAAAATTTAGTATATATTTTAGTCAAGTGAGTCATGTGAGAAGTATCTAAAGCTTCAGATCTTATATTTATAAGCTCCATCATGTATTTATAACAGTGACCTACATGAGCGATTGATGCAGATTTAGATTTTAAAGTTTTCTAATTATCACACATTTTAGATGACTTGTTTGGTTTTTATTATATTATTTATTTTGGGGGGGGGCGTTGGATGTATTACAGAAGCTCAGATAGGTTGTCAGACAAAAACAAGGTGAAAAAAAACACGATGCCTTACTGTGGGTTCCATATTTAAAGTTGACAGCCTGTCTCTGCTCTGTATGCTGTGGAAAGGTGTTGTATTTTCACCGTGGCAGAGCAGCGCCTCCCCTGCCAGAGTTTATCTGATTACCTTAATGGAATTCACTACGGTGAAATTTGAACTCTTTGCTGCATCTTCTCCTTGGCCAGAATGCACTCAGAAGGCGCTGGGGGTGTGACGCTCTGAATAAATGAACAGGATCTGTGATAGCACTCCGTCTGAGTGTACCCGGTGTTTGGAAACACATTTCAGAAGTTAAAAGTGGAACGCCACACGCCGCGTTAAAGTGGTTCCAGACCTCTCTATGATCCTTCTGTAGTATGGGAAGCTGTTAATGTGACTGATTCAGTCGGTGTTTGATCAGCCGTCCTAATTGTCTCTGCGGTTGGTGAAATTAAGGGTCGGTTATGAGCCAGTTGACACAGCATCTTTAGTTTAATGTGTGAGAAGAGCTCTTCTGTAAAGGATGCTGCCACCCTGTCGTCTCTTCCCTCTCTGGTGTGTTTCTATTCAGCCTCGCTTTCTGCCTTCCTCCTCGCTCTCTTAAAGGGTTCGTTCACATGTGTTTTTTTTTAAGAGGGGTCAATGTTTGACCTGCAGTAGATTTGGGTCGACACGCTCCTAGATCGGAGAGACAGGCACATTTACCCGTGTGGAAGCTAAGTGATGTATGTGCAAAAAAATAAATACAACATAAATATCATTCTATCTCTTTCCCCACCAGGATAATGAAGAAGAGTTGCGAGCCATTATTATATTTATTTATTTATTAAAAAAAAAAAACACACCTAAACATACACTTTATATTCAATTTCTTTTGTCAAAGACAGACATTTTCAAGCAGAATGTGAACTTCTATGGATATGTAAACTGGCAATGTATCAGCAGAAAGACAGTTTTTAAATTTAGAAAAACACATTTATAAACACATTTTTTTCTATATTAATTCCTTTTTTTTTTTTTTTTACAAAACATAGAAAAACATATATCGCATGGGTCCCTGGTCAAAACACACACACACACACACACTACATTGCTTTTCTCATACTCAATATACTTATAACTCTTATAATATTTAAAGGGTACATGCCTTCATCCAACAAGAGGCAACATCTTTTTTTAAAGAGCAAACATTTACTTCTTCTTTGGTCTAACAATATATGTATTTTTCAAAATTCCTCTGTGGTTTGTTCAAGCGTGAACTTACTATGGAACACGATGTGAGACAGCACAGTGTGTGTTAGCGAGTGTGCGGTCGCCGGTCATGTCGCTTCCCGTCCGGGATGCAGGTCACTTCCTGCCTACGCAAATGTCACTTTCTTTCACCACCAGTGACTCACACTCACACACACACACGTTCACTTGTCTTGCCCTCGGCTGCAATGAGCATCAGCAGTCAAATTCCCTCCACAACTGGAGTGCAACAAAATCACTGACCACAACAGACTCACAGTTACACACACACACCAACACGAATGCACATGCACGATTCAAACGCTCTCCCACTGCTAAGGTTGTGGCCGGTGTTGACAGCTTTCACTGTGAGAACTAAAATCAGTCAAGTTTTATTCTACCGTGTGTGTGTGTATGTGTGTGAACATGTGTGGTAACCAAACCAGCAGATTGCCAGCAGTAGCTTGCTTGTTTTCTGCCTGCTCATGCAAGAAATCCAATTCCAGCCAGTCAGCAAACCAAAGATGTCTATCTAAAAGAGTTCTGCCACCAGAGCGGCTGAGGCCAAAAGTACTATTTTAGCCAGTAAGCAAAAGCAGACGTTTCTCTGAGCTCATTTTTGTTTAAGGGGGGCGGGCCTGTGTGCAGAATTTGTGACATCACAAATAATCCGGAAGCCAAGGGCTGATATTTAAATGAACTTTTTTGGTGCAGTATATTCAGTTTACATTGTCTCTGATCAAATGAACCAGGGATTATCAAACTTTTTTTCTGCCGCACACCATGTAAATAAAGTTCAATCTGTGCAAAACAGGTAACATGGGTACTGAGGGGATATTCCAGGTGTTCCACCCGAAATATGATGTTTGATAAGCCATGTTTTTTAATAATAGTGAGTGAAACCATGAGTATTCTATTGATGCTGTGTATATTGATGATATATAGATATCGTTTTATAGCCCAGGCCTAACAGTATCAGTTTACTATATATATGTGTGTGATTGATTGTTCACTTGGTCCAGCCAGCAGAGGCCAAGTAGAGTTCTGCTCTACACTACTCTCCACTACACTTTCATTGTTGGCTCTTGTCTGTACACTTGATTGTAACAGTGCTTGACTCGTTCAACCGTTCTCTTCGATGTGTGAACAAGGCCGGACAGGAGTGTCACAGAGATGGAAAGAGAGAGAGAGAGAGAGAGAGAGAGTAGTTCAGACCGCACGGGTGTGGATGAAGTTGGACAATTAGCATGCAAAAACATCTCAAAATCGTATTTCCATCGTGGCGCGTGGCAAGTGAAGAAAAAGGAGCAAATCCAACGTGTCATTTCGTCCGACGCAGACGAATACCTGACAACCCCACCATGACAGAAATGGCTGGTGGCAATATTAATGATTCCACAGCACAGACAGCTTTGGCAGAGCGGTGCAGAGGATTTATCCCAGACTTGAAACGGGAAGGTTGTGGAGGTCAGCTATCAAGTGCTCCGCTGCAAACGTCGGCTTTATTTTAACTGAGAGTCGACGCGACCCGCTGCTTCAATTATTTAACCACACGGCTGTGGAGGGAAAAAAAAAAAAAAAAGCAGGGCAGGTGGAGACTGAAGGGACAGAGAGGAGAACAGAAACAAAAGAGCAGAGTTTGGCTTTGCAGTTAACGCCGACCATCATTTTGGTAATAATACTAATCAATCTAGCGGTGTAGAAACCCAGCGAGTAACATCATTTTACTGTTCATCAAGTCACGGTATCCCTTCAGAGAAAGTGCTGAATTCATGATGACTAAATGTTATTACATATGCATGGAGAGTGTTAATATTAATGGTCACATTGCTGTCAGCTGTTTAATATTCAGGAGGAGAGAGAGAGACGCAGAGTGGAGGGCAAGAAAGGTCAAGTTGTGTGTATATTACAGATCAGAGCTCTACTCCACATACTGTAACACTTCATGTCAAACATGTCATATGTAGCTATCGCCATCAATTAACCATAGCTTGGCTTATTATAGGACATTCATGCACTG